>JARHVA010000781.1:3017500-4247500 GCA_037957365.1 Torreya grandis | reverse complement strand
AACACAAGACTTGTAATAGAATATGGGGAGTCCTAAGTTGATGCCTTTAACTAATGTGTTATTTATGGTAGAAAAATAAAATATGAAATAATTGGGATTCTTACATAATATAAATTTAACCATAATGTGGGTAATAATTCAAGGCTAACTTTGAGGTGATTGAGTTGGAAAGGATAAATAACAACCTAGATTTACTAGGAAGGCCATGGTGCTATGAAAATAAGGAAAATATAAATTTCAAACAATTTTACATGACTTTCTATAAAATGACCAAGAGAGTGGTTATCCCATTAAATTTAAATCATGATCCATCATATTTGGAAAGTGCGGATGTTGATGAAGAGATAATTAATATTTACATCATTAACATGCAATAGAATAAGTACTTGGACCATGGGATGATGGAATTCTAATTTGAAAATTTATTACATCAATCTCTAATAGAATGAATCATGCATGAAAAATATGGGTGAAATAAGAGTATGAGTGACTAGAAGGATGTGTGAATGTGATGGAAAGGAGTTTTATCTCTATTAAAACATGAATGATCATGGGTGGACCTAAGAATACTAGGATATGGGTGTTCAAAATTTTGAAAAATAAGAGGTTTATTGAGGTGGTGAAATAGCTTAAGAAGGAATACATGATTATAAAAGGGATATTAAGGAATCTAACCCAATATTATGGCACAACATGTAAACATTATTATGTGAAAGATTTAGAAACTTGCTTGCCCAAAGAGGTAGATCAATTTATAGCATATTTATACATGTTTGACAATACTCTTGTCTGATGGTGGGAAATGAATCAACCTTACATGCTAATTTATATGATGTGGAAGGAATGTTTCCATGTAAAATTCATACACACAAATAAAAAATCTAATTACCATTATTTTTAGGGGAAACTATACAAAACACTTGAAAATATGTGAGAATAAAAATAAAAATTGAACAACCATTATCCATATATGTTTGTAATTACACGTGTTATTTTCCACCTTAAATTTAGAGGGATGTGCATGGAACATAGTCAATGAGATGTAAATGGATACTATGTACTATGAGAAGGTGAAAGATAAATTCACATATACCTTCATGTTTTGGTTAAAAGATGACAATTTGAATACACCATTAAAATTCATATATGGTATGGTGTTAAAAAATGATGCACAAAGATAATACACATTCAAGG
Organism: Torreya grandis; assembly: GCA_037957365.1. NCBI lineage: Eukaryota > Viridiplantae > Streptophyta > Pinopsida > Cupressales > Taxaceae > Torreya > Torreya grandis. Next base: position 4,246,306 of record JARHVA010000781.1, on the reverse strand, counting down.
AGATGAACCATGAATAATATTATGGTAATGCATGACTATTTAAAGAGATATAATGTTTAAATAGTGTTTTTATTTGCTTAACATGCCTTAATTCTTCCAAAAATTAGGGAACCCCTTTTTTCATTTTGATTCACTCTCACTTTTACTCACAAATCCTTGGTCTCAACCCACTTAATTTTCCTTAGTAGGTTGCCTCAATTTTCATGTCAAACTGATCCCCACAACCATTACCATTGCAAATACCATGTATGTTTGATAAAAATTAATATATAATACTTAGCATGAAAGTGGAGTCCTGGTCCTAACTTGTTTAACTCTCTTAACCTACCCTAGGTGATCATCTCAATTCACATGCCCTAAAATATCTATAAATTTATCCCATTGTGATGACTAAATTTGAATGGTAAATTTTCATATAAAGCACTTATCCAAAAAGTAGAGTTTTATTCCACTTATTTGTGATATCTAAGACCCACCCTTAGGCTCTCTCAATTCCCTACAACCACTTTAGGGGGTCACTTTGATTTTCATGCCCTTTCAGTCTCCATAACATATCTTGATTAAATAAAAAATCTCATGAAATTCATTTTCATATTTTACACTTGGTTTCTACCCCTTGTCTTGACAAACTTTTATTTTTTTAAAATATTTATAAGTTGGTGGAAAGGTTGTTTTGTTTCCCAGTTAGGGCTTGGTTGTAGGTGATTGAACTTTTTCCAAGTATCTAAACCTAATCAAGATTTCAACTCTTGATCAAGTCTACCTAAACCTATTCTCTATTTCCCTTACCTAATCAAAGTTTTTATTGGCATCTCGACCTCGTTTGAAATTTGTTTAGGCTTGTATACCTAACTAGGCTTCTAAAGCTTGATTAGGTATAGGACAAGCTTTTTATTAGCATCTTTTTTTAACTAGAGAAAAAAATTGGATAGTTTATGAGAACACTCACTAGGCAGGTCTAGTTTTAAGCATAACTTTTTTTTAATTATCTATTAGCATGTCAATAGGGGGATTTCAACCCCAACTACATCTTCAAAGGGTGGGCTAGTGTTGAGTTAGTTGTAGTCAAGGACTTCCCCCAATTAGGTCTAGGGTTATTCATTGGTTGAGAGTCTAACTTTAATCAGGACTTGAGTTTTGATAAGGTCTACTTGGGTAGTCAGGGGTAGCACATAGTGTTATTTAGATAAAAATATTCAGTTAGGTTGGGGCTTAGGTAGGGGATGATTTTAGTTGTGTTTAGGGTTTAGAACCCTGATTAGGTCTAGGGGCATGTCAAAAGAATTTCACTAGTTTTGTGGGGATTTAAATCCCAATTAACATAGAATCCTACCAATGTCATTCTCCATAATTATAATCAAGTGTGTAGACCCTGATTAGGTCTTGGACCCTCATGAACTTTAATTTTAATTTCCCACCAATCTACCTCAATTTTTTCTAGGAAAATAGACCCAATTAGGTCTAGTCACATACCAAAAGGCTCACTCTAATTCTATGTGGTTTTTTGAATCCCAATTAGAAATATGATTTTAGAATTGCAAAATGTGATTTATAAATGCAAAATTAGAAGTTTGGTATTGTTTTTTTTCTTGATAATCTATCTAGACCACATGTTTCTCTATGGGGCATAACTTCATCCCTATATTCCCATTTTTGAAACTGCTTGCACCAATGGGAAGATCATTTTGGCCTAGTCATGATGGTCCCATCAATTTCAAACAATTTATCCTAATTAAAAACTTCATCATAGCTAATTTTATCATATAGCTAAACCTGAGTATGTCTTTCAAGTGTCATTTTAGACCACCTATCACTCTAGAGATCATAACTTGGTCCTCGTTAACCTATTTACAAAACTATGTAAGTTATTGGAAATCTAACTAAAAATTGGACATATTGGTGCCTCTATTTTACCAAAATTCTTATTTTACAATGATATTTAAATGTTCTAAGTTTATATTTTTCTAGGGACTTTTTTAACAGGCTAAACTAGAGTAAAAAAGCAAAGTGGCAAGATTGGAAAAGTGAAGGATGGATTTTAAAGGTAAAGGAATAATTAGAAGATCTATAAATTAGCCAACCCCAGTCACTATAAGGGTTGGATTTTTGTTTCTCAAAAACATTTAAAGTCAATCACCTATTTTTTTATTTTATAATGTTAAATCCTATCCCTCTTTTGTAACCATATGGTTATACTATAAAAAAAATTGATTGATTGATTGTGTTGAACTTGTAATGGATTGTCTACATGAATACTTTGATCAATATAATATTATGGATTTATTGCTTATGATTTATGTATTTGTATGTTGGTTGCGAGCATTTATTTTATTCTTTTTGACATATACACCAGCTTCATTCATGATTGTGCACACATTGATTAGGAGAGAGACAAATTTTTGGAGCTCATCGATCAATAAATCTAGATTTATAATTTGTTATTTCAAGTTTTATTCCTTCTTTCCCTCTATTTTTTTCTTTTTATATCAATTCTATTAGACTAGGGTTTCATTTGATAACAATCTATTTATGCATATTTATCTTGATTGCTTTTTATATTTCATTTTTATATTGTTTCCACATTGTTAAATGTATTAATAAAAGGGAATGAACACCTAAAATTAGCATTTAACTCTTTTTACCTCAAACCCTAGTTTCACACTTGTGCAAATGTATGTGCATGCTTTGTCTTTTTTTAGTTTTTGACTTAAACCCATTTGAACTATACCTAACTCCATAATTACCATATAGACTATTCAATCACCCAATACCATTCAAATTAAGTTTAAAATTCACACTAATATGCCCCTTAACTGAAATAGTCTATAATGTACAACTAAGTGAATATCAATACATTTTGACTTGGTAGAAAAAGACCTTAGGGAAACCCACCTCATAGGACTCCTTTTAGGAGAGGCTCAACAAGCTTCACCACCTCAAAACCTAATATTGGAAAGCCATGCCAAATGACACATCAATAGTTTTTGTGTTAGTAGGAGGGCCATATATTTAAAACTAAAATTTTAGTGAAAAAATTAGACTTGAACACTTTAAAGGCTTTGCCCAAGTGATCTTCTAGGTTCTATAACTAGAAATTTGAAATTATAAGACCCACCTATTGCTTATGCATGGTGTATGTGGCTACCCTCTAAGAATTCTAGGGCCTATTCATGAATTTCCTAAGGATCCTAATGAATTCTATCAAAAATACACACATGGTGGGATTTAGATGGTATAAGAACACATTTAGGCATTCAAGTATGCCATAATCATGACTCAAATCCAACATGAAGACATTACTTACCATTTATTTCCTTTTTATTTTGATAAAGAAGCATATATTTTGTACTTCAGCTTATTGGATGGATGTATTACCTCATCATCCATCTTTAAATTTTTTTCATCTACTCTCACATCCTTTGTGTTGGCTTACCAAGAGTCTTTTGCAACTAAACAATAATCAATGTTGTACAAATATTGTATGGACCCATTTTATTCACTTAGACATATAGGTGTAAAAACCCAAAATACTTTGATTCACTTACCTATAATTCAACCCATTGGCCAATCTACACCTTATAATGAAAGATTACCTCAAACTTATGATCAATCAATCCTCCTTGTGATAAATAAGAACTTTTCTAGTACATTTGACACATGTAATGATGTCAATTCATTATGTGGATAGTAGTTTGCTTATCCTTTTTTTATAATCAAGTGTATTTTGGTTCTTTTTTTAATCCATTTCCATTTTTTTTAGGATATTCTTACTTCTATCTAAATTTTTGCTTGTTTGCTTAATTTAAAAATAAAGAAACTAATGAAGAAGGGTGTGTATAAAAATACTTATTGAATGTGCACGTATTGGATCCAAGTGATTGTGGATAAATCCTATTCGGATTGGGAGGATGACCTATAAATAAAAAAATAATACCACAAAACTTGTTTGTTAGACAAGTAGAAAGGTGGATTGCCTAGTGTGAGCTAGATCCAAGAAGCAAAAGCTTTCTAGGAGGTTGTTAATCCACCTAATTTAAACACTTAAGTTGATAAATTAAAGTGAAATGATTTTACATAAAATGACAACAAACTAAAATTAAGGATAGAAAATAACATTAATTTAATTAATAAAATTAAATTATTTACTAATATGGCTAAAATAAATAAATTAGTTTAAATAATTCTAACGTTGAAAATTGGTTAAAACAAAGTTGTGGTTTTTCATTTGGGTTGATTAACAAGGGTCAAAAATATAGTTTGATTGGGGTTGGTAAATATCAAGGTGATAAAATGAAAAGGGTTAAATTATGGTCAAGAAATAAAAATGGATAAATGGTGGTCAAGAAGGTGAAAAGGAAAAATGGTAGTGAGGAAGCCAAAAGAAGGTAAATGGTGGCCAAGAAGGCAAAAAGGGGGGTAAAGGGGTAAATGTGTAAGGCAACAAATGGATAAATGAAATAATGTTGAAGGGAGTCAAGAGCTCAAGATAAGGAAGGACAAAGGGAAATAAATAAACTAAAATTAAATAAATAAAAGCAAACTAAAATGTTACCTTTCAAGCTTTAAGGAGAATGTTGATGTTGATGACTTGTTGAAGATAATGATGTTAAAGAAGTCTTGAAGCAATTTCCATAGATTTTCATTGATTTGATATTTTCTCCTCTAAGATGATGATGACCTCCTTCTCAAGTGGATGACCTCTTCCAAAAGTAGAAAACCTGCAATAAGAATTCTTTAGCCAAAAACAACTTAACTTTTGGTGAGGGAGAGGGGGGTATTTATAGCATTTATTGTGAATAATCATGCCAAAGGAGGGAATATTAGAGGTATGGCACCATTTTTCAACTGGGCTCATAAATTACAAATGGGATAAGTATTTTGAGATAATCACCTTGTTCGTTTGTCTCCCACCTTGCACATGAGTCCAATTTGGAGTGGGAATCATGCATATGGGCTCAAATGAGGCTAAAGGAATTTTCACCAAGATATTTTATCTTTTTACTAAGTGCCCCATGAATTTTGGCACCATTATCCATGTGGGTGAATTATTAGTCATGAAATACATAGGGGTGAGATTCCCATTTATCCAATAGGTCTCCCACTTGGTTAGTTTGTCTCCTAGCTTGCTAAAAAGTCCAAAATGGAGAGGAAATCATGAACATGGGCTCATATGGGCCAAAAATACCTTCCAACACTCACTTTCATATTTTATCTAAGTGTACCATGAATTTTGGCACCATTATCCATACATGAGGACAAAAACACATGTTGAATGATGGCCCCATAGGGAAATATGCTCCATATTCCATAGGAGGGACCCTTTGGTGCTTAATGATGTCATGAGGTACCTTAGAGGTGGGTCCTAGGTGGGGTATGATGTCCCACCTCAAGCCACCTCACTTTTAAGCCATGTCACTTGACATATCAGCTTTCATGTCACTTTTTATGTCACATGTCATTTCCCTTGCCATATCATCATGAATAGTGATAGTGGGTCCCATAGTGAATAGTGATAGTAAATAGTACTTTTGAATAGTGATTTTAAATAGTACTTATAAATAGTATTATGTGAATAGGATAATATTGATTTGTTTATGTTAAGAGGGGTTGGTTAAGGGTTAAGAAGTTTGTAGGGGGCCTTTAAGGGGTCCTAAGGCATTCAATCATTGAAAACTATAAGTGTGCAATTTTTTAGTGTCTACATTTTACCATTTTTTGTTATGCAACTTTGAATTAACAATTTACAAAATAAAAATGAATCACTTGGTCAAAGGTTAAGATGCCCTAATTATGAGAGGAGTTGTTCCCCCTTAAACTAGGATTCGATAAGGTAAAGTAGAATCAGGTGTAGGTTTAATAAGTGGGTGGTGGGGAGGCACTATGTGGTACCACAAGGTAATTGGGTATTCAAGATGTAAACATGCACAAAACATGTGACTAAGTGTGTTAGCTAAGATCACACGTGAAGTAAAGTTTCTAATGTTGGTAAATTTAAGTTTGGGTCTAGAGGGATATATGTTAGGGGTAATTGTTTCATAACATTATTCATAGCTGATCGAGTCATGCCTATCAAGTGATCTAGATAGGGGCAGGGTTAGTTATAGGTATCCAAGGTAGGAAGTGTTCCTTTAAAACAACCCAAATGGTTGGGTTATGAAAAAATGTAACATTAAAAGGTTGGTTGGTGCGGTTAAAATGGCCTAGGCAAGGTCATCACAAAGATATGTAGTAGTTTGGGTCCAAATGAGTAATGTTGAGGTAGATGTGGTTAGATGGTCAGTTGGTTAGGTAGAGTGGTTGGCAAGGGTTAAAGTAGGGGTGGCCAAGCTAACTCCATATGCACTAGGTAAGTTGACACTACCTACATAGTTTTTTGGATGTGATATCTAATAAAACTTTAGGCTAAATGTAGTACTTAGTGGATCTCAGATGGGTTATCCCAATGTGATATGCCACATGGTTAGGCTTGGGTTGATATTTTGTAAATGGTGAGGTTTCATGGTGTATATTGGTGAATAGTTACCATAATAATCCCACATGCATTAGGAGGAGAAGACATGGATGGTTAGGGTAGGATAAATAAGTGGGTAACAAAAGGCTAAGCATCAAAAACGTCCTATGAAGGAGCTAAGCCAAATAAGAGGTGCCTTCATAAGGAGGTTATAACTTCTAAAATTATGTGAGGGTATAATCATAGTGATGGCATAAATCACTATGAACCAAGTTTTAGGAGGTGGGTGTTTATTAGGATCTATATAGTCTCTTTGGCAAAGGTTCACCATCACTATGAGATAGTTTTTAAGGGCAGTAGTAAAGTGACAACCTACAAAGAATTTATTTTATGGCTAAGTAGATTTTATGAGTTAGAAAGTTGGTATCATAGGTATTGATAGAAGATAGACCTTACCTAACCCAAGAGCTGCATGGGTAGGCTAGACAAATGATGGCCATGTCTATATCCTCTATCCTAGTTTCTTAGAACCAAGGACTTTGGGTTCCATTTTGAAGAGGCCCTGCTAGCAAAGAGCTATGTGGTCCAAGATATTGGTTATATAGTTAGATAAGATGGGGAGCTTCTACAGTGACAAGCATTTGGGAGCTACTACCACCAAAAATAATGATAGTTTTAGAGGTGTGAATATTACAATAGCCCAAGGCTAGAAGCCAATTTACATCAACTAAGTTAAGGTGAGACAAATGACCACCAAGCCCATAAGGATTGCTATATGGTAAAGCAAACAAAGACATCAGATGTGTATCAGATGATAAGGGTGATAAAAATACATCATGATAGTGCATAATGACTATATCAAGATGACCATTTAGATTGAGGTCTACATCTACACATTAAAGTTTTGAGTGGGAAGACTATTCAAGGGAATTAATGACATCATAGGACCTTCCCAATTGGTGGAATGGATAATCATGTTAGTGAGGAAGAATGGTTAGGTAGTCTATTTAAATAATCATGGTAAGAATGAATACCTATCATGAAGTCATTTGGTTGTGCAAGTTTTATAGGGTGTAGAGAACTACCATAGGTTGAATATGGTGAATAATGGGAGTAATGATAAAGATAATCAACAAACCCCATGACCTAAAATAATCTACATAGTGAATGTGCATATATATTGAATACTACAACATGTAATGGTGATAATAGAAGTGTTGTTAAACCAAAAACAATAAGAAAGGCACCCATGGATAGAGCTCAAGCCTTAACTCTTAACTCATTAGTATCAAAGAAGGCAAGACTTTTATTGTACAAGGTTCAAGGTTGGATAACATGACCTTCATCTTGTCCATGGAGGGAACCCTCACTATCCAAGGGGATGTGTATTGAGGCAATAATCAATAATACCTATGCGAGTAGAATAATCAGAGTAGAGGGATGCAATGGCTATGATGGGTGAACAAGGTGAAATACCTAGGTATAATATGATTATTTCCCTATGGGATGAATGTGGAAGAGGAGAATAGACTACACCCTTTAGTGGCTTCTGAGATAAGGAATATTATGGATATTAGTTCAGGGAGTAATCAAGTAGAAGGATGGTTTAACACAAATTTAGGGTCACTAGATAATTGACCTAATTCTTAGGTAGGAAAATAATGTATGTAGAGGTCTTATTTGAGGTGTGGATAGTCTGATAAATTTGTATATGCCATGTGAATCCTTGCACCCTAAATAAAATATTGCACATTTTTCTATAAATACATATAAAATGTGTTGGATGTCATTGTTTGAATGTTATTATGCTTAGGGTTATGTGGAAACTCATGAATGTTATGGTTATGGTTATGGTTACGATTTCTATGGTTATGGTTGTTATAATCTCTCTTAAGGTAAAGCAGATGGGGTAAGGCAATGAACGACACTAATGGTAAAGTGAAGAATATAATCAAGAGACAAATGTCATAATGAAAATATCAACTAAGCACATTAGGATGAGAAGAGGACACATTGTTCCTTCTATGATAAGGACTAAAATAGACCTAAAGTGGGCTTGGCTTAATGAATATAAGCCTTATGAATGTGTTACATGAGCATGCTTTGAAGGATAAAAAAAGGTGTGTTGATCACACTTTGTCAAGTACATGTAAAATGTGTATAGGGTTTTAAAGGTTGAAGTGGTGATGGATAGGGTGAACATAATAGTTAGAGAGGGAAAAAAGGAGGACCCATGCTTAATAGAGAGAGATATTGAAGGAAAAAATGGATGCCCTGAAGTAGAAAACCTAATAGGATTTCATGCATTAAAGCAATACAATTGAGGATGTAAGGAAACAAACATGGATATGCACGTATAATCAATACAACTAGTGACCACACTCTAATGAGTGAGAAGTTGGAGTGCCAATGGGAGAAAATAATGAGGATCCAATAGGGGATGAGGTGAAGCTAGACTAGGAGATGGATAAAGAGATAGGTAAAGAAGACAATAAGGTTGCAAATAAATATGAAGGTGGAGAAGGATGGAAGGTGCCAAGCATGGACATAGAGGAGGAAAAAAATAAGGTCAAGAAGAAAAAGGATTGTCATCAAGTTAGATGAAAAAAATGAAATGAAATAGAGAAAAGAGAAGAAAAATAAAAAGTAGAAGATGGGGGTTTGAGGAATTCACTAAATAATGATATATTGGAGAATTGAAAAGGATGGGGAAATAAGTGTAGCAATCATAAAGGGTAAGGGGAGGATAATAAATATGGGAGGCCATGAAAGGTTTGAAAATAAGTCTAAAAAGACTAAGGAGAAAATAGCTATTGATGAAACTAAAAAACAAGAAAATACAAGGAAGAAAAGGAAATAGGATGAAAAAGGAGTGAAATAAGGACACAAAAAGGATGATAGAAGAGTGAAGAAGCAGGTGAAGACATGACCAAGTAAGCATGGATGATGATAATCAAGGAGAGGAATAATGAATAAAATTAGATGGTGGTATTGGAGATGAGAATAGGATGGAAAATGGGAAAGGGGTTAATAAAAATGAGGGGAAGTAGAGGATGGGTGGATAAAAAGCTTAAGAGATAAGGTATGTTTTTAATCAGCTTGTTAAAATAGATTGACAAGATGAAAAGCGGTGAGGTGGTGAATAAATAGGGGAACACAATGGAAGGGCATGAGATGAAAATAAGGGATGAAGATCAAGGATGATAAGAATGAAAAGGAAGAATTGAAGTAGGGATATAAAGCACAAACACTCACATAAATGCAAAATATAAGTGAGTACTGAGATGGAAAGAGGAAAAGGGGAATGCAAAGTGCAAAAAGCTATAACTGATAAGAAGAAAAGGGAAAATATGGAAGGATTATCAAAGGATAAAGACCCAATTAAAGATAGTTGTGGAGGAAGAAAAAGGAAAAGGTGGGAAGAGTGACAAATTGATAGAGAGTGGTGGCACATGTAAGAAAAAAATGGGATGCTAGAAGAAACAAAAGAAATAAAAATCATGCCAAATGGAAAAGATGGGAAAGAGGAAAACAAGGACTGATAATTAGAATGAAGATGGTTTAGAAGTAGTATAAGGGTAGTAAGAAGGTGGTAGAAAAGAATAGGATGTAAAAGTGTCAATCAGTGTGAAAGGGAATAGGATGATGTGGAATTGGTGAGGAAAAGAGAGTGAATAAGAGGGTATGATAGGTTGTCAAGGGTAAGGGGAAAGGATGAGGATGGTGGAAGAAGATAAAGGAGATAAACATCATGGTTGGTAAGAAGTGGAGAGAGGGACAAAAAAAATGAAAAATGGGTGGGGGAGTGAGTTGAGAAGCATGCATAAGGAAAGGTGATGGGGATTCCATTGAATAAGAGTAGGTGGTGGCTTTATGGGAGATAATAGTGGCCAATGAGGAAAGTTGTTAATCCTTGTGTTAAAATAGATTGAAAAGTTATAAAAATGGTTAAAATAGATTGACAAGCTAAAGGAAAGGAGGTGATGAGGAGATAGATAGAGAAGGGAAAACAAAATAAAGGATAAGACTAAGTTGACCTTAGTAATTGAGTGTTACGTACATAGTTAAAAAATACCTCAGGCCAATGTAGTTCTCCCAACAATTAGGGGAAAATAGAGATGAAGTATTAGATGATGTTAAAATATAAGGATTCTAGGAAAAATACAAAGCTTCCCTAATATAGGATGCCCTAAGAAAGAGGGCATTGTTAGTAATGGAAATTAATGAGAAGAAAAAGGGGAGGATAATTAGTTGTTAGTGGCCAAACTACCCTTATAATTCAAGTAGTGCCTACATAGTCCATGGACATCAGGCCAATGTAATTCAACAAGGGTTAGAGAATGGTGCTCAAATGGGTTTCCCCAATTGGATAGACCATGTGGTTTAGTTTTTTTTAGCGTTTGTAGAGAAAGGAGGTGCACCAAAGATAGGTTGAGTCTGTCAAGAAAGGTATATCCAAAAGGTGGGTTGATTGATCATTAATGTTGCTCTGATGTTATTCATGGTTAGGTTTATGATGATTTGATGGATGATAGTGGTGGCACATAAGTAGGTTAGATAACAATACTAGATGAAAAATCGTGAGACATGGATCTAATATAATATATGACTCAATGATGAGAGAACAATAAATGAGGTATAATTCTTGTTTGTTGACAAGGATAAAAGAAAACAAAACCCGAAGTTGGATTGGCTTAAGGAACATAAGCCTTTCAAATGCTTTGCATTATCATGCATTGGTTGATAGAAAAAGTTTCTTGATCATAGTGTTTTAAGTAAGCTCTAAATCCCTTGATTTATAGATAGTATAAAGGGAAGATGGGTGATAGGTGGTGTGAAGGATAAAGGGTAATATGTATGGTAACCTTATGTGGGTAAGTTTTCCCATTTTATAGGTAACCAAAGAAAAATAATAGACAAGTCTATGTCATATATTAGATGTAGATTGATTAATGAGGGAAATCTACATGTGAAATCTGAATGTGGCTTCCATTTTATTATGTTGTTTGAGAGTCGATTATGGCTTTCAAGATTATTTAGAATTTTATTTGATTTTGATAGTGGGTCTTTTGTTTTATTATTGTATATGGTAATTTTATCGATGTGGGAAGTTTCCAAGGAATTACTTTTCTTTTGACAAAGTTAACTTATCCATCCTTCAAGGGAGTGATCTAAATTTATTGGCTTTGTTTAATGATCTTGATAGCTATCCTTCAAGGGATTATTCTACCTTATATTTGGTAATTTTTTTTTTGGGGGCATCTATCCTTTAAGGGAGAAATCTAAAATGCTTAAGATATTGACCCAAGTAATACTTCAGTATCCAAATTGTCTTTGGATGTGATGTTTTTAGACATGGACAATTATAACTAGGTTCAGAGGTTTACCATTATGAGGGAAAAACTTTAACATAAGAAGGTTAATGGTATGTGAAGTGAGGTGGTTTTAGAGATAATGACCATGGGATTCCATCTTGTTAGAGATAAAAAGTATCCATTAGAACCATGTTGTGGGTAGATCCATGGTACCCATATTTAGGATAAGGCTATGACTATGATAGTTAATCACATGGTTCTATGTTGTAATCAATTAACCTCAAAAGGAGAGGAGGAAGAGGGGTGAAGATTAAAATATCGTTAATCAAGGGATGAGCTTAATTTAGACAAAAGGTGAGCTTGATCCTTCTTTGATTAATACATGGTTCTATGTTGTCTTATTGATTATGAATAGACATTTCTCCAAATTATTACTTGTAAGCATACATTTTCTTGGTACATTCTTGTAAATTCTTTAAATTTCCCTTTAATAATTTTTTTTTTGGTTTCTTACCTATTTTATCATTAGTTTAATTCATTTATCCTATTTTTCACTGTTAGTTAGAACTCCTTTCTTTTCTTTTTTTGGCCTATCCTATATGTTTTACCCTATAGGTTCCCCTTTTGGTCAAATAATGAAGAATAGAAGGCCTAAAGGAAAGTGATGTGATGGAATTATAGTGTTTAATTACTTTGAGTGGTCTATATTAATATATTTTGTTTCCAAATCATTTTTAAAATCTTAAGTTATCATGTGTGTTTTAAATTTGTTCATGTTGGGTTAAGTCAGGGTAAACTTTTTAGTTAATGAAAATATTCTCTCAAAACGAAGCAAAAAAATCACATCTTAATGGTTTTTGGGCTTGCCTGGATGAACCTAATGTGGTGAATATCAAGGGTGAAAAATCTATAATTTTACCTTTCACTTGCCACAATGATCCTCAACTTGGAATTGAGATGCTAAGAAAATAAATTGAAATGAGAAGAAACATCAATTTTTTAAAAAAATATTCCTCGTTGATTCAAGAAACCTCTACCAAGGCTATAGATTCCAAAATAATAGTAGATCAAGGCCTTTAGTGGGATTATAAAAAACTCTATCAGGGCTATAGATGTCTAGCTAGTAGTGGATCAATATCCAAATAAGCATTTTCATGGTAGGATTCATATCTTGATGATTAGATATGTGGTAGTTAGTCTTTACAAATTCTAAGAAGTGGTAATTAACTCATTTTCACACATTGAGTCAACGGTAATGTCTAATTTCATCCTTTAATTTCTCCCATCTTATCCTCTCTTGAATCCATTCATGTTCAATGTGTAGTCTCAACAAGATATTTTGGGTTTGTAGACATGTTTCTATCATTCCAAAATACTCAAGAGTATTTTCTAGTAGAGTCATTTTTTTTTAATTTCTCAACACACCCTAATTATTCCAAGAATTAGGTAACCTCTTTTTTGTCCTTTTCTTCACTCCCATTTGCACTCATGGATCATTAGTATCAACCCTCTAAATTTTCCTTGGTGTGTTACCTCAGTTTTCATGTCTAATTGGTCCCCAAAACTACTTTTATTGTAAACACCACATCCATGTGAGAAAACTTCAAATATAACACTTAGCATGAAAGTGTAGTCTTGACCTCCTAATATCATTTAATCATGGCTTGCTTAACTATCTTAGCCTATCCCTGGAGGTCATCTCAATTTTCATGCTTTAAAAGATAATGAAATCTCTCCCATTATGATGACCAAGTCTAAATGATAAATTTTCACATAAATCACTTCACCCTAAAGTGAAGTCGTATTCCACTTATTTATGCTAGATGAGACCCATCCTCTAGCTCTCTCAATTTTTTATAATTGTTTGGAAGGGCCACTTTGATTTTCATGCCCTTTTAGTCTCTAGAACCTATCCTAATGAGATGACCAAGTTTGTGTGAGTCATTTTCATATTTTACACTTTTCTCTATCCCCCATCTTGACTAACTTTTACTTTGTTGAAAATCTTACTAAGTCAATAGAAAGGTCATTGTGTTTCCCAGTTAGGTCTTAGATATAGGCGATTAAATTTTTTCTAAGTAGTTAAAACTAAATGAGATTTAAACTCCCAATTAGGTCTACCTAGACCTATTATCCATTTACCTTACCTAATTAGATTTCTTGTTGGCATATTGACCTTGTTTGAAATAAGTTTAGTACCATAGACATAATCATGCTTCTAAATCACAATTAGGTCTAGGGTAGGCTTGTTGTTAGCATCCTTTGTTAACTAGAGAAAAAATTGTGTATATGTCATAGAAACACTCATTGTGCAGATCTAGTTCTAATCAAAACCTTTTATATGATTAGTTTTTAGCATGTAAGTGGGGGGATATCTAGTTGTAGTTGGATTTTCAACCTCAACTAAGTCCTAGGTAGGTGGGCTAGTGTTGAGTCAGTTGTAGTTGGGTTTTTTTCCCCGACTAGGTCTAGGGTTAGTCATTGATCAAGAGTATAATATTAATTAGGACTTGGGTTATGATTAGGTTTAGGTGGGTAATCAAGGAAACATGTAGTGTTAGTTAGAGAAAAATATTTAGTTAGGTCAAGGCTTGGGTGCAGTGATGATATTATTTGTGTTTGGGGTTTATAACATCTATTAGCTCTAGGGGCTTGTCAAAAGCACATCACTACTTCTATAGTGGATTTAAAGCCCAATTAACATGGGAGCCTACCAAAGTCATTCCTCATAATTTTAATCAAGGGTTTAAACCCAAATTAGGTCTTGAATATCTAAAAACTTGAAGTTAAATTTTCCCACTAATCTACCTCAATTATGTTTGGGAAAATAGACTTGATTAGGTTTTGTCATATGCTAAAAGGGCCACTCTAAATCTATTTAGGATTTTGAAGCCTAATTAGAACTAGGATTTTAAAATTGTAAAAAGTGTTTTGTTTATGTAAAATTCAAAGTCAAGGGTTTATTTTTGCCTGATAATTAATCTAGACCACCTATCACTTTGGGGGGCATAATTTTTTCCCCATAGACCCATTTTGGAAACTACTTACACTAATAATAAGCTTATTCTAGCTTGGTCACAAAATTACCATCAATTTTGACTAATTTGGCCTGAGTCTAAACTTTCTCAAAACTAATTTTTGTGTATTCCTCAACCCAAGTATGTCCTCTAATGGTCATTTTAGACCACCCATCATTTTTGGGGATGTAACTTGGTCCTTATTAACATGTTTTCAAAATAATCAAAGTTTTTGGAAAGATAACTCTGATGCAGACATCCCAGTTCCTCTATTTTCCCAAAGTTACCACCTTTTAATGATATTTTAATTTTATAAGTTTATATTTTCCTTAAGGATCTTTTAATTTTGAAAATTAACTTGTTTTTTTATCTTTTTACAGGCTAAAATGGAGCAAAAAGGCAAATCAGAAGAATTGGAAAACTAAAGGATGGTGTTTTAAAAGAAAGGAAGAATTAAAGTATATAAATTAACCAACCTTGATCATTGTAATGTTTGTATTTTTTTTGGCTACAAAACACTTAAATTCAATCACTTATTTTTGCTTTCATAGTGTTAAATAATATCCCTCTTTTGTAACCCTATGGTTATGCTAATAAAATTTAGATTGATTGATCATGTTGAACTTATAATGGATTGTATACATGAATGGTTTGATTAATAGAATATTTTGGATTTGTTATTTTTGAGCTATGCATTTGTATGGTGTTTTGAGCATTTATCTCATTGTATAATTCCTTTTAGCATATGCACTAGATCATTTCATTATTATGTGTATACTAATCAGGTGAGAGACAAATTTGTGGAGTTCATCGATTGAGAAATATATATTTCCCCTTCACTATTGTAGGATTTATTACTTCTTTACCTCTCTTTTTTCTCTTTTTTTTATCAAATCTATTAGACTAGGGTTTCATTTGATAATAATTTGTTTATGCATACTTATCTTGATTACTTTTTTTTATTTCACTCCTATATTTTTTTTCGCATTGTTTAATTTACTAATGCAATGGAATGAACACCTAAAATTAGAATTTTTAATAACTTTTACCTCAAACCCTAACTTCACACTTGAGTAAATGTATGTGCATGTTTTATCATTTTCATTTTTTTAATCGAAACCCATTTGAACTATACCTAAAGTTGTAACTGCCATCTAGATTATTCAAACACCCAGTAGCATTAAAATTAAGTTTTAAATTCACACCAACATACCCTTGACTAGAATAGTCCACAATGCACAATTGAATAAAGATCAATGCACCAGGACTTGGTATATAAAGACCTTGGGGAGACTTACCTTATGGGACTCCTTTTAGGAGAGGATTTATGGGCTTTACCACCTCCAAAACCTAAAGTTGGAAAGCTAGGACAAATTACACATCAACACATAGTTTTACATAAATTATTATAATTCACACACAAGACTATGAATATGTATGGGTACAAGAGTTATGATATGAGGAATTTATTTTTAATATTATAGGAAAATAAAAACAAAGTGATGATGTAGACCATTTTAGTGTGGATACTAACAATGAGTAAATATTAGTTGAAGGTGTGCATCAATATGATAATAAGTATTATTATCATTCATTGTGAAAAAAATAATAAAGTTTGGGTCATAAAAGGATCCTTTGATGTCTATAATTTGATACTATTGGAAGGATGCAGAGTTTGCACACATCATATAATTTGTCAAAGATTTCAAAGAATTATTCCCAAAAAATACCATAAGATGAAAGGATTAAATGAATAATTTATGTAAAATTGTAATTAATTATCATCGGATCATAAAACTTGTGAAGAAAAGGCCATATAGGATGAACCTAAACCTTAGCTCACAAAGGCGAAGGGAGAGATAGACAAGATGCTCAAATCTATTTTAATCTATCTCGTAGAATAATTTGATTGAGTAATATAGTGATAATAATTATTAATAATAGATATATCATAGTTTTTTGGATTATCATTCATGTAGGAAGTGTTATAATGAGTCAAAAAGTGTTATAATGATTGGTTGGATGTAAAATCTACACCTTCACAGATGGATTTTGGGGTATCCCCATGTTTAAAATGTTAATGAAAATAAATACAAGACTAATTTTGATATGAAATGAGGGTCACTCATGTATAAAGTGATGAAATTTATATTAAATAATTAACCTATTATTTTCTCATAATTTTTTTTTAAGTATTTAAGGATTTCATACATAAGTTATTACAAGTATATCTACATGATTGGATTGTGTAAGGATTGGTTATAGATCACTATGATAATTTTTTATGTTTGATAGGTATATACAAGTTAAAATATCATTGAATCTAAAGAGTACACTTTCATAGTGTCATTTGGTACATTTTTAGGACATGTCATGATTAAGGAAGGCATTTTTTTTACCCTATAAAAGTAGTAGTGATATTGAAACTAGAATCATTATGAATTAAAAAAGAGGTTTACTCATTGTTGGGAGATTATGAATAATAAATGAATTTTTATCACAATTATATGCATTTTTTGAAACCTTTGGATGATTTTTTAAGAAATATGATATATTTATAATTAAATAAATACAACAAAAGGCATTTGAATTACTGAAGGAGAAATTAGCTAGTGTACCAGTTTTATAGTTTCCAAACTAGAAATTGTTATTTCATGTGTATTTTGATGCATCAAAAACTATAGTGGGATAAATAATTTCATGACATACCTAAGATAATATTAACAATCCTATTTCATTTTCAACTATGAATTTATCTAAGGTTGATAAAAATTATACCATGATAGAGAAAACTATAATCATACTATCCCGCACTGTGTTTTATATTTTATAGGAAGTTAGGTAGTATATTCTTGAAGATCCAATTTATTTTATAGACAATGAAGAACTCAGATATTAATCTAAAAAACCCATGTTATATGGATAGGTTTGATAGTATTACTATTATGGGAGTTTTAATTTTCTTCGGTAGTGAAACCTAGAAGAATGAATGCAAGACCAAGTCATCTATCACACATCAAGATAGGTGAAGTTTTGAAACCAATTTATAATGACATGTTTAATTTTTAGTTAAAAATAGTGTAGAGAGTTAATAAAAAAATGGTGTACATAGCCACATGATTGACTTCATGATTTGACCCAAAGGAGTAGATGTTAAACCACAAAAAAAAGATGAAAACAATAGATGTGTTGTATTAGTTGTTAGGGGGAATAATATAAGTTTAGGGAGAGATTAAGTACTATGTAAGTTTTTATAGAGCATGAATATACAATAATGTTGTGTGAATTTCATTAGGGAATTGATAGAGGAAACTACACAATAAAGGGTATTAAATAGTTTTCAATGATGTCATGGTGATGCCATAGAGGTGTTCATGGGAGTGGATGAAGTGCCTTGATAGTCTAAGTGATAATGACAAAGTGTGCAATGTGTTTTTCCTAGTATTCTTGAAGGAGGCTTGGTTGATATTCTATTTTAGAAAGATTAGAGATTATTAGGGATGAATATATAGTATTGAGCATGTGCAAGAGGTCCCATAAGAATTTGTCTATGCTTTGAGTGCTTGTGTGCATAAGTGGATTTCATATGGTTGATCATTATTTTCATATAGACATTTTGGGTCTAGTGGCAAAAAATCTAAGTAGGCTAACAGTGAGTCTTCAAAAATGTATCTCATACACTGTATAATAAAACCAAACATGGAGACAAAAGTTTAAACATAATATAATATTGTTCCTCACTCTAATTCATATTATGATATATCAAATCATATGAACACATTACAACAATATATATATATATATATATATATATATATATATATATATATATCATATAAATTAGAAGTTTTACATAATCCTTGAATATCTCCTAAACTAATGTTACTGGGTTGTACCAATAACTCACATTACCACACTAATAATATTATAAACATAAGTATTAATTTATTGTAACCAACTCACCCATTTTATATTTACCTCTAGAGAAATATCTAAACTCACACAATAATAATGTTACTAGATAGTAATCCATAACATTCACTCCCTTAACATTATTATCCCTAGTCACACCTCTTTAATCTAAACATGAGGAGAATATCATCCTGTCATCTGAATTATGACTATGTGATTTTTCCAAGGATCACAAACCTAAAAAATGGTTTTTTCATGGTTAATCAAAAACCAATGATGGCTTTTCCTATGGATTACCAACAACCAATGATGGTTTATCTCATGGATAACCACCAACCAAGTGGTTTTTTTGGTTTACATAAACCATGTCATATATTCAAGTGCATATTTAATTCCCATCATTTTATAACTCAGAGGGATTAAAAAAGGAAATATAAATAGGGATTAATTGAATAGGAATTACAAATCTATTCTTATTCAAGCACACATGTTGAAATAGAAACTATCACACCACATTTAAATCCACACAACTATAAAAAAAACCACTAAATCAAAAAAATTCCTCTTTGATAGTGGCTTATGAGATGCTTGAATATCCTCCATCCTCTTATGCCTCCATCTTCCAATTGATGAAGCTACTTCACTCAGTTGAAGAAGTCATGAAGATCAAATTACAATGGTGGATGTCACATATAAGTGATAATGCATCCTTATGATTTTGAACATTTTTTGATATTTTGAAAATGACAAGACTTAAATCAACATTTTTTGAATTTTTGACATAAGTGTGTTTTTGACTATGGACCCAAAACAAAATTTTGACACTATGAATTTTTATGATTTGACTCTTTACAGAAAAAAGACTCAAAATACTTTATTGACATAAATGATATTAATCTAATTCATCTAAATGACTTTGACAAACACACCAACTCAAGACTCATAATAAATAATTAAATTTGACTTTATAAAGATAATGAAATTGACAACTTTGAGTTTCTAATAAATAATAAAATTTTAACATAAATAGAAACTCTATTGCAAACTAATGACTCTAAAAATACTATAGTAATATGTAATTAGTTTATGACCACCTATAGAAAAATGAACTCATACTTCCTAAAGACATAAATCAAAATAAATTTAAATCTAAAAACTTTTAACTAAAGACAAGTTATAAAATTGACAAATTACGTCTTGACTCAAAATTTCAAAAATCAACTTGTATGAGATATAAAAAGAGAGAAGTACATCCTAAATAAAGCAAAATGTTGGTAGAACACACACATAAAATCCATGTGGATAATATGGAGCTATATTTTAACTAGATCTACAAAAAAAATCAATTTTATCATTCTAGCTAATGTTATCCAGATCATACCACTATTAATTGACCTATGTAGAAGCATAGAGAAGTGATCTATGTATGCATAAAATAGGATCATGAGTCTATGGAATAATTGAATAGAAAGAAAATAAATATACCAATAATTTGAGATAATAAGAGGATGTTTGCATTGATGTTAGATGCTTATTAACATTGACTACAAATTCTATGATGCACTAATTCTCCTCACATTAGACACAATGCTTCTTTATAGATATGATGTAGAATGCAAAAATTATTATTTATTTATGGAAAATCATTCACTAAATACATATGCATGGCGACCAAAATAAAATTAACTTGAATAACATTGAAGAAGGTTTTGAGGAAGACAATTTTATGCTTTTGATATGCATGTATAATGCTTGAGAGGAATCAAGACTATTTGATAAGTCAGAACTCAGGATGGATATATAGATCTCAATGGCACACAAGAATTGATCAGACTACACTATATTATTTTCTACTTTTCAAGGTAATAAATTAATCAACCAAGCCTCAATTTTTCCTAATTATCCATCACAAAAATTCCTACTCTAATCCCAGATGACGGTGTTGATTAGAGTCTTCATAAATCTATTTCATACACTGTAAAATAAAACTAGACATGGAGACAAAAGTTTAAACATAATATAATATTATTCCCCACTCTAATTCATATTATATTATATTAAATCATAAAAACACATTACAAGAATATATAGGATATTTATATCCTATAAATTAGGAGATTTGCATAATCCTTGAATATCTCCTAAACTAATGTTAGTGGGTTGTACCAATAACTCACATAACCACACTAACAAAATAACAATAATAATATAATCGTAAGTATTAATTTATGATAACTAACTCACCCATTTTATATTTACCTCTTGGTAAATATCTAACTCACACAATAATGATATTACTAGATAGTAATCAATAATATAGGAAGTTTGCTGACATCATAATCACCACGTGTGGATGAGTTAGAGGGAGTTGGTCATATGGTTGTGATCATATTAGTCCCAAGTTGTTATGGTCCAAGTCTCAAGTCATGCGATGAAGTGAATTCAAAGATATTTGGGTGAAAATTTGGGCTCTCAGGGATTTTAAAAGTGTTTTCTATGTTCAAATAGAATGGAGTAAGCATGTTGATGATGTCAACATTTACACACATGGAGGTGTCAGGAGGAAATGGTCACATGGGTTTGTTTACTATTGTGACAAGTTATTATGCACTAAAATTTAGGTCATGAAATGAATCATGACAAAATATGTTCAAGTTCAAAGTTGGGATCCTAGGTATTTTGATAGTGTTTTCGAATACTTAGCCAAATTTGCTTGTGGCAAGAAAAAGCTGAGTAAGCATATTGATGAAGTCATATTTTGCATGTGTTGTAGTTTCAAGATAATTTGATCATATGGGTTTGTTTAATTTTGTACCTATTTGATATGTATAAATTTTAGGTCTTGTTATGAATCACATAAAAATATATGCATGTGAAAATTTGGCCTTCCAGGAAGTTCTAGGCATAGTTGGCTTTATGGCAGAAAAATTTGAGTGAGTAGATTAATGGTGTTATGTCTCTCACATGCAAAGGTTTTTAGGAGTTACTTAATAATGGTTGGATTTCTATTTGAAATAATAATATATGGTCCAAATTTGAGAACATGTGAGTGATAAAGGTAAAATATATTACTGTGTAAATTTGACCTTCTAGGTAGTTAGCAATGGTCCCCATACTTAGTCTGTTTTGCATGATGTTAAAGATCAGGACCAAATGGAGATCTAATGTCTCACAAGTGATTATATAGTGAAGATATAAAATTATAAACAATTAAAATAGGTCAAATTTTTAATTGGTTAACAAATTTAAATATTGAGCTCCTTACAAAAAGATCAATATAATGTGTTTGTTCCAAGGTGTTAGGAAGCAATGAGATGAGGACAAGTGTTTGAAGTTTAACATTGAGTAGAGGTAAAGATTAGGATTATTATAAGATATAATGGTGAGTGGTTTTTTTACATATATATATATATATATATATATATATATATATATATATATATATATATATAAATTGTGTGTATTAATCAATATTATTTCAAGGTGTCCAATGTTTAACACAGATAAAGATCGAGCTACATACATGAGATCGATGGAGCACATTGAGTCAATATTACAAGATTGCACAAGATGAATTCAATTGTTTGAGGTTTAATGTTTAGTAAGTGGCACACTATGAGTTAAATTTTGAATAATATAAATGGTGTATATTTTATCTAATATTTGAGGGCATGATATGCATTTTAAGTGACCAAGGTTTAACTGTGACCATTTGAATTCAAATATTTGAATTTAACAAAGGAAAGACCAGTGTCTAGTTTTTGAGCCATAACTTTCGATCTATGCAAAATTTGACCATGCAATCAAAATAAAATTTGTATTAATCCAATGTTAATATATATATATATATATATATATATATATATATATATATATATATATATATATTTGAAAGTGTTTATAGTAAAATATATTGAGGCTCAAATTTGACCATGTGTTCATGCTTATTCTGCAAGTAACTCAAGAAGGGTATTTAAGTTGTGCTTGTTGGTATCTCGATGTTTAAAGGTCAAATAGATATTGGATTATTTTTAAAAATCTATTAGTAAAAGTTATTGGAGTATTTTTTAGACTCTATTAGGACCATATATGTGCATTATGAAGGTTTGGCCAATCATATATAGTATGAACAAAGGGTTAGAAGTCAACTATGTTTTCATTCATAATGGTTGCAGGTATAAAGAGGTGTTTGAGATAATTGAGGTTTAATATAATGGTGTTATGATAGATTTTGGTATTTAAGTGGGACATATAGATCATATGACATGGGTCCATGTGTATAAAAGTGTTCCTATGTTCTTAATTTACTCAAAAAAGTGTCAAAGAGGTGAATGGGTATCCATAAGACCTAAATGGTGACTTAAGCCTATATTAAAGAGAGTTGTGCTTAAGTGTGACCCATGTTAGATGCCTTAAGGTTTAAGTCATGTGTTATTTCCAATATCAAATATTATTATCTTGATAATCATGATATACCTATAATTGGTGAAACCAAATGTGTTGGTTACTAGATATGTATGAGAGACTTTTGAGAGGCTTTGGTGAGCATAGATAACATTGGTACAAAGGAAAGAAGAGAGGGAGAGTCATCAGTAGATGGGTTGATCAATAGAGTATATTAAATAATATGTGTATGTCATGTAGGTCATGTTTCTAATGTTATAATAATGCTCTTTTATATTGAGGATGAGTGAAGAGGTTTAGAGTGATCCAAAAGGTGACTCTGGATGCATTGAGTGTATAGAGTTGAAGAGAGATAATATACTTTGTATCTCCAACATATTGATAGGTAATTAATTTTTAGGATATTTTTTACTCATAGGTGTTGTGAAATCTTAACATCTAGGGGGTTTCACCCTATTTTCAAGGTGAAACTTGGTAAAGGTCTAGTTGTGGTAGCTCAACTAAATATGTGTAGTAGCTCCTTGTAGGATTGCAGTGTCACCAAAATAAAGGATGGTAGTTATTTTATAAATTTTATAAAGTATAAATTGGTTATTTTTATTATAGGATAGTATTATAATTGTAGGTTCTAGTGTTATTTCTTCCCCAAGAGGGTTTCCCTCATATATCATGTGTTATGTGCTTGATCTTGCATTGTCTCTCTTGTTCATTGTTATGAATGATGTGTATGCTTCATGAATGCCTATGGTAATTTATTAAGAGTTTTTAAATCTTTTAAATTTAATTTTTATTATCTAGGCCCAATTAACCCCCCCCCTCTCAGTGATTGTACCTCTAATAATTGGTATCAGAGTAGGTCCTTTGGTAAAGGTTTGACAACTTAAAGGTGATCCAAGGTAAAATATGGGTAATCATCAAATGCAACGAGGTTTTTATAATAATGAATATATAATGTTAAATATATATAATTATGTTTTTTTTAGTGTAAGGATGAGGACATACTACTCCTCCATCTAGTGTTGTAGACAAAAAGCTATTTGAGAATAATTCTAAGGCATTGAATGCCATTACTTATGGTCTTATAGAGACTAAGTTCACCAAGGTAATCCATTGTAAATATACTAAAGATACATGGTACAAATTATAGATCATTCATGAAGTAGATTCAAATGTTAAGTTGGAAAAGTTTTAGACTCACTGAAGATAATTTGAGAGTCTTAAAATGAAGGAGGAAGAATCTGTGGCATCCTTTTTGTAGAGAGTTGATAAGATTTTCAATATCATAAAAGGTCTTGGAGAGAAAATTGAAGAGGCTAATATAATTTAAAAGGTATTAATATCTCTATCTCTCAATTTTGATCTAAAAATTTTGCTTTAGAAGAAAGTCATGATCTTACTCAGTTGAATATGGATCAATTGCATGGCACCCTTACTATTTATGATATGAGATTAAATGATGATATACCACCAAAGAAGGAAGAAGAATTCAATATAGAAATGAATCCAAATAATAATTTCCAAGGTAAGAAATACAAAGAGAATGAGATATCTTACATTGATGAGGATGAACTAATTGCTTTTATTACTAGGAAATTGAAAATAGGTTCAGGGAAGTATAAGGGTAAACTACCCTTCAAATGTTTCAACTATGGAGAGATAATACATTTAGCTCATAAGTACCCTCATAAGCATAATAATTATGATGATTAATAACATGGTGAAGGCCAACATGAATATAATAAGACATATAATAAAAAAGGATTCAAAATTATAACAACAACAAGAAGTCCTTCAAGAACAATAAGAGTCTTTACACCAAAGAAGTCCTATTTAATATGAAGCCATATTCATGGCTGAGGAAGGAAGTTGCTCATATCAAAAGGAGTATAATTTGATTGATTTAGATGTTGATAGATATGAGGTGGACTATGAGAATAAATTGATGAATGCCATTGAAGAACTGAAAATTGAGAAGAAGATTAACAAGAATATGAAGTCTCAAATCAATGACTATGAGGAGTAATTGTGTATGAAGCAAGAATGAATGAAGATACCAAGGAGCATAAAAATATGGTCAAGTATCTCAGTTATCAATTGAAAATTCTATCTACAATATAGAAAGCCAAAGAAGATGAATATTCAAGGTATGTAATTGAAAATGAGTCATTGAAATATAAGTTAGAGAAGGCATCTAGTAAGGTTAATTCATTTTTGAGATTTGAAAAGAGCTCAAGTGATCTAGACATTATTTTGAGTGGTTAAAAACATGCTAGTGATAGAAATGGTCTTAAATATGAAGAAGAACAAAATAATGTAACTCAAGACAAGATGAAGACTAAGGCAAACAAGGAAAATCATACTTTGAATACAAATCATCAAACAAGGAATGAAGATAAATCAAATCAAACAACCAAATGCCATGAGGTATGCAAGTTTCAATGGTTACTATTTCACATGTAGTCAATTTGGTCATAAATCTAGATAATACAAGAGACCTATTAGAAATGATTTTGCATAGAACTATGATGGGGGTCATCAGTAAAAAGGTGTGAATAGACTTAAGTGATTCAAATCTATTGTTGTTGGATACTTTTCAAACCATTTTCCACATAAGGTTAGATAAGGTGAGTCCTCTTCAGAAAGAGGAGGTTATTTCATTTTTCATGACATATGACACATTGAAAGTTTCTATCAAAATAAGGTAAGACAAACTATGTTTCCATCAAGGAATATTGTTTGCTACAATTGTGAGAAGATTGGTCACATTGATAGATTTTACAAGCAAAGGCCATCAAGTCAAAATGAGTTCAATCAGGCTCTTAGAGTGAAAGGAAGAAGTCAAGTTACCTTATGGAAACCAAAGGTGGTAAGTATGAGTCATGATGGGTCTACTAATCCAAGTAATATGTTTGTTATGGTGGAGAATACTATAGAAGTTGAAGAGTGCCAAGGGCTCTCATTTTCTGCTCATGTTATGAATGAAGAGAATAAGTTCAAAAAGAAGGCCAAGGTATTGGTTGAGGCTAGTTATGAGATATGTATAGATCCAAGTGAACATCCTACCATTACTGAGCATGTATCATGCAAAGAACATAAATTATCAGTGCCTAGTGATGAGGTTCCTAACTGCAAGGTGGATTCTTTAGATGAAAAGGTATGTCATGAATCTACGTTGTCTCTATGTATTATCAATTTAATATTAGAAGATAATGAGAATGTTGTAATGGTTGAGCATGTTGATTCTCTTAAGACTAAGAAGAAGAAGAACTATAAGCATTAGATGACCAAGGAGGAGAATGAATATGAGGATTTGTGGGAAACTCCTAGTTTCACACTAGTCTAGTATATCATGAAGTAGGGTCTCTCTATTTATGCTTCTTAAGAGAATCCTTTCAGTGGAGAAGTAAGTATTGCTATGTATGCAGTGTTTACAAGATTAAAATGGGTGTTTTCAAGTGGCCTAATGAGATTTATTTAATTTCAAGAATATTTTAATGCTTAAAAAGGTCTATGCACTTCTTTATGATGTGTTCTAAGTGATTTCAAGCTTTGAATATCTTTTATGTGCAATTGGAGAATTTTTGTTTACTCTCAGGTTTCCTAGTTTGTGATTAAAATTATTTAGGTCCTAAAATGGGTTATATTATTTATGGGTTCACAAAGATGTGTAATCTCAAATCTTAGTCTAAAATTTTGTGATGGTTGTCTTCAAGTGTGCAAGAAGTTTTAGATGTGAACGTTGACCAGAAGGAGGTTTGTTGACCTTGTTTATTTTGAGGTTCTAAGGTTTTGAGCTATGCTTAAAAAGTGGTTTACCTTATTATTTTAGGTCTAAGGATTATTAATATATTAAATGGGCCAAATGGGTTGTCAAATCAAGATTTGAAGGTTTTTGGTTTTCAAATTATTCATATATTTGTCAAGATGGAGGCCTAATTAGCAAGTTGGTTTGTGAAGTAAGTATATTGAATAATATGATATAGTTATTTAAAATTAGTTTTCTTGAGTGGAATATGATATTTCTCTATATATTAAGTTTTAGGTCTTGAATTGTGTCTACTTAAAGTTATGTACTTTGCAAGTTCTAAGTAGGGCTACAAGGAGACTAGACATGCCTAGTAAGAAGAAGAGTGTATTTTTATCAATTTATCCAAAATAGAAAGGTATAAGTGTTTCAAAGAGAGTTATCCAACTATTTTAGATCATTTATCCTATTTGGTGAGTGTCATGAAATTTTTTGGTGGTCCTTGAGTTGGTTTGAGAGAGAAGGCTAGTAATCCTGTATGGTGGTTTTTTATGGTGTGTGGAGATCTGAATATGATCAAGAGGTGAAATTTCTAAAAAATATTAATGGCAGTCCCTCTTAGATGTTTCTTTGTTATTTACATCATATTTTATTGTTTTGTGTGTTCTTTCTTCATTGGTTACAGTGCTTGGTCGAATAGAGTGTAGGCATGGAGCAAGAGGAAGTTGTCAAGGCAAGAAGAGGTAGGATCAAGGTAAGGGGGAGTTTGTACTATATTTCTAAGATGTTATTCTCATATTGGTAGTATTTTCATGTCCTCAATATTATTTTTCTCCCACTTTATCATTGTGTCAAGGGGGGAGAAATTTCCTATTTTGAGAGTACTTGAAAAGAGAGAAGGAAGGTGAGTTGTTTATTGTTATATGTTAGTAGTTGACATAAATGACAAAGGGGGAGATTGTTTAAGAGTTTTAAATTATGTCATGTGATGTCATAAATGTTTCAATGGGAGTGGATTAAGTTCCTTGATAGTCTAAGTGACAATGATAAAGTGTGCAATGTGATTGTCCTAGTATGCTTGAAGGATGTTTGGTTGATCTTATATTTTAGCATGGTTAGAGTTGTATTAGGGATTAATCTAAAGTATTGATCATGTGAAAGAGGTACCATAAGAATTTTTATATGCTTTGAGTGATTTTTTGTATGAGTATATTTCATCTGGGTGATCATTGTTTTCATCTAGACATTTTGGGTCTAGTGGTAGAAAATCTAAGTAGGTACTTTGCTAACATCATAATTGCCAAGTGTGGATGAATCAAGGGGAGTTGGTCATATGGTTGAGATCACATTAGTCCCAAGTTTATATGGTCCAAGTCTTAATTCATGTGATGAATTTTAGTCAAATATATATGGGTGTAAATTTGGGCTCTTAGGTATTTTGATAGTGTTTTCTATGTTCAAATAAAGCTAAATAAGCATGTTGATGATGTTATAATTCATACTATTAGAGGTTTTAGGAGGAAATGGTGACATGGGTTTTTTTATTATTATGAAAATTTGTTATGCACTAAATTTTAGGTTATGTTATGAAGCATAATAAAAGATATGCAAGTTCAAAGTTGGGCTCTTAGGTAGTTTGATAGTGTTTACCTATAGCCAAATTTGCATGTGGTAAGAAAACATGAGTAATCATATTGATGAAGTCATATTTCACATTTGTGGTAGTTTAAAGAGAAGTTGATCATATGGCCTTATTTAGTTTTATGCCTAGTTGATATTACTAAATTTTATGTCATGTAATAAATCACATCAAATGATATGCATGTGAAAATTTGGTCTTATAGGCATATCTAGGCACAGTTGGCTCTATGTTAGAAAAATTTTAGTGAGAATATTAATGGTGTTATATCTTACACATGTGAAGGTTTTAAGAGATACTTAATATATGGTTGGATTACTATTTTAAATGATAATATATGGTCCAAATTTTAAAACATGAAAGTGAGCAAAGTACAAGATATGACTATGTAAATTTGGCCTTCCACGCAGATAGCAATGGTCCCCACACTTAGTCTATATTACATGATGTTAAAGATCAGGACTAGATAGAGATCTAATGGCTCATAGGAATTCATACAATTAATATCTATGGTGTGCATCAAGTTAAAGAGTTTAAAGTTTTTGTTTTTAAAAAAATTTAAAGATAAAGCTCCTTACAAAAGTATCAAAATAGCATGTTTCTTCCAAGGTGTCAAGAAGCAGCAAGATGAGGACAATTTTTCGAAGCTTAATGTTGAGCAGAGGTAAAGATCAAGCTTCTTCTAAGATCTAATGGTGAGTGCATGTTTTTACATACATACATACATACATACATACATATATATATATATATATATATATATATATATATATATATATATATATATATATATAATGTGTATTTATCGATATGATTTCAAGGTTTCCATTGTTTAACATAGATAAAGACCGAATAATGTATAGGAGATCAACGGAGTGCATTGAGTCAATATTGAAAGATTACATGGGATGAGGTCAACTGTTTGAGGTCTAACATTTGGCTAGTATCACACATGAGTTAAATTTTGAATAAGATCAATGGTGTATATTTTATCTAATATGTGAGGGCATGAGATGCATTTAAAGTGACTAAGGTTTAACTGTGACCATTTTAATTCAAATATTTGAATTTAACAAAGGAAAGACTAGTGCTTGGTTTTTGAGCCATAACTTTTGATCTATGTATAATTTGACCATGTAGTAAAAATAAAAATTGTATATGACTCTAATGTGCATATAAAAATATATATTTAAAGATATTAAAGTGTGTATAGTTAAATATATTGAGGTTCAAATTTGACTTTGTTCATGCTTCTTCTACAAATAACTAAAGAAAGGTATTTGAGATATGATTATTTCTATCTTGATGTTTAAATGTGAAATATCTATTATATTATGTTGTATACTATATGAGGAACATATATGTGCACTATTAATGTTTGAAAAATCATATGAAGTATTAACAAAGGGTTAAAATTTGATTGTGTTTTCGTTCATAATGACTGTGTGTACAGAAAGGTGTTTGAGCTAATTAAGGGTTAACAAAAGGGTGATATCATGGATGTTAGTACTTAATAGGGACATATATATCATATTTCATTGGTAATTATGTTTTAAAGTTTTATTGTGTTCTTATTTTTCTAAGATAAGTGTCAAAGAGGTGAATGGGTCTCCATAGGACCTAAAAAGTGACTTAGGCTTATTTGAAAGAGAGTTATGCTTAAGTATGACCCATGTTAGATTCCTTAAGGGTGAAGGAATGTGTTTTATCTTATGGGAAATATTGTGTTATTAATAATCATGATATCTCTATAAATGGTGTAACCAAATGTGTTAGTTTCTATATATGTATGATAGTTTTGTAAGAGGCTTTGGTAAGCATAGATAACATTGGTACGAAGGAAAGAAGAGAGGGAGAGTTCCCAATAGGTGGGTTGATGAGAAAATTATATTAACAGTTATTTTTATGATATGTATATCATGTTTCTAATTTTATAATAGTTCCCTTTTAGATTGAGGATGATAAAATAGGTCTAGAGTGATCCAAAAGGTGGCTTTGGATGCATTGAGTGCACAGAGTTAAAGAGAGTTGATATAATTTGTATCTCCATTATATTGGTAGGAAATTAGTATTTAGGAGATGTTTTATTCATAGTTGTTGTTGTGGTATCTCAAAATCTATGGGGTTAAACCCTCCTTGTAAGGTGAAACTTGCTAAAGGTCTAGTTATTATGGTAGTTCAGCTAGACAAGTATAGTAGATCTTTGTGCGATTACAGTCTCAGTTAAATAAGGGATGGTAATTCCTAGATCAGTTACAGCTGGTATAAATTGGTTCTTTTTATTATAGGATAGTATTTCAATATCAATTTCCAATGGGTTTTCTCACTCAAGAGGGTTTCTCACATATGTCATGTGTTATGTGCTTGATCTTGCATTGTCTCTCTTGTTCATTGCTATGAATGATGTGTATGCTTCATAAATTCTTGTGGTAATTTATTAAGAGTTTTGAAAGGTTTTTAATTTAATTTGGATTATCTAGGCTCACTGATTCACCCCGTGATATTTGTGATTATTCCTCAAATAAATGGAACTACACACAAGATATTTTTGGCTAGGTAATTGTCGCCAACATTATACAAAGATAAAAAGCAATACACATAAAAATGTGATATCTAAAGGGTAAAAAATCCTAATATATAGTTAGATATGTCAATATTCCTAATTTTCATGTAAGAACTATTTGAAAAATAGGTTATGGATTTTTTGGGTTTAGTAATCATTATTTCTTGATGTAGTTGTGCATTTTAAATCATAATGGTTGTGGACTACTTAACAATATAGGTTTAGGCTACACCTATAAAGGATTTTATAACATTAATTTTGGATAGAATTTTGTGTGATAAAATCATCACAAGGTATGGGTTTAATCTAATTTTAATAAGTGATAGAGGGACTCATTTATTATGGAGATGGTGTATATACTATTAGAGTAATTTATTCTTATGCATCATATGAAAATAATGTATCAACCATAATAAAATAGTAAGGTGAAATCTTTTAATAAAAATTTTGGGACTTTTCTCACAAAGATATATGATATGGGTTGTAAGGATTGGAATGGCTATGTGTTTATTGTCTTTGGTATTACATGATTAAATTTAGATTGTTAAAAAAATATGCATTGTTTCCAATTTTTTTATGGGAGAGAGGTCATGTTACTACTATATTTATTGATTCCTTCATTAAGGATTATACACATAGGATGTTTTGAATAATTCATGTCATTATATATGAGATTGGTCTATTTAATTAATCTAGATGAGAAGAGGTTGTTATTAATATGGATTCATAGATATAAAATACCCATCAAAATATTTGTCACAAAATTAACATAATATTAATAAATTATTCATAGGTTCTAGTCTAATTTTAAATGATTTTAGATGTGAAAATCACTCAAGAAAGCTCCATATCAAGTGCATGGGACCATATATTGTTCACCACATTATATAAATTGGCATGTGTAAGATACATAGGATAGAAGGTGTATTAATATAGGGGAACTTCAATGGATTTAGGATCAATACCTACATCAAATGACCATGCATGAGGTGAATTATATAAGGCCACTACCCTTGAGAAACTATAACACAAAAATATTTCAATTTTTACGTAGTTTTATTTAAAGTTAATTTTTGTTTTATTTGTGTAATAAATGTAGATTATCCCTTAAATCTACTACAGTGAGCCTAATGAGGGATATCTCAATATATTTATATACCATATATTTAAGTATCTCTATGAGGGGTAATCACATGCAATGGAGCTAAATGTATAAGTGATTTTATGATCCATAAAAAATTAAAATAAAATGAGTGATGAATTCAGCTAAAAGAAGGAACAATGTGTAAGATCACTTAGCATATATTATTTTTGAAAGAAAAGGGAATCAAGGTTTCCTATTTATGAATAAAGGCATGATATACTTTCACATGTTGTATGTTTCATAAGAAGGAGATTTCATAAAATTCTATGGGTACTATACTTGCAAATTAATTAGTGGGTTGAGATAGAATATGCATGGGATATGTGTGAAATAAAATATGGGAATATCCTAAGGATAAATATAGAGGTAGTGTGAAATGATCATATATTTAAAAATTTATATCATTGTATGTGTTTTATCAAGGAAAACAAGATAAAACTATTAAAATAGATAGATCTACCATTTAACATTGTAATAAAGTAACTTTAGATTTACCCTAGTGGCTACAAATAGTAAACATGTAAAATTAAAATGTTTAATTGATAATTAAACTTGAAAAATCAAAAAAATGATGGCATAGTCACATATATGTGTACTATATCGATTCTTACAACATCCATGTGTTATAATTCTAACCTTCCTTGACCACCACTTTTTATTACAACACAGTTCCTATCATGTACTCACTTTTAGAATCTAAATATATCTATGTTGTCTTTCCACAAGATTTTATGCCCATATATTCCTTTATTTATATGATCTAATACCTATGAATTTATAAAATCATGTCTTCTTTCTTATTTATTATCTATTTTTCCATCAATTCAAAAAAATAAAATTAGCGGGTCAAGTAATCTCTATGGGATATGTATCTATTTATATGCATGTTAGAATCAGACCTCAGTGTAGTATTATGTAGTGTGAACTCTTCCCTAGATGTGAAGATGAAATTACATTTAATTTCCAAAATACCCTCTCTTGGTACAAGAGGATGATGGAAAAATTATGATTCTATCATAAGTGTAGTAATCGATATGTAAATGGTTCATTTTAAATTTGATTATTTATTGAGATATATCTCTTTTTATTTATATTTTCTCTATATCTGAATGATTTGTGATGACATGGTATGAATAGGATGGTCTACGAGATAATTTTCACTTAGGAAAACCCAATAAATAACAAGAAATGATAATAAATTCACATGAAACATTTAAAAATTAAAATAGAACTAAAAATTATGAATGATATGATTGGTGGGCCCACTTTTATTAGAAAGAGTAGGATCTAATATACTAACAAACCTATTCTAGGAAAAATAATAGTACAAATTTTGAGTAGTAGCATAGGGATGTGTAAAATTATATAACTTTTTGGAGGACTTAAATACCAAATGAGGGGTATTTTGGGTTAGGATAAGTCCTAAAAACAACCATTGAAAATACACAATGAAAAATGGTCTTATATTAAAATTAGGTGTCTATATAATGCCCCTATTTTGATGTTTTTATGTGAGTTATATAATTCATGGGTCAAATTATAAAGATAAATAAATAAATGACATGCCTAAAATTACGTATAAAATTTTGGAGGGACTAAATGATCCTCAAGATAAGTTTGATCCATACTAAATTTCACTAACATATTTGGGAATAATTGTGAGTTTTACAAGTAGTCAAAGTTGCAATAATATATTTTAAAATTTAAAATTTAATTTTTACATTGAAGTTTTGAATTTTAAAATAACATCAAAGTGAATAGATCTATTATTTATTAAACCCAATTTTAATATAAATTTTAAAAATAGAGCTTACTATTTTACACATTCTATTTTTTTATGAAAAACTTCTTTAATGAGTGCTAGATATAACAATCACTTATTTGGGTGTTTTGTCAACCCTCATACTACTTGTTCATCAAGGAAATAGATAATAATTTTCTCCAAGTATCCATCACTTAATATTATCTAAAAAATAATTCATAATTATTTCTGATGTATGCCCCATTTTGAGGTGAGGGATTGATTGACATGTGTCTACAATCAATCATATCAAAAGAGTGTAGTTATAACATGTAATAAACATTGTATATAATTGATACCATTTAAAATTTTCATCAAAAAAATGTAACTATCATAGAATATCACATGCTAAATATCTTATGTAGGATATATATTTATATAGGTAGTTAGTCCTATCCCGAGTCTCATGTCACATAAGATAGATAAAACCATGTAGAAATCAATGCCTAGTATGTAACTATAATGAGTATAAGTGTCATATAAAAGTGTTTAATTGCATATTAAATATAATATCATCAAAATCTTAATAAAAGTCTCAATTCCCCTTATGGAAAAGTATAATAAGGATAACCAACATACCTCTAGTAAATAAAAAATGTCCCTAGTATGGTTGGATATATAAATGTTAAACACTCACAAGTAGCATTCCTTATAGAATCATGGTTAGATATATAAATGTTAAACACTCAATATTATAAATGTAAAATAAGGAAAAATATCAACATGATAGTTTATTAAATGAGGATGCCCCTAACATAATCATTCCACTAATATGATCATACCCCTAGGGTGTTGTTCATGTAACCACATGACATCTAAATGATCCAAAATATTTTGTAAAATGTATATCTAGATAAAATCCACTCAAAATAGTACCAAGATAATAATGTGTATGTATATGAGAGAGTAACATTTGTATGTATATGAAAACCTCTATCATAGGTAAATATGTAACCAAAGATAAATAAATGTTTTTTTTATTTTGTAATGTTTTTATCTTTTTAAAATTGTATAGAAGAATTTATATGATTAATATAGAACATGGGCACACACTATAATAATGGATCAAGACACACAATACAAAATATAATCCAAAGGTAAAAACAAGAGGAAAAATATGATGAGGATTCTAAGCAACATTAACTTCCCTCTAAACTCAATGCATGTTAATATATGAGGTATCAATATATAAATTATCATCATTGAGAATATGATGCATGTGATCATAATAATATAAATAATTGAATAATATAGGTACAATACAACATAAAAATCAACATAAATCATGGGTTTTATAAGCAGATCAAATAAAATAGAAGGAATTTGTCAAAGAATAAAAGCTAAAAGATAAAAGAATTGCATAAAAATCAAGGGGGAAGCACATGGAATGAAAGATACATATAATAAAAAATAGATGTATAACATGTAATTTTTAGTAAAATAAATATGATAAATTAATATCAATATGTAAACTAGCAAAGGTAACTAATAATATGGTTTATATCAACAAATGCTTGACTATAAGAATCTAATATGTAACTTTATATATCTGAAAAATGATCACAAGATGTGAAATAAATGTTATCTTCCCTAAGAGAACTATGCATATGATGGTATTGAGTATCTTCTAAAAATTTCATAGGAATATTCTATTTTATAACAATCACTTTATCTCTCAAATCAATCATAGTACATTGATTAATAGGTGATGTGTGTCTTAGAGGTACAACTATAGTAACCAAAGCTCTAGGATATGCCACACAAGATGATGATGTAACAACCTCAAATATAATATGAAACATAAAGTATGGTGATGTATTAATTGAAATTATCACATAAATGTATAGGATAAGCTCATTTTTTTGCATAATATATGGTCACACATTTGATATTGAGATATAATAGGCTCTTGATAATTCATGTCATGAATCATATGTACATCCATATTATGCCAAAAAATTAGCATAGTGTGTAATATAGAAGGTATCATGTTCATATAAATAAATCTATTGAATCCAAGAAATATATTGCATTATCTTATTCCCATTATAATATAAAACCAAACTATAGTGGTATGAGGACCAACTACAACTACAAGAGTAATACCACCAAAGTTATGCATGTGTGATTATCATAACTACGTATTATCATATTAATACCAAGTAAATATCACTCAGTATAGCCTCAACTAGATCAAAATGACATCAAAATGAGGTTTTTCATTATGACATTATCAACCCTAATTTTTTATTTTATTTGGGATTTAGTAAACTAGGTAAAACTTGAGAGAACTTCAGATTGTATAATTTATGTCTAAGTTAAAAATATATGAGTGTATCTAGTAGAATATTTTTGATTTATTTTAATTAATATTAATGTAAATGACCTAGAAGATAGGTTTCTTATATTTATTTATTTTATTATCTATAATAGTGTAAGATCATAAATAATGATCTAGAATGGGTCTATGGTCATTTAGATTTATATTCCAAGTGTTATAACATACTAGGATGAGTCAAGTACTAAATATATGATTTTAGAAATCAAATAGGTTTGTGATATACCATATTTATCCCTATGATATGTGTCAAACTATTTGACCAAATATCAATTTGCCTACATGTAGATAGGTCATAGGTGTGATATTAGAGATTTTGGAACTATGTGTATGTTAAAATTCATATTTCTTTACCTTGATACCCTAGATCCACATTCAATGCTTGATTTAATAAAATAAATGGGTTAAAAATTATGGT
Organism: Torreya grandis; assembly: GCA_037957365.1. Taxonomy (NCBI): domain Eukaryota; kingdom Viridiplantae; phylum Streptophyta; class Pinopsida; order Cupressales; family Taxaceae; genus Torreya; species Torreya grandis. The sequence goes on along the minus strand of JARHVA010000781.1, from coordinate 4,209,559 downwards.
TTGACATAACATAAAAAAAAAACCTTTTTGTGTGGATAAGATATTTCCACATTATAATAATTTGAAGAGGGCTCAAATTTCATGTACTTATCCCACTTAACTATGTGTGTGCTCAATTAATGTAATACTAGAATGTGGTGAAATTAGTTGTGTGGATTTTAACACTTGAAAAAATGTGATTGTAACATTTTAATGGTATTAATACTTGTATTATAGTCATTGTAGATATGGATTATAAATATGTTTAGATCATTAGTCATGAAAACCAAAAAAAATGCATAAATAAATAACAATCTAGGCTAACGTATTCAACGGGGTGTGTAAATGAAAAGTAAGAGAAAATAAAAGAAATAAAACACAAGTTACCTTTGCAAGAGCTTCCCATCACTCAAATTCATCTCAAAGCATGTTTTTTCCCTTGATTTGGTGCTCAGTTCTTCAATAATGGTGTAAGGCCAAGCTCCTCCACTATCTCAAGAATACCAACTAAGCTTGGCTCATGATATGAAAACAAATGTTATGCTTATCAATGAAGCTATCCTATTTCAAATAAAGAATTATAAAACTACACTCAAATGGCTTGTAGAGAGAATCTTGTATTATAAGATTACATAAATGAATCTTAATCAAAGTGGTCTTAGCCATCCTATTTATAGATTTTCCAAATTGATCAAGATTAACCATGACCATCCATCTTGAGACCAAGATGTGTGGCCATGAATTATTCCAATTTTGTATAATTAAGACATAAATACCCTCATAAATATTTGGAAGGAAGGGGCATTAAAGAGGCATGGGAAGCCATAATTCTTATATTTTTTTGTATTTATGGCTTATGGATGCCACCCCATTGATCATGTCATTTGATGATGTAATTAATAGGATTCAATTTCCAATAAAGATATATACAATAACTTCCATGTAATTATTACTTAAGCTCATAATTTGGTTTAATTTTACTAAGTAATATTAATTAATTTTTGAGAAATTCTTTGGAAATTAGTTGCACTTCATTAATCAAATTGTCAAAATGTCATATTATTAGATTATAATTTAACTAGAGAGGAATTAGAAGGTAATTTTAGTTTCATATAAACCATAATCCCATTTAGGATGTTTTGAACACAAAATAACACATGTATGTGTCATGTGCTTTTGAATTAGAATAAAAGAGTGATTTAGAGCACCAAAATGCATTTTCATCATTTTGACTCAAAATGATTTGATCAAAGTTAATAATCACATAAAATGAATTTCTCCATTTAGGGATACATTATCCTAAATCAAAAATTTTATATGATAATCTCAAACCATTTAGCACGTTTAAGTAATTTTATCCCAAATTATACATTTTCACAAATTTTGAGTAAGATCAATAATTTCAGTGGAAAATGGGGTGATTATGCCCCATGGAAATTTGTATGTTAAGGGGATGGGATAAGTTGAATAATATTCAATTATCATTTATGTTAGATAATTTATTATAATTTAATCCATGTAGAACCTCAACCATAATATTCATTGTGTTTTCTAAAAATTATACCCAAAACAAGCTCCAAAACACTTTGAGTAAAATTTGAGTATCTGAGTCGTTTTTTGAATCATCCATAATAGATAGATTTTAAAATTAAAATTGAGTAATGAATAATTATATTTGACTAAAAATTGAGTAATTATAAGTAAATAATATTATATAATGTCACATATATACCATACCTAATCCTTAAATATGATAACCTATGTAATTTAAGTCATAGAACATGATCCAAAATATCCTAATATTTGTGAACTATGAACATATGTCAAGTAAACTCCCCTAGTTTTATAACTTGTGTAATCTAATTCATGCAATCCTATATAATAATATCATAAAATCTATTAGACATTGTTCATAGCCCTATTGAATATTTTACATGTTCCCCCAATCTATGTCAAAATATGTAACAATCTAAGTCAATCTTGTAATATTCTATGTAAACTTGTAATAATTTATGTAAATTTACGCCAATCTAAAATAATCTATGCCCAAAATCAGTATTTTTATATTGAAGGATTAAGTCTCTAAGACAATAACACTATTTATGCACCTCTTTTTAGGTGATTAATGTTCCCTTGAAGTTATTGATCTCAAAATAATAGAGTTAAACATATCATGTTATATATAAAAACATGTACATAGGTATATCATGTGGTAACATGATTATATTATGTCATCATAGTAAATATCATCTAATAATATATGAAACATGTAACTTAAGGCATATAAGTATCATTCCAATTAGATATAGTAATTATGCATCAAATAATTAGTCATTAGTAACAACCATAGAATCACTTAGAAATAACTACATTGAAGATTCAAGATATGTATATTTACATCTTACACAAGTAGAATAATGTGTGATATGGATCACATCATCACAAGATCAATATAAAATCCTAGATGCATCCACATGAAATATATAAAGTCACATGAATTTTCATGGCCATGACATACTCAATATATCTTAGAAGTATGCATGATAATACACAATGTCACATAGAGAATGATAAATTCCACACAAATTAAGAGTCATACATATATTAATTCAAATATAAGAGGAGTCACATAATTATCACCTAATTTCACATAGATAATGATTCAAATAGAGAAGCATTCATACAATATAATACATAATAAATTATCACAACAACATCAATCATGCATAGAGTAAACAAGGCTAATCTACATAAATACTATATGTCATCATCACATATAAAAAAATATAGTATCCATGGAATATGAATTATAAGTAGTATACATAAGATAAATTCATGTGTAATAATGTAAAAATAACAAAATATTGTAAATGGAATGATCATATAAAGATTTAACATGTGTAAAGTGTTCAAAGATGCCTAAAATATAGGAAAGGTAGTCTTTAGGTGGAGGAATTGTTTGCATATAAATTTCCATGTCATTTATAACCTATATTTCCTACATCCCAATCATGCATACCAATAAACATGTGTATATATAAAATAGAGATATAATCTATCATGTATGCATTAAATAGTAAATTAAATCATGTAAACTAGAAACACATGTCATGCATAAGTCCAAGTTTTTTTTTAATATTTGGATTTTTTATATTATGTTTATATTTTATAATTTTTAAAATCTAATTTATATTGATGATAACCAATTATTACATCAAGGGTATGCTCTAAGTTAGGTCATGGATCAATTACGCCAAAGTTTACTTGTTGTGAGTGAGTAGTCAGACATGTATCTTTATTAGAGGCTGAGAAGTGATATGATGATAGCATGTCTAGCATGGTCATCATAGACCATATGATCCTACATATTTTGTGTATCTCTCATATCCATAATATTATTTGGATTCTATTTTATAGTATGAGAATGTGTATGTGTTCATTATGGAACATATAAAGTGGCATGTACTAATATCTCAGCATATGACTCAATAGGTAATGATTGGTGAAGTAGAATATACCTTTGATTTAATGGAAATTTAAGTATTGGTATTATAATAAGGTTAATTACTTTGGTCTAAATTAATTTCATAACTTATTATGGTGTATCCTCTCAAGGGAGGATATACTCTTATGGTATACCTAGAATTATAACCACTATGTTCTATGAATAACTTCACACATTAGTGTATTAAATATTTTACTAAATGTATATTATATATCCAAGGATGTGTTAATGACATGTTGAATTCCTTTTTATTGGGTATAACTAAGAATAAATTAGAAATTACAACAGTTTTCAATTTAAGTGGTAACACAATACTCCTAAGAGGTTTCTTTTTATTTCCATCTAATCTTTTGATTATATTTGTAATATCCATCTAGTCCTTCAATATGTGTCCAAGAATATTAAAGAGTATCATAATTCAAATATTTTCACTTGAACCATTATCTAACATGACATTATAATCGGCTATAAATCAACATAGGTGTGCACAAATAATGACACATATATATAATCATCATTAACAACCTCATGCTCATAAAATATGATAGTATGTTTGTGTACTTGTATTATTTTAAGTGTAATAATAAAATCATCAAGTGGATGTTCCTATTATATCCTATTAGTATAATATGTTGAAGGAGGATGTGAATTTTAAGTTATATGCACTTAGAGATTAGTATTAGTCTCTTGTGCCACATGATTCGGAAAGGGTTAAAAAAATGAATTCCAATTAGGTTATGTCCTTGAATCATTTGGAGATAAATTAATTTCAAGGATGTTTTTCATCTATCAAATTTTGCATCTATTATTTAAATATCATGTGAAACTATGATAATAATAATATGCATTATTATAGAATCACTTACATGGTGTACAACTCATATCAACCTATTTTTAGAGAGGGAGAGATATTATATTTCAATCAATTATCATATGTAATATTTTATGAAGAGGTTCTAATAACTATGAAAATTGCCTCCTCTAAGCATATAATAAAACAAGTCAATTAGTATAAGCAAGATCCTCTATGAGAAAATATTTCTTAGTCTATTGTATAAAAGTAATTGAGTGTAGGGTTAAATAAAAATATAAACAAAAACATTTGGTTATGTGATGATGTGTCAGGGGGATAAGTAGTATGAACGTGAGAAAGGAGGAAATAAAATAAAAACCAATTTGGTTAGTGGGGGTTTTCATGATAGGAAGAATCATTTAAAAAAAGTGGAGGAGGAAATTTGTGAGACCTAAGATTAGTTGGTATTTAATGCTAGCATTGGCTTATAAAAAGTGGGAGTTGAGGGTTAAGGAAGGGGATGGGAGTATCAGGAATCTATCTTGAAGAGTAAAGTGAAATATTTTTTCTAGCTTGTGGTGACTGGAGATAATGCTCTTCCACTTAGAAAGGAATGGAGGTAGGAAGAGGGTAGGAGTGAGGTACCTATTTAGGAAAATGGGGAGCTACCTAAGCAAAGATCAAAGGATGGTTTGAGGAGTGGGGATCTACTGGACTTTGAATTAGAATTGGAGTCCTTTGTTAAAAATTTCCAACTTCTATTCTATTGTGCCCTAATTATAAAGTGCACAAGGAAATTCTTGGTAATAGGGAAATTTCAATATTAGGTCCATAAAAATTAGGAGGATTCTAAGTTGAGTTTTCTTCCTAGAGGTTTTTTTGTGGTTTTTTATATCTCCATGAAGGAGAGAGAACATATTTATAAATATTCATTTTGGTCGATGGGTAGTATGGTGATTTGAATAAAGATATGGTTCCCTAAATTTTATACTTTGTTAGCTCAAAATGGGTTATTTTTGGTATGTATTAATTTATACATCCTCCTAATGGAATACTGGCCTAAGTATTGTTTAATTACATTGGGAAATTTATTGGGTGCTTTCATTCAGATTGATCCAATGGTTGAATATGGTATTCTACCATCATAAGCATAGGTTAGGGTTTAAATGGATTTAGACAAGGAAATCCTAGAAAGCATAATGATAAAATCCCATGGGTGGGTTTATAATTAGTGAGTGGACATTGAAAAAATCCCTTTAGATGCTTTCATTATCATCAGTCGAGTCATCTGTAATTTTTTTTTAAATTTTAGAGGAAGGCTCCTCTTAGAAATTAAATAAATATGAAACTTATTTATAATAAAAAACTTGGGTTGTAAGGGTTGGCACTAGAGGTGGTTCAAAAAGGGCTAGTTTTTTGGATAAGAAATAGAAAAAGTGGCATTATTTCAAGAGCAAATGTCAAAGATTGGGGAGACCTAGGCCATTTAGGATAAAAGGCCTCTAGGGTCTGAGGGACCTATAGGCTCATTTAGGGTTCATGAGGGTGAGGAAGAAGAGTTTAATTTAGATGAGGTTGATGAATTAGAGGATTATTTAAAATCCTATTATGTATTTTAGGTTCTTAGGTTCAGTTTTTATTGTCACACCCTGATTGGGGTCTTAAAAAGAAAAGGGGGTAAAATTTTGGGAAGGAAAAGGTGGATGGAGAAGTTTTTGATGATAGGAAAGGAAATTTTAAATAATTTATGTAGTCTTGAAAGTGAGGTGTGGAAATCCTCCCTTTGGTCTTATGAAGCTCATCTCCTAGAATGTTAGGGGTTCGAATGCTCCTAACAAGTAAAGTTTAATAAAATGTCTTTTATTTGCAAAATCACATGAAGTTATTATAATTAAATAAAATAAGTTTAATTTAGATTAATAATATAATATGATGTATAAAATTTTGTCAATATGGATTAGTTACTTTGTAGAAGTGATTAGAGCATCAGGTGGATTCGTAATAGTCTTGTCACCTCTAGTGGCTAATGTGGAAGTTGTAGCCTCTGAGCCTTGGTGGTAATTATGTAGGTACTCTATTTATTATTTGGATTCTAAATTTTTGTTTTTTAATGTGTATTATTGGAGTGAAACTATATTTAAGATTCAATTATGGAAGGATATTTCATAGATTGTTTATAGGTTCCCTGAGGAAACAACTATTTTGGGGGTGATTTTAATGCAATTTTGTAGCCAAATGAAAATTTGGGTGGTGTGGATGGCTCAATCACTTCATAATTTAATTTATGTATGTTTTTTGTGGATAATTAATTATTTTATGTCATTCTAAAATCATGTTTATTTACTTTGAATAATAGGAGAGAAGGATTCAATAATATTACTGAGCGGATGTATAGATTTTTAATCAATCCACTTTGGTTAGAGAATAATTAAAATGTGTAAATTTTAGTGTTAGTGGTTTCAATATCAAATCACTTTCTAATTATTTAAAGTTTGAAAGAAATAAGCTACCTGAATAGTGTCCATTCAAGTTTAAATTGATGTGGCTTAGGGATCCATCTCTTTTCCAATTAGTTAAGGATTGGTGAATAAATTATCTGCTATTGATAGGCTCAGTCATGTATAAAATTTATAAGAGGTTATATTTAATCAAATGGTGTATTAAAATATGTAATGGGGAACATTTTAAAAACATATTCCAATAAAAAATGTGGGTTGAACATGTTCTATAGGTTCTCAATCAGTTGGTGATGAAGGAAGGTTTGGATGTTACAACTTTTCCTAAGGAGAAGAATATGAGGAATTGCTTTTTTGGGAATAAATCCATTAAAATTAAAAAATGAAGGTGAATTGGCTTAAATAAGGTGATATAAATATGGCCTTCTTTCATAATTCTATTAGGGATAAAAGGAATGTGACCTAAATTTCAAGCATTAATTCTAGTAGCAGATAGGTTTTGGACTCTCATAATGCTATTAAAGATGAGGTTGTGGTTTTTTTTAAGAATTTATTGTTAGGTGAAGAGGTGTCTAATATTATGGATCATAACATGAATTTGGATTTTATGCCTAAGCTGATCTTAGTAAATCAAAATGAATAACTACTTACTCACTTCTCACTTAAAGAGGTGATGTCAATGGTGTTTTCTATGGGAAGGGACAAAGTATCAAGGCCTGATGGGTTCCCTATGTCTTTATTTCAATCCTTCTAGGAATTTTTAGGTGAAGATGTGCTGAATATGGTGGAAGAATCTCACCCTAAATGGAAAGTGGATCTAGATCTCAATGTCACTCTCATTTATATTTTTCCCAAAGGGGAGTCCTAGGTAAGTTTCAATGATTTTTAATGAATTTCTCTATGTAATTTAGTGTATAAAATAATATCCAAAGCTATATAAAATCAACTCAAATCAATGCTAGACAAATTGTTATCCTAAGAGTGGGAGGGATTTGTGTTGAGAAGGAATATGCAAGAGGGGATCATTGTAGCATATAAGATAATCCATTTTCTTTCACATAGTCATCAAAAAGGTATGATGATTAATGTATATATCAGTAAGGCTTATGACCTATTCAATTGGCATTTCTTGCTAAAATTTTATAGAATTTTGGGTTTAGTGAATATTGGTGTGAATGGATTTTTAGTTGTGTGGTTGGTCTAAAACACTATGTGTTGATTAATGGTATCCCCTCAAGTTTTTTGGGGGCTTAGAGGGGATTTTTGTCACCATTTATTTTCAATATTATGGTTGAGACTTTGGGTAGGGTAGTGAATCAGACAAAGATAGAAGACAAGATTCTTAGGATAAAAATAGTGGATGAGTTGGACTACTTAACTCATCATCATTTTACTAATGATACCCCCCTTTTTGGGCATGCCAATGTCAAAGAATCTCAAGAATTTAAATATATACTATAAAAATATGAATTATAACTGGGTTAAGTAGTAAGTGAAGGAAAATTGGAGGTCTACTTTGTCAATTATAAGGAGTTAGAGCAAGGTGAGATTATAAGGACCTTGGGTTTTAAAGTGGGTAATATTCCAAGAAAATATATTGGGGTTCCTATTTTTGTAGGAGTAGGTAATTTCATGTTGAGGGAAGATTTGATTAATAAATTTAAAACTTTATTGGCCTCCTAGTAAGGGAAGTGGTTTTCATTTTTAGATAGGATTACTTTAATAAAATATGTTTTGAGTTTGAGTGTATTGCCTATTTTATGTTTTTCAGTTCTTTGACCATCTAGCCATGTGGTGATTATCCTAAATAAAATTATGAAGGATTTCCTTTAGAAAGGTGTTATATATAAGAAGAGGATTTCCTTGCTTAAATGGGATAGAGTATGCAAGAAAAAAAATATGGGTGGAGAAAGGATTAAAAATATGCAGCTTCAAAATCAAGATTTAGGGGTGAAATTGGTGTGTATTATGGTTGAACAATAAGAGTCTCTTTGGTGTATAATCCTTCAACACAAATATCTTGGCTCAGAGGTACCATGGATTATGGTATCTATTGAAAATCCACCCATGGGATCTCATATTGGAATTTCTTGTTGAAATGTAGATATATTATTACTAAGCATGTTTCTTGGGCTATTAAAAATTAAAGGAAAGATAATTTTTATTAGATTGAAGGAACAAACATAGGCCTTTATTAGAACTCATTAATGTTGGTGAAGCTCATTATTATCTAATAACCTATTGGGGGAGAAATTCATTAATTATTTGAAGGTTCATGTTAGTCAATGTCTAGCTAGTTAGAAGTGGAAAACTTTAATAAACTTGCCTTTTCTAGTGGATTAGGGTAGAGATATTTCTAAATGTTTGGCCAAAATAAAGGTGTTTCTCAATAATAATGAGGATATGATTCATTGGTTGGGGGTAAAATTAGCGCACCATGTAATAAATTTAGGGTATCAAATGGAAGAATAAATAGATGCCTCAATGTCTTGGGTAAGTAAGTTGTGTTAGGGGAAGGAAGGGCTCTAGAAAGAAAGCACCTTTATGTGGCTAGCCATTTATAAGAGAATTCTCACATAAGATAGGATGAATAAGATGGGTTGTCAAGATCCTTCTAGATATTATATGTGTAAATCTGAGAGTAAACAATAGACCATTTTTTATTTGAATTCCCCTTCATAGTGTGGTGTTGGTCATGGTTCTATTGGAAATTTGACTAGTGCTCGACATGGCCTTCTCTCAATAAGGCCTTTTTTGCTTAGCCACATGGATATGTGAAGCATTATTTTTAAATTTTATGGAGATTTAATCTAGATATGCTCATCTAGTCAATTTTTAAATAATATAATCTATGTATCTTTGAATTTTTGGAATGATCATTGTATATGGTCTTGTAAGATGTGGAGATTTTTATCTCAGACGTGGTCTCAACCTAAGTAAAATGTAAGAATGGGCACATTATGATTTGGGATTTGAGAATGCATGGTAAAGGGAAACTTTTGGTTATTATTCCCTTTAATAGATCAGTAGTAATATAGTTAAATAGAATTAGTAGGTTAGGGGTAGTGTGGGAACCCCCTAGTCTTATCTAGTTTAACTTAAATTTTGATGGTACTTATAGAGGTAATATGGGTGCTTCAGGGGCTTGTTTATTAGTGAAAGATTGCAGTGGGTCATTAATAATAGTAGTCTATACTAAAATAATGGATGATACCAATAACAAAGTGGAAGCCTAGGCTCTAGTGGTTGGTCTAAAATTGGTGATAGGTTGTGGAGTGGAAAATATGGTAATCGAAGGGGACTCTCTAATAATGATTTAGGCTTTGAAAAAGTAGAATGATAAATCTTGGAATATTGATAAAATTCCCATTAAATCATGGTTTATTTTGAGTAATTTCAAAGAGTGTTAGGGATGTCATTACTTTTATGAGTCTAATAAGGTGTTATATATTTTAGCAAATTTAGGTATAGATCAAAGTGAGGATATAAGGAGTGATAATTGTAAAGAAAAGTGGTAATATTGTGTAGCCATGGCATATATTGAATGAAAATGATTTTGTTTACATTTAGGATCACATGTGAAATTTAGGATTTAAATTAATGATGAAGGTCATAATGGCATGGCATGGGAAGTGTTAAATTCACCTAATAAAGGATTAATTAGTGCATATGGTTATGGTTTTGCTTAGGGGGTGAGCCTATTATTCTAACACTTCTAGTTGTGTGGTCTCAATTGTTGGTAAAAGGGTGGGGTAATGGGACATACATCTATGGAATCTCTTTCATGACTGATGGTGTCTAGACTTAGTGTGAAATGGGAGATGGGATTCATTAGTAAGGTGTATCTATGCATATTGAAGCATGTTTTTGGTAACCCTTGGTAGAGATAGCATAGGAAGTTGAGTAAGTCTTGGGTGAGTATGTCTTAGGAAAAATTCTATGCATGAAGATAAATTCTAAATTGGCAATGTTATTTGCAATAAATTTGTTAATGTTGGTCTCTTATAAGTCATTGATGGTCAAAATAGTGGAGATTTTCATATTTATGGAGTATAGGGTGAATATGTTAGTGTAAATAGATAAAGTGGATATTGGTCCATTCAAATCTTTACCCTTTTCAGGGTAAGTGGTCTCGGTGTTATTCCCCTATCTATTTTTAGAGCCTTAAAAATGATTTTTATGACCTTGATAAATTTGGTAGGGGAATTGGATGGGATATGCTCCTATCATTTGTCACTTAAGCATGAATATTGTGTGGTTCTCACAAATGTGGTATCACTCAAATCCCCCATTTCTAAGCTCAATGCAAGACAAGAGGTGCACATGTCCCTTGAGTAGGTTTTTGTTATGAAATTTATAGCTTAGGGCTTCAGTAGATATTTGTTCTTGACTCCATGGTGGATAGGTAAACAATGGCTGAAGTATACTTCATTGATCAAAGTGGGTCAGTTGGAGTTAGTTATTTGGGAGGCACTACTAGTAACTAAATCCTTAGAAGAGGTGGTAAAGTATCAGTTGGGTGGTCTCTAATTATATTGAATGGGAAGAATATAATGGTTTTAGTGTCAAAAAGGAGTACTTTTTTAGATAGTTAAGTGTTAATTCTAATCTATGTTAGAAACCCTTTGGTGTTACTTGACTAACTAATAGTAAGACTTCTAATTCATTCAATTTTTTGGTATAATTTATTGATCGTGTGTAATGTATGAATGATAATTACAATTTTTTGAAATTTTTTGTATAAACATTGATAGATATTAACTAATACAATAAATATGGTTAACTGGTAGTTGTAACACTTATTTATGTTAGTTGAGACCCATCCTTTATCTCTCTCAATTCCTTACAACTGCTTCAAGGGGACATTTATTTTCACGCCCTTTTAGTCTTTGGAACCTATCCTAATGAGATGACCAAGCTCATGCGAGTCATTTTCATATTTTAATATTGTATTTATCCTCCATCTTGACTAACTTCTACTTTGTTGAAAATATTACTAAATTGATGGAAATTTTATTTTGTTTCCCAGTTAGGTCTTGGCTATAGGTGATTATATTTTTTATAAGTAGATATACCTAATTGAGATTTCAACTCCTGATTAGGTATACCTAGACCTATTATACATTTTCCTTACCTTATTATGTTTTTCATTGACATCTTGACCTTATTTGAAATTGGTTTAAGCCCATATACCTAATCAAGATTTTAAACCCTGATTAGGTCTAGGGTAGGGTTATTATTGGCATCCTTTATTAACTAGAGAAAAAATTATGGATATGCAATGGGAACACTCATTGGGTAGGCCTAATTCTAAGTAGACCTTTTTTGTAATTAATTTTTAGCATGTAGGTAGGGGACTGTCTAGTTGTAGTTAGGTTTTCAACCTTTACTAGGTCTTGGTAGGTAGGCTAGTGCTAAGTCAATTATAGTCAAGTATTTTTGCTCAACTAGGTCTATTCTTAGTCATCATTCAAGAGTATAATGTTAATTAGGACCTAGGTTCTTATTATTCTAGGTGGATAGTTAGGGGAGCACATAATGTTAGTCAGAGAAAAATATTTAGTTAGGTTAGGGCTTGGGTGTAGGGAAGAGCTTAGTTTTGTTTGGGGTTTAAAAACTTAATTAGATATAGGTTTTGGAGAGTTGTCACTGATGTCATGAAGGTATCCAGGTGACTTGATAGTCTAAGTATCAATGACAAAGTGTGCAATGTGCTTATCCTAGTATGCTTAAAGTAAGCTTGGTTGATATTTAGTTTTGGCATGGTTAAGAATGATTAGGGATGAGTATGGTTATTTGAGGCTGTATAAGAGGTCCCATAAGAGTTTTTATGCTTTTAATCCTTCTGTACATGAGTGGATTTCATCTGGTAACTCATAGTTTTCTTCTAGACATTTTAGGTCTAGTAATCGAAAAAATTGAGTCAATAGTTTATTGACATCACCATTGCCATGTATGGATGAGTCAGAGGGAGTTGGTCATAAGGGTGTGATAAGATTAGTCCCAAGTTGTTATGGTCCAAGTTTTAAGTCACATGATTTATTAAAACAAAATTTATTAAGGTTCAAATTTGGCTTTCCAAGAAGATTACAAAAGTTCCCATACTTAGTCGATCCATCACTACACGATATGTAGATATGTATGAACCAATATGTTTATGCATTTGATTCAAGTAAAAATAAAATAAATAATGGTCAAAGGATTACATGGATATGTCTTCTATAGTTCCAAGAAGTTACCCTAAATATTGGGAGCCCTGAAGTGTTTTCTAGCTCAAGATATAAAGCTTCAAAGTTGCTCTAGCAAATTATGATGGCTTAGAGACTATCAAGTTTAATCATATTGAGGTCTGAGGTCATTGGTCTAGAAGATAAAATGTTGAGCACTTAATTATAAATATGGAGATCAATGGTGTGTATGAAGTCAACATGTCAAAGGTTATATGCACATGTGATAATGTCACAAGCTCACTAGTCTAACAGAAGATCAATGGTGAGTGGTGGTTTTTACTAAAAAAGATCAATAATGTGAGACAAGTAAAAGAGTCAATAATTCATGTAAGATTTCCAAGTGGCATAAACACAAGGGACTATCAATAAAATGATTATAAGGCATGCAAGGGTGCCAAGTATAATAATATCATGAGTTCTCAGTAAGATCTAATGGTGAACATTACAAGATAAAGGCTAGGATACTCAGTAGAGATTGATGGTGAATATGTGGTCAAGATTACATAAAAACATGGGATGAGGTCAAAATGATTGGGGTCTAACATTTGGATAGTGCAAAACTAAGATTTAAAAAGTTACAGATACTTCTGAATAAGATCAATGGTGTGATTTGAGAGAGCTGAGCAAATATCAGTGTGAGTTGAGAGAGTTGAGTGAAGAGAACGAGATGTGTTCTAAGTGAATGATGTTTAACAGTGACCATTTGGATTTAAAGATTTGAATTTAATGAATAAAATACCAATGCTTGGTTTTTGAGCCATAAATTTTGATCTATATATAATTTCATGCTACAATAAAAATCAAAGTTGTAGAGGACTTCAAGGCACATTTGGAAATATTCATTTAAAGGTATAATCATTTGTAAAGTTAAAGTTATTGAGATCTAAAATTTATTATGTATTCGTTCATGCTCTAAAAATAACCTAAGAAGGTAATATATTTATTATTGATAGGATTTAAATGTTTTGAGATGAGCTAATTGCCAAAGAGTGTTTTAGACTCCATGAGGACCATCTGTGTGGATTATGAAGTTTTAATCAATCATATTCAATATGATCAAAGTCTTAGAAGGTGATTGTGTGTTCATTCATGGTGGTTGTGTGCATAGAATATTGTTTGAGAAAATTATGTTATAGCATAAGGGTGTTGTGATGGATGTTGTCACTTAAGGAGGACCTATAGGTAATGTGGCATGGATATATGTATGTGAAAGTGTTCTTTTTTTCTTAATTTTCCTAGATAAGTGTCAAAGAGATAGATGGGTCTCCATGAGACCTATAAGGGCTAATGAGGCCTAATTAAAAGGCATAGCTACTTAATTATGACCCATGGATGCTATGACCAACATGTGAAGATTGTTGGAAATATTGTCATTGATGTCAAAGGTCTAGAATTATTGGTGATAAAGGCCCCATTGCATTTAATGTTGTTTGTAATAAATATATCTTGGCTAATGTGAGTTAATATTTATTTAATATTAACGAATATATTTTTGTTTGCATATGAGACAAAAGAAGGGCCCATGGAGAATTCAAAGAGCCATGGGATAAAGACAAAAGAAGGATGGGATGTATTTTCCCATGGAGAGTCATCTTGGGGAATTATAAGAGTCACCAAGTGAAGACAAAAGAGGAAGGGCACAATTTCTCATGAAGGGACACTTTAAGGAATATGAAAAGTCACCAAGATGAGGACAAAAGAGGGAAGGACGTTTTTGGTCATGAAGGGTCACCACATGACTTTTCAAAGGAAAGAATATGAAGGGTCATATAAGTTTGGTGCCATTTTCCATGAGGATTGAAGGGTCACAAAGGGTTTGGTGATCTTGTGGGTTGGTGCTCATGAATTGTTTCTGGGTTGTTGCTCGGCAAAGGGGTTGGTGCTCCTATGGGTTGGTACTCGTGAATAGTAGCTAGGTTGGTGCTCGACAAAGGGGTGTGGTGCTCCTATGGGTCGGTGCTCAGCAAAGGGTTTGGTGCTCATGTGGGTTGGTGCTCATGAATTATTGTTGGGTTGGTGCTCAAAAAAGGGGTTGGTGCTCTTGTGGGTTGGTGCTCATGAATAGTAGCTAGGTTGGTGCTCAACAAAGGGGTGTGGTGTTCCTATGGGTTGGTGCTCACAAATAGTTATTGGGTTGGTGCTCAGTAAAGGGGTTGGTTCTCCTACAAGCTTGGCTTGTAAATATTGTTTGGGTTGGTGCTCATTCATATACTTGAGATTGTTCTTTGTGGTTTTTCCCACATTGGGTTTCCACATTATATTTGGTGTCTCTCTCTATCTTGTGTGGTGTTTATTATTTGAGTTTTATTGCATATCTTGAATTTTTGATTAAGTGAAATTTGGTTAAGGAAAAGATTTATAAGATAAATGATATACTGATTCACCCCCCCTCTTAGTGTATCTCATGCTTAACAATTGGTATCAGAGCAAGTTCCTTCAGAAAGGGTTTAACATCTTGATGGTAGATCAAAGAAAAGCATAAGATTGTCAAGTAGCTAAAGAAGGAGAATCAAGAGTTGAAATCTTTGGTTGAGGCTTGTTGGGTGAATATTTTGTTAGCTAGTTAACTGGTGACCAAAATAGTTCCTATCAACATAGCATAGGGAGATGGGTCATCCCGGTGTGCAGGTTTACTACATCAATAGGGGACAAATCTCTCCTCTCATGAAGGGGAGGTTCCCTATTAAATATGTAGAGGCTATATACTATATAAATAAGCTAAAAGTAAGACACAAGG
Source organism: Torreya grandis (assembly GCA_037957365.1). Classification (NCBI taxonomy): domain Eukaryota; kingdom Viridiplantae; phylum Streptophyta; class Pinopsida; order Cupressales; family Taxaceae; genus Torreya; species Torreya grandis. The sequence goes on along the minus strand of JARHVA010000781.1, from coordinate 4,193,859 downwards.
GTGGGATAAACCATCCATCTCTCTTCTTTCATAGATGATGCTAAAAAATAGAGGAGAAAATCTTGGTGGAAACACTAAAGGCACTTCTCTTCTTTTAGAAGTGTTCTTTCAGGAAACAACAGGATTTATTTTAGGTAAGATAAGAAACCAGTAACAAAAGGGCACAGTAACAACAAGAAGAAATAGAATGCAAAGTTTCCACCTCAATTGCCCAAAGAGTGAGATACGAAGAACAATGGGGGCACAAAGTCATCCCAAGCTCATTTACACAGAAATGGAAAAGAAAAACACACATTGAAGACAACTATCACAATGCAAAGTTTGAAAGTAGTTGGCTTCAGGACACCTTCCTTATCACCTCCACTAGTTATGCTTGTAAAATCAAATAAACAAGAATGCTTCCAAAAGATAGACATAAGAACAATCTCCTAAAGTATCACAGGCTATCATAGCACAAAGTATACAAGTAACTTACTTTCTCATTCAATCAAAGAAATATGAACTACAATCTGAGCTCAAAGTCTCAGTAATGCCTTTCAATTTGGGCAGATTTTCATTTCTAGTAAGGGGAAGATCTCCCTTGTAAAAAATGAGATATTATAATATATAGCACTCCAAGAAAGACTTGGGTGCTTGTTTTCATGAAAAAGGCCCATGTTGCAGTGAACGTCTTCAATGCACCTTCAGTTATGTCTAGAGGGACCATGCTGGGAACAACACATTGCCTCAACTATGGCATGTCCATTCATCTAATGTCTCTTCCTTGGTATGGATTGTTTGGTCCTTTCTTTGATGTCTATGCAGCTGTCTAATTCACCATTACTTCATGGAAGGAAAATAGGCTTGCATCCTTGATTTGGTGCACTCATAAGTCTACTTGATCCACTGTTTCACCTACTAAAAATAGCTCTTTTGAAGATATTTCTAGTCCTTTGGTCTCGCTCCTCTCTTCACTACTTAAGCACTTCTTTGCTCTCTAGTTGAACCATCACTTTAATTGAGCTCGCCTTTGGAATCATCCATGTTGCTTCTTTGTCCTTTATATCCCTTCTTGTCTAAGTCTTTGGGGGATCCTTTATATGTCTTTGACAAGTGGTAAGTTCTATTGTTATGAAACTCATTAGAAACTTACAGAAAATGGGATCCATGACACGTCTTGCTTGAGCAACTTCAAAAGGGGAATGCAGATGCAAACACTTGTCACATTATGCTGGGTCATAATAGGACACATGACGTATTCCACTTAACTTACAGAAGCTTTAGAAACCTTTTGAGAGTCCTGTAGAAGATGACATGTGGTGGCTTCCACTCTGCTTTATAATGGACACATGGTGGCTTCTGCTGCACTTTGTCTTTTTCCATTAGGTGCTTTTTCGTGGGCTTTTCTCTTCAGTCAGGCTTTTCCTTTGCTTTCTTCGGGCTCTCTTCTCGGGTGAATTCCTTCAGAGAAAATGTCTAAAGGAATTCATTCAGATAATTTGTTCGAAGGACTCTACTTTGCCTTTTGCCTTATTTATTTTTCTAAAAGAATCCACTTTGTCTATTTTTGTTCACTACCCTCCATAAGGGTTCTTGGCCTTAGTTCACCACCCTCCACAAGGGCACTTGTTCCTTTATCTTTGGGGCAACCCCTTGAACCTACTGATTGAACTAACCAATTGAACCAACTTTGGTTCAATCGGTTCATTCTTCGTTATTTGGCTAAGTCTTTTTGATCTTTTGCACCAAGCGCATTAAAACAATTAGTTGTTGAACCTATTGAACTAATTAAATGTTGAACCCATTGAACCGATGAACCAAAATGGTTCAACGGTTCAATGATTCAAGCATTTGAGACTCATTAAGTTCTCGGGGCCACAGATTCTTTAAACGATTGAACTTTGAACCTTTGACATATGGACATAGCCCTTTGAACCTTTGAACCTATGATTCCCTTTACTGAAAAAGCTTTGAAAAATGGGGAATTTTTAAGCCCCTAAATAAATTTTGAGAAGGGAAGAGAGGAATTTTGGCCTTGTAAGCCCAAAATAGCTCATATGTTGTCCCAAAAATAAGAAGTCATTTTTTAGGGGACAATAGCTGGCTCCTGTTGGGGAACTTTCTTTAATTTGGAAACTTGAAACACAACTGAGGGGAGTAGAATCCAGAATCTCCACTGCCTTGAAGTGTGCCATTGGGCTATGGAGTCATGCTACTCAAAAGGAAAGGCTCCAAAAGAAACAAATGAACAAAACAAAGTAGAAATATAAACTATACAAATATACATATGTACAAGTGAACTTATCTGATACTTCAAGAATTGAAGTACTTCAAATGCTGCCCATTATGAGATAATGATAATGGCATCCCATCTTGATAAACTAGTAGGAAATCATTTTTTCCCCAAAATTGGTGATAGGTGAATGGAACTCTCCACTAGGAAACCACTTTTCTGTGTCTTCCCCTTGGTTTTCTCTTCTTATTGCCCTGAAGCAAGACTTGAATTTTGGTCCAAAAACCACAAATCTTTGCTCTCCTAGCAAAGAGTTCCTTTTCCTAATTTTGATGGACAGCAACACAGCCTAGTACCATAATTTGTTATTCTAATATCTCAGCGTAGCACATGTCTTGATTGTCCCCCTCAGATATCTCAGATTCTTCTTCATTTAGAGGGGAGGGTTCTTCTGCACTTATGCTGCACTCCACCAATTCTTCTACTATTTAATCCCTGCCTGAAGACTCAAACAAAATTTGGGCTACAGGGGCTACCATTTGGGTCTCGACACATTTGACATGATCAATTATGTCAAATGGCTAGATTGGACTAGGCACAAGGGATGGGAGTTCTTCCTTTTGGTTTATGGGAGGGGTGGGAGGACTAGCCTATGAATTTGAAGTAGAAGGTGCAAAAATGTTTGGGATACTTACTTTCTTAGCAATCACTAGGTCCTTTGGCTAGATAGGTAGAGTGGCCCCATGATTAGCAATCAAAATTGTAGGTTGAGGTCACTCCTCTATTTATCCTTTATCATCTTGTTGAGCTGACTTATTCTAGGACTGGGTGACCACATCACATGATCCCTTAGATGCTTCACCTTTACTTCTGGGTTCATCCTAGTAATCTAGGAAACTGATGTGGGAGTCATTAGCTGACTCTTCTTGATCCTCTGTGAAGAGACCATCATCATTTTATTGATTAAACTTAGGTTGGAAAGAGAAATCATGCTTTGTTTCCAAATACCCAACTACTAAGTTGGCTGGAGGTGCTTCAATGGAAAGGTTCCTCTATGGGGGAGGAAGACAATTGGGTTGCCCTTGATGTGCCTTATTAGGTAATGTCCTCCTTGGTACATCTTTGTATGAAGGAGCAGATGATATCCCTTGTGCCATTTGTCTTCTGAGGGCCAACACTTCATTTGCTAGCTTCTACACCATTGGATCAGTGGTGGCTACAACTAATTATTCAGAAGATGAAGAGGGTTTGCCTCTATTTGGATCTCTTTTTATCTTTCTAGCTAAGATAAGGTCATCTTCTATCTTAGTGGCTAAGTCTTGAGTAGCTTCAAGATCTATGCGACCAACACGTCTTAGTAGAAAACTCACTTCAGGTAGCTATGAGTTTATGAAGAAGCATTTGAGGTTCTCGGGTGTGGGTTGAGCACTGTGAGAATCCTATTTCTTAGCTTGTCAAATTTGGTAATAAAACCCCTCATGGGCTCATGAGGTTCCTTCTTCATCTACATAATTTGGGCTATCAAAGCATGAGCATCTTTTCTAGGTTTGAATCTTGCTTCAAACTTGGCTTTGATAGTGTCCCAACTAGTCACTGATCCAGTCTGTAGATGGTAAAACCAGTCTATACAGCACCTTGTAGTGTCTCCATGAAAATCCTGACTGCCACATCTTCAAATTCCACCCTTATCACACCACAGGCTATGGTAAAGGCTGCAATGTGTTCATCAGGGTGGACTCTTCCATCACCAAAGAATTTGGGGAAATTCTTCCTTGAACTAAGTGGTAGCTCATGCAAGGGTGAAATTAGATTAAGTTGGCCAAATGAGTTACCCCAAGGGCCTCAAACTACCATGATTGGATTATGAAAAATAGGGATAACACATCTGAGTGGAGTTGCCAGATTATAGGACAAAAATGGAAAAGAAATTGGCCCTGCTTTAGCTTAAAGATTGAGGCTTCAAACTATGCTTTCTTTCCCAGTAGCTCTGGGTTTTTAGACTAGATAATATAACAGAGACAAAGGAAGATGGTAAGGCTATAATGATATTAGGTAAGACCCAGATGGGAGTCACTAGACTCTATAATGGATAAGGGTAGGGATTGCTTATTTAAGTCCCCAGTGGAGTCACCAAAAACTATTGGGTGAATATTTTGTCGGCCAGCTAACTGGTGACCAAAATAGTTCCTATCACCACATCATAGGGAGATGGGTCGTGTTGGTGTGTAGGTTTACTACATCAATAGTGGACAAATATCTCCTCTCATCAAGGGGAGGTTCCCTATTAAATATGCAGAGGCTATATACTATATAAATAAGTTGAAAGTAAGACATAGGGGTGGGATAAACCATCCATCTCTCTTCTTTCAGAGATGATGCTAAAAAATAGAGGAGAAAATCCTAGTGGAAACACTGAAGGCACTTCTCTTATTTTAGAAGTGTTCTTGCAGGAAACAGTAGGAGTTATTTTAGGTAAAATAAGAAACCAGTAACAAAACGGTGCAGTAATAGTAGGATGAAATAGAATGTAAAGTTTCCACCTCAACTACCCAAAGAGTGAGATATGAAGAACAATGGGGGCACAAATTCATCCCAAGGTCCTTTACACAGAAATAGAAAAGAAAAACACACACTGAAGACAACTATGATAGTGCAAAGTCTGAAAGTAGTTGGCTTCAGGACACCTTCCTTATCGCCTCCACTAGTTCTATTTGTTAAATAAAATAAACAAGAATGCTTTTAGAAGACAGCCATAAGAAAAATCTCCTAAATTAGCACAAGCTATCACAGCACAAAGTCTGCAAGTAACGTGCTTTCTCATTCAATCAAAGAAATATGAACTACAATCTAAGCTCAAAGTCTTAGTAATGCCTTTCAATTTGGGCAAAGTTTCATTTCTAGTAAGGGGAAGATCTCCCTTGTAAAAAATGAGATATTATAATATATAGCACTCCAAGAAAGACTTGGGTGCTTGTTTTCATGAAAAAGGCCCATGCTATAGTCAACGTCTTCAATGCACCTTTAGTTCTATCTAGAGGGACCATAATGGGAACAACGCATTGCCTCAACTATGGCGTGTCCATTCATCTAATGTCTCTTCCTTGGTATGGATTATCTGGTCCTTTCTCTGATGTTTACACAGCTATCTAATTCATCATTACTTCATGGAATAAAAATAGGCTTGCATCCTTGATTTCGTGCGCTCAAAAGTCTACTTGATCCACTATTTCACCTACTAGAAATAACTCTTTTGAAGATATTTTTGGTCCTTTGGTCTCACTCCTCTCTTCACTACTTAAGCGCTTCTTTGCTCTCTGGTTGAACCATCACTTTAATTGAACTTGCCTTTAGAATCATCCATGTTGCTTCTTTGTCCTTTATAGCCCTTCTTGTCTAAGGCTTTGGGGGGTCCTTTCTGCGTCTTTGACAAGTGGCAAGTTCCCCTATTATGAAACTCATTGGAAACTTATGAAAAATGGGATCCATGACATGTCTTTCCCGACCAACTTCAAAAGGGGAATGCGGATGCAAACACTTGTCACATTCCACTGAGTCATAACAGGACATGTGACATATTCCACTTAACTTACAAAACCTTTAGAAACCTTTTGAGAGTCCTATGGAAGATGACACGTGGCAGCTTCTGCTCTGCTTTATAATGGACACGTGGCAGCTTTCACTACACTTTGTCTTTTTCCATCAGGCATTTTTCCATGGGATTTTCTCTTCAGTTGATATTTTCCTTTGCTTTCTTCAGTCTCTCTTCCCAAGTGAATTCCTTTAAACAAAATGTCTAAAGGAATTCCTTCAGACAATTTGTCTGAAGGACTGTACTTTACCTTTTTCCTTGTTCATTTTTTTGAAGGAGTTCACTTTGTCTATTTTTGCTTGCTACCCTCTGCAAGGGTTCTTGGCCTTGGTTCACCACCCTCCACAAGGGCATTTGTTCCTTTGGCTTTGGGGCAACCCCTTGAACCTACCGATCAAACCAACTTTGGTTCAATGGTTCAATGGTTCAATCGGTTCATTCTTCATTATTTGGCTAAGTCTTTTTGATCTTTTGCACCAAGCACATTAAACCAATTGGTCATTGAACCCATTGAACTAATTCAACATTGAACCTGTTAAACTGATGAACCAAAATGGTTTAAGGTTTAACGGTTCAACGGTTCAATCTTTTGAGACTCGTTAAGTGATCAGAGCCATGGATCCTTTAAACGGTTGAACTTTGAACCTTTGACATATGCGCATAGCCCTTTAAACCTTTGAACCTGTGATTCCCTTTACTGAAAAAGCTTTGAAAAATGAGGAATTTGTAAGCCCCCAAATAAATTTTGAGAAGGGAAGAGAGGAATTTTGGACCTGTAGGCCCAAAATAGCTCATATGTTGTCCCAAAAATAAGAAGTCATTTTTTGGGGGACAACAAGGCTCTTAAGGAAAAGGTGTGTATCTTGGATTCTAAGTTGGTTATAAAAGTAAAAGAAAATAAGATATTTATTCAGGATCTTAAGAATCAGTTAGAGGTTGCAAATTCAATTTTAACATCAAAAGAAGAAGAGTGTAATCAGTTGAAGGATGATTTAGGTTCTTTAAAGGATAATCATGAGAAGCTTATAATCAAGGTTGAGAAAGATCATGAAATATTGGTCCAAGGAAATAAGGATGCAAGTTTTGAGGGAAAATCAAAGAAGCTGATCAAGCAGCCCAATGCTTTCAAGTTTTCAAATTATTTTCATGGCCATTGTTTTGTTTGTCATCATGTTGGTCATAGGGCAAGAGATTGTATGAGGATAAGCAATCAGTCAAAGGGAGATCTTAGTCGCATTCAAGAAAAAGGTATGAGAAATATTGTTTGCTTTTGTTGTCATGAGGTTGGACATATTGCTAAATTATGTCAAAATAAAGTAAAGAGATATTCAAAGTATGTCAAAGGTCACAGAGCCCCTAAAAGATATGAGAAAAGACAAATTCAAGTTTGGATACCTAAAATAGTAAAGGTTGATCAGCTTGAATTTAAAAGTGAAAATGAATTACTTGTTATAGTAGATAAAGAATCAGATAAGAAGGATTATGTAGAATCTCTTGTTACATTTGAGCATGAGCTTTGTCAAGATAAGATAGTTAAAAAAGTTGAGAAGATGAAAAACATCATAAATTATAAGGTTAGTAACTCAAATATATTAGACATGCTTAAATGGATTCTAAAAGAAAAACACAAGAAGATCAAGGAAGAAACAGAGGAGATGTGAGAATCTCCTGAGATTTGTTTCTAGGACCCTGTTGTGTGGGGTGTCTCTTCTAGGCTTCAAGGAAACACTTTTAAGAAAAATTGAAGCATGGTGGATGCTATTGGGTCTTGGTTATGTTGCATGACAAGAAGGTGAGTTGGCAGATTATTTTGTATATATTTTGAGGGAATAAATTTTTGAAGAAAATTTTGCATCAGTATTATGGTTTGAGGCTATTAGAATGATTCTTGCATATGTAGTGTTTAAAAGTTTTAAAGTGTTTCAAATGATTATGGTCACAATAAATTAGAATGTTGAAAAAGAGCTAACAATTTCAAAAATAAGGAAAAGAATACTCATGTAAATTCAAGAAGAAGGATCAGAGTTTCAAATCTTCATTCATCAAGAAAAAGGTTTAGACATGTTCATCGCAGAAGAAACAACCTGAAGATTCTATGTTGGTGCAAACAACTTTGCATGTAAGAAATAAAGATCAGCCATGGATCATTGATAGCGGATGTTCAAGACATATGATAGGAGATAAGATTAAATAAGATCAATGGTGGCATAGTGAAATTCAAAGATAAAACCACTGTCAGGATAGCTGAAAAAGGTATTTTAAGTTTGGATATTAGTAGAACCAAAGCTAAGAATGTTTTGTAAGTATAATCTATTAAGTGTAAGTCAAATATGTGATCAAGGATACACCTTAAAGTTTCATGAAAAAGGATGTGAGATTAGAAGGAAATATTTAAATGAGTTGATTGCAAATTCTCAAAGGACAGGCAATGATTTATCAGATATCTTCTCAAAGGAACAATCAAAGGACACATTCAAAGATCTGCAAGAGGAGTTGGGAGTAATTTATTTTACTTCTTGCCATTGATGTTCAACATCAGTTGAGGGGGAGCTAAGTGTTAGCTCTAGGTAGGCCCTTTACCATTGATGTCAAAGGGGGAGAATAATAGGTATAGGTATAGGTGCAAAAAATAGGTACAGGGAACAGATACAGGTTGCTACAGTAAAGGGGAGTTACTGTATGTTTTCAGATGATAGTATGTGTAGGTGACAGGATGTGGTAGTTTAAGGATTTAGGTTACCATCAATGACAAAGGGGGAGATTTTTAGAAATATTGTCATTGATGTTAAAGGTCTAGCATTGTTGGTGATAAAGGCCCCATTACATTTAATGTTGTTTGTAATAAATATATCTTGGCTAATGTGAGTTAATATTTATTTAATATTAATGAATATATTTTTGGTTGCATATGAGACAAAAGAAGGGCCCATGGAGAAGTCAAAGAGCCATGGGATAAAGATAAAAGAAGGATGGGATGCATTTTCCCATGAAGAGTCATCTTGGGGAATTCCAAGAGTCACCAAGTGAAGACAAAAGAGGAAGGGCACAATTTCTCATGAAGGGACACTTTAAGGAAAAGGAAAAGTCACCAAGATGAGGACAAAAGAGGGAAGGACGTTTTTGGTCATGAAGGGTCACCACATGACTTTTCAAAGGCAAGAATATGAAGGGTCATACAAGTTTGGCACCATTTTCCATGAGGATTGAAGGGTCACAAAGGGTTTGGTGCTCTTGTGGGTTGGTGGTCATGAATTTTTGCTAGGTTGGTGCTTGGCAAAGGGGTTAGTGCTCCTGTGGGTTGGTGCTCATGAATATTAGCTGGGTTAGTGCTCAGCAAAGGGGTGTGGTGCTCCTGTGGGTTGGTGCTCACAAATTATTGTTGAGTTGGTGCTCGGCAAAGGGGTTGGTGCTCCTGTGGGTTGGTGCTCATGAATTGTTATTGGGTTGGTGCTCGACAAAGGGGTTGGTGCTCATGAATAGTAGCTGGGTTGGTGCTCGGCAAAGGGGTGTGGTGATCCTATGGGTTGGTGCTCATGAATAGTTGCTAGGTTGGTGCTCAACAAAGGGGTTGGTGTTTTTGCAAGCTTGGTTTGTGAATATTGTTTGGGTTGGTGCTCATTCATATACTTGAGATTGTTCTCCATGGTTTTTCCCATATTGGATTTCCATGTTATATCTAGTGTCTCTCTCTATCTTGTGTGGTGTTTATTGTTTGAGTTTTATTACATATCTTGAATGTTTGATTAAGTGAAATTTGGTTAAGGAAAAGATTTATAAGATAAATGATATACTGATTCACCCCCCCTCTTAGTATATCCCATGCTTAAAAAACATGTAATTGAGCTATATATGTGTCTTAAAGGATAATATAAACATTATGGTTGATCGAGATAATGATATTTATGAAGACACTATAAAAGGTGAAAATAAAGGTGATGGTTTATAGACTTGTGAGATTTGAGAAAAGTATGTAAGAGGTGATGAGTGAAGGATAGATGATTTATATGTGAGCTTGGTGGTTGAGTTGAGAGGCATTTCAGAGTGTGGTCTATGTGTATGATCATTTAGTCATGTTGTTGAGGTTATGATAGAGATTTTGTTGAGAAGTGTAGAGTGATTCAAAAGGTGGTTTTGGATGCTTATGGCTATGTGAAGAAGTGAAGGGGGTTGATATACATTATATGTCCACTGGATTAGTAGAAAATTAGTGTTCAAGAAATGTTCATACCATAGGTGTTGGGAGGGTTCTCAACATCTAGGTCATAAGGACTTGAACAATAAGTGGTTAGAAGGACTTGATCATCTTAGGGGTAGGTGCCTTGTAAAATAGGTGTTTCACTAAAGCTGGTCAAAAATACTTGACCAACAAGTGGTCAAAAACATTTGATCATCCTAGGGGCAGGTGTTCTTTATGAAATAGGTGTTTCACTAAATTTTTGTCAAAAGGACTTGACTAGTCTCATGTTTGTTATCATCTTATAGGACAAGTAGTCCATGTTTTTATAATCTTGAGAGTGGGTTTTATTCCCCAAGAGGGTTTCCCATATATATCTTATGTTATGTGTATGATATTTCATTATCTATTATTCATTTTTAGGAATGAGTGTATATTCTATGAATTCTTATGGTAATTAAATAAGGATTTGAAAGGTTTGGAATTGAATTTGGAATGTTTATGGTCCTGTTGAAGATGAAGACCTCTTCATGGTTGAGGAAGTTATTCATATCAAAAGGAGTCTACTTGAAGTGATTCAGATGATGATAAAAATGAGGTGAATTTTGAGAATGAATTGATGAATGCTCTTCAAGAACTAAATATTGAGAAGAAGATTAACAAGAAGATGAAGTCTAAAATCAAGGAATATGAAGAGTAATTTAGTGTGTATGAATCAAGAATGAATGAAGACACCAAGGAGCATGAAGATATATTCAAACATCTCAGTTGTCAATTAGAAATCCTATATATAATCTTGAAAGCTAAATAAGATGAATGTTTAAGGCATGTAATTGAAAATGATTCATTAAAATTTGAGTTAGAGAAGACATCTAGTAATATGCAGACATTTATGATATATGAAAAGATCTCAAGTGATGTAGACAATATTCTAAGTGGTCAAAAGCATGCAAGTGATAGAATTGGGATTTGATACAAACAAGAACAAGACAATACAACTAAAGACAAGATAAAGACTAATATAAATCAAGCATTGAAGGTCAATAATTATTCAAGGAATGAAGATGCTAGTAGAGTGAAAAGAAATCATATCATACAACCAAATGCTATGAGGTATGTAAGTTTCAATGGCTATTATTACACATGTAATCACTTTGGTCATAGAGCTAGAGAATGCAAGAGACCTGTTAGAAATGAGTTTTCATGGAACTATGATAGGGGTCATCAATAAAAAGGTGTGAAAAAACTTAAGTGATTTAATTATCTTGATGAGGAACATTTTGTTAAGCATTTTTCAAATAAATTAAGGCAAGGTGAGTCTTCTTCAGAATGAGTAGTTTGTTTTAATTGTCAAAAGAATGGACATATTGCAATATTTTTTTCTAATCAAGAAAGGTAGTATAAGCTTCTTGCAAAAGGTATAGTGTGATTCAATTGTCAACAAAGAGGTCACATTGCTAGATTCTTGCAAGCAAAGGCCTAAAAAATAGAATAGTTTTAATCAAGCTCCTAGAGTGTAAGGAAGAAAGCAAGTTAACTCATAAAAACCAAATGTGGTAATTATATGTCATGATGAGTTTTCAAGTCCAAGTAATTTATTTGATATGGTGGAGAATTCTACAAAAGTTGGATACTGCCAAGAGCTCTCATTGTCTATTCATGTTGTGAATGAAGGGACCAAGCTCAAGGAGAAGACCAAGGTTATTGTTGAGGCTAGTTTTGAGGTGTGTTTGGATGCTAATGAGTAACCTATTATGTGTGATCAATTGTCAAGCTTGGTTATTTTTTCTGTCTACATCTAAAGGTGATGTTATATAATGAAAAGAAGATACTTTAGTGATCAATTTGTGTCAAGATTCCATAGTTTATCTAAATTTTGTATATCCTATCATATAATAGAAAGTGAGTGATGTAGAAAAATAACAAGTTATCAAATTTGAGACTAAGAAAAAGAAGAACAATCAATCGTATAGCTATAAAAGGATTCCAATGGATACTAAGGAGATGTGGGCCACTCCTAGATTCACCTTATTTTAGAGCATTGTGGTGTGGAGGAGGTCTCTATCTATGCTTCTTAAAAGACTCCTTTTAGTGGATAAGCAAGTGTTATTGTGGTGTTCTTCAGAAGGTCTTAGAAGGCAAAAGATAAGTATTTCCAATTAGAGTTGGTGTGTCAAGATGGGAGAAGTGATTTTATGAGTTTAGAGTGATGTCATAAGGTGTTTTTTTTGTGTATGTAGTGTCTATAAGATTAGAATGGGTGTTTTCAGGTGGCATAATAAGATTGATGGAATGTCAAGAAGAGTTTGATGCTCAGAAAGGTCTATACACTTCTTTATGATGTGTTTCAAATGATTTTGTGTCTTGATGATATTATTTGTACCTTTTTGGAGGTTTTAATGTGATCCTATTTTTATCTTTCTTATTATAGATCAAAGCCATGGTATAGGAAGTCAAGGTTCCCAAACGTGTGAAGGCTCAAATCTTGGTCTAGAAGTGTGTGATGGTTGTCTCTAGGTGATTAAAATTGGTATACCTAAAGGGGAATATGAGAGTGATCTAGATATGAATTTTAGGGTCTTGAAGGTGTGTTTATTGAAAGTTATGGGCTTTACAAGTTTTAGGTAGGGTTACAAGGAGAGTAGATGGGCCTAGTGTGAAGAAGAGTGTTTTTTGATCAATTTCTCCAAAAGAGCAAGGCATGAGTGTTTCAAGGTGAGTTCTTAGGTTGGTTTAGATAATGTTTCCTATTTGATGAGTGGAATGAAGTTATGTTGGTGGTCACTGAGGAGGATTAAGAGAAAAGGCTAGTAAGACTATATGGTTCTTCTTCATGGTGTGTGGAGATCTGAAGATCCTCAAGATGTGAAATGGCTCATAGATCTTAGGGTGAGTCCCTCTCAAATGTTTTTTGGTGATTTCCATTATATTTTAGTGCTTTTGTGTGTTCGTTATTCATTATTTGTAGTACTTGGTTGAAGAGAGTGTTGGCATGTATCAAGAAGTTGTCAAGACAAGAAGAGGTAGGCTCAAGGTAAGGGGGACTTTGTATCATATTTATAAGATGGTCATCTCCTATTGGTGGTATTTTTAGGTCCTTAGGATTATTATTTTTGCACTTTGTCATTGTGTCAAATGGGGAAAATGTGAGATGTATGATGGGTGTTGACATAAATGACAAAGGGAGAGATTGTTGGAGAGTTTTTAGTGATGTCATGGAGGTGTCCAGGTAAGTGGATGAAGTGTCTTGATAGTCTAAGTATTAATGACAAAGTGTGAAGTGTGTTTACCCTAGTATGCTTGAAGTAAGCTTGGTTAATCTTTAGGTTTACCATGGTTAAGGATGTTTAGGTATGCGTATGGTGATTTGAGTCTATACAATATATCCCATAAGAGTTTTTCTATTCTTTGAATTCTTATGTGTATGAGTGTATTTCATCTTGTAGTTCATAGTTTTCATCTAGACATTTTGGGTTTAGTAGTAGAAAAATTTGAGTCAGTAGTTTATATATGTTACCATTTCCACATATGGATGAGTCAAGGGGAGTTGGTCATATGGGTATGATCATATTAGTCCCAAGTTTCTATGGTCCAAGTTTTAGGTCATGCAATTGAGCGAAACAAAAATTATTAAGGTTCAAAGTTAGTTATAGGTAGATTGCATAAGTTCCCATACTTAGCTAGACTATCACTACACATCATGAAGATATGTATGAACCATTATGTTGGTGTATTTAATTTAGGTATGAATAAAATAAATAATTGTTAAAGGTTTACATGGATATGTTGTCTATAGTGCTAATAATCTACCCTAAAGATTTAGATTCTTGAATGTTTTCTATCTTGAGATATAAAGCTTCAAATTTTATCTAGTAGACTGTGATGGGCCAGAGACTATCAAGTTTAATCACGTTGAAGTCTGAGGTCATTGGTCTAGAAGATCCAATAGGGAGCACTTAATTGTACATATTGATATGAATAGTGTGTATAAATTTAACATGTCAAAGGTTTCATGTGTAGGTGACAAGTGTCATAAGCTTGCTAGTCTGATAGAAGATCAATAGTGAGTGGAAATTTGTACTAATGAAGATCAAAGGTGTAGGACAAGTCAAAGAGTCAATAATGTATACAAGACTACCAAGTGGCACAAGCACAAGGGACTATTAGTAAAGTGCTTAAAATGTATGAAAGGGTGCCAAGTGTCATAATCTCAAGAGTTATAAGCAATATCTAAAGGTGAATGCTACAAGATAAAGACTTGGATACTCAATAGAGATCAATAGTGCGTATGTGGTCAAGATTTCTAGAAAGCATGAGATAAGGTCAACATGTTTGAGGTTTAAAATTTGGATAATGGAGAACTATGAGTTAAAGTTCAAGCTAATTTTGATGAATATCGATGGTACAAGTTGAGAGAGCTAAGAGAAGAGCATGAGATGTGTTCTAAGTGATCAAGGCTTAACTATGACTATATGGATTTAAATATTTGAATTTAATGAAGGAAAAACTAGTGCTTGGTTTTTGAGCCATAACTTTTTATCTATGAAAAATTTGATGTTGCAATAAAATTTAAAGTTGTAGAGGACTTTAAGGTGTATCTAATAATATTCATTTTAAATTTTAAATTTTGTAAAGTCAAATTTATTGAGCTCCAAAGTTGACTGTGTGTTTGTTCATGTTCTACAAGTAACCTGAGAAGGGTAATAAAGTTATTCTTAATAAAATTTTGATGTTTCAAGATTATAAAACTATTAGAGAGTGTTGTAAACTCCATGGGGACCATTTATGTGGATTATGAAGGTATGATAAAAGGATTATAAATTGATTGTGTGTTTTTTCATGGTGGTTATGTACACATAATGTTGTTTGAGTGAATTATGCTATAAAAGAAGGGTGTTGTGATGGATGTTGTCACTTAAGGAGGACCTATAGGATATTTGGAATGGATCTTTGTATGTGAAAGTGTTCTTTTGTTATTAATTTTATTGGAGAAGTGTCAACAGATATGGATGGGTCTTCATGAGACCTATAAAGGCTAATAAGGCCTAATTAAAAGGCATAGCTACGTAATTATGACCCATGGATGATATGGTTGATATGTGAAGATGTAATTGAGCTATAAAAATGTATTAAAGGTTATGATATGAATTATGGCTGACCAAGAGCATGATATTCATGTAGACACTATAAAAGGTGAAAATAAAGGTGATGGTTTCTAGACTTATGAGATTTGATAGAAGTGTGTAAGAGGTGATGATAAAAGGATAGATGATGTCTTTATGAGCTTGGTGGTTGAGTTGAGAGGTAGATCAGAGTGTGGTCTGTGTGTATGACCATTTGGTCATGTTGTTGAGGTTGTGATAGAGTTATTTGTAAGAAGTGTAGAGTGATTCAAAATTTGGTTTTGGATGTTTGTGGATGTGTGAATAATTGAAGGGGGATGATATACAGTGTATCTCTATCAAATTGGTACGTAATCAATGTTTAGGAGATGTTTATATCATAGGTGTTGGGAGGGTGCTCAACATCTAGGTTAGAAAGAATTGACCAATAGGTGGTCAGAAGGACTTGATCATCTTAGGGGTAGGTGTTCCTTGTTAAATAGGTGTTTCACTAAATCTGATTAGAAGGACTTGATCAATAGGTGATCAGAAGGACTTGATCATCCTAGGGGCAAGTTCTCCTTGTGAAATAGGTGTTTCACTAAATTATGATCATAAGGACCTGACCATTCTCATGTTTGTGATCATCCTATAGGATAAGTAGTCTATGTGTTTGTAGGCTTGAGAGTGGGTTTTATTCTCCAAGAGGGTTTCCCACATAGATCTTGTGTTGTGTGTATGATCTTTCATTATCTATTGTTCATTATTATGAATGACTTGTATATTTTATGAATGCTTATGGTAAGTGAATAAGGATTTTAAATGATTGGAATTAAAGTTAAAATATCTTGAATCACTAATTCAACCCCCTCATTAGTGATTATACCTCTAACACTAGGGGCTTATCAAAATCACATCACTATCTCTATGGGGTATTTAAAGCCTTATTAACATGAGAGCCTACCAATGTCATTCCCTATAGTTATAATAGGGATCTAGACCCTGATTAGGTCTTGGACTCCCATGAACTTGAATTTTAATTTTCCCACCAATCTACCTCAATTATGTTTGGGAAAATAGACCTAATTAGGTCTAGTCACATACCAAAATGATCATTCTAGTTATATTTGTGCTTTTGAAGCTTAATTAGAACTAGGATTTTAAAATTGTAAAAAGTGCTTTGTCAACACAAAATAATAATTCAAGGGTTGATTCCTACCTAATAATTCATCTAGACCACCTATCCCTCTAAGGGAATAAATTTCATCCATAGACCAATTTTGGAAACTACTTGCACTACTAGGAAGCTCATTTTGTCCTATCATGAAATTACCATTAATTTTGACTAATTTTGCAAGAATAAAAACTTTTTTACAATAATTTTTTGTGCATTCTTGAACTTGAGTAGGTCTTTAAGGGGTCATTTTATACCACCCATCACTCTAAGAGATATAACTTGGTCCTAATTAATCTATTTTCAAAAAATTTAGAGTTTTTATAAAGATGACTCTGATGTAGACAGTCTAGTTCCTTTATTTTCCCAAAAATCCTCCCTTTTGATGATATTTTAATGTTATAATTTTATATTTTTCTTTTAGATCTTTTAATTATGAAAATTAAATTAGTTTTTATCCTTTTAAAAACTAAAATGGAGAAAAAAGGCAAAGTGGAAGAATTGGAAAAGTGAAGGATGGCATTTGAAAGGTAAGGAGAAATTATAAGATATATAAATTGGCTAGCCTTGTTTATTATAAGGGTTGTACTTTTTTCTCCAAAACACTTAAATTCAATCACCTATTTTTTATTTTGTAGTGTGAAATCATATCCCTCTTTTGTAACCCTATGGTTATGATGGTGAAATTTTGATCGATTAATGATTTTGAACTTGTAATGGATTTTCTACATGAATAGTTTTATTAATAGAATACTATGAATTTATTATTTTTGATCTATGTATTTTTATGGTGGTTGTGAGCATTTATTTATTGTCTGATTCCCTTTGACATATAGACTAACTCCATTTCTTATTATGTGCATGTTAATCAGTTGATAGACCAATTCATGGAGTTCATCAATAGATAAATATATATATATATATATTTCTCCTTCACTATTATAGGCTTTATTCCTTCTTTCCATCTCTTTTTTTATCAAATATGTTACACTAGGGTTTGATTTGATAGCAATTTTTTTATGCATGCTTACCCTAATTGATTTTTTTATTTCATTTCTATATTTTTTTTACATTTTTGAATATACTAATGCAATGGAATGAATGCCTAAAATTAGAATTTTTTATTATTTTTACCTCAAATCTTAATTTCACACTTAAGCAAATGTCTGTGTGTACTTTGCCATTTTTAGTTTTTAATTGAAACCCATTTGAATTATACCTAAATTTATAACTACCATCTAGATTATTCAAACACCTAATACCATTAAAACTAAGTTTAAAATTCACACCAATAGGCCCTTTGACTAGAATAGTCCACAACACACAACTGAACAAAGATCAGTGCACCATGACCCGGTATATAAAGACCTTAGGGGACTTGAATTATGGGACTCCTTTCAAGAGAGAATCTATGGGATTCACCACCTTAAAAGCATAAATTTGTTAAGCCATGGTAAATGACACATCAACACATAGTTCTACATAAATAAGTATAATTTATGCACAAGACTATGAATATGTATGGTTACAAGAGCTTTGTTATGAAGAATTTATTTGTAATATTATAGGAAAATAATAATTAAGTGATGATGTAGATCACTTCAGTGTGGATACACTAGTGACTAAATATTAGTTGAATGTGTACATAAATATAATGATAAGTATTATTATCATTCATTGTGAAAAAAAAATAAAGTTTGGGGACATAAAAAGATCCTTTGATGGCTATAATTGGATACTATTGGAAGGATGCAGAGTTTACACACATCATATAACTCATCAAAGATTTCAAGGAATTATTCCCTATAAATTACCATAATATGAAAGGATTAAATGAATCACTTATTGTTGGGGATCAACCAACAATGGATTACACTTATGAAAGCAATCAATGCGGAAATAAATCAGATAGATAAGTAACTGAAATGATAAATAGCACAGAACAAGATATACAAGAAAACACCCTGAAAAATTGTATTAAAAACTCTTTACAATAGGAATACAAATGAAGAACTTTGTTCTTCCACACCTCTCTCAGATGCACACAAGATCTCTCACTAGATCTCTATTCCTTAAGAGCTTTCTCTAAAGTACAGTCCTTCAAACATTCACAATGTTCTACTTCGTACTCAATTACACTCTCATACACTTCATCATCTTGCAATAGCTTAGAAGATCTCTCCTACATATAGAAAATAGGAGACTTGAGCATGCTCTTACAACAAACAGTTAAGCCTCTTCAACAAGGGCTCTAAAAATAATATTGCTAACAATAGAGACGCGAGCATGAGTCTACAACTCAAACTCATCATGCAAACGCTCGCTTCTATCCTCGGAAATAGCTTTCTGGACACGCAGGTAACCGACGTCGGTTCCTGTCTGTTCGCCTGTGACCGTCGCCGGCCGACCATACTGCCGACGTCGGCGCCTCTGAACTGCAACTGACCGACGTCGGTCGCTCCTGACCGACGCCGGCGTCTGTGTAGACCCGAACCTATTTGTCTATGCTCCATGGTGAAGCTTTTAGCTCCACATACCTAACAATCTCCCACTTGGAGATAAACCAGCTGCACCAATACCTGTACAGCAAGATCTTCTAGCTCCTCCATCTTCAACTCAATCGTGAAGACCAACAGAAGTTGAATGAAGATTCAACTTCTCCTTAGTAACCGGCTTTGTTAGCATATCCGCAGGATTCATGTCTGTATGGATCTTCTCCAGCTTCAACTCACCATCTTCCAATACCTGCCGTATGAAGTGGTACCTTAGCTGTATGTGTTTGGTTCTAGAATGGAAAGCTGAGTTCTTAGCCAAATGGATTGCGCTTTGACTGTCACTATGCAATCTGCAACTCCCATGCTCCCTTCCAAGCTCTTCCATGAACCGTGTCATCCATATCATTTCCTTGCTAGCTTCTGTAGCTGCAATGTATTCTGCTTCTGTAGTTGATAAGGCTACAACCTTCTGCAACTTAGAAATCCAACTAACTGCCGTTCCACCTACAGTAAAAACATAACCTGTGGTGCTCCTCCTGCCATCCAAATCCCCTGCCATATCTGAATCTACATAGCCATGTAGAGATGTATCTGAACCTCCATAGCATAAGTGTCTACTGCTGGTTCCTCTCAGATATCTAAGGATCCATTGTACTGCTTTCCAATGTTCCTTTCCTGGATTGGCCATATACCTGCTTACTACTCCCACTGCTTGGGCAATATCTGGTCTAGTACACACCATTGCATACATCAAACTTCCTACCACGGAAGAATATGGAACTTTATTCATGTACTCTACCTCATCATGTGAATTGGGACATTGTTCTTTACTTAACTTGAAATGTCCTGCCAAAGGTGTGCTTACCGGTTTCGCATCCTGCATGTTGAACCGTTTCAACACCCTGTCCACATAATCTTCTTGAGACAATATCAACCTGTGATTTTCTCTGTCTCTCTTAATTCTCATGCCAAGGATTTTCTTAGCTGCTCCCAAATCCTTCATGGCAAACGTTTGAGCTAACTTCTCCTTAAGCTCTGAGATGTCCTGCATGTGAGACCCTGCAACCAGCATGTCATCTACATACAACAATAGAATAATGTATCTACTGTTATCAAATCTCTTAAAGTATACACAATGGTCTGATTGACACCTACTGAAACCATGCTCAGTCATAAACCTGTCAAATTTCAAGTACCATTGCCTTGGAGCTTGCTTGAGGCCATACAAGCTTTTCTTTAACCTGCACACTAGTTTCTCCTTACCCTTGACCTCGAAACCTTCTGGCTATTCCATGTAAATTTCCTCATCTAAATCTCCATGAAGAAATGTTGTTTTAACATCTAGCTGCTCGAGATGCAAATCCTCAAAAGCAACCAAAGATAGTACAACCCTTATAGAAGTCATCTTAACAACTGGAGAGAAAATTTCGCCAAAGTCAATACCTGGCTTTTGTGCAAACCCTTTTACAACCAATCTGGCCTTGTATCTCATCTGACCATCCACACCTTCCTTCAACCTGTAAGTCCACTTGTTCTTCAGTGTTCTCTTACCAGCCGGCAATTCAACCAGATCCCATGTTTGGTTCTCTCTTAAGGACTCCATCTCCTCAATCATGCCATGCTCCCACTTACTCCTGGACTCCACCTGTAAAGCTTCTTCAAAACTTTCTGGTTCTCCACCATCGGTTAGCAATAAATAATATAAAGAAGGAGAGTATCTAATTGGAGGCTTACTTACTCTTTCAGACCTCCTGATTGGTGTCTTGGACTCGTTTTCAACAATCTGTCCATCCAAATTTTCTGACAGTGACCAACCTCGGCCACCTGTAGACCTGTTACTGGCCGATGCCGGTTCCTCCTGGCCGACGCCGGTGCCTGGTCTGCCGACGTCGGTCTCTGTATGACCGACATCAGTTTCTGTACTGCCGACGCCGGTGCCAAACCTGCCGACGTCGGTCTCTGTGTTTTCCTGTAAGTGATTATTTCTTTTTCCCGCGAGCTCATTTTGGACCATAACTTCGTCCAACTCATTATTGCTCTGCCCAAATTGATCTAGCTTCCTTGTCTGATCACTGTACATCACCCTTTCATTGAAAACAACATCACGGCTCCTGATTACCTTGTTAGTTCCTAGATTCCAAAATCTGAAACCAAAATCATCTGAGCCATAGCCTATAAACGTGCACCTCATAGACTTAGCATCTAGCTTCTTTCTATTTTCCTTATCTATGTGCACAAAGGCTTCACAACCAAAAACTTTGAGATATGAAAGATCAACCTTTTTACCTGTCCATGCCTCTTCTGGAATTCCACCATCCAGAGCTGTAGAGGGTCCTCTGTTGATCAGGTACACTGCGGTGTCAACTGCTTCTACCCAAAACTCTAAGGGCAAACCTGCATGCAATCTCATACATCTTGCACGCTCCATAATAGTCCTGTTCATCCTTTCAGCAATACCATTCTGCTGAGGTGTCCTTGGAACCGTCCTTTGTCTATGGATCCCATTTATGTAACAATACAGTTTGAACTTAAGACTGCAGAACTCACCACCATTATCGGATCTCAAGCACTTTAATCTTTTGCCTGTTTCATTCTCAACCATGGCTTTCCATATCTTAAAAGTCTCAAAAACATCAGATTTCTTTTTAATACAGTAGATCCATACCTTTCTTGTGGCGTCATCTATGAATGTAACATAGTACTGTGATCCGCCAATAGAGGCTACATGAGCCGGTCCCCACACGTCTGTGTGAACAAGCTGCAACTTCTGCCTTTTCTTAGTAGACCCAGTCTTTAGAAAACTAACCCTTTTCTATTTTCCAAACACACAATGCTCACAAAATTCTAGATCCATACTTTTCAAATCTGAAAGCATACCTTTAGACTTAAGGATAGACATCCCCTTCTCACTCATGTGGCCAAGCCTTGAGTGCCACAATTTAGCATCCACATCTGAAGTAGATAAAACTGAAGGAGATTTGTTAGTAATACAATTACACAAATAGAGAGTACCTTCTCTCTTACCTCTGGCCATAACAAGTGCACCCTTGGTCACTTTCCAAGAATCTGCTGTGAGAGTTACTGTACAACCCTTATCACCAAGCTTACCTGCAGAAATCAGATTTCTCTTCAAACTAGGAACATGCATCACATCCCTCAACACCCATGTGTTGCCATTCTGCATCTTTAGCTGCACTTTACCTTTGCCAATAATCTTGCAAGGCTCATCATCCCCCAAGTATACTATTCCAAAATCTCCATGGACATAGTCACTGAAATATTCTCTGTTAGGGGTAGCATGGAAAGACGCACCAGAATCTAATACCCAAGATTCTATGTTATTATGCAAAGAGAAAATAAGAGTATCCTGTGCAATACCTGCAACCTTTGTCTCTTCCCTTCCTTCGTGCTGATTGTCCTCCTTAGGCTTTGACCAGCAATCTCTGCTTATGTGCCCCAACTTTCCACAGTTCCAGCATTGTGGCCTTCTGCCATTCCTGGATTTGGATCTGCCTCTTCCCTTAGACTTTGATCTTGATCTCCTCTTGCTCCTTTCTTTTTGCCTTCCTCTGCTCTCGAAATTTAAAGCGTTCCCGAATGTCCCAGAAGTCTCTTCTGTGCTTTTCCTGCGTATTTCCTCATTCAAAATAACACTAACCACATCCTCTACTTTTAAAATATTCGAAGCAGAAGCAGTATTAGAAACTGCCATTACCAAGCCATGCCAGCTTTCAGGCAAAGAACATAAAATTAAAAGAGCCTTTATTTCATCTTCAAATGAAATATTAACAGAACTTAACTGATTAACAATACCATGGAAATCATTCAGGTGATTAGAAACAGATCCACCTTCTTGCATATGCAAATTAAACAACTGCTTCATTAAATATACCTTATTTGAAGCGGAGGGTTTTTCATACAAATTAGCTAACGTGGTCATTAACTCTACCGTAGTTTTTGCCTGTGACAAATTGGATATCACAGTGGAGGCCAGACTCAGTCTTATAGAACCAAGAGCCTTTCTGTCAAGAACTTCCCATTCTTCGTCCTCCATGTCCTTGGGCTTCTTTGCTATCCCACCTAACGGTAAGTAAAGATCCTTCTGATACAGATAGTCCTCTATCTGCATTCTCCAGTGCTGATAGTTCTTGCCATTAAACTTTTCCATTCTCAACTTACTTTCCTCTGCCATTGCTTCTCCCACTCAAACAGAAATCCCTGTGAGCAACCTATAATCCGAACACACTACACAGATCTGAACCACCTGTTAGTGAACCTGAGCTCTGATACCACTTGTTGGGGATCAACCAATAATGGATTACACTTATGAAAGCAATCAATGCGGAAATAAATCAGATAGATAAGTAACTGAAATGATAAATAGCACAGAACAAGATATACAAGAAAACACCCTGAAAACTTGTATTAAAAACTCTTTACAATAGGAATACAAATGAAGAACTTTGTTCTTCCACACCTCTCTCAGATGCACACAAGATCTCTCACTAGATCTCTATTCCTTAAGAGCTTTCTCTAAAGTACAGTCCTTCAAACATTCACAATGTTCTACTTCGTACTCAATTACACTCTCATACACTTCATCATCTTGCAATAGCTTAGAAGATCTCTCCTACATATAGAAAATAGGAGACTTGAGCATGCTCTTACAACAAACAGTTAAGCCTCTTCAACAAGGGCTCTAAAAATAATATTGCTAACAATAGAGACGCGAGCATGAGTCTACAACTCAAACTCATCATGCAAACGCTCGCTTCTGTCCTCGGAAATAGCTTTCTGGACACGCAGGTAACCGACGTCGGTTCCTGTCTGTTCGCCTGTGACCGTCGCCGGCCGACCATACTGCCGACGTCGGCGCCTCTGAACTGCAACTGACCGACGTCGGTCGCTCCTGACCGACGCCGACGTCTGTGTAGACCCGAACCTATTTGTCTATGCTCCATGGTGAAGCTTTTAGCTCCACATACCTAACACTTATGAAAAATTTTAATTAGTCTACATCATATCATAAAACATGTGAAGAAAATGCCATATAGGATGAACCTAAATCTTATCTCATAAAGACAGAGGGAGAAATAGACAAGATGCTCAAAGTTATTTTGATCTATCTAGTAGAATAATCTGATTGAGTGAGTTTTATAGTGATAATTATTATTAATAATAGATATATCATAGTGTTTTTGGATTATCATTTATGTAGGAAGTGTTATAATGAGTGGTTGTATGTGAAATTTATACCTTCACAGATGAATTTTGGGGTATCTCATGTTTAAAATGTGGATGAAGATAAAAATAAGACTAATTTTTATATGGAGTGAGGGTCATTCATGTATAATGTGATGAAATTTAGATTAAATAATTAACTTATTGTGATCTCATAAAAAATTGAATTATTTAAGGATTTCATTTATAGTTCATTACAAGTATATCTACATGATTTGATTATGTATGGATTGGTTGAGGATCACTATGATAAAAAATTGTTTGATAGGTATATACAAATTAAAATATCATTAAATATAAATATCACACTTCTATAGTGTCACTTTTACATTTTTAGGACATGCCATGATTAAGGAAGGCATGTTTTTTGATCCTATAAAGGTAGTAGTAATATTGAAACTAGAATCATCATGCATAAAAAAGAGGTTTTCTCATTCTTGGGAGATTATGAATACTAAATGAATTTTTAACATAATTATATGCATTTTTAAAAACCTTTGGGTGAGTTTTTAAGAAATAAGGTCTAATCAAAAGTAAAGAAACACAATAAAAAGCATTTCAATTACTGAAGGTGAAATTAGCTAGTGCACCAATTTTATAGTTTCCAAACTAGAAGTTGTTATTTCATGTGTATTTTTATAAATCATCATGACAGAGAAGATAATATTAATAATCCTATTTCATTTTCAAATACAAAGTTATCTAAGGTTGATAAAAATCATACCATGATAGAGAAAACTTATAATCATCCTATCCCTCACAATTTTTTATATGATATAGGAAGTTTAGGTAGTATCTTCCCTTAGCTCTAATTATTTTATAGATAATGAGAAACTCAAATATTAGGTGAACAAACCAATGTTATATTTATATGTTTGATAGTGTATATTACTATTATGGGAGTTTTAATTTTCTTTGGTAGTGAAACTTAAAAGAATGAATGCAAGACCAAGTCATCTAACACACATCAAGATAGGTGAAGTTTTGAAACCAATTTTCAATGACATGTTTAATCTATAGCTAAACATAGTGTAGAGTGTTAATAAATAAATGGTGTACATAGTCACATTCTTGACTTCATGATTAGCCCCAAGTGAGTAGATGGTAAACCAAAAAAAGAAGATGGTAACAATAGATGTGTTGCATTAGTTGATGGGGGGATGATATAAGTTTGTGGATATGAATTATAATGTAGGTTTTTGTTAGAGTGTGATATACAAGAATGTTGTGTGAATGCCATTAAGGCATTGGTAGAGGACACTACACAACAAAGGCAACTGCAAACATGATATTTATGGCTAGGTAATTGTGGCCAACATTATACAAAGATATAAGGCAATACACATATAAATTTCATATCTAAATGGTATAAAATAATAATAGATAGGATGAGATTTCAATAAACCTAATTTTCTTGTAGGAACTATTTGAAAAATATGTTATGGATTTTTGGGGTTTAATAATCATTCTTTTCGGATGTAGTTGTGTGTATTAAATCATAATGGTTGTGGACTAATTTATAATATGGGTGTAGGATACACCTACAAAGTATTTTACAATATTAGTTTTAGATATATTTTTATGTGAAAAAATCATCACAAGATATGGGTTTCATCTAATGTTAACAAGTGATAGAGGGTTTCATTTTATTTTGGAGATGATGTACATACTATTGGAGTAATTTATTCTTATGCATCATATGAAAATAATGTATCATCCATAATAAAATAGTAAGGTGGAAGCTCTTAATAAAATTTTGGATATTTTTCTCACAAAGATATATGATGTGGGTTGTAAGGATTGGAATGACTATGTGTGGATTGTGTTTGGTATTACATGATGAAATTTAGATTGTTGAAAAATATACATTGTTTATAACTAATTTATTGGAGAAAGGTAATGTTACTACTAGAGTTATTGATTCTTTCATTGAGGATTATACACATAGGAGGGTTTGAATAATTCATGTCATTAAACATGATATTGGTCTATTAAATTAATATAGATGAGAAAAAGTTGTTATTAATATGGATCCGTGGATATAAAATAACAATCAAAAGGCTCGTCATAAAAATAACATAAATATTTATAAATTATGCATAGGTTCTAGGCTACTTTTCAATGGTTTTGGATGTTAAAAACACTCAGGAAAACTTCATATCAGGTGCTTGGGACCATATATTGTTAACCACATTATATAAATTTGCATGTGTAAGATACATAGGCCAAAAGGTGTATTAATATAGGGTTAATTCAATGGATTTATGATCTATACCTAAGTCAAATGACCATGCATGAGGTAAAGTGTATAAGGCCACTAGCCTTGAGAAACTATAATATAAAAGTATTTCAAATTTTATGTAGTTTTATTTAAATTAATAGTTTTGTTTTTTTTTTTAATAATTGTGTATTATCCCTTAAATCTACTATGATTATTCTAATTAGGCATCTCTCAATATATTTATACACCATACATTTAATTATCTCTAAGAGGGGTAATCACATGCAATGGAGCTAAGTATAAGAGTGATTTTATGATCCATCAAAAATTAAAATAAAATGAATGATGAATTCAGATAAAATTAGGAGCAATTTGAATGATAAATTATCATATATTATTTGTGTAATAAGAGGAAATAAAGGTTTATTAGTTATGAAGAAAGGCATGATATATGTGCACATGTTATATGTTGCATAGGAAGGAGATTTCACAAAATGTTATGGGTACCTTAGCTTACAAATCAAGTAGTGGGTTGAGATAGAATATGCATGGGATATATGTGCAATAAAATATGGGAATATCCCCCAAGGGTAAATATAGAGGTGGTTTTAAATTATCATATATTTAAAAATTTATATCATTAGATTATTTTATCATTTACATGTTTTAGCAAGGAAAACAAGATAAAACTATTAAAATATATATGTATACCATTTAACATTATAATAAAGTAACTTTAGATCTACCTTAGTGTCTAAAAATAGTAAACATGTAAAATTAAAATGTTTAGTTGATAATTAAACTTTAAAAGTGAAAAACAAATGACAGGATGATCACATATTGATGACTTGTGGAATTCTATGTGTGCATATGATATTTTTAGGCTTGTATATGTTTGTGTGAAAAAAATTATCCCCTAAATATATATTTACTATATCAATGCTTAAAACATTTAGGACTTAAAATGATAACCTTCCTTGACCACCATTTTTTATTACAACATAATTCCTATTATGTACTCACTTTCAGAATATGAATTTATCTATGTTGCTTTGCCACTTAATTTTATTCCCATATATTCCTTTAATTATATGATCTGATACCTAAGAATTTACAAATTATGTCTTCTTTCTTATTTATTTTTCCATCAACTCACAAAAAATAAAACTAGTGGATCAAGCAATCTCTATGGGAGTTGTAGCTATATATATGCATGTTAAAATCAGACCTTAATATTGTATTATGTAGTGTGAACTCTTCCCTAGATGTGAAGATGAAGCTACATGTAATTTTCAAAAGACCCTCTTATGCACAAAGGATTATTCCATCATAAGTGTAGCAATGGATATGTAAATGGTTCATTCTAACTTAGATTATGGAGTGAGATATATCTCTTTTTATTTATATTTTATCTATATCTAAATGGTTTGTGATGACTTTGTATAAATAAGATGATCTACTATATAATTTTTAGTTATGCCAACCTAATAAATAATGAGAAATGATAATAAATGCACATGAAACATTTAAAAATTAAAATTAACCTAAAAATGACAAAGGATATGATTAGTGGGCCCGCTTTTCTCAGAAATGGTAGGATCTAATAGACTAACAAACCTATTCTAAGAAAAATAATCATACAAATTTTGATTAGTAGCATATGGATGTGTGAAATCAGGCTTGGTTCTAAGAAATAATAAATTTACATAAGTTTTTGGATGACTTAAGGACCAAATGAGGGGTATTTTTGGGTAAGATAAGTCCTAGAAACAAGCATTAAAAATACACTATGAAAAATGGTCTTATACTAAAATTAGGTGTCTACATAATGCCCGTATTTTGATGTGTGTATGGGATTGAAAACATGCATGGGTCAAAGTATAAATATAAATAACTAAATAACATGCTTAAACTTACCTATTAAATGGTGGAGGGATTAAATGATACTCAAGATAAGTTTGATCCATACTAATTTTTACTAACATACTTGAAAGCAATTATGAATTTCTACAAGTAGTCAATGTTGTAATAATATATTTTAAATTTTGAATTTTGAAATTTAATTTTGACATTGAAGTTTTTAATTTTAAAATATCCTGGTAGTGAATATATCTAATATGTATTAAACCCAATTTTAATAGAATTTTTAAAAATAGTGCTTACTATTTTTAACATTATGCTTATTTTGATTTAAAACTTATTTAATAAATTCTATATATATCCATTAATTATTTGGGAGGTTTTTCAACCCTCATCCTACTTATTTATCAATAAAATAGATAATAATTTTCTCTAATTATCCTTCACTAAATAGTGTGTAAAACATTACTTAAAAATTCTCTAATGTATGCCCCCTTTTGAGGTGAGCGATGGACTGACATGTGTCTGCAATCACTCATCTCAAAAGAGTGGATTTATAAGAATAATGTGTAATAAACATTATAGATAATTAATACCATTTAAAAATTTCATAAAAAAACATGTAAATATCATATAATAGCACATGCTAAATATCCTACGTAGGATATATAGTTTATAGGCAATTAGTCTTGTATCAAGTCTCATGTCAAATAAGATAGATAAAATCATGTAAAACTCAATGCCTGGTATGTAACTATAATGATTATATGTGTTGTATAAAAGTGTCTCATGGAAAATTAAATATAATACCATTAAAATATTAATGCAAAGGTTTAATTTCCCTTATGGAAAAGTATAATAAGGATAACCAACATGCCTCAAATAAATAAAATATGCCCCTAGTAAGGCTAGATATAAATATGATAAACACTCACAAGTATAACTCCCCATATAATCATGGTAGGTACCATGTCAATGTAATCACAAAACAATTATACCAAAATAAAAATGCATGATATATATTATGTTAGCAAACATGATAAGTATCATGGTAATAAGTATAATATATTATAATTGATTGTACCCAAGATATTATCAAATAATTTATTAATTCAACACATAAGGATGGAATTCATAATAAAAGGTTAAAAATAGATGATCCTCTATGCACAAGGACACAACATAACCTCCAATGTAACAAATCCTTATACCACATAAGATCTAGGTATTATAAAGATATGATAAATTTTATTTAATATAACTCAATATGATATATGGAAAATAAGGGAAAATATAAAAATTATATTTTATTGTATGATAATTCCCCTAATATAATTATTTCACTAATATGATCATTCCCCTAGGGTATTATTCATGTAGCCACATGACATATAAATGATCCAAAATATTTTGTAAAATGTATATCTATATAGAACCCACTCAAAATAATACCATGAGAATCATGTGTGTATGGATATGAGAGAGTAACATGTTTATTTATATGAAAACCTCTATCATAGGTAAATATGTGACCAAAGATAAATAAATATTTTTTTATATTTTTTAATTTGTTAATGTTTTTGTCTTTTTAAAGTTTTATAAAAGAATATAGATGATGAATATAGCACATGGGTACATAGTATAAGAATGGATCAAGATTCACATAATATATAATATAATCCAATGGAAAAAAAACTATAGGAAAAATATGATGAGGATTCTAAGAAACATATAACTTTCCTCTAAACTCAATGCATGCTAATATAGGAGGTATCGATATATAAATTGTCATCATTGAGAAGCCGATGCATGTGCTCATAATAAGATAAAAATTCAAATAGGATAGTTATGATATAACATATAAATATACATAAATCATGTGTTTTAAAATAAGGTCAAAAAAATATAAGGAATTTGTTAAAGAATAAAATCTAGAAGATAGAAGAATTGCATAAAACTCAAGGGGGAAGCACATGGAATGAAATATACTTAGAATAAATAATATATGTATAAAATTTAATTTTTAGTACAATAAATATGGTAAATGAATCTCAAGATGCAAACTATAAAAGGTAACTAATATATGGTCTATATCAACAAATGCCTAACTGTAGGAGTCTAATATGTAGCTCTATATCTAAAAAATGATCATGAGATGTGAAATAAATGTTATCTTCCCTAAGATTACTATACATATGATGGTATTGAGGAGCCTCTAAAACTTTCATATAAATATTCTATCTTATAAAAATCAGTTTATGTCTCAAATCAATCCTATTACATGTATTATTAAATGATGTGTGTCTCAGAGGTACAACTATATTAACCAAAGATATAGGAGATCCCACACTAGATGATAATATAACAACATAAAATATATTAGGAAACATATAAGATTATGATTGATTAATTTAAAAGATAACATAAATATATATGATAAGCTCATTTTCAGGCACAATATATGGTCACACATGTGATACTGAGATATAATAGGCCTTTGATAATTCATGTCATGAATCATATATACATGTCTATTATGACCAAAACTTAACATAGTTGTGTAACATAGAAGGTATCACTTTCATCTAAATAATCCAAGTGAATCCAAGAAATATAGTTAATCATCTTATTCCCATTATAACATAAGAGAAAATTATAGGGGTATGAGGACCAACTACGACTAGAAGAGTAATACTGCCAAAGTTTTGCATTTATGATTATCATAACTACATACTATAATATTGATACAAAGTAAATATCACTTAGTATAGAATTAAATAGATAAAAATGACATCAAAATTATTTTTTTCATTATAACATTATAAATCATAATTTTTTATCTTATTTTGGATTTAGTAATCTAAACTGGGTAAAACTTGAGAGTACTTTAGATTGTATAATCTATGTCTAAATTAAGAAAATATGAATGTATCTAGAAGAGTATGTTTGATTTATTGAAATTAATATTTATGTAAATTACTTAGAAGATAGGTTTCTTATATTTATTTATTTATTTTATTCTCTATAATAGTTTACAATCATACACAATGATATAGAAGGGGTTTATGGTCATTTAGATTTGGAATCCAAGTGTTAAAATATGATAGGATAAGTTAAGTACTAAATAGATTCTTTTGGAAACCAAATATGTTTATGCTCTACCATATTTTTCCCTATAATATGTTCCAAAATATTTTACCAAAGATCAATTCACCTACGTGTATATGGGTAATATGTGTGATATTACAAGTTGGAACTATGTGTATGTTAAAATTCATCTTTCTTCACCTTGAAACCCCAACTCCAATTTTGACACTTGATTTAATAAAATAAATGGGTTAGACAAGATGGTTTTAGATAAAATAAAATACCCATTTTTTATTGGATAATATATTCCCACATTATAATAATCTAAAGAGGGCTCAAATTTCATATATGTATCCCACCTAACTATGTGTGTGCTCAATTAATGTAAAACTAGCATGTGATGAAATCAGGTGTGTGGCTTTCAACACTTGAAAATATGTTATTTTAATATTGTGATGGTATTAATAATTATATTATAGTTTTTAATTTTATGAGTTTGAATAGTTTTATGGTTTAGGGCAGTGCCTCAAGGATGTTTGGAGTATTCCTCAGTGTAATAGTGATTTTACAATTAAGTTCTAGATCAATGCTTAATGGGAATAGGTTTAGAATTTATATAGCTAACCTTTTGGTAGTTTAAATTTGTATTGACATGTTTAATTTAAGGTTTTATCCAAATTAATTATTTGAATTTCATAAAATAATTTATTAAAGGGAACAAAAAAAATTTCATACAAGTTAAATGGCTCTAATAACCTAATCCATCTAATTATAAATAAAGGCTTTTAGGAGACTATAAATAATGATCTAAGATCAATAAATATTCTAAGTAATATGATAAATTTTTTATTTATATAATAGGCAAACATTTTGTATGAATAATTGAAAATTTGGAAAGCCATGCCCATATCTATGTTATTGGCTAGGAGAGAGTGTGGGAAGAGTCAACTTGTATGCACAAGTTAGGTATATTAATGATTGGTCAAAAACATAATTATCAAGTGTTTAATACAAAATTTATGTGTCTACATAATTCCCCATTTTATTATAGTAATTTAGATTGATATATTAAAATGATAAAGTCCTAAACGTGGTACCTAAGTGTAACTATATTAGGTGTTAAAGTATGGGCTGAGTGTTGAGCTTTCTCATGCAAAACTTACAATGAAACATGTATACATTAGTGTCCACTTATGAAATAAAATCTGAAGTTAATATATTAAACATATTTAAAACAAGAAAATAAATAAATTAATGAACATATAAGTGAATTAACTAAGCTTCCCTATGGAATCAATGGAAAATGGGGTGATTATGCCCCATGGAAATTCCTATGTTAAAGACATGGGCTAAGTTTATTAATATTCAACCCTCATTGAAGTTGGAGAATTCCTTAAAATTTAATTCATGTATAACTTCAACCATAAAAATATTTATATTTTTTTAGAATTGGACCCAAAACAAGCTCCAAAAAACTAAAGTAAAACTTGAGTATCTACGTCATTTTTTGAATCATCCATTTTAGATAGATTTTATGATTAAACTTGAGTAATGCATAAGTATATTTGAGTATAAATTGAGTAATTATAAGTAAATAATATTATATAATGTCACATATATACCATACCTATGCCTCAAATATGATAACCTATGTGATCTAAGTCATATAACATGCTCCAAAATACTGTAATATTTGTGAACTATGAACATATGTTGTGTAAATTCCCCCAATTTTATAACTTGTGTAATATAATTCATGCAATAATATCTAACAATATCATAAAATATATGAGACATTGTTCATAATCCTATTTAATATTTTACATATTTCACCCAAACTTTGTCAAAATATGTAAAAATCTAAGTAAATCTTGTAATATTCTATGTAAACTTGTAATAATTTGTGTAAATGTATGCCAATCTAAAATAGCCTATGCCCAAAATCGATATTTTTCAAGTGAACTATTAAGTCTATAAGATAATCCCATTGTTTATGAACCTATTTTTAGGTGATGAATGTTCCCTTAAAGTTATTTATCTCAAAATAATAGATTTAAACATATCCTGTTATATATAAAAAAATGTATGTAGTATATCATGTGTTAACATGATTATCTTATGTCATCATAGTAAATATCATCCAATAATATATGAAACATGTAACCTAAGGCATATAATTATCATTCCAAGTAGATATAATAATGAGGTATCCAATAATTAGTCATTAGTAACAACCATAGAAGCACTTAGAAAAAACTACAATAAAGATTCATGAAATGTATAGTTGCATAGTACACAAGTAGAATAATGTGTGATATGGATCACATCATCACAATCTTAATATAAAATCCTAGATTCATCCACATGAAATATATGAAGTTTCATGAATTTCCATTGCCATGACACACTCAATATATCATAGAAGCATGCATGATAATACACAATGTCACATAGGTAATGATAAATGTCGCATAGAGTAAGAGTCATACATATATTAATTAAAATATAAGAGGAGTCACATAATGTCACATATATAATGACTAAAATATATAATCATTCACAAAATTTAATACATAATAACTTATCACAACATCTAACACACAACAACATCAATCATGCATAGACTAAACAAGGATAATCTACATAATCAATGTATGTCATTGTCACATATACAAAAATATATTATCCATGAAATATGCATTATAATTAGTATACATAAGATAAATTCATGTGTAATAATTGAAAAATAACTAAATACTATCTATGTAATGATCATAGAAATATTTAACATGTGTAAAGTGTTTTAAAATGCCTGAAATATAGGAAAGGTAGTCTTTAGGTGTAGGAATTTTTTACATCTAAATTTCCATGTCATATATAACTTGTATTTTGTACATCCCACTCATGTATACCAGGTAAAAAATTTGTATATATAAAATAGATATATAATCTATCATGCATGTGATAAATAATAAATGAAATCATGTAAACTATAAACACATGTCATGCATAGGTCCTAGTTTTTTTATTTTTTTAATATTTTTATGTTTTTAATTATTTTCATTATCTTGATATTTTATAATTTTTAAAATTTAAGTTAAATCAATGATAACCAATTATTCCTTTGATGGTATCCTCTGATGTAGGTCATGGATCAATTGTGCCAAATTTTACTTGTTTTGGGTGAGTAATAAGACGTGTATCTCTATTAGAGTTTGAGAAGTGATATTATGTTATAGCATATCTATCATGGTCATCATAGACCATATGATCCTGCATATGTTGTTTATATCTAGTATCTATAGTATTATTTGTATTCTATTTTATATTATGATAATGTTTGTGTTCATTGTGGAACATGAAAATAGCCTTCATTAATATCTTAGCATGACTCAGTAGGTAATGATTGGTGATTCAAAATATACATCTGATGTAATTACATTGAATTATTGGTATTATAGGAAGATCAATTACTTTGGTTTAAACTAATTTCATAACTTATTATGATTTAGCTTTTCGAGGGAAGATAAACTCATATGGTATACCTAAAATTATAACCACTATGTTTTATGAATAACTTCATACATTAGTGTATTAAATATTTTACTACATGTTAAATTCACCTATTTTAGGTATAACTAAGAATAAATTATAAATTATTATAGTTTCAAATTTAAGTGGTAGCACAATACTCCCAAGAGGTTTCTTTCTCTTTCATCAAATCTTTTGATTATGTTTGTTATATCCATCAAGTCTTTCAAAGTGTGTAAAAGACTAGTAAAGAGTGTCATACTGAAAATATTTTCACTTGAACCATTATCTAACATGACATTTTTATAGGATATAAATCAATGTAGGCATGCACAAATACTGGTATATATATAATCATCATTGACAACCTCATGTTCATCAAATGTGATATTATTTTTATGAACTTGTATACTTTTAAGTGTACCAATAAAATCATCAAGTGGATGTTTGTATTTGATCTTAGAAGCATCATATGTCAAAGGAGGATGTGAATTCTAAGCCATATGCACTTTTAGATTATTATCAATCTCTTGTGCCACATGATTTGGAAAGGGATAAAAAATGCACTCCAATTAGGTTATGTCCTTGAATAATTTATAGATAATTAATCTCAATGATGTTTTTCATCTATTAAATTTTTCATTTATTAGTTAAATATCACATGAAACTATGGTAATCACAGTATTCATTACTATAGAATCACTTATATAGTGAACAACTCATATCAACCTATTTTTTGGGAGGGAGAGGTATGATATTTCACTCAATTAGCTTATGTAATATATAATTAGGAGGTTTTGATAACTATGAAAATTGCCTCCTTTGATGAGCTAATAAAACAAGTCAATTATTATAATCAAGAGCCTTTATGAGAAAATATTATTTGGTCTATTGTATAAAAATAATTAAGTGTAAGGTTGAATAAAAATATAAACAGAGACATTTGATGATGTGATGACATGGCAGTTGGATTAGTAGTAGGCATGTGATACAGGAGGAAAGAAGGGAAAAACCATTTTGGTCAGTAAGGGTTTTCATGGTAGGAAGAATCATTTAAAATAAATATAGGAGAAAATTTGTGAGACCTAATATTGGTTGGGATTTGATGTTAGCACTGGATTGTAATAAATGGGAGTTAAGTGTGAAGTGAGGTCATGGGAGAATCATAAAGCTAGTTTTAAGTATAGGTTACAATATTTTGTCAAGCTTGTGATAAATAGATCTAATTCACTTCCACTTAGTAAGGACTTGAGGCAAGAGGAGGGTAGGAGTCAGGCACCTATTTAGAATAATGGGGAAATACATGACCAAAGATTAAAAGATGGCATGAGGATTGGGGAGCTAGTGGTTGTAATATAAATTGGATTCCTTTGATATAAATTTACAAATTATATTCTATTGTACCCTAATTGGCAAGTACAAATGGAAATGCTCAGCAATAGGGGAAGTTAAAGATTGGGTCCATAGAAATTGGGGGAAGGATTCTAAGGTGAGTTTTCTTCCTAGAGTTTTTTTTGTGATTTTTTGTAGCTTCACAAATGAAAATAAACACGTTTTGAAATATACATTTTGGTTGATGGGTGGTGTGTTTATTTGGATACAAATATGGTGCCCTAATTTTTATCCCTTTTTATCTTGAAATAGGTTATTTCTGGTATGGATTCATTTATATGGCCTCCCAATAAAATATTAGGCTAAGGATTGTTTAACTACATTATAAAATTTGTTGGGAACTTTCATTAAGATTGATATGGTATCTAAAGATAGTATTTATGAATCATATGTGTGGGTTTAGATTCAAATGGATTTGGACAAGAAGATCCTATAAAGCATAGTGATCAAATCCCATGGGCAGATTTGGAAGTAGTGAGTGGACATTGAAAAAATACCTTTTAGATGCTTTCATTATCATCAAGCAGGTCATGTGTAAATTTTTTGTAAATTCAGGAGGAAAGCTCCTCTAAGTAATCAAATAAATATGAAAACATTTTGGAAGGAAAAACTTGTGTTTCTAGCCTTAGCTCTAGAGGTGGCTAAAAAGGGGTTATTTTTTTGGATAAGGAAAAGGAAAAGGTGAGAGTATCTCAAGAGCAAAGTCAAATATTGGGGAGACTCAGGCCTTGGTAGATATGTTATATTAAGGAAGTGATATTTTCTCTTATTTATTGATTAAGGGGCATGAGTTCTTTGATAATGAATCATAGATGATTAAATATTTTTTATAGCTTTGTCAATCCATTCAAGCTAAAGGGTCTCTAGGGTCTGAGGGACCTATAGGTTCATCTAGGGTTCATGAGGGTGAGGAAGATGAGTGTTCTTCATATGAGGAGGAGGTTTATGAATAAAAGAAGGAGTTGAATTCCCATGAGTTTATTTTAGTTTCCTAGGTTTAATTATCATTATCACACCTTAATTGGGGTCCTCAAAAGAAAAGGGGGTAGAAATCTAGTATGGAAAAGGTGGATAGATAAGTTTTGGAAAATAGGCAAGGCACTTTGATATAATTTATGGAGTTTGGAAATTGAGGGGTGGAAATCCTCCCTTTGATCTTATGAATCTCATCTCCTAGAATGTTAGGGGTTTGAATTCCCCTAACAAGATAAGTTTAGTAAAATGTCTTATATTTTTAGAAGCACCTTAAGTGTTCTAATTCAATAAACTAAGTTGAATTAGATAAATCATATAATTTGATGTATAAAATTTGGTCAAGATGGAGCAATTACTTTGTAGAAGCAACCAGAGCATCAAGTGGATTATTAATAGTTTGGCCACTTTTGGTGACTAATGTGGAAGCTTTAGCCTCTGAACCCTAGTGGTAATTATATAGGTACTCTAGTTATTCTTCAGATTCTAAATTTTTGTTTATTATTATGTATGGTTTGAATGACATTATGTTCAACATCTAATTATGAAATGAGATTTTTAATATTGTTTATAGGTTCCTTGAGGAAAAAATTATGTTTGGGGGTGATTTTAATGCAATTTTACAACAAGATGAAAATTTGGGTGGTGTGGTTAACTCAATGCCTTTGTAGTTGAATTTATGTAGGTTTGTTGTAGATAATTAATTATTAGATTTCATTCCAAAATCATGTTGGTTTACTTATAATAATAGGAGATAAGGATTTAACAATATTATTGAGCGACTTGATAGATTTTTAATCAATCCACTTTAGTTAGAGAATAATTAGAATGTGTAAAGTTCAGTGTTAGTCATTTCAAGATTGGATCACTTTCTAATCTCTTTCAAGGATTAAAATGATAGATGACTTTAATATTGTCCATTCAAGTTTTAATTGATGTGGCTCAAGGATCCATCTCTTTTCCAATTAGTTAAGGATCAATGGATAAACTATCCTCCATTAATAGGACTAATCATGTATAAAATATCTAAGAGTTTGTTGTTCATCAAAGGGTGTCTTAAAATATGGAATGAGGAAATTTTTTAAAACATATTTAAATAAAAATGGTGGGTTGAATATGCTTTGTAGGTTCTTAATCAATTGGTGATGAAGAATGGTATGGATATTGTAAATTTTTCTATGGAGAAGATACTGATGAAGTAATATGAGTAATTTCTTCTTTGGGAATAAATCCATTAGAAGAAAAAATTGAGGGTGAATTTTCTTAAATAAGGTGATAGAAATATGGCCTTTTTCATAATTCTATCAGGGCTAAAAGGAATGTGACCCGTATTTCAATCAATAATTCTAGTTTTAGAGAGTTGTTAGACTATTAAAATGTTATCAAAGATGAGGCTATTATTTTATTAAGAATTTATTTCTAGGTGAAGAGGTGTCTAATATGATGATCCATAATGTGAATTTGGATCTTATTCCCAGCTTGATCTCATAAAATCAAAATGAATAACTACTTACTCACTTCTCACTTCAATAGGTGAGGGTGGTGGTCTTTTCTAAGGGAAGGGATAAATTGTCAACACCTAATGGGTTCCTTATATATTTATTTCAAATTATTATGGGATTTTTTAGGTGAATATGTGTTGAATATGGTGTAATAATCTCACCCTAAAAGGAAAGTGGCTCCAGATCTTAATGTCACTCTTGTTTCTATTTTTTCCAAAGAGGATTCCCAAGTAAGTTTTAGTTAATTTTAACACATTTATCTATGTAAGTTAGAGTATAAAATAATATCCAAAGCTATATAAAATCAGCTCAAATTGGTTCTATAAAAATTGATATCCCAAAAGTAGGAGAGCTTTCTATTGAAAAGGAATATTCAAGATGGTGGTAGACAAATCGATATCCCAAAATTATAGCATATAAGATAATCCATTCTCTTTTACATAGTAATCAAAAAGGTATGATGATTAAGTTAGAAATTAGTAAGGATTATGATTGGGTCAATTGGAATTTCTTGATAAAAAGTATGGAGAAGATTGGGTTTAGTAAATATTGATGTGAATGGATTTTTAGTTGTGTGGCTAGTCTAAAATATTCTTTATTGATTAATGGTAGCCCCTCAAGTTGTTTTGTGGTTTAGAGGGGTTTTTTTTCACCATTTCTTTTCAATATTATGGTTGAGGCTTTGGTTAGGGTATTGAATCAAGTGAAGATAAAAAGGAGGCTTATTAAGATAAAAATAGTGGATGAGTTGTACAACTTAACCCATCATCATTTTAATGATGATACCTCCATTTTTGGGTACACCACTATTAAATAAGCTCAAGAGTTGAAAGATATATTGAAAAAATATGATCTAGAATTAGGTCAAGTAGTAAGTGAAGGCAAATTAGAGGACTAATTTGTCAATTTTAAGGAATTAAAACAAATGGAGATTATAAGGACCTTGGGTTTTAAAGTGGGTAATCTTCCAAGTAAATATCTCTAGGTTCCTCTTTTTGTAGGAGTAGGTAATTTTAGGTTGTGGGAAGATTTGATTAATAAATTAAAAGCCTAATTGGCCTCCTAGAAAGGGAAGTGGTTGTCATTGGTAGGTAGGATTACTTTTATAAAATATTTTTTGAGTGTGTTTCCTATTTTATGTTTCATCTATTCAGCCATCCAATCACATGGTGAATATCCTAAATAAAATTATGAAGGATTTCCTTTGTCAAGGTGTTGTGGATAAGAAGAGGATTACCTTACTAAAATGGGATAAAGTATATAAGAAAAAATTTATGTGTGGAGCAAGGATTAAAATTTTTTGACTTTAAAACCAAGATTTGAGGATGAAATTGGTGTGGATTATGGATGAACAACTAGAGTCTCTTTGGTGTAGAATCGTTCAACATAAATATCTTTGCTTGTAGGTACTATGGAGTATGGTGTCTATGTAAAATCCACCCATAGCATATAATATTTGTAATTTCTTGTTGAAATGTAGATATATTATTTTTGAGCATGTTTCTTGGACTATCAATAATGGAAAGTAGGCTGATTTTGGTTGGATGCATAGAATAAACATATGCCTTTAGTATAACTTCCTAATCTGGATGAGGCTCATGATTATCTAATAATATATTGGGGGAGAAATGTCAGTTATTATTTGAAGTTTCATATTAATTAGTGTCTAGCTAGTTAAAAGAGGAAAATTTTGATGAATTTACCTTTCCAGTGGATTAGGGTAGAGCTATTTCTAATTATTTGGCCAAAATAAAGGTGTTTCTCAGTAATAAGGATGATATGATTCATTAGTTGGGGTGAAAATTATGGCACTATGAAATGAATCTTTGATATAAAATGATAGAATAAATAGATGCCTCAGTGGCTTGGGATTGTAAGTTGTATTGGGAGAAGGAAGGGCTCCATAAAGCAAGCACCTTTATGTGGATAGCCATTTAGAAGATAATTCTCACACAAGATAGGTTGTGTAAGATAGGTTTTCAAAGTCCTCCCATATGTTGTATGTGCAAATATGAGGAGTAAATGATAGACCAATTTTTTTTAATGCCCCTTCATAGTATGGTGTTGGTTGTGGTTATGTTGAAAATTTGATTGGTGTTGGGCATGGCCTTCTTCTCTCAATAAGGCCTTTTTCTAATTGGCCACATGGAGATGTGAATAATTATTTTTATAATTTATGGAGAGTTAGCCTAAATATTCTCATTTTTTCAATTTGGAAATAAAGGAATCAATGTATCTTTGAATTTTTAGAATGACTATCACATGTGGTCTTGCAAAATGTAGAGATTTCTATCTGGCAGGTGGTCTTGACTGAAGTAAAATCCAAGAAGGAGCACATTACAAGTTTGGATATGAGAATGTGTGGTAAATGGAAACTTTGGGTTATTCCTCCTATTAATGGGTCAGTAATAATAGTGTAAAATAGGAGTACTAGGTCGGGGGAAATGTGGGAACCCCCTAGTCCTAGCTAGTTTAAGATAAATTTTGATGGTGTTTGTAGGGTTAATATAGGTGCTTCAAGTTCATGTTGTGTATATAATTATTATAGTGGGTCATTAGTAACAACAACCTCTATTAAAATAATGGATGGGATTAATAATGAAGTAGAATCATAGACTCTAGTGGTTGGGCTGGAATTGGTGATAGATTGTGGAGTGGAGAATCTGGGAATTGAAGGGGGATCTCTAGTAGTGTTTCAAGACTTAAAAAATTATAATGTTGAAACTTGGAATATTTATAATATTTTCACTAAATCATGGTTGATTTTGAGTAATTTTAAAGAGTGGTAGGGATGTCATTACTTTTGAGAATCTAATAAAGTGGTGTATTTTTTAAAATATGTATGTATAGATCAAAGTGAGAATATAAGGAGTGATAATTATAAATAAAGGTGGAAAGATTGCACAACCATGGCATATATTGATTTAAAATTATTTTTTAGACATTTGGTTCATGTGTGAAATTGAGGGATTAAATTTGTACCTTAGGTTTCTGAAGAGTAAAAAATATATAGATTAGTCCCTTATTAGTCCAAATGACAAAAAATAAAGCATAATAATACACTAAGACTAAACACTCTTGGCTAAGAACTAGGGAGAGCATAACATAATAAACAAGATCATAAAATAAAGATAAATACAATACAAATCCCTTACCTCCTTTATCAAATTTGATGTTTACTTACTGTCATAAGTATGTTTGTGCTTGGTCTATTATTATTTGAGTCTTCTAGCAATGTTCTTCCATGGTGGTAACATCTCTCCAATAGTCACTTTTGTCTTATTGTGAATCTTGGTATAAATTACGCATTATAACACTACTCTCAAGGGCTTTAATAAGGTATTCTAGTAGAATAATCATAAACACAAAATATTTTTCTTATATGGTGTGGGAACTTATATTTATAGCTCAAATAACTAACTCTAACCCTAGGGAGGTGTTTAAATGAATTCCTTACTTATTATTGGAAAGAGGAAAGAATAAACTAAGTACATGTATGGTTGAAAAACTTGATTGACAATGCACATGTTGAGATCAAAATATTATGAAGAGCT
The DNA here is from genome assembly GCA_037957365.1 of Torreya grandis. Taxonomy (NCBI): domain Eukaryota; kingdom Viridiplantae; phylum Streptophyta; class Pinopsida; order Cupressales; family Taxaceae; genus Torreya; species Torreya grandis. The sequence continues at coordinate 4,151,753 of JARHVA010000781.1, read as the reverse complement.
TCTCTTTGGCTTGGGAGGATGACCTATAGATAAGAAATAACTAAAACAAACGTATTTGTTAGACAAATAGTTGAGTGGATTTCCTAGCGATAGCTAGATCTTTGAAGTGAGATCTTTCTTACGAGTTATCAATCCATGCATTGTAAATAATTAAATTTATAAATAGAAAAGAAAGCTACTTGTATCAATGAATCAAAAGGTACTAAAATTGAATACAAGAGTGCTTACTAATAAATACATTAGAGATGATTAAATTTATAGATAAATTAATTGACAATAGTGCTAAGGTGTTAGAGTATGCTTCAAAAACTTTGAAATGGGCTTGTGAATAGGTAGGAACATAGAAAATTAGGTTTGATTAGGTATAGGTAGGTGAAATTAGCTTACAATTTTTTGATGCCATAATAATGATTGGTGGTTAGGGTGATCATCGGTGGTTAAGTTGATCATTAATGGTTAAGCTAACCATTGGTGTTTGGGTAAACCATCGGTGGTTGAGTCAACTATTAGTGGTTACTATGTGAGGATTTAAGTTGGTAATTTTGTTGATTGACAAGATCCAAAAGATGAATTCTAAGAGATGGATAAGGTCTGTGTTGATTACAAAATGGAAATAAATTAAATGAATGTTAATAAATAAGTACTTATCTTACCAAAAAATGATTGGGTGGATGGTTGAGGTAGTTAGCCTATTGGTGGAATCTAGCTAGATTCTAATGGAATAATAGTACCTAAAGACTTGATTGAGAGGTGGTGGAAAGTTAACTCTCGAATATTATTTCTAGATTGTTAGGTTACTAATATTGATTGACCTAAAAAAAATAAACTGCTAGATACACAAGCTCTTAATGCTAATTATAGATGAGTTTCACCTCTCAACTCCTCTCTTCTTATAGACATAAGCAAGAGGTGGAATTGAAGGTTCATCTAGGCTACCTAATTATAAATTATCCATATAAAGACTCATAATAGGATTTAGATAAGTTATAATTATAAAAATAAAGTGGATGGTTTTCATGCTTTTAGTTAGTGAAGTGAGCCTTGACCATCGGTGGTCAAGTGTTGAGGGGTAAAAAGGGCTAAAAGGAGGTTAATCTAGTTAAGTTAAACTGACTATGGGTGAGCTCAGTTAGGGTTTAGAGGGTTAGATTTGTCTTAATAGGGCCTCAAGGTTGTCAAGGGATACTTTGAAATTCAAAATTTTAGTGTGCATATTTTTGATGTCTATATTTTACCATTTTCTATTATGTAGTTTAAGTGAACAAGATACAAAACAAAAATTGATTACTAGGTTAAAGGTCTACTAATTACCTTGAGTATGGGAGGAGGTATTCCCCCTCAAACTAGGATGTGATGAGTTAAAAACCAAATTGGGTGCAGGTTTGACAAGGTAAGTGAGGGTGATGTTGAAAGTAGATGATAGGTTAGGCACAAGGGCACAAATAAGTGTTATAAGTGTGAAAGTAGGTGTAATAATCAAGATCATGCAAAGATAAAGTTTCCATAGTTGAAAATAATAAAAGGTTAAATCTAAGGGATAAGTTACTAGTGTATCACATGAAATCATTAAGGTATGGTGATTGGGTATACTTATTAGTCTCCTAGACAAGGTCAGTGTTTTCTTGGGTATATAAGGTAGGAAGTGCTCTCATGAAAAACACAAATAGGTCAAGTGTCATGGGTATATAAGGTAAGAAGTGATCTTAATAAGACACAATAGGGTTAGGTAAGTGTGAGGTGGCATACGTTTAAAAAGGATCAACATAGTAATGTTATGTATATGATCAAAGGACCTAGAAAAACATGTCATAAAAGCATTCTAGTTGGGTTGAAATAGACCAACAACAAGGTGATGAGGTATTCAGGGTGGTTGGATAAGTTTATCTCCATGGGTGGGTGAGACTAGATTTATTTGTTAAAAATAAGGGCATGTTAAAGTTAATGTGAAAAATTGAGTATCCTGACTGTTGATGATCAGGGTGTGAACAAGCGACCGTCGATGGTCACCCTAACCATTGATGGTCAGGGTTTAATCCCTAAAAATATATGAGGTAAAAAGTGAAAAGTGAATCACTTTTAGTCATTTGTTATTTTTTGTGCTCTGGGCTATTTGGGTATTGAGCAGTAAAGGTGATAGTTGAGTGCATGTGTGTTGAGGTGGAGAGATGTATATTTTGGAGAGAGAATTGTGTCTATCTATATGTACACATTTGTTATGTTATGATTATTTGACTTATGATTTTTTATATATGTGATCTTTATGTTTATGGTTTTATGATTTGATGGTTTAATGTTGATGATTAATGCTTATGATGTGATGCTTATATGTGATCATGGATTATGCTTCTATTATGGATGCTTAGCTTAGGCATGAGATGGTTTAGATTTATGGATATGTTTATGACATGCTAAATATTAATGTGTATATACTACATTAGTAGACTCTAGACATGTGGTGGAAAAATGGTTAATTATTTGAATGTTAATGGATGTTATTGCTTTATGACGTTGGTCATGGTTGTGGTTGTCGTTATGGTTATACTTATGACATGATAATGTTTTTAATGATTATTTTGGATTTCATTATGTTTAAACATGTTTTCATTGATTTTATTGCTTATGGATTTGATTATCATGTATGTCACTATAATGTGAATGATTATGGTTATGTTTATGGTTCTTTGTTGTTAATCTTTATGATAAAATGCATGAGATAGTTTAATTAACAAAACTACATGGGAGAATAGAGAATATAATATAGAGGTGAACATCATAATGAAAATATCAACTAGTCATGATAGGGTAAGAAGAGGGCATGATGCTTCTTTGTTGACAAGGACTAAAACAAAACCAAAGTTGGATTAACTTAATAAACATAATCCTTTTGAATACTTTGCATTAGCATTCATCATTTGGCTAAAAAGGTGTCTTGACCACATAATGTCAAGTAATCTCAAAAAATCCCTTGCATATAGGTGGATGGGTGAAAATGGAACCTTCTTGTGAGACTAGCATGCCTCTTCTATAGGTATTTATAGATTCAGTATAAATAAGATTATGCCAAGCTATGTAGACTAATCAATGCAAGAATTTTTCTTAAGGAAGTTGATTACAGATTCCACCTTATTATGCTTCTTGGGAGCCAATTACAGCTTTCAAGATTACTTTACTTTTACTTTGATTTTGATAATGGGTCTTTTACTAATTGTTGTCTATGAGAAGCTAATTGATGTGGGAAGCTTCTAAGAAATTTCTATGCTTCTAAAAAATGCTTACTCAGCCATCCTTTAAGAGAGTGGTCTAAGTGTATGTGCTTTGTTTAAATGATTTTGATAGTTATCATTTGAGGGAGTAGTTCACCTAATGTTTTGGCAATTTTAAAGAGTTTTTCAATAAATTTCCTTCAAGGGAGTAGTCTGTAAATGCTAGGAACAACCTATGATTGCTAATCATAGGAATTTTGTTATTTTTCTTTTATTTTACTTGACATATAATTGCTTAGGTTGGCTTAGTATTTCACCTTTATGAAGGCAAAACTAAAAACATAAGAAGGTTTATTAGGTGTGGAGTTTTAGGTGATAAAAACTATGGGAATCCATTTTGTGAAGGTGTGGAAAGTACCATGAGAACCATGCCATGGGTAGATCTATGGTACCCATTAATCAAGATTAGGATATGCCAATGATATATAATCATATGATTCATTTTTAATTGATTGTCCCTTAAAATATGGAGATGAAAGTGGGTAGAGAGTAAGGGATAAGCTTTAAGTTAGAAAAAAGGTGGGCTTGATATTTCTTAACAAAAGAATGGGTGCAGATACAAAGCATTGAGGGGCTTAGGCTCTGGGTGGCCTTCAAGAGAAGATAACTGGTAAAATCCTAATCCATACTTATGGGTTATGATATAAGGTCCAAGCCAATTGAAATCAAACTTTCCCCACTTGAATTTTTCCATATTAGTGATATGTTGATTTTCCTTTAGGACAAGGTCTCTGATATTGAATTCTCACATTTTAAGGTGCTTATTATATGCATGTTTGATATGCTCTTGGTAAACATGAAGATGGGTGAGGGATGCTATATGACACTCATCAAGTAGCTCCAACTAGGTTAAATGGTGTTGATGGTAATCATCCTCCAAAAGAAACTCTTGCAAATATATTCAAAGAGAAGGGATTTGGACTTCAATAAGCAAGACAACCTTCACTCCAAACATAATTAAAAATGGGGTATCACCCATAGGGGTTCAATGCTAGTACAATATACCCATAAGGTGAAGGGGATGTGTAAATGCCAATCCTGATTAGATCTATTGATCATTTTAATTAGCATGTTATTAAGAGTTTCGTTAAAGGATTCTAATTGTATATTCACTTGAGGGTGATAGGGCAAGGAGAAACTTAACTTGATGTCAAATTCATCACATAGACCCTGAACTTTCTTGTTCTTAAAGGATTTACCATTATCGATGATAATTTTATGAGGAACACAAAAGTGGCAGATGATGTGATGGTTGATAAAGTCAACAATCTTCTCTACTTTGGTTGAGACTATAGGAATAACCTTGACCCACTTGGTAAAGTTTTTTATTTAAATGATAATCAAATGGTGTCATTACAAGTAATGGGGATTAATTTCCCCAATGAGATCTAGACCCCATTGTGAAAAAGGCTAGAAATTAGTAGAAACTCAAAGGCTATGGCTAGTTACATTATGTAAATTATCATGTTGTTGACATTTGAAACACTTTTTCACATAATCACAATAATTTTGGTTAAGGGTAGGCCAGTAATATCCAAGATGGAGGATGTGCTTAGCTACAACAAGGCCACTAAAGTGTCCCCTACAGATACCATCATGTATTTCCTTGATAGTGTGGGAGGCTTCATGGCTATGTAGGCAACAAAAGAGGAGGCCATCAAAACCATGTTTATAAAGAATTTCTCACATAATTGTATAGCATGATGTACCCTAAATAAATGTTCTTTGATTAGTCCTAGAGAGGCCAAAAGGAGTTATGTTAAGGTTAAGGTAGTTGAAGGTTTGTTGATACCAAAGGTTAGGTTAGGTCTCCTCCACAGTAAAAATGGTGGGAGAATCTGGTTTAACATAAGATGGTTGGGTAAGCCTATAAATAATGATAGACAATTTAGAATCTAAGGGTGTAGATAGTATCTAAGAGGCAAGGGAATATTTGGTGTCGACAAACTTATTGGTAGATCACAGGGTTGATTGGATGCAGTAATGTTCAAATAATGATAGGATTTTTTCAACTAGTTGTTTATACTACTATAGAACATCATTTTTACATTGGTAAGAGCCATTGATTTGATTTACCATAAGTTGGGATTTATCAAATATATTGATTTTTTTGACTCTAGGGGCTAAGGCAATTTAAAGGCCTATCACTAGGGCTTCATACTCAACCATATTATTGGTACATTCAAAATCAAGCGTAAAGGACAAAGGGAAAGGTTCACCATCAAAGGGGATAAGGATGATACCTATTCCCCTACCCCATTGACATTTTGATCCATCAAAGAACATGGTGACTTGATAGATGAAATAAACTTGAGATAGGTCTATGATGGACTCATCAAGGAACTTGAGGAGAGAAGGTTGGTTATCTGCTAATGGTACCTCAACCAATTGATTGTAAATGAATTTCCCCTTAATTAACTTCTACTAAAGGAACTTAAGATAAAACTCTAATAGTAGCATAAGCCACTTGGCCATACACTAATTTTGGTATGGTTTGGAGTGCAAGTAGTTGAGTGGGTCGATGTTGGTTATGACATAGGTTTTATGGTTAAGAATGTAGTGGTAAAGTTTGGTGGTCATGAAGTTTAATGATAAACATAGTTTCTTATTATGAGTGTACTAAGTCTTATACTCTACCAGTGTGCAACTAATGTAGTACACTACTTTCTCTCTATGTTTTTCATCTTGGTGAGCTAGCATTGCCCCTAGGGAATGGTTACTAGTAGAGATATATAGGTAGAAAGGTTGGTCATCCTTGGGAGGGGTGAGGATAGATGGTGATAAAGGCATTTTAACAGTCACTATTTTACTTAAAAGAGACATCCTTCTTCAAAAGATGGTGGGAAAGTTGACATCGATCTGAAATCTAGGAGATGAAATGATTAATGGATTGAAGCTTCCCTCGCAAGCTTCAGAGTTTCTTAGGTTGGTTGGAGGAAGCATGTCTAGGATTAATTGTATTTTGGAAAGATTGAATTCAATTATATGAAGGGAGATAATTAAACTAAGGAGATTTATTAACAAGACCCAAAAAAATACATTTCTTAGTGTTAAGACAGACATGAGAGTAGATGAGGCAATCAAAGATGATCTTAAGAATAGCCAAGTGATCTTTTTGGAGTTTGGATTTTTTGAGAAGGTCATCCACATAGTCCTCCATGATTCTATGGATAAGGTCATGAAAAATGTAGGTCATGGCATGTTGGTAGGTTGCACCAACATTCTTTAACCCAAAAGGCATGAATCTATAGTAGAAGGTTCCCCAAGGGGTGGTAAAGGTGTTTTTGTTCTAATCTTTGGGAGTGATTAAGATCTAATTATAACCCAAGAACCCATCCATGAGATATAACATCTTATGGCCAGATATAAGATTAAAAATTTGGTCAATGCTTTGTAGAGGGAAATCATCTTTGGGTTAGGTAAGGTTGAGGTCATGAAAGTCTACACAAATGTGTATTCCCCCTATGGCTTAGTGATAGGTATGACATTACAAACCTATTGAGGGTAGTCAATAGGGTGAATGAAGTTGATAGAGAAGAGATGTTGAAGCTCTTCTTTGATGAGAAGGGTTATGTAAGGATGCATGCATCATAGCTTTTATTTGACATGTTTGGCATCATGATGAGTAACTATGTTATGAGTATCAATGACAAGGTCAATTCTAGGTATATCACTATAAGACGATGTGAATGTTACGCTATAGTCTTAGAGGAAGGATGGGAAGTCTTGAAGTTACTTGGTATTCAAATATTAGCATAGTTTGTTAATGGAAGGGTTATCTAGAGTGCCCAAGTTGATATCCATGGTGGATTCATTCAACATGGTCAAAGACTTAGGAGGAAGGGATTTATGGATTGAATAATCCAGGGCACCAAGGTAGGTGAGAATAGAATCATCATCCTGACACTATATAATGTTAATGGTAGGAGATTTCTATCATATCATCTCAAGATGGATCAAAGGGATGGTTATAGTTTCCCCCTCCTAATAAGTTAGGGGTTTGAGGTTGATCATGTTGATCAAAAAAAAGGTTAGGTGAGATGATGTCATCATCCTCACATGCGAGTGGAGGTAAGGTTAGTGAGGAAGGGGTATCTTCATCAATAATGGTGGTGGTAGGTATTTTAGATTTCTTGGATTTTTTCTTACTAGGAAAGATGAAACCAAGTCTGTGTTTCTTGTGTGGCTTCTTAATTTTGATGGTGACCAATTCATGTGGGCCATGCTCATATCATCTAAGAATGAAACCTTTTCAAGCGCACCAATGGATATATGTCTTATTAAAACTTAGTTTAATGAGACAATAAAAATTGATGGTGAATGGTCAAGGTGGAAAAGAGGTGGTAGAAGCACTAAGGGGTTTATCAAGTCCCCCATAGACAAAATGGGTTTGCTAGTTGGGAAGTCTAAAGGGAATGCTAGTTCCTACATTGGGTTCATATCCTAGCTAGTTGGTAAGTTTCCCATACTCATCAGGAGTAGGGAAAGCATCAAGTGATAAAAAGTGATAATCCCCTAGTGAAAGGTGATGGAATGTGGATTCCAAAGGGTTTATGGTATGGATTTGGTGTGAAGGTATAGACAAACTAGTTGATGCCTCATCGGTGAAAGGAGGTATGATATCTACTTTTGTAGTTAAAGGTTAGGTTTGAGTTGTTGAGGGTGTGTTGGATGGAGGTATGAGGACATCATTGGGGAGGTAGGTCATATTTAATGTCAAAAAAGGACTTGGGTTAGCTTGGATGGTGATGTCCTAGCCTTCATGCTCAAACTTAATGTAACAGTGGAGGGTAGAGGGAACACAGCCCATAGAGTGAATCCAAGGTCTTCCCAATAAGACATTATATTAAAATTCTCCTTTTATAACATAGAATAGTTAGGGGAGTGTGTGGGGTCCTACACAGATATGAAGGATGATAGTTCTCAATGTAGTGGTCATGGTATCATTGAAATAATGAAGGATTATCAAGGATTCAAACATAACATTATTTAGTAGGTTGAGTTGGTTATAGGCGTGAGAGGAGATGATGTTTATGTTAGCTCCCCCATCAATCATGACCTATTTGATGTAGGTTTGGTTGATGTAGGTAGTGATAAAATAAGGAATATCTAGGTCCTCCTAGTGGATGAAAGGTATTTATAAATCCTTAAAGTTAAAAATGTTGTAAATTTGAAGGCCACCAAAAAAGGTGGCTAGAGTTTGGGGTGATTTAGATTAGACCTCAATGGATTTTAAATCCTCTATTAGCACTTGGTGATGGTGGGGAGAATTAGAGATTAAATCATACAAGCTCATCTTCATTGGGGTCTAATGAAGTTGTTTGAGGACAAATCTCCTAATGGATTTTAAGGGGTTAGATTAGGAGGTACCTAAGATAGACACCTTGGGTTTGGTCGAAGATGAAGATGGTTGGGTGTAGGTTGGTTGGGAGTTTAAAGAGGGGTATGTCCAAGGAATGGACACTTTAGCCTTCCTCTTATCTTTCTATTGTGCCCTTGTGACCACATTGATAATATGGATAGAAGGAGAGGTTGAGCTAGAGGTTTGGTTAGATTCATCTTCATTTCAAGGTGAGGATGAAGGAGTAGGTGAGTGTTAGGTGGGTATGGTTAATAGTTGAACTAGTATGAGGCTCATAGGGGGTTCATCCATTAACAAATCATCCTCATCATAAAGCTGGTGGATGATGGTTTGGAGAGCTTTATAGTTCTATATATCATGGTTAGGTGTCTTATGATAAGAACACATGTGGTGGTCATTGTACTAGATGAGCTTTGAAATAAAATGTTCAAAAGGCCTGATGAGAGGTAAGGCTAAATAGGAAGTCTATAATAACCTATAGATAATGGTCAAGTAGGACTTAGCTACAAGTGGTAAAGGTGTAGCGGTCTTTGATTTGGTGGTTAAAGGAAGAGGTTACTTGGAAATAGGTTTGGTAGTAGGTGCATTGGGTAAGGTGGTACACTTGGTGAATGGCCTTGGTTTATGTCAGGAGGTTGATGAGCTATAGGTGGAATATCACAAGGTAGGTAGTTTAGGTATTATGGGTGTAATAAATAGAGGTGTATCAAAAGGTAATTTTGAAGTCATAACCAAGAGAGGTGGTGAGGTTTTGGTATAGGTAACTGGACTCATGTTCAAGGTAGAAGGATGAGACCCTAGAATGGAGGGTAAAGTTGAGGGAGGAAAAATGTGGGCCTATTGGCCTTTATGTGGTTTCTCCTCTATGGTTGCTTTGTTTTGGCATTTGATTGGTGGGATTAAGGGGGTTAGGTCCACTTTCATAGATAGATTACTAAGGCTTGGTGTAGGAAGGATACCAAGTCTCTTGGTATATATAGTTGGGATGATAGGATAAGGCTTGGCTACTTGGGTCTTAGTTGGGTTAAGTAGTTGGGAGCTAGTCAGTTTGGAAAAGGTCTTAGTTGGTTAGATAGAGGGTTTGGTTTTTTAAGTATGTATGATAAGGAATTGTCTAATAGAAGTGATGGGTTGGGCTAAATAAGAAAGGGTTAGAGACTTTGGTTAGGTAATATAAGGGAGACCTAATTACTACCAAAAGGTGGCTCGATCTATTTCAGGGTTGGAGATAAACTCTAATTTATGCACTAGCCTAAATAAGGGTGTATAGGTTGGTTTGGTTCCCTTAATGGTAGACTTAAAAGATAACCCCATAGGAGAAGACATAGGGATGGTAACCTCATCCTCTTCCTCAATTAAAGGATGTAAGGTTAAGATAGGTGATTCCTCTATGGGAGGAGTAGGCATGAGGGTTTTCTCCTCAGAAATGATCTCTAAAGAAGGATTGGTTTGTTTGATAGCTAAAGGTGAGGGTGAGATGGTGATGGTTGGTTTCTCTAGTATATCAATGAAAATGGTGGCTGGTGGCTCTAATACCTCAATAATTAGAGGAGGAGAAGATGGTGTCTCCTTAAATTGAGTATCTAAAGGAAGGGAAGTTGAGTCCACTATCTTAATAGACTATGAAGAATTAGAAGATTGGGTACTAGGTGGCTTGTAAATGGGTGCATCAAGGACCATGTTAACCATATGGGTATCATGAGATAATTTGACATCTTTGCTCTCATTATTGGTAGGACCATGGTTTGGAAAGAGTTGCCTAAATACATCAAGGGCTTGGTTTGATGGTTCATTGGGGTTATCTAATACGATCTCCCCCTTGTCAATGAGGGATTAGACAAGGCTCTTAAAGGTGTTTCACCTACTAATACCATGTCTTATCACTTGATGAAAGGCACATTAATCATTCTCAACTAGGTACAAGATGAGAGGAGTCAAATTTTTTGGGGTGGCTTGATATGAGGAAGTTAAATGATATTGTCTTTTAATAAATTCTCCAAGATGGAAGCATAGGATTCTCCAAGTGGAATGAATTACTTTTGGTTATTCTAGGTTTGGTTCCTTAGGTTTTGCTTTGAGGAACTAGAGGAATTGGATTGGTTAATATAAGGTGGAGGAGTGGATTTTAGGATAAATATATTCATGGTTCCCTTATTGTTGGTTTTGGTATTGGGTTAGTTGCTTAATTTGGAGGAAGAAACCTCATTATTTTTATAGGTTGAGTTCTTGTTCTTGAGCTTATGCTTACCTTCATCAATGGCTCAATTCTCCAACTTACATGCCATGGTAAAAGCTTCATCGAATGTTTGTAAGCTTTGGACATGTAGTGTGGAAGAGATTTGTTTAGCACATGCCCAACCAAAGAACTCTGTGAGTTTGGGTTGATGTCTAATGAGCCATAAAATTGGAAATAGAATCATCCTCAAACTACTAAATAGAGTAGAGGTCAGTGATAGACACTTTCTTGGAGATATTGATCAAAAATTGGTCCAAGAAAGTTTGAGCCAATTGGGTGAAGGAGAAGATGGAATGTTTGGGTAAGGCACTATACCAATCCAGGGTTGGGCCAGCTAGAGACATGGGGAAGGTGTGGAGGAAAAGGGAATAATCATAAGTGATGAGATATAAAGCATTCCTGAATGCCCTAAGGTGATATTGGGGATCCTCCTTAATTTGAAACTTAGAGAACTTGGGAAGTTCCCATTAGGGAGGACATGGTTTAATAGGTACGGATGGATGGATAGGATTATTACAGATTTGGTCATATGATAAGATGTTATGATCACCTAAGATGGATGATTATAAGGTGGTCATCTTATCCATAAGCATTTTCATTAAGTCTATTTTGAGTTGTGTACTAGAAGGGTTCTAAGATGCATATTGTTGAGGTGTTTGAGAGACATATGGATAGAGGGTAGAAGGTTGGGAGGCTATTACATATGATTAAGTGGATGTTAATGGTTGGATGGAAGATGCATAAGGGTAGGTATAGGTAGGTGGTTTGGTATTGGGTACATGTCCTTGTAGATTTGGGATGTAACCAAAGGTTGTTCCAAAGGGTTTTATTGGATAGGAGTGATAGTTAGGTTGGTGATCGATGGAAGGGTGGTGACCCTTGTACTAATTCGTGTCAAGGTAGAGGGTATGGGCACCATAATTCATTCAAGTGGAGTGATAGTTGATGGGTTTAAGGTAGCTAGAGGAAGGTTGGTATTTTTATAGGTAGGCACTCCTACAGTGGAGGGGTAGTTGTTAGGGGTAGAATGTATAAGGGTGATTATAGTTTGGGTTGGTTGGTCTTTAATGGTAGTCTCAAAGGGGTTGTTGGTTGATGAGGAGGCTTGGGTAGTTAACAGTTATGTAGTAATCATGGAAATGGAGATGCTCCCATGAGATGTGGGGGGCATGCCATAAGGTGGATCTATGGAGGGGTTGGAGACAAAATACAATAAGATGTGGTTGTAAGGTAATGCTAAAAGGCTATAGGATTATTGTCTAAGAAAGTGGAAAAATCTATGTCTCTTTGAGTAAACTCCCAAGATAAATTATAACTTCTCAAAGGGTTAGGAGAGTCTACTGGTTCAAATTTATAATCCATAGATGAAGAGGTGGAAGAGGTAGGTTAGTTTTGTGATAGGTTTTTATCCACAAGGTCTCTTTACTACTGGTGAGTTAGAACTATGTGAGATGGGGGAGATAGAAAACACTAAAAACCTTACTACTCAAACAAAGAAAAGACAAGAAAATGATTAAATAAATCTAATCACACCCTAAGAGAGACGTTAAGCCCTAGAATTTTAATTAATCTCAATTTTGGCTTATGCCTTAAGAAGTTATGTGATAGATATTGGCTTATAAATTAGGTACTAAATAAGAAGTCTAAGGTTGGTTTCAAGTTGTGTTTTATGTAGTCAAAAGAATCTGCATTGAAATCAATACATGGCTTGGTATTGGGTCTTACCCCCTCACTTCACACACTACAATGATAAGGGTGTTAGGTGCTTAGCCAAAATATATTAATATACAAATATTATACTCAACCAAAAGCTAAGTTGGTCCTCCCCTTAGTAATGACCTCCAAGTAGGATCATTGAGAAAGGGTAAGGTTATTTCTAGGTGATGAAATCCTATTCAGGCCTTGTCTCAAGTTTGTTTGATGTTTAATTGATGAAATTGGTTTAGTTTAGGTGTGTGCAATAAATATTGAAGCTATGATAGATTACTTTACCTTTAAGTTAAGTTATGTGAACTAAAATTCCAAGCACTTGATGTATGCACTTAATTTTAATCCCAAAAAAACTTTTGATTTTGCTAATGAGTAAACAATAGAGAGAGAATGCAAGCAAACAAGAACCCAAGTAGAGACACAACGGTCCCACCAAGCATGCTAGAATATTTTAATGAATCTTTTGCTTATTATTAGAAAGAGTAAAGAAGAAATTAAGTATGGGTATGGTTGAAAAACTTGATTGATAGTGTACATGTTGAGATAAAAATATTGTGAAGAGATCTTCTTTGGCTTGGGAGGATGACCTATAGATAAGAAAGCACTAAAGCAAACTTGTTTATTAGACAAATAGTTGAGTAGATTTCCTACTGATTGTTAGATATTTAAATTAAGAGATTCCTTAGGGGCTATCAATCCACACATTTTAAACAATTAAGTTTACAAACAAAAAAGAAAGGTACTTGCATCAATGAATCAAAAGGTACTAAAATTGAATACAAGAGTGCTTACTAATAAATATGCTAGAGATGATTAAACTTATAAATAAACTAATCAACACTAGTGTTAAGGTGTTAGGGTATGCTTTAAAAAATCTAAAATGGGTCTATGAATAGGCAAGAACATAGAAAATTAGGTTTGATTGGGTGTAGGTAGGTGAAATTAGCTTGCTAGTTTTTGATGACATAGTGACCATCAGTGGTTGGGATGACCATCAGTGGTTAAAGTGACTACTGATGGTCAAGTTGACCATCATGAGTTGGTAGACCATCAGTTATTAATTCAACCATTGGTAGTTACTATGTGAATATTTGGGTTGGTAAATTTACTAATTGACAGGATCCAAAAGATGAATTCTAAAAGATGGGTAAGGTCTGGGTTGGTTACAAAATGGAAAAAAACTAAATGAATGCTAAGAAATGAGTAATTATCTTATCATAAGTTTATTGGGTGGATGGTTGAGGCAATTAGCCTATTATGGAATCTAGCTTGATTCTGATAGAATAATGGTACCTAAAGGCTTGATGGAGAAGTGGTGGCAAGTTGAATCTCTGATATGATTTTTGGATTGTTGGGTTGTTGATAGTAATTGACTTGAAAGAAAGAAACTCCTAGATACACAAGCTTTTGATGCTAATTATAGATGAGTTTCACCTCCCATCTCCTCTCTTCTTATACGAATAAGTAAGAGGTGGAAGTGAAGGTTCAACTAGGTTGCCTAATTATAAATTATCCATGCAAAGACTCACAACAAGATTTAGACAAGCTATAATTAGAAAAGCAAAGTGGATGGTTTGCATGATTTTCATTAGGGAGGTGGACCTTGATTTTCAATGGTCAGGATGATTGTCGATGGTTACCCTGACCATCAACAGTCAATTGCTAAGGGGTAAAAATGGGTAAAAGGCAAGGTTAATCCAATTAAGTTAAACTATGGGTGAGATCTGTTAGGGTTTAGAGGGTTAGATTGGTCCCAAGAGGGCCCCAAGGTGGTCAAATGTTACTTTAACATTCAAAATTTTATTGTGCATATTTTTGATGTCTATGAGAGGTTAGGTTAAATTCTTAATTTGGTTGAGTCTAAAATAACCTAAGTTAAGCCAAGCTAACCTTAAGTTGGGTCAAAGAACTTTTGAAGTCTTGACACCTCAGTTTCAAATATATGTGAGGCATGACAACTCCCTTTATATATTTTTGAGGCATGACTCATAATTTTGGAATATTTAGGAAATAATAAATCACTTGATTATTTCCTTTGAACTTTGACTTTATATTTGGCTAAAAAATCCATTTTTTGTAAATGAAATTTAATAATTTGAGTCAAAAATTTTCTTTAGGCAAGTTAATTAAGATTTTCAATGTAATTAATCTTGTTTAATGAAATTTGGCTTTTGAAAATTATTTTAAATGTTATGAATTAATAATTTGATAGGCCAAAAGTGTCAAATTACTAGGTCATAATTTAACTTGGGTTTAAATTAAACTAGGATATTTGGTACATAAAGGGTAATACACTAAATAAACTAGCCTCATCATATTTATGGGCATTTAAATCCCTTATGTAGACAAAATTAGGAAATTAAAGTGTTTTTTAGGATTAAAATGTGTCATTTGCTAAAAATTGAATTGAATCCCAATTTAGGCATGCAAGTGACCAAAAATAATGTAATGGGCACCCCTATTGCGCCAAAAACTAACCTAGTAGGAACTCCTTATGACTCTGGAAGGTTTGTTGGTATTGATTTTTTTGTGTTTTACAAAGACTAATGCATGTAACATAAATATAGAATTTCAAGCATAGATATACACAGCTAAAATAATTGACACATTGTATTTATATTAATTACAAAATGAGTAAATGGGTACTATGACATCACACGGTAACTCACTAAATACTCTGATGATCTTATGAACATCATTTTAAGAGAATATCCTAGTGAGTGATGAAGGTGTGTTCATTTTTTTCTCCATCCAACAGAACTACAGACTCTGCAGGTTGAAATCTACAGACTCTGCAGGCTAAAATCTACAGACTTTGTAGGCTGAAATCTATAGACTCTTGCAGGCTAAAATCTATAGACTCTGCAGGCTGAAATCTACAGACTCTATAGGCTGAAATCTACAGACTCTGTAGGCTAAAATCTATGGACTTTGTAGGCTGAAATCTATGGACTCTGTAGGCTGAAATCTACAGACTCTGCAGGCTGAAATCTATGGACTCTATAGGCTGAAATCTACGAACTCTATAGGGTAAAATCTACAGACTCTGTAGGCTAAAATCTATGAACTCTGCAAGCTGAAATCTATGGACTATGTAGGCTGAAATCTATAGACTCTATAGGCTAAAATATATGGACTCTATAGGCTGAAATCTACAGACTCTATAGGCTAAAACTCTAATTTCTACGGACTCATGTAGGCTTGTATCTATGAACTCACCCGGCTAATATAAGATGCTAAAGTGACAGAGCTACTATAGTGATGAGCTACTATAGTGGTATGACTACTACAGTGGCATGGCTGCTATAGTGTCATGGCTACTACAGTGGCACAATTTCTATAGTGGCATGGCCCTTATAGTGGCTAAGAGCACAAACTCCAAAGATCAATCCCAAGGATTGATGTCTAGAGTGCTACAGATGAGAAGGATGTTCTCAAATGCCCCAATAAGCTGCAAGTGCAACAATTCTTTTCTTCTTATCCAACATGCCCAAAGAAGCCACAAACACTTACCTTTATTCTTTCTCCAAGGGGTGACTCAACTCACTTGAGCAATGTGGGATAAAGGATGTGCAACAGTTTATTCATTAGAATATTGCTTATGTCTCCCTTGGGTACCATCCCCATAAAGTAAATATTCAAAGTAACACTTAATATCTTGCCATTGGGTTAAAATGTTACTTTTTACAGCACTTCAAGCTTAAAAATATACTAACAAATAGACTTTGAATGGTGTAAGTGATAGCTCACCGGAAAGCTCTCGACAAGGAGTATCAAGTCCAATCATCAAAACTAGCCTCCGCTACATCTTATTAACTTACTACAAATAGTAAGTATGCTAGAAAATAAGTAAGTAAACTGCTAAAGTGGGGACATTATAGTCCACCCCCCTTGAAATTGCTTGTCCTCAAGCAATCTCAGCCCAGCCTACTGAATAACTTGCTCACTCTCCCATGTAGCATCCTCCTCTGGCAAGTCTTTCCATCTGACCAAATACTCCTTCACTATCCTATTTCTGAGTTTCCTCTCTCTGGTGTCTAGAATAGCCTTGGGTTCTAACATGAGCCTCCCTTCCTCATCCAAAGGGGGTAAATCTATAGAAGGAACTACACTCTGACCAATGGCCTTCTTAAGCCTAGACACATGAAATATAATGTGCACCTGACTGCCCTCTAGAATCTCAAGCTCATAGGTGACTTTGCCCACTCTTTGAATCACCCTATAGGGGTCGTAAAATCTAGGCTTTAGCTTCTCTACTCCACTCTTCTTGAGCGATGACTGCCTATATGGTTGTAGCCTAAAATACACCGTGTCCCTTACCTCGAAACTGCACTCTACCCTATGATGATCAACATACAACTTCTGCTAATTTTGAGCCTTTTGTATATTCTCCTTGAGTACTCTCAAGATATCTTGACTATCCTTCAATAGGTATTTAGCTATGGGCACTCTATTGTCCCCTAAAACCATATCCATGAAGCTTAGGGCTTCATACCCATACAATGCCATAAATGGATTCATCCTAATGGTCATATGATGCATGGTATTGCAACAATACTCCCCCATGTGTAACCACTTAACCCAGGCTCTGTTGTGTAATCACATAGTTCTGAAAATAACCTTTCACCCATTTATTTATTATCTCCATCTACCCATATGTCTGAGGATGGTAGCTCGTACTAGGTGTAAGGTATGTACTACACACCCTGAACAACTCCCACTAAAAGGCACTCATGAACTTGTTATCCCTGTCACTAACAATAAATCTTGGTAACCCATACAACCTAAAAACATCCCTGAAGAACAAATCTACCACTTGAGCTACTATGTAAGTAGAGGGGATAGCAAAGAAGTGAGCAAACTTCATCAATCTATCTACCACCACATAAATGCAATCTCTTCCCTACACTCATGGTAGGCTAGTGATGAAGTCCATAGATATGCTTTCCCATTTCTGGTCTGAAATGGGTAATGGCTGTAGTAAACTAGCAAGAAACATGTGCTCTTCCTTATTATGTTGACAAATTGCACACTCCCTGACATGCCTTTAACATCATCCTTGAGCCCTCTCCATGAGAACCACTCTCAGATCTACCTGTAGGTCTTGAAAACCCCCAGATGCCCAACCATAGGTGCATCATGAAATGTCCTTAGTATCATCTCTCTTAAGTGTGATGATGGAATCAAATAAATTCTATCCTAAAATCTGATCAACCCATCTCTCACCTTATAATGATCATCCTGTATAGTGCCTGAAATCAATCCCAAAGCCCAAGCATCTCTAGCACATTATATTATAATATTAACCCACCAATCTCCTAAAATCTCTACAAGAGCACAAATGTGAGGTCTTCTAGATAAGACATCAACTACTACATTCTTCTTCCCTTTGACAAACTCAATGTCAAAGTCATAAGCTTGAAATTTAGTGACCCACTTCTGCTACCTATCGTTCAAGTCTCACGGGCCCATGAAATACTTTATGTTGTTGTGATATGTCTTGATCACAAACTTCCCTCCAACCAAGTAGGATCAAAATTTGGCCAAGGCATGCATGATAGCCAACATCTCCCAATCATAAATATAATAGCTCTTCTCCACCCCTCAGAGCTTCCTACTCTCAAAAGTAATGGGTGCTTCTCTTGCATTAACATTGCTCTAATCCCATCACCCAATGCATCACAATGAAGCTCAAAAGGCTTTGTGAAGTTGGGTAGAGCTATAACTAGACATGAAGACATCACTCGCTTGAAATGTTCAAGACACTATTGTGATGCCTTTGTCCATAAAAAATCACCCTTCTTGGTGAGGTCTATTAATGGTGTTATAGTCTATGAAAAACCCTTCACAAATCTCCTATAAAATCCACATAATCAAAAAAAAACCCTTTGAGTTGTGTAAGGCTTGTTGGAGTAGGTGAGTCAACAACCACCTTGATCTTTTCTAGATCCACTTGGACTCCTTCAACACTAATAATATAGCCAAGGTAGAGCAACTTTGTCATGTCAAACTCACACTTTGATTCCTTGGCATTTAGTGATTCCTTCTCCAAAATGACCATCACCTCCTCTAATTATTGTAGGTGCTCCTCCCACATCCTAATAAATACTAGGATGTCATCAAACAATATCAATACAAATCTTTGGAGCTGCCCTTTAAACACCTGATTCATACAACTCTGGAAGGTAGCAGGAGTGTTGGTTAGCCCAAACAGCATAACCAAAAACTCAAAGTGCCAATAGTGACACCTGAAGGCAATTTTTTCTATGTCCTCCACTTGCATTCTGATCTGATGGTATCCTGAACATAAGTCTATCTTAAAGAAATATCATGCTCCATGTAGCTCATCGATCAGCTCATCAATCCAAGGGATGGGGTACCTATTCTTAATTGTCCTCTTATTGAGAGCTCTATAATCAATGCACATACACATTTTCCCATCCTTCTTCACCAAAACCACCATTAAGCAAAGGGGCTTTTGTTGGGCCTAATATGCCCCATCTCTAATAGCTCCTTTATCGAATTCTCTATCTCATCTTTATTCTTTTTTGGATGGTGGTATGGGGTGATGATGACTGGTTTAGCCCCCTCCTCTAGCTCAACAACATGCTCTATACTCCTCTTGGGAAGAACCCCATGTGGAATGCTACCAAACACCTTATCATGCCTAGAAATGATCCCCTATACATCTGTGTGATAGCATTTTACTTGCTACTCTGGAGGCATAGGCATGATCAAACATTTAGTTGCCCACTCTACATTGTCATGTCTAAACAACCATTCCATCCTTTTTAATCATACCACCTTGAGCCCCCCATTAGGTAAACCATAGAGCACCACCTTCCTGCCTTGATGTTAAAACCTCATCTCTAGCTTAGCTAAGTTGAAGGTGAACTCTACCAGAGAAGCCATCCATGTCATTCCCAAGATGACATCATAATCACCCATGTCAACTACATAAAAATCATCCTCCAACTCATAATCTCCTCTCAATCTGATGTGAAGTTTTGAAATCTTCTGGGTGCATAATAACTTGTGGCCATTGGCCACCATGACTCTGAACCCTACATGCTCTTCAGTCTGAAGGCCTCTCTTGGCCACCAATTTTGTATCGATGAAATTATGCATTTCCCTTATGTCAATCAATGAAACCACATGTGGCCCCTGAATCATCCCTCTTACCTTAAAGGTAATGGCCTTCTAGACCCCTGTCAACTAAGCAAGAGACTTCTCATCATCTAAACTCTCCTCAGCGGCGTTACCACCCTGACTAGAATTTGAATTTGAATGTTATTCCTTGTCTTTGGAAGGTGATTCATCTACTGAAAAATACTCCATTGCTTTAGCCTTCACCTTAAGTAGACATTCATGGGAGAGATTTCATGGCTCCCTATAATGAAAACATAGTTTTTTCCTCTTGAGATCATTGAGGGTATCACCGTCCAACCCTTTAGTTTCCCCCTTAAGCCACTAAGGGTCCTTCTAAAATGTCTTTCTTTCCTTACCCTTCTTAAAATGAGAGTCCTTAGAGTGAAGTTTACTCCTGTAAGAAGAAGGTGCTAGGTCTTTCATTTTCTTAATGGCCTCTTGTAGTGAAGATGGGTTGTGTCCCTTTACCCATCCTCGCAAGGGATCAGAAAGCCCATCCATGAAAATAATAATGAATCTCCTTTCAGATATATCTATCACCAATATTTCTAGCTTTTATAACTCAGTGATATAGGCCTCCATAGAACCCCACTTCTTAAGTTGTGCTAGCTCCTTGAAATGCAATTCCAGGTCCTTAGTGTCAAATATGTCAATGAGTATCTCATTAAACTCTGCATAAGCATCTATCTAGTTATGGCCAAATGTGACCATACCATGGTGCCACCACTTGTGGGCACTCCCATCCAAGTGTAATGCATCATACTTAATCACATCCTCCTCAGGCATGGGATTAAGCTAGAAATAAGTGTCTAATTTATAGACCCATGTTCATGCTAAAGTCTTCCCTATACCATCATAGTATGGAATAGACAACTTTCCAAACTTCTTCCTCATCTCATAATTATATTACCTATTTCCTCTCATGGGCATATGCTTGAGTCTAATATCCATATACTCCCTGAAAGACATTTCACCCTCAAAATCTAGTCTAGCATTTCTCTAATCCTCTAGTATTTGGTCTTATATCTCCTGCTGTGTAGGACCAACATCTTTCTGGTCATTCTATCTTAGAGGGAACTGTGGCATGAGTGGTCTTGTAGTAGAAGAACCTACTCTAGCATATGTTTGGGTTCCTTTATTAATCGATGCATCTCCATTACCTTGTCCACCTACCTGGTTAGCATTATTACCCTGGTTGGCATTATTGCCTTGATCTGCTCTAGTCAAGTGTTGTGTAATTACTAGAGCCATCTACTACAATGTGGCTTATATCTCCCTTTTCCCCTACTGAGATCACTAAGCATCATCTTAGTGCTATGTTCTCCCCTTTCCCCATCTTTGTCACCCATGGCCAGTGCTGAAGAAGGGTCACCCTCCTCTTTAATCTCCAAAAAAAGTGTAAGTCTGGGTTTGTCTAGTTTCTCCTCAAGAAGTACTGATGTGTTGGATACATGAAACCTCACAAGATGGTAGGAAAATAGGCTCTGATACCACTATAATGGGCACCCCTGTTGCACCCAAAACTAACCCAGCAAGAACTCCTAATGACTCTAGAAGGTTTTTTGATATTGCTTTTTTGTGTTTTACAAATACTAATGCATGTAACATAAATATATAATTGCAAGCATAGATATACATAGCTGAAATAACTGACACAATGTATTTATATTAATTACAAAATGAGTAAATGAGTACTATGACATCACATGGTAACTCACTAAATATTCCAATGATCGTATGAACATCATTTTAATCGAATATCTCAGTAAGTGCCGAAGGTGCATTCATTTTATTCTCCATCCAGTAGAACTACAGACTCTGCAGGCTAAAATCTATGAACGCTACAGGCTGAAATCTATGGACTCTACAGGCTAAAATCTATGAACTCTTGCAGGTTAAAATCTATGGACTCTGTAAGCTAAAATCTATGAACTCTGTAGGCTAAAATCTATGGACTCTGCAGGCTGAAATCTATGGACTCTACAGGCTGAAATCTACAGACTCTGTAGGCTAAAATCTATGGACTCTATAGGCTGAAATCTATGAACTCTATAGGCTAAAATATATAGACTCTGTAGGCTAAAATCTATGGACTCTGCAAGCTAAAATATATGGACTCTGCAGGCTAAAAATCTAATTTCTATAGGCTCATGTAGGCTTGTATCTATGAACTCACCTGGTTGCTACAAGATGCTACAATGATAGAGCTACTATAGTGATGAGCTACTATAGTGGTATGACTACTATAGTGGCATGGTTGCTATAGTAGCATGGCTGCTATAGTGGCGTAATTGCTATAGTGGTGTGGTTGTTATAGTGGTTGAGAGCACAAACTCTAAAGACCAATCCCAAGGATTGATTTCTAGAGTGCTACAGATGAGAAGGACATTCTCAAATGCCCAAATAAGCTACAAGTGCAACAATTCTTTTCTTCTTATCCAACATGCCCAAAGAAGCCACAAACACTTCCCTTTATCCTTTCTCCAAGGGGTGACACAACTCACTTGAGCAATATGGGATAAAGGATGTGCAACAGTTTATTTATTAGAATATTTCTTATGTCTCCCTTGGGTACCATCCCCATAAAGTAAATATTCAAAGTAACACTTAAAATCTTGCCATTAGGTTAAAATGTTACTTTTTATAGCACTTCAAGCCTAAAAATATACTAGCAACCAGACTCTGAATGGTGCAAGTGATAGCTCACCGGAAAGCTCTCAGCAAGGAGTATTAAATCCAATCATCAAAATTGGCCTCTGGTGTGTCTTGTTAACTTACTACAAATAGTAAGTATGCTGGAAATTGAGTAAGTCATCTGCTAAAGTGGGGACATTACAAATAAGTATCTATAAAATTAATGATGACATTCATTATGGATTAGAATAGAAAGTGTTAAATACACCAAACAAAGGATTAATCAATGCATAATTGTTGTAGTTTTACTTCAGGGTGAGAATGTTGTTCTAAACCTTCTGGTTATGTGAGTTCGATTGTTGGTAAAAGGGTGGGGTAATGGAACAAACATCTATGGAATCTCTTACATAGTCATCAATGTTTGGAAGCAATGTGAAATGGGAGATGAGATTTATTGGTAAGGTGTCTCTATGTATATTGAAGCATGTTTTCTAGGCACCCTTGTTAGAGATAGCATAGGTAGTTTAATGAATGTTAGGTGAGGATGTCTTGAGGAAAAGTCTATGCATGAAGGTAAATTCTAAATTAGTGGTGTTATTTGTAAGTAATTTTTTAATTTTGGTCTTTGATAAGGCCTTTAAAGTTAAAATAGTGGAGTTTTTCATGTTTTGGAGTATAGGGTGGATCTGTTGATGGAAATAAAGAAGATGGATACTATGCCTTTCAAAGCTCTACCCTTTTCAAGGAAATATGGTCTCGATGTTATACCCCTATCTTTTTTTAGGGCCTTGGAAGTGATTTTTGTGACCTTACTAAATATGGTAAAGGAATTAGATGGGTTATGATCATGTCTGTCATCACTAGAGCATGAACATCATGTGGTTATCCCAGATGTGATGGCACTCAAATCCCCCATCTCTAAGCTCAAGGCATGGTGGGAACTGTGTAATTTCCCTAAGTGGGTTATTTTTCTCAAATTTCTAACTTGATGCCTTAGTAGAGGTTTGTTCTCAACTCTGGGGTAGATGGGTAAACAATGGCTAAATGATACTTCATCAGTTAGAGTGGGTTAGTTAGAATTAGGTGTTTGGGAGGAACTATTGGTAACTGAATCCCTAGATGAGGTGGTGGAGGTTCAGTCAAGTGGTAATCTGAGTCTAATGATTGGGAAGAAGATTATGGTTAAAGTGTCAAAAGGGATTTCTTTTTTGGATATAAAAGTGTTAAGTCTAAGTTCTTACATCAAGCCTTTGGTGCTACTTGACTAACTGATAGTAAGACTTTTGATTTATTCAATTTTTTGGTATAGTTCATTGATTGTGTGTAATTTATGACAAATAATTGTAATTTTTTGGAATATGTTGTATAAATATTGATAGAGATCAACTAATACAATCAATATTGTTAACTGGTAGTTATGTGGTTTATTTTATATATCTTGGTCATATGCCTTGTTATATTTTTCTTTTAATCTAGGACAATAATCTTCTTATCTATTTTTTATTTTGTAGGTGTCCCACCAACCCTGATATCTATCCAAAAAAACAAGTCAATTAGTGGGCTATAACACTATGTTGATTGTGTTTTTGTATCATTCTTAATATCATTCACTTTGGATGTAAAGGTTGGTTTATTTAAAAACAAATAGCAGAAGTAGTGTAATATTCGACCCATGATTTATATTATTCATAGTAAAGATCTCATATATATGGTCCTTGATTGTATGGCATAAGTTATAAAATATTTAATGCATTTAAACATAATAGACTCATGTAGTGGGAAAATAATATTTTATTGAATATGTCTTGAAACTCATTATTAGCCATTGGATTTTTCATCTTGAAGATAATATTCTTGTAATAAATAATAATTTTTTCATATGATTTTTAGGCTTTTTCTTAAGTTTTTTAATTTTATCATAGGACATCTTCTCATTGATGTTGATTGAAAATTGTGCTAATAAATTATTGGCTAAAGTTTTGAAGTCATGGACTAGTAATAAATTGATTTCATTGAACCATTTCAAGGTATAATCCTTAATGCTTCATGTAAATAACTAATTCAATAACTTATCATTGGAAAATATTCCAAACATGGCATGTGAAAGGCTTGAAGGTGTTGTTTTGAATCACCATTACCATCATATAATATAATTTTAGGTGACACATATCATGTAGATAAGTGATAATTAGAGATGTCAAAATGTAATGGATTATGTAATAATGAACTAAAATTAATGGCATGACCCACTCTATAATAAAAATTTTCCAATTGTGAAACCTTAATATAGGATCAAGAACCGTTTGCATGACGATTTGAGAACTAGGCATAGAAAACTATGTAGTAGTGGATGATGTCACATGAGTAACAACCATAAGAGGTAATAAAGTATGTTGTGTATGGATATTCAAAGTAATCCAATAAAAACCTTTTGTTTCCCTCACACCATGGATGGGGATCACATAGGTAACCATAGGTTTATAAATAGGAACGGTAGAAATAGTATTAGTACTATGAACACCAATTTCAAAAATTATATCTAAACTCCAAATTCAAAAAAAAAACTAGAAAAAAATTAAAAGGAAACCCTAATGTAACCTAGGGGTTTTTGTGCTAGAAGGAATAACAGAGAAAACTATGGTTTAAATGATTGAAAAATAGAAATTAGATATAAAAATAAAATGTACATATAAAAATTTTAAAACCCAGAATAGGATAATGAAACCCTAAAGGTAACATAGGGTTTATTTATGTTCAATACAAGGAAAAGGTTCACTTCTATGTTTTATCTATTATATTTAATGGTCTAAACAAATTAAAACTTAAATCTAATTCATTATGTAATCTATGTCTAAATTAAGCAAATATGAATGTAACTAGTAGAGTATGACTATTTTATTACAATTAATATTTGTGGAAATGACATATAATATAAGGTAATTAAATTTATTAACCTTTTTATGGTTTTTAATATTGTTCAATAATCATAAATTATATATAATAGATATGTGGTCACTCATATCTGTAAACTATGTCAAAACTTGATGGGAAGAATATGGTACCGACTAAACATCTATTACAATTGAAAATGTTTGTCCTCTTCCTAATTTTCTCTATGATATGTGGCATAATGTTCCACCATATTTAATTTTAACTAATTTTAGATAGGTATTTTTTGTGATATTAGAGGTTATAATTGTGTGCAGGTTTAGATTCATCTTCCTTCACCTCAAAACCCTAGTTCCAGATTTGACTTGTTTTTTCTATGAAAATGGATTATAAATGATGGTTTATCTAGCCTTAACCACCCACCACTTAGTGTTTAATAATTATCTACATTCCAATACTTTTAATAGGGCTCAAAATTCATTTAGTTCCCCCACCTAACTATGTGTGTGTTCAATCAATGTAATATTGACATGCAATGCAATCCTCTGTGTGGCTTTTGACACTTGACAACTTATGATTCTAACCTATCAATGGTATTCATACTTATCATGGATAATTTTGAATATTTTTATGGTGTATGGAAGTAACTCAAGGATGTGTGGATGTATTCATCAATGTAATAGTGATTTTGAAAGTGAGTGCTAGATCAATGCTAGATAGGAATATGGTTATGCTTGATATGTTTATATAGCTGACTCTTTCAATAATTTGCATCTGAAATGACATATGAAACATACTGGTCAATTTAAATGAAGGATTTTGGTTTTTAAAATCAACTATAAAAATTAATGTGGATGAGTCCAACCAAGTCTGATGGCTCCATAACAAGATTCATTTGACTATATTTGGAGGTGTTCAAGAGATAGAAAATAGAGTTGAGATCAGGAAATACTCTAAGAAGATAAGTTATTTGAGTAAAGACTAAAGAAATATTGTGTATGAATAATGAAAAATTGGGAAGGTTGGGCCCATAACTAAGTGAATGGATAAGAGATAGTGTGAAAAATAATTAATTGTGTATGCACTAGTCATTTATACTAGGGCTTATTCATAACATACATTTTCAAGTGCATAATACTAAATTTATGTGTCTACATACAGAATGATGATAGTGAAAATAAAATGTGTATGTATATAGGTCCATTATTTGATGAATAATTATGTATCTTTTGGTCAAGGAATATAATAGAAGGCACATGACTTATATAATATGAAACCATGCAAATAATGTTGTTAATCTCATGTTTAGGTAGAATGATGTATAATTGTCCTCATATGCACAATATTTTTCTTTGGATCATTGTGGTTTATTAAGGGATTCCTAATTATTTATATGAATTGATTAGGATTTGTAAAAAATTTATTTATTGTATAATTATACCCATCAATTATACTAATGTTGCTATGACTTAAATATTACATCTTATGTCACAATTTGAAGCATCTATTAGTCGCATGTCCTGAAGCTTATTCAAAAAATTGATTATTATCATACCATATAATTAATTTGTTCCATTTTAAATGATTTTGGAAAATAAAACACATTACATTTAATAAATTTATTTAATATCTAGTGGTGTGGCATTGGTAGTGTTTAAAATTGTTGTCTTTCTTAGGAGTGAAAAAGGTAAGCTTATCATTTGGTTTCAAAAATAAATAACTATATTTGCCTCGTTATTATTCTATAAATTAGATTAATCATTGATATTATCTTGAACATTTATTTTCATTTATATTTATATATAGTGTATGTATAAGCAATATTTCTATACTTTAACATATAAGCACCCATAATTTTCACCTCAATGTTGTGTATTACATGACAAATATCATCAAAAGAATCATACACAGTGAAAATGTTTTTGTCCTTAAGAAATTTGAGAGAAATATATGATAATATAATTTGAATCTCACTATCAAGAAGTAGATGTGATTTTTTGGTAAACATGGCCTTAAATTTAAGCATATAATTAGAAATGTAATCATTAGGTCCTTGTTTGATTTTAAAATTTAATATAATGTAACCTTTCGACTAATTTTTATTAAAAAATCATTAAAATTATGTAACTTTAATCATTCAACCTATGCATAGATCCAAAAGGTAAGAAATAAAACCAGTCTAGGGCATATCCTATGAGACTCATATGAAATAGTTTCATTATAAGCAATCACAAATTTTGAGAATCCATACAAGATAGAAATAAATATTTGATATGATAATATGGATCACCATTGCCACTAAATATTTTAAACTTAGGAAATTTAAATTGTGGATGAAATGAGTGAACAAACATTTCATGAGCAAAAAGATTGTGTATTATTATATAAGATGGAACCATATATCTAGGTTTGTTATATGTTTGAGAGAATTGTAGTATTTTAATTTTCATGTCATTAAGTTGTTTTTGCACTACCAAATCAATATATGTACCGGTATAAAAATGATTAACATTGGTATGCATATGCAAAGGTTCTTTTGAATTATGAGAATTGGTTAGTGGGGCATGATTGGTGTTTTAACTATGTCTAAGACTAAGAGACTGAATATATGGATTTTTAGAGGAATATTAGTATTTAGGCTGGTAAGTGAAGCATAGAAGTGTTAATAATAGAATAATTAACCTGATGGGGTCTAGTATCACTAGCCAAAGGCATATGAGGATTAGTATTATGGCAGGTAATAGCCTCACCACTTAATGTAGAAGGCATGGAACCATCCAATGGAAGTTACTCAGTCAAATGATCCTTATTCATTTTTTTTTTTAATTTTAGGATTAAATAATAGATTAAAAAAAACATCAAGTTCTTTAGGATTATTTATAATAAAATAATAAAATTTATTTTCATCCATATATTTTAAATTTGGCATATCTATAGGTTCAATATCTGTATCATCACAAGTGTGGTCTCTATCCTTATTAGAATTATCATCAAAATGAATATTATAGAAAGGCATCATTTTTCTAAGGTATTTATATTGATCATCCCCTCAATGTTGGAAGAAGATATATCAAAAGAATATATTTCATGAATTTTTTTCATTTTTACAACATGAGTGCTATGAAAAGGTAATTATGTCAATATAAAATTATCGCAACTCAATATAACATTATGTCTATTAGGATTCAAATAGATAGGTCTCCTAGGAAAAATATAAAATTATGAATAACACAAAGGAAGTAATGTAATAATCCTAAATAAGATGTAAATCTAAAAATCAATTTTGAAACAAGAGGACCAAACCTAATTATGAAATGGGATGTAATATATAAGTATAAATTGGTTAAAATAATCTAATTTTGGCCAAACATGTAATAAAATATGCAAAGCTGAAATTATATTTTTTAAAAATGAAAAATAACCATAAAAAATCTATGTTTGGGAGGTCCTTATTTGAATAATGTGGGGGTTCACCAGAATGTTTTATGTTTCAACAATTTTTGAAATAAAATTGATATAAAACTATTTTAGTATAGATATCTATAATTTATCAATGTAAATTAGTAATTTTAGATATATCCAAGTGGATAATAATAATAAATATTCAAAATGAAATTATTGAATTGACAATCAAAAATGAAAAGAGACAAAAGGCTATAGAATAGCCACACTTTGATTACTTCTATAATTCTAAGTGTGGATATATGTTGTATAATCCAATAGCTAAATGTGTGAATAATTGATCCCCTGATTTCATAGGGATAGGATCAGTGCCTACATCATTTGTTCCCCAAAAAAGTTCAACACTGACTTGTTTTAAATGGCATTTATGTTCTACACCACCATTTATTTCATGTATTGAATTTTATAAGATATTATTTTTGTGTTACTTCACCAATAGATTCCATTCACATCTAAACTTTTAATTCTATAATATAATGGGACTAAATGTAGAAATTATGTCTTATTTATTATTCTTGACCTAGATTTCCATCAACACATGCAAAAAATAAAAGGTATGAGTATTGAAATCTTTGTGAGAGTTATAAATACATATTTTTAAACTAGAAGAAGACCTCAAATGTAGTTATGTGTAGTGTGAATGGAATTTTTAATATGGGTTTGAACCTCCTCTTCCATAAATGTGAAGATGTAATTACAATAAATTTTCTTAAGATTTTATCTTGGTATAAGAAGGTGATACACAAAAGAGGACTTTGTCACAAGTGCAGTAATGGATATGCAAATAATTAACTATAACTTGAATTATGTAGTGATAAAACTCTCTTTTTATTTGGATTTCATCTATATATAAATGGATTTAGATGACTTTATATAATAGTATGCTCTAAGACATAAATCATACTTAGGTCATTATGTGGAATAATAATAAGTGATAATCAATGAACTTAGAGTGTAATAAAAGGAAAAGGGATCCATAAAATTATGAAGGACAAGATCATCATCCCATTAATCTCACCCATGGTAGGATCAATAGTATTGAATATCCCATTACAAGAAAATTTATTGTGTGAGGTTCAATTAACAGTATAGAGTTTTTCATACTTAAGTTTGAGGCTAAGAACTAATAAATTTATATAATTATTTAGAGGAATTAAGCACAAAATGATGGGTATTATAAGGTAGGATGATTCCTATAAATAATAAATTATACAAATCATGACAACATAGGGAAAAGACACTATAGAAAGGTGTCTTATACTAGAATTAAGTGTCTACAAGAAGATTAAAAATTAATTATTCTATGGGTATATAGTAAAATAAATGCACATAAAGATATGAATTTTATAACCTCTTAGAATCATTTTCAAATTGTGGCATCAAAAAATTACAGTGTTTTCATGTGAAGATAATAACTAGGGCATTTTAGCAATCTATTTTCACATTGAGATTGGGACATCATGAGGAAATTTTGGTGCCATTTAAGGAGCACAAAAGGAATTGAGTGTGGAAGATTATAACTATAGAGTTGGTTAGGAAAAATATTAGTGAAATAAAATATTATTTTTTGATTAAGTTACAAAATATGAATATAGTGCTAATAGTGGACACTCCAGTAGAGGATCATAAATAAATGTTGATGTTAGCCAATAAATTTTGGGTTGAAAATAAAATTAGGAAAATAAATAAATACCCCAACCAGGGATACCTTAAAATCACTCAAGATAAAAGGGGGAACAAATAATAATTTGTTTGAGGTTTAACCTATGAAGGTTTTAGATAATGTTTACATAGGGGAGGATTTATCCACTAAATATGAGAAGTTTTTGTTTGAATACTTTGATCATAGTAAATTATAATTAGAGAAAGTTATTATTAATTATTAGATTTAAAACATTACTTAAACCTAAGGTAGTTAAGCTCACCCATAACTGACATAGTCACTTGAGGGAAGCCATTTGATTTATTTATTTTTGTAATTTCACTAATTTTTAACCCAAGGCATGTATTTCCAGATAAATTGGCATTGTTTATGCAACACCAGTTTATTTCTAAATTTGAGGTGATAAATTTATGTATAGGGAAACATACTTGCATAAATCAAACTGACACACTTCTATGAAAGTAAATAACATGAAAATTAAAAGATGGGAAATTAAATAACAGGAAAATAATGTTAATTTTATCTTAGAAGATTCTTCACACTATGCTAATTTAAACTTTCAAGAGTTATAAATAATTAATAATAAAATATAAAAACAATAATTTTATGATTTAGTCAAATTAAATATACAACACACAATGCATAATTGAATCTAATACTAACATATGGGATATTTATCACAATCCTCCTGAGTGGGCCTTATCATAATTGGAATTTTTTCATAATCCCTTCCTCTTTTTACAGTTGTCTATTTCAAATAAATTTTTATTTAATTAATATACTTCTATCAATGTGAGTATTTCTACAACAGAATTGAATATTTATAAATCATGATTCAATCATCTCTCAATAATTCTCAATTACTATTCTCTATCTGCTAATTTATAACATATGCCATGCTACCTAATTTTCAAATAAAGAGGGTAGGTTCTTATTTTTATCATCTAATTAAAATAAAATTTATAAACTACATTTTAGTTGTTAACATAATCTAAGGAAAAAAGTATAGATGTATTATAGCCTATTTACAGCTAATAATCAAAGACTCTAAGAAAATATAACATAGAATAATTTGTGGCATGGTTGTAGTGGTTTAGAGGCATGGTCCAATATAGGAGTGATGATGAGAGACTAGCATTGACTTGCCTTTTTAATATATTTTAGTTTTTTCCATGTTCCTCATACTATGGATTAAATCCACCTCACACTACCTATTAACCATCACAATAACATTTAGGCATAACAATAAATACTACAGGTTAGAATCAGATGCTACGAATACTAATATGAGTTGGAACAAATTTCATGGCTACTATTATAGGTTGAAACAATTTTTGTGAATATCTATACAAGTTGAAATATTTATTTGTCATTGTTATGGGTTAGATATCCATTTTCTACATAGTGACATGCCCAGTTGCTACAAGTTATTACCTAGTTGTTATGGGTTGGACTAATGAATTGATAGGAACTATCTACCAAATTTCCAAGGGTTAGCTTACAAATCATCCAAGTGTTTTATTCCTCTACTACAAGTATCCACTTTGATTCATAACTTGTCCTTAAGATCTATATGTATTTAATTAGTAATAAAGTGAAAATAGTAAAGAAGGTAAATGATACAATATCATTCATAAAATAAACAGTTTAATTATAAAACACAAAATTTATATACAACGTATTCATTTAGTATTATAGAGTATAAAAAATTACAAAATGGAATTTTGATATACTATGGCTAATTGAACAAGGCTCAATATAAGGGGTTTTGGAAGGTCTTCTAGGATTGATTTCTCTACTTATCATACCCCCAAATAACCATTGTTCATACTTGAGAAAATTTATTCTCATTAAACCTTATCATATTGAGAACATAATTTATGAAAATCAAAAGGTTCAGATGAACCCTCTCTTTTCCTTAATTAAAACCCTTTATATCTCTCAATTTTTTCCATTCTTTTTATTTTTTCATATTCCTCTAATTGTTCTTTACCTGTCTAATCAGGGATATGAAACCAAAATGATGGATGATGGAATATGGTGGAAAACCATTGAATCCTCTACCTTATATATGCTTCAATATACTTATTCACTCTTAAAAAGTGTTTCTTCAATATTATATCTAGAAAAAGGTTCATTTCTCTTCAATTCTAACATTAATTCATGCCATATTCATGTGCATGAGAAAGTAGTTGATCTACCAGATTGATCCAAATATTAAAGACACTAATTTTTGGCTTGAACTTGTTTTTCCAAAAAAATTAAGGCCATGTCTAATTTTTCCATTATTGTTTCCCAATCATCTGCTATCTCAACTAACTTATTGGATTCCCCCCTATAATTAACTTGGCCTCTTTTTAATTTTCATGATACTCTATTATTTACTTTCCTATTTTGTATTCATTGACCACATATGAACAAAATGTTTTCAATAGTACATCTCCCACATAGTGGTTTGGATTCCATTCTAGATCATAAATAACAACATAATCATGAAGATAAAACTCACACAATTGATTTTGAACTTTAGGGATGCTCTTATCATAGACATTAAAGGAGTGAGGATCACATGCTTTTATAGGTAGATTATAATATAGCTTCATGAATTTTAATTACAACCACTTCTCCTCAAGGTGAAGGTCTAGACCCTTTTAGGTGGTCTGCACTATATCAATTGGATAGATAGTTGGCTTTACTCTTCCATTATTCCTTTCAATTCAGCTATTTATTTTTATTTGATCTAAAATTTTAACTATAACTCTTTCAATTTTCACTTCATATTTTGATTTTCCTCCATTAATTTATTATAATGGATATAACACTTAACCTAAAGGTATGTAATTCCATATATTTTTGAATTATTTATTCTTGAATTAGCCTATATGTTTCATTGGAAATAGATGTAAAAGTTATTTTAGTGTTAGTTGCATCTATAGGATATATTTTTACTATGGGTTGTTGAATATGTCCAATTTTTTTATTCTACCACCCTTAACAACACATTAAACCTATTATCTTGATTTTATATATACCTAATCCATTCTACAAGATTTTTAATTTCCCTTAGGGTGGCTACCGATTCTATATTTTCTTCTTTAATTTGCAGAATAGGGATTTTTTATTGCTCTTCCACCTCTTCCTTCTCCATGGTTTTTTATATTACTCTTGTTTATTTTCTTGTTGCATAAAATTTAGGGCCCCAATGTTCTATTTCATTTAAGGCCTAAATGAGGTAAATTTTCTTATCTATTTTTATAGTAGTTCTGGTCTCTCCTTCTCTAGTTTTCTCTTCCTCTGCATATTAACCTACACTTTAAATGTGGATATCAATAAGGGTCATATGGGTTTATTATTTCACTATATAGGTTTTAAGCCTCTATTATTACCTCCTGGGAATACTTCGTGGTGGAACCCTTTGTCTTTTATTGGGTCTTGAGGTTGAGGGAATATCATCTAACCCTTCTTTTTGAACTATCTCCTTGCCCTTATCTTGTGATTCTAATGAGGAAGGGGATAATATTATCATTATATTTGTTTTGGGAGGTTACTCCACTCTCACATTTTGTTACTTTTATTCAAATTCCATATTTTATTCTTATTCCTCACCTAGTACATCATCCTCTATTATTTTAGTTGCCACATCTTCCTCTTATTTCTTAAGTGACAATTGTTGCATTCCCAATTTAAAATCATATGCTAAAGTTAGAATGTTATTTCTTTGACACTTCTAATATAATATGAATTAGGAAAGGATGAGACAAATATGTTTATAATACTTTCTAATACTCTTTATCCATTATTTTCAATTTAATCAACAAAAATTTGGGGACATTTACCATCATATCATGCCTCATGTCATTAAGCAGTTTAAAATGGACTGCATAAATCATGGAGTGCCTTCCATCACATGTGAGTTATTTTATAATTAATGTAGTAACCTCTACCCAGAATAAATGTAATGAATATAAAAGTGTGCCTTATTTATAATACTCTAACTACTCATCAGTTTCACAAAATATATCTCTTGTTATAGTAGTACTTGGTATTCTTTACCATAATTAACCTATTTGTGGTAGGCTAATAAATTTCACTAATATTTATTTAGTGACCTCAACCTATAACCTACAAATTTTAGATACACTCTCTTTCAAGGTTTATGAAAACCCCTAGAAATATAGTCATCGTATCTAGTTAATTTCTCAAAATATTTCAGCCAACTTGTATACTAGAATATGTTGGCAAGATCATGTATCATTGTTAATGGTGTGAGGTATCTAAACTCTATATTAATTAAATAGACATCCATTTTATCTTAATGTTTCTTCTTGAATCAATAATAATTCATAGCTTATAAAATTAAAAAAAAGAGTTATAGATTTTTATTTTATTTTTTATTTTCTCATGTGGTTAATGTGATGGTCTTTGGTACTTTTATTTTCATCATTGAAATATTTTTTCGAGTTATTTTGTGTGTGTCTTCAATAATAATGACAAGAAAACTCTCCTTCCAACTTATTATTTCTAACATGTAGCATCATGACAAGTCGTCTCTATAGCCCCAAACATTAAATCACTCGAACTTGAGTATTATGTTATAATGGTCAGTACATGTGGGGAAGAACATAGCATGCATGGGAATAATTTAGAATTTTTGTTAAGTGTGGTGGATAAATAAAATTAATTTGGAATAATGCCAAAAATTGAAATTTTCCCATAGATTAAACCTATAGCATAGCAACTATAATTAATGCACATGATTAAATAGCTTCAAATGTTTAATATAAAAAACATAATTATTCTATAGTAATGATATCATGACCTATTATGTATTATTTTACAAATAAATATAATTTATACAGTCTACTTTAATGGTTATTTGTTGGTGTCAAGGCTAGACTCTACAACTTTTTGAGTAGCCATGGAGGATGAAATGAGACTTGAAGAAGACATTATTTGTTGAAATCATCTTCTATGAAATCAAGAACTAATATTTGATTTTAATTCATGACTAAATTATAATTTTAATGGGAATTTTCAATTGGAATCTAACTTTCTCCAATAACCAATTATTATCTTCCTATATCAAGGATTATAGATTCACATAGTAGGTACATAACAAGAATGCATGAGAAAGAGGAAATAAGAGATAGTTTCAATTGATTAATTTGGAAGAAACACTAATATTGGTAATAATATGTAAGAGTGGTGGTGATTCTACATGGAATTTTAAGAGACATAGGTATAGTTCTTTGATTAATCTGATACAGGTCGATTACTTATAGTTATATTTGTATAGTGGCAATAGTTTAATTAATTATAGGGATCTTAAGTTAGGAAAATATATGTTGTTTCAAGGATGAGTATTTAGGGTTATATAGGTTTTTGTAAGTGAAACCTAAAA
Source organism: Torreya grandis (assembly GCA_037957365.1). Taxonomy (NCBI): domain Eukaryota; kingdom Viridiplantae; phylum Streptophyta; class Pinopsida; order Cupressales; family Taxaceae; genus Torreya; species Torreya grandis. Next base: position 4,115,984 of record JARHVA010000781.1, on the reverse strand, counting down.
CACCTTTTTTTAAACTTGTATCAATTTATAACAAACTCTATCAATTAGGTGTTATATGTAACATCCATCCCTAACCCATAACAATTATATTCATGCATTATGCAGAATATTACTTCATCTTGTAGTAGCTACTACATAACCTATAAAAATAATACCTAACATGTAGAAACTATTATCTAACCCATAAAAATTTCTACTTAACTTGTATAAATAGTATGCAAGTAAAAGTGAATCTGATATACGAATCAATCCTAACTCAAATAAGATAAATTAGCTAATTATACCACTAATAATACTTAGATAATTGGGGTCATGACCAATATGGATCTACTAAACCTATCTAATGGATATCTTATCATATAATATATATAGATAGGGTTTCAAAGCCTCTAGTCAAGCAACACCACATAATAACCCTAGATAAGTCTTGATATTGAATGTAATAGTAAAGTAAATATAATTTGGTGCTCACCAAATCTTTTGGCATAAATGAGGGATAATAAACATAAAAAATAAACATGTAAATTAGAAACCTACTCAAGTCAATGTATAGGTAATCTTAAGTATGGATTGAAAAGACATTCAATATCCATTAATTATGAAAATCTATCTACCAAAATAGAGGAGTAAGAGTTAGGAATATTTACCTTGAAGACTTACCCATCAAGACTTAATATCTCACTTAGCTAATGGTGCTTTACAAGAGGTTTTTGTGGTTCATATGGATCACAACTATAGGTTATCTCTAGGATAAAAGTCCTCTCCTATGAATCTAAGACATTTCCACAAGATAATATTTTCTTCTCTAAGAAATTATGAAACCCTAAATAATGACCCCTATAATATAATGGTAGGAGTGCATATTATTGAGCATGGTCATTGATGTATTAGGTTGTCATTGATGTCAAAGAGAGAATGTGGTATTAGTGCATGAATGATAAAAAATTTGTAAGGCATCCATAAATGTCTTGGTGAAGTTTTGATGTGTCATTTGATCATTTGGAAAGAGAAACATGCATATTCTAGCTTAAGAGAAGCTAGACCATCACTACACATCATGAAGATATGAGTGATCCAGCAAGTTTGTGTATTTTATGTAGGTAATCAAAAAGTCAACTATGGTCAAAAGTTTTCATTAATATATCTATAGTGCCAAGAAGGTACCTTGAAGATTTGGACTCTTGAAGTGTTTTCTAGCTCAAAGTTATAAACCTTAAAAGTTGATATTTTATACTATGATGTGCCAGAGACTATCAAGTTTAACTACATTAAAGTTTGGGGTCATAATGTCAAGTAGATCTAATGGTGAGCATTCATCATCTAGATTATGATCCAATGATGTGCATGAATTCAAATGTTAAAGGTTCTTACGATTGAATGTGATAGTGATATGTGTCTCAATATTGTTATTTTGATAGAACACCAATGGTATGTAGTTGTTCATATAGATGCAGATCAATGGTATGAGTCAAGTCAAATAGTCAAAATTATAGAAGGCACACAGAGATACCAAGTGGCACAATCTCATAAACAAAGATCTAAGATCAATGATGAGCATTTCAAGGTAAAGACTAGGCTAATCCTTAGGATATCAATAGAGTGAATTTGATCTAACTACCAAGAGAAATGAGATGTAGACATGTGGCTGATGTTTTTGCAATACACAGTGACCATTGGAATTTGAATATTCAAATTAATGAAGGAAAACTAGTCTATAGTTTTTGAGCTATATCTTTTGATCCATGATGAATTTTATGGTGGTGTAAAAATAAAATTTGAAGAGGACTTCAAGGCACATCTAGAAAAGTTTATTAGAAGGTCTGAGCTTTTGTAAAATTTTAGATATTAAGATTAAAAGTTAAGTATTTGTTAATTCATGGTGCTACTATGTACAAGACTACTATTTGAGTAAATTGTGCTTTAACAAAAGAGAGTTTGGGTGGGAGTGATCACTTGAATATGTCATAGAGGTCATATGGAGTTAACCCATGTATTTTAAAGTGATCTTGTGTTCTTATTTTTCTTGATGAAGTGCCAAAGGGGTAATAGGTCTCCATGAGACCTATAATGGTTATTAAGGCCTAATTAAAAGGCATAGCTACTTAAGTGTAACTCATGGATGCTATTTCCAACCTATGAGGATGGTATTGAGTTATGTGTTAGCATTATATAAGTCTTAAGGGTTAAGGAAAGTATTATGGCTGACCTAGAAGTTGATATTCATGAAGAATCTATAAAGAGGGGTGACCAAGGTAATGGTTTCTAGATATGTATGTGAAAGTGTTGGGAGACTAAAAGATAGAGATGAAGGAAAGAGATTATAGGGAGTGTGCTCAATATATGGACTAAAGTTTAGAGTAGATTGAGGATGAGTGAATAAGCCTAGAGTGATCCAAAAAGGGTGTTTGGATGTATTGCTTATATAGTCAAGTTTGAGTGCGTGTGATAAGTTGAAAAATAAGTGTTATACATTATTTCTTCATTAAATTGAAAGTTAATCAGAGTTTTTAAGTTTTATTTTCATAAGGTATTGTGTAGTTGCTAAATATCTAGGAAAAGTGGGTGCTTGTTCATACTTAGGGATGGGTACTTCCCAGTGAAGTGGGTGCTTCACTAAAAGGTCTCATGTTTATGATCATCTTATAGGAGAAGTAGTCCATGTGTTTTAAGGATTGAGAGTGGATTTTATTCCCCATGAGGGTCTCCCATGTAGATATTGTGTTATGTGTGTGATATTGCATCATCTTTCTTATCCATTTTTATGAACATCTTACATGCTTTATGAATGCATGTCATCATTGATTAAGAGTTTGAAAGGATTAAAATTGAAGTTTGAAATATATTGCATCACTAATACACCCCCCCTTAGTGATTGTACCTCCAACACATATCATAAAGAATCATAAATAAATGATTCTTTTTGTTGGAAATGGGGTGAAGGATGTGTATATATACCCTAATTTTACCATAAGCCCTTCCATAATTGTAGCTGATGCATTCAACCCAATCGACCTAGTTAGTTAGGAAATAGAGCTATCAAGTCTCAAACTAAGTTGACTAAGCTAACTTAGTCCCATAGCATGCTCAATTCTAAAAACTATTCCAACTCAATCAATTGTGTTTGCTAAGGTGGTAAAAATGGGTTTTGGCTTAGGTAGGGACTATTTAAGGTGGTAAATTATTTATAGAAGAGTGTGAGAGAGGTGTTAAATATTAGGCAAATGTATATGAGGGTTTTGTTTTGGTTTTAAGAGGAGGTATATTGAACAACAATCTTTTGAAGCACCAAAGACCCACCCACCCCTTTCTTGGTGCACCTTTTAAGGAGTATACTTGGAAAAGTTGAGACTCGATGGGTTCCTATAAGAGATAAAGCATCATTAATTGATAAAATTTAAACATATTGTGTGTATACATTAACTATTAACTTTCATGTATAAACTTTGATGAAACCCATAGTTACTTATAGACAACATTTAGTGACATGATGTAATTTATAGCTACTTACATATTACCTTTAGTAATTGTATAGAGCCTATAGAGGCATATGAGTTAGTGAGTAAAGGAAATAATAAAATAATTTATTTTTTTTAATTTTTTGCTTGATTGGCCAGCAAGATATTTCTACTATCAAGTCTCTTTTTCTATCCCTTAGTTATCCAATAAACTAGTTTTACAATCAAGACTATCAACAATGCTTGAGGGTTTTCATTATTGAATTTTTTTTATAAAATTTGAAATTATGACTAGCTATAATATTGATTTTTCAATAAGAATTTTTATTCATCCCTTGACCAGCTAGATAATTTATTAGTTACTCAAGGTTTTAAATGATAACTACCCCTTATTTAAGGGAATGGAGTATGAGCTACAATGCTCATCTAATACTTGAACAAGACCCTCCAAAGGATAAAATTTTGAGATAACATGCTCAAAATTTTTTTTGGACTTCATATCCATGTATGGTTTTTGTTCAAGATATTCCTTATGAAGTCCTATTTAGAGAATTTACTATGTAGCTTGATGTGGTGATCATTTACTAATTGAGAAAATCTTACAAGATCACTTACCTACAACTTTATTGCTCTATTTGGGAATAATTTATATCTCTCATAAAGACCAATCCATTTGTATTTTATGTTTCCTTTGTGGTCCTTGTACATGGAATCATAGATTAGGGCCCAATATCTTGGAAAAAATTCATGTGTTTTAATGAACCAATCATGCCACTTGATTTGTTATTTCTCAACCATTTTTATGTGTTGAAATAAGTCCCTTTAAAAGTTGTGTTGCATTATTATCTCCTTATGTGCTTTATATAAACCTTTCCAAGTTTTAATGAAGTCTTTAGAGTTTTAAGTTCAAACTCTATGGGGAGAAAAACTATATTACCATAACCTAGTTCATAGAGGGTAAACCCTATTATGTTTTCCCATGTAGTTTTATATGCCCATACAACCTCTAAAATAAATATTACTTGTTGATGGGTTATTTATCACACTAACTTACGTAGGACTAAAACCATCTAATCTATCTTGAAAGAAGACCCAAAAATCTCCCCAAGGTCTATATTGCTAGGTCATGGTGTACTGGGTAACCTAGTTCACATATGATAAATAATTCCATTTCAATGGGCTTGATGGTTTGAAAATTTATATTAAATTTATCTTTAACAAATGGGATTAAAATTTAAGTTTTATCCATTTATTTAAATGGGTTTTAATCACATTTTAGAAAACAACAAGCATGCATAAATTTGATTTCCCCAAATTAAAATAAATGGTTTGCATTTAAAATAAATATTATGGTTGATTTAAAATATTCATTCCATTTCATCATAAAAATTCAATAGTGCATCAATAACAACAAAATATATTTTCAATAAATATAAGACATGCAAATCCATATTGCATATAGATATAATATAAACCCTACATAACATATTTATTTTAAAAATAAAAAAAGATAGGGGAAAGAGGAAAAGAGTGAGCCTCTTGTAATGAATAAATATTTGATTCATCTAATTGAATTAAACCCTTAAAATTAATCTATCATTTAGCCATTATTCACACAACCATGAGCAGAGATAGTTTCATAGTATAGGGATACAAAAAGTAGGAAGGAAAAGACCAAATCCACCATATGCATGTATATAAAATTAAATAAAACCTCCATAACTTTGATTAATACAAGTATAATTGAATAGTGAAATGTCTAGGTAAATTACAATTGGCTAAATAAAAATTGATGTCTCCAATATAGCATGTTCACATAAAATATAATCTAGAAAATTATAAATTAAAAAAAAGGAAGTGTGTGGTTCAATAATGTGTCATTGAATCCATAATGAGTCAGCGCTTCCAATGGATTTGGGATGGATACTTATATCAATTTGATTGATGGAGGGAAATAATTTTCCCTCTAAAAATTGGGTGAACTTTAATTTTAAATTGAATTGTACATTATCCTCATTTTCAAATATCCTTGCACTTTAACTATTTTTAATCTTTCTAAAAAAGATAAATAAGTCACTTCATTGGCAAAAAAAATCAATACACATGCAATTTACATAAAACTAATGAACTTAACTACAATAAATATTACAAAAAAATTTCCATACACTTTTCCAAAAAATCACTTACACTATGATGGATTTAGATTCATGGTGTCATAACTGACATGAAAAATGGAGTAACGAGTCAAACGTTATGATTGAAAAATTGACAAGATGTTTTTTCTTTGTCCCATAGACCTATTCGAGTTTATCTCATTGGTGAAAATGCATTTAAATTTCAAATTTATTTACTAATTAGGATTCAAAATCCCAATTAGCATTGAGGGATGATTTTAGGGAAATTTTAATTCTATTTGGGCTTCAAAATCTTGATTTAAATTATTTTATGTCATAAGGGAGTCTATATACCTAATCAATTTTTGGGCCTCCTATTAAAACTATAGGTCTATGAGGGGCGTTTTATAGTTATATTCAATGTTTAAAACCTACAATGTATTGAGTGAGTGGAAGAGAGGGTTTACAAACCTAATAAGGTTTTGGATCTTGCTTAGCATTAGAGTGGGGGCCTTTGGGTCCCTATAAACTTAATCAAACCTGACTAAGTCTATGATGGGTGGGGGGATTTAATCCCACTTATCTAATTATAAGAAAACCTTTAAATAACAAAGGAATGATTATTAGGGTGACTAATAAACATGTTCATGGTTTAAACACAAAACACCATTAACATTATTTGTTTGTGAAACATGAAAACCTAATCAAGACTGACAAGCCTGATTAGTATTGCAATACCATAAACTGACAAACATAAGACAAAAGCATAATTTCATGTATGATTAAAACTATGGTGCTTAAAAATTACTCCAAGAGAATCATAATTATTACTTTTATTAACATTGCAAGGCCTAAACCAAAATCCCATAAACCTAATTGAGGTTTAGAACCCTAGCTATGAGTAAATTCTAGGTGAAGCCTACATTAGACCTAATTATAAATTTTAACAAGATATTCAAATGCAAACTAAGGCATCAAAAGTCTCTTTTTCCACCAAATTTTTTATATAAAACTTTATAGCACAAACTTGGTCTCCTCAATTGATGTGTTTTCAAGAGCTATTTTTTCATGCAAACAAATACAATCCATGAAAGCAACTTAGGTGATTAGAAACCAACTAGACCATAATCACAAATAAGAATAAAACAAAAATAAATAAATAAAAGAGGGGTGGCATGATTTTAAAGGAATTAGGGCATGTTGTGCAATTAATACCAAATGATGACTCTTCTAGAAAACACTAATAAGTATTTTGAAATGGAAAAAACACATCTATAAACCTAGAATATCTATCCAAGATAGTGTATGGAACATGAAAAAAATTAGAGAATGGAAAATAATGAAATTGATACAAGATGAAATATGATATTCTCATTGACCTATGTGTGTAAATTAATTTATTCCCATTTCATAGAACTTACATAGATTAGCTACTATAGCCTCAATCATAAAACTAGTGAATTATACCTTAGAAAGGTTTCCTCAAAATTACTCTACTACCAGCTAGGCATATATAGTCTTGATAGAGATGTCTCAGATCCCACTTAATGTTCTGATTAGAGGTTGCCTGAATCACCCAAAAATTGAGTTTTTCTAAAAACTGATTTTCTTTTCTTTTATATTTTATTTTTATTCCATTTTAACATCTTAATTATGGGTAGGGGACCACCATGGAAAACAAGATGTAGAATTATGGATTTTCACTCTAGATATTGGCCATAATAATATTAACCAAGTAAACTTATAAATTATTATAGTTCATTTTCTATGCATAGTTTCTAGATAATATCATAAAAATTCAAACAATTTACCCAAACTCACCAAAATACAAATAAATTCCATACACAAATCATAGAGAAATATTTTAAAACTAAACTCATAAATAAAATATTACACCAAAAAATACTTATATTACTTAAGCACCAAAGCATCAATATAGATACTTACCTACATAAGCCTTCTTCCTTCTTATAATGGCCAATGAAGTACCCATAAGATTAAAAAATAATACCATACCAAAAAGAGACAACGAACAAGGATGAACCAATGACCAAAAAGAGATAAACATCATCCTAAGCTAATAATGAAAACATGAAAAAAAATCATATATAAATAATAATATACAAGACCTTACTAGGCCAACTCATGCCTAGAATTAGTGCTTAAAGAACTACCCATTGATAAAAAATGGGGCATTCTCACTAGTTATACACTTGAGTCTAAAAGCATCATCACCCAGTATTTCAAAAATCTGGTAGGCATCTAACAGTATGGCATCAAATTTACCATGTTATCCCCTTTTTCATCAGCCTTGTCCCAAAGAAGGACTAAATCATATATATGAAAGGCTTTTACTTTGCCTCTCTTGTCAAATCATTGTTTGATGAATCTTTGATGTTTGCTAAAGTGTAGCATGGGTGCATCACATTTGTCCTCTAACCGTGTCATGTTTAGTAATCGAGCCTCAATATCATCATTGGTTTTTAAGTAATCTCTCATGAATTGTAAGATGGGGATTCTTATGTTGACTTGCCTAGGTATAATGTATTTCTAGTTCTATTAGACCATAATGCAAATTTTAACATTTTATGCTAATCTTGAGGGTTTTTATCCAATATCTTCTTGATCACATCTCATATTTTTTTATTCATTTATTCATCAACACCATTACCTTGCATGTCATAATTGGAAAATAAATTCAAAATTAGTTAGTTGTCATTTTCCCATTCATTAAATTAAAAAGAGGAAAAGGTAATACCATTATCACATAGCAAATTAAATGGCATTCCAAACCTAATGATGATGTGTTTCTCAAAGAAGCTAGTCACAATGTTAGTCATACAACTCTTAAATGTTTATACCTCAGTCTACTGGGTGTAACAATTAGTTTCCATTAGAATGAACTTGTCTCCCATAATTTTGATAGCTCCAAAAAATTCAATTTCCCATTTTACAAAAGGTTGAGCTTCAATAATAGGTTACAATGGTATAGTAGAGATATGGTCTCTATGTGATGAAACTTCACAAAGGTGATAACTTCTCACATGTGAATGAGCATATTTAAAAACTTGTGGCTATTAATAACCTACTTGAAATATTTATTAGGCTATATCATTCCCCAAACCATGGCCAATTCCATACTTTTGATGAAATTATTCAATTTATTTGGTTTTTTCCACTTTGTTTAAACATCTTAAGTATATGCCTTTAAGATTATTTTGGTAATTCTAAAAGACAAAACTACTATTTGAGTGTATTTCAAGTAGTCTAGGCACTTGTTATTTATAAAGTAATGAATTATATCTATATTCCACTCAATATTTTGTGATAGCTTGTAATATGTATTATTGATAGATTATTTGAGAATTTACATCAGTTATCATTTTTCTTAACCCTTTCCCTCTCAAAATTTTCATGTACTAGAGCTCAAAATCAAACTATTTTAGTATGATCATCCAATTTACTTTCCATTTACCTAGCTTATTTTGCATTAACATTTATTTTATAGTAGGTTTAGGTACATTAACAAAGACTTTTCAACATATAATACAATTCCTAAACTTAATGACTTCTTTGATCAAAGCAAACACTTGTTTATTAATGGTGGAGTACCTAAGTTGAACATTTTTTAGTAGATAACTCATGAATGACACTGATATCTCATCTTTAACTTCATTTCTCTAGGATATAACAACAACACTTGAGTTCTTGGACACAAATTAATTGATATAAAAGTTGAGTTAGTTTATACTTCTCAACCCTAGGTTATTTACAAAAGATTTCTTGATTATAGAAAAATATGATTGTGCTTCAATAGTCCACTCAATTTTAGCATCCTTCTTCATCATGTTATTCAATGGTCTAACTATTTCAACAAAATTAAATGTGAATTTTCACATGAAACTGATCTTGTTGAATAATTATTAAAACTCCTTTCTACTAGTAAGCAGTGAAATTTTGAAAATTGCTTCCACTCAGTCTAGATCTATTGATATGCCTCTTTAAAAAATGATAGGACCTAACAATTTTCCTTCAGTAACCTAAAATAATCACTTTTTAGATTCAATTAAATGTCATTATCTCTACAACTTTGTAGTACCATTCTTAAATTTTTCATGTGGTCTTCTTAGTTCTTGGAAAAAGATAGCTAATTAATCTATGTAGATAACAATGATCTTACCAATCATATATTTTAATCTAATTTCCTTGGCACACTAAAAATTAACACCAACATTAATTAGGCCAAACAAAATCCTTTTATATGTGAATGTTCCCCATTTTATTATGAATGTTATCTTGATTCAATATTCATATTTTATCATCACTTGATAATAACTATAATTCCCATATAAGATGAAATCATATGTGAAACATTCACTATATTTAGTACTTCATCCAATGATGTAAATTTTTAATTATCATTCTTTAGAGATAATTTCATTTTATATAATTCCACACATAACCATATTTATTTGTTCTTCTTTTTAACTCATACAAGAATTTTCACCCACTTAGAATGCCTGATAATAAATTTAATATTGGTTGATAATAATATATGTACTTATTTGAAAATCAAAGGCTTCAATAACAAATTTAGATGATTTTAACTCTGATAAAATTACACTATTGGATTGAGAGGAATAATTAGTGAGTATTTAATTATTAAACACCTTCAAACATTCATAAATCTAGGCTTTAACATCCCTAAAATCCTTTAGGGCTTGTGCAATCATGTGATTTTCACCTTCAGTGCAAGTCATACCTAAAATCACATTTTTTAAATCGCTGACATTACTTATATTACAATGTTTTTATATATTACCTATGGATATGGATATTTTTTCCTTCTCATCTTAATAATTCATGTCAAACAATCATTCAAATGAAACCATTTCTTTCAGTATGTTATTCATTTTTAGGTTTATCACTGCTTCTTCATCTAGTTAAAACTCATCTCTATCATCTTCATCTATGATATGGGACTCAACCATGTCAATATTGGTGATGAATTCAATTATATGTTGGTCATCATTATACACCTAGAAGTTTTAGACATTATCTAGAATGGAAGGATTAGATACCAACTCCACTAAGAACCTCTTCATTCTTGAATCAAAAATCAATTATAGGGTACTTACAGATGTTGCTAATTCATCTCATACAATTTATTATAAGGAATTATTTTTATAATTAAGGCATCAAAGTCCTCTATCAAATTCAAAATCAAGTTGTGGTACTTGAAAAATGATTGTCACTATACGCATATTGGCTTCTAACTTGCTTGACTACCAACTTTGAGTCACTTAGCACTTTCAAATTATTGACTTTTATATTAAGGGAATATTGAAGGTCATTAACCAATGCTTCATATTCAACCACATTATTTTTTCATCTAAATTACAACTAGATCATAATTAAAAAATATTTTCTTCTTGGGTTAATGACCTCAACCCCAACACTGCACCCTTCTTTGGACTTAGAACCATAAAACTTCAAGTAACACAAGTGATATTTAGTTATTAATTATGGACTCTAAAAGGTAGGTGATTTTTAAATATTTCATTATTTTTTATTTTCCTAAACATTAATCTAACACACATTTTATTCTTTGCTTAATAATGATCTTCTAATTTGGTCTTCAATGGCATAATTAGGCATTAAGCTACTTCAAATGGCATTGTTTTCACTATTAGATCTTTAAAACTCTTCCTTTTCACTTGGACCACCATGTTCTAACTTCATTACTTATAGCTCCATTATTTGTAATGTTGAAAAGATTCATAACCATGTTCCATGCATGGATCAACATGTTTTAAATTTCTACATGCAAGGACAACGCTATGAGATGAAGGTATTTTAGTTGCACAAAGTACATCTTCATCTAATTTTTTGAGATATTAAATTTCATATTAGTGTTTATCACATGAATTCATAATTGTTATTGCATGCACAACATGTAAATCATCAAGTTCTCATAATATTTTATCTTAATTTCAAGTATATAGACCCCTACCTTAGATTCTTCATACAATACTTTGTTGGTTTTTGGTAATACATGATCATATGGATCATTTTCACCTCTCTTTCAAGACTAATCTAATTGGGCATACCATGCCATGGGAGAAACATGTGAGATAAATTAGTTTCCATATATTTATTTAATGTTTTGGACTGATTTTTAATGAGGATCATTCCATGTGAATCATGTATATCAACCATTTGAATGTTAATAAACTAATACAATCTTGGATCCAAAACCAACTACATGCGAATGTCATTCAGGTCACCAAACACCTTGAATTATAATTTATCCAACTGAACTACTTATTTTTTGACTTAGCAGGGATCAAACCCAACTTCTAGTTTTATTCGAGTGGGACTTGTGTTATTGGGACAAGTAGACATTAATGAGGGTGTTTACAATTTAATAGTCAAAGTTTAATTGTTTCCCGTTTGAAATTTTTTGAACACATGAACATCATATAAGTTATCTTTGGGATATTTTCACTCTTGTACTAGAATTACAAAGTTTCCAAGGCTAAAGTAGTACCTTAATTTCATCTACTTTGATTTGAGTTATTCTTAGATGCATGCATTATCTCTTGATTTTCCATCTCCTTTTGGATAATATTTGAAGCTAATATAAAATCATCACAATTAGTTTTAGCATGATATTATGTATTATACAACCTACAACAAGTAAGAAATTCCAAATCAACTAAGTTTATGGAGTTTGAATAATTTTTATTGGTTTGATTAGTGTTATCAAGTAGACTAGGTATGCCATTATTTTTAGGCCTAGTGTACCACTGATAATTATTTCATTAGAAGCTAAAATTGTTATTTTATGGAGGGTTTTTTATAGAGTGACTATAATGTTGAGAAAATAAACCATGCCATTTTCAATCATTGAACCATCTACTGTAAATTTTTCACTTTGGGTTTCACATTAGCATTATAAGCTACCATTTTTGGAAGTGTGTTAAAAATAGGTGCCACAACATTTTTTAAATTTAGGGAAAATAGAATTATTTTGGTTATGATTAGCATTAGCAGGCATTTTATTATTTAAAGATGATTGACCAGTTGTTGATTATTATTAAAAGCTACATAACAACTTGTGTTTGGTGTAGAATAAGTGTTATTATAGGCCACAAGGATATTTTGGTGATTATTTTATTGAGGTAGAACATGATTTGCAATCATAATTTCTTTATTTTTAGGCATGTAATTCAAGGGTTTTGAGTCCTAAATCTTATGTTGGCTTGAATACATTACACTTGGGATTTGGTTCATTATAGGAGTGTTGTGAATGAACACTTGATTTACCATTATAATCTAGTTATATATACCCAACTATCCTAATGAAATCGGTAGACTAGCCCCATACCTTTATGGAATCATTTGTTTTTCAATTGTAATGGATTCATGATACACCAAATATAAGGATGAAAGTGTCATGGTATTACTTCAGATAAACATGGAGATCATTGGATATAAATATCTCAAGTAGGTCTGAATGGTATCCACCTCTATTTTCATGTAGGGGTATTTCAACCACTTGTATAACTTATGGAAATAGGTGTTGAATATTATCATGGGATCATTTATTTCTCTATGAGTGGCATAAAATTGATGGTATAGGATATCAAGGCCAATAGACACTTATAAATTATTGACAAAGACAGTTTCAAGGTCATTCCAAGATGATATAGACCCATCAATAAAGAAAAGATACCAACCATAATCCATATCATCCAAGTTTTAAGGGAATAAGTGATAAGCCACATCTCCATGTTAAATAGGGGTTCTAATAATGACATATTTGAATGTTTTTTAGTAGTTTAAATTATCATGTGCACATACCTAAGGCAAAAAAAATTAGGATTTTTAGGTAAATCATAGGCAACCCTTGTAATTTTTAAAGGTAATTTACCTCCACCAATCCAAACAATATCCATTGGTGAGTTTTAATGGGTAAAAAATGGGTTGGTAAAAGGAATGTCAGTTGTAGTGAGTTACTGGCAAATTGAATATGTCTAGTTTTCAATTTTTCTTTATCTTATATTTCTCTTCAGTGTTCACTGAGGTGTAACAATTTAAATTTATCCTCAAAAAACTTTGATCTAGTGGTTATTATTCTATTTTTTAGTTAATTTTTATAATACCTCAACATGGACAACACATCTAAAATGTTTAAAATTTAAAATTTCCATTTTAAATTTCTATTTAGGCCCTTCACTTGCCTATTAATAGATTGTTTGGAACACCAAATTACATAGAAAAATAATCATCCAAACTCTCCTAAAAGGATACCTAAAAAAATCCACAAAGTCTATATTTATACGTCATGGCATACTAGGTAACCCAATTGGTCTATTTTAAATTATTCCATTTCAATGGGTTTGTTGGTTTTAAATTTAAACTTAAATATAGATTTAACCAATTAGATAAAAATTATAGTTTTGTATGTTTCATTAAGGTGGATTTTAAGCACATTTCATAAAAAAAATAAGCATGAATAAAATTTATTTTCCCAAATTAAAATTAGAAGTTTGCATTTAAAATAAAGATTGTGATTGATTTAAAATATCCATTCCAGTGCATCATAAATATTCATCAGTACATCGATATCAATGAAAGATATTTTTAATTGAGATAAGACTTGTAGATACATATTAAAGATATATATAATATAAACCCTAGCTAACAGATTGATTAAAAAATAGCAAAAAATAGGAGAAAGAGGAAAAGAGTGGTCCTATTACAATTAAGAAAGAGTTGATTCATCCAATTGAATTAAAATAATAAAACTAATCTTCCATCTAGCCAATATTCACACAATCACAAATTGAGATAGTGAAATAATTTAGGGATAAAAATATTAGGAATTAAAATACCAAATCCACCATATACACAAAGAAAATTAAAAAAAATCCTCCATATCTTTGATTAATAAATGTTTGCTTGAATAACATAATTTCAATGTCAAATATATTTAGTTGAATACAAATTGATGTCTATAATACAACATATTCACATAAAAAATAATATAAAAAGTGATAAATTATAGAAAGGAAGTGTTTAGTTCAACAATGTCTCATTAAATCCAAAATGAACCAGCTCTTCCAATGGCTTTGGGCTAGCTACTTCTAGAAATTTGGTTGATGGAGGGAAAACATTTTCCCTCCAAAATATAATTGCACTTCAATTTGAAATTAACTTGTACGTTTCCCCATTTTCCAAGATCCTTAAACTTTATCTCCTTTCACAGCTACCAAAATAGATAAACAAGTCACTTTATTAGAAAAATATAAAAAAAAGTTTTAATTAATTAAAACATACACTTCATATAAAATAAGTAAACTTGGATACGAGAAATATGATAGATTTTACTATGTAAACATTTCCCAATAATTTCTTTCACCATGATGACTATGATGGAGTTAGATTCCTAGTGCCATAAATAACACTTAAAATGGAGCCATGATTCAAAATTTATGCTTAAAAATTTAATAAGTTGTGTCTACTTTATCCCATATACTTATTCAAGTTTTTATCATAGACACGAAATGTAATTTTTAAAAATTAAAATATATTTACTAATCAGGCTTCAAAACCTTAATTAACATTAAGGGACACTTTTAAGTGACTTTTATTTATATTTAGGATTTATAATCCCACTTTTCATTATTGTATGTCACAAAGGGCTCTACAGATCTAATCAAGTCTAGGACTATATATTATAATTAAAAGTCTATGAGGATCCTTTTTTATTTATATTCAAGATTTAAAACCTACAATGTACTAAGTGAGCAGTGGAAGGGTTATGCAAACCCAATTGGATCTCAAACCCCAATTAATGTTAGAGTGGGGACTTTTGGGTCCCCATAGACCTAGTTGGGTCTGATTAAGACTATGATAGGGATAATTTAAAACTCCCAAAATGAATCAAAGGAAAACCTCTAAATAATAAAGGATTGGGGCTCAAGGGCCCTTAAAAACCTAATTGGGGTTTAAACCCTGACCACTATTGATATGATTCATTCATAAAACATGAATACCTGATTAATATTACCAAGTTATATTACTATTATAACACCCTTGAATAAATAAAATAACATAAAATTAGAATTTTAAGACTGATTAGCACTATGGTGTTTTAAAATGACTAAAAGAGGCTTAATTAAAATTATTACTATGACTAGCACTATAAATCCTAACCTAAAATTTTGTAGGTCTAATTAGGGTTTAGAACCTTGGTTAAGAATAAATTGTAGATGACATCTCAATATACCTAATGTAACTTTTAAAAATATTTTTAAAGGTAAACTAAGGCATCAAAAGTCCATTTTTTCACTAAGTGCTTTATATGAAACTTAATTGCACAAACTTTGTCACCACAACAAAGATTTTTTTGGGACTTAGTTCAGCATACAAACTGAGATGAAATAGAAAAAACCTTAAGAGAGTGGAAAGCAACCAAACTATAAGTGCAAATAAGACTAGAAACATAAGTAAAAAGAGGGGTACCATGATTTCAGAGGAATTAAGGCATGTTGTGAAAATAACAACATTTTCGAATTTTGATGATGCACAACTACTATTTTTGTAAGGATGTTCTCTAATTCCTTATTTTTTACCTCCACTTATCCATTAGAATATAGATGGTATGGAGTAGAATTTTTATGCCTGATTCCATATTCTCAGACAATGGATACAATCAAATAATATGGGATGATATCCTCATAGAGGAATTCTATAACTTTATCATCTTCATCTATTGCATGTGTTAAGGATATTACTTATACCCATTTTATGAGGTAATATTTACATACCAATATTTACTCCTTTTTTTAAATGTTGGATCTATTGGGCCAAAAAAATTAATTCCCATTTTTTCAAAAGGTTTCAAGACCAATTGGAGTTGGAGAAGGATTTCATTATAATGTGTAAGTTTCCACATATGTTGGTATCTATCACATTGGTAGGTATATGTTATTGTATCCTTATGTAAGGTAGTCTAGTAATGTATTTTAATAAGGATATTGGAAGCATTCCTCTTGGCTACAAAATATCCCCCTAATTTTTTGTCATGACATGATTAGAGGATGTCATATGTATCATCCTCCCTTATACACATGTGCATGTCCAAGTCAATCCCAATGTAAAAGAGATGCCCTAAGATACCTTAGTATGAAAATATTAGGTCTACTAATTGGTATTTCTCTCTTGGAAATAAATTTTGTGGGATATATCATGTATATATATATAGTTAATAATGTATACACACCAAGTATTCTTAGTGGACAAATAAAAAATATTTTTCATTAGTAAATTCATCATCTACCAATGCACTATTTTATTTAGATGTTAGTTTTGATACAAAATATTTGACTAAATTATCCTTTTATGGTCTATTAACAGTAGTCATCTAAGATTAATTTACTATCTAAAACCATCTAATTTTACTACCACTGACTACTAATTTTTCATTACATACCTAATTACAACATGGTTAGTGTGAACAAAAATAGAATATCAAGTAATATAATGTCTAAATTTATTGTTGGAATACACTACTATAAGGAATTATTTCTATATTATGGTGTGATTGAGTTTAGCTCCCTAATGATTTTTATTGATAAAGTATATAACATAGTTCAAGGATCCTTTTGTTTGTCCTAGGATAACACCAAGTGTTATATCAAAAGAATATTTATGGATTTAGAATAATAATTTCTAATATGGGCCCCTCAACACTGGAGTTATTAGTATATATTTTAGGTCTTGGAATTCTCAATGCTCTAGGACATGCATTAGTCCATATAAAGTCGATATCTTTAGATAATAAAATAAATAGAGGTATTGTTATTTTATTGAAGTCTTTAATAATTTTATGGAAAAATCCATCATGTCATAAAAAAAATTAATATATTTTTTGTTTTATGGGGTTGGTAATTATTTTTATTATTTTTATTTTGTCAGGGTCTACCTTTATCCCTACTAGTGAGATATAACGTCCAAGTATAATGGCTTTAGTTATCAACATTTAACATTTATCAATGATTAAAGATAGCCAAGTTTATAGATATAAATTACATAATTTATTTATGTTTTTAGTGTCTTATTCATATATATCTTTACTGACTGTGAGTTCATACATATAAATTTATACACAATCATGGGATGGGTCAGAAAAAATTCTCAAGATAACCCTTTGAAATATGGTCAAAACATTTTATAACTTGAATGGTAGTAAATAATATAGATAAGTACCCAAAGGACATGTAAATGCAGTATTATTTTGGTCTTTAAGTACTATTATGATCTAGTTATATCCAATGAACCCATCTAGAAAAGAGAGGTACTTCTTCTCTTAGACTATGTCAAGTATTTGGTCAATGAAAAGAAGAGGAAAGTGGTATTTCCTTATGGATGCATGAATTTATTTATAATCCATTAAAATGATCCATTTACCACCCTTATTTTTAAAAATTAAAAGGGTTGATACCCACTGGCTATTGCGGATAGGATAAATAAATACTCCATCTAGAAGTTTCTATAATTCTATTTTCACTATGTCCTTAATAGTAGGGTTCATCAATTTTTATCTTTTTAAGATGGGATTAAATTAATATTTGATGTATATATGGTGGGTTCATAGGTCATTTTTTATGCCTCTCATGTCATGTTAGTCCCATGCAAAATATTTTTTTTTTGCTTTTGAGGCATGGTTACTAGTTGAGTTTCTTGTTGAAAATCCAACTTGTTAATATTGATAGGTCATCCATGTAGGATTTATACCTTTTTAGACAAGGAAACCATGGAATATATGTTTCCAAATATAGGCCTAAGTATTTTATAGGAAATATGTTATTAAGGAGACATTATATGCAATGTAATTGATTATATATTTATGGGTTAGCCTTATAAGTATATTTTAAGATATTATAAATTATTTTGTTGTCATCTTATTTTTAAATAGTATGTTACATCCAATAATCAGTAGGGTCTACAAAACACATTTCCCATTTCCCTCATCTTCTAGCCAAGATTATTTTCTACTTCACTAGAATTTTGAGCTAGTGGATATAAAACCAACTACTTTATGTTATCTTCATTTGAAATCAACATTTTTCTTGACCTCAAGCTAATGAAAGCATCAGTTGTAGATAAATAGGGTATCTATAGGATAAGGTAGTATCCATCTAAGTTTGATTTGGGATGTAAAATTATAAAATATTCTAGGAACTCTCATGATTTCATGGTGATAATTAGGTCTTTTATAACCCCTTCTAGTTTTACTATTTATATATCTGCCATTTGACAAATGGTGGGGATTTGGTGAGGGAATTTTAGGTGAAGTTTTTGAATTTGGTCATTACACTTATGGATGCCGCTAATCTATTAAATTATTTTTAATAAGGATGCCAATGATGTGGATGTCCATTACCAAGCATCCTAGTTTTATTTACTTAGGTGGTACTATATTTTCCAAAATAATGTCTGAAAGTTGTCCAACTACTTGGATGGTCTTATATCCTTCTTATTTTAGACAAAATTATTTAATAATAGTTATTGGATAACCTTGATTTAAATGGGAACACATTTTATATATTTAAATATTGGAATCTTGACACAAATTTTTTTAAGTTATCTTATAAAATAATACTTAGATTTTGGCTCTTTATTTTGGAGGTTTAGTATTTTATAAAAATGAGGGGTGTTAGGTTCTCCTTGAATAGTATATTTGTTTGGTTCAAGAGTTTTTTAATCACCCAAAAGTGGTATTTGAGTGCTAAGAGTGATACTTGAGACTACCTATCCATAGCTTAACCCTAAACCTATTTTAGATCCTATTTTCACACTTATCTATCCTTTATGCAAGCCACAAGTATCCCTAGTAATCCCTAAATTATTCATAGACCCTTATTCTTATATCTTAGCCCTTTGTGCCAAGTATTCTACCATTTTTTAACTATAACCATAATAAGGACAATAACACCACATGGTTCTAGTGTCTCGATAATGGTGCTAATGTTTTTTCCCTCTCTTTTTCAAAAATGAATATCTTTTCAAATCTAAAACCTTTTGGGGTTGACCTAGACCTCATTTAGCACCCATAAGAAGTAGAATGGTATAAATACATTAATTTTAACCCTCTAACCACTATATGTAAATTAGATGCAAAATATAGATTCAAACTCAGAATAAGTTATGCACAATTTAGGTTATCAATCCCTATTCTGCCCTTCTTATACATACTACCATATATAACAATCCTAAGATCAGATTACCCAAATTTATAGTCTCAATCACATTAAAATAACTCAAGTCAACTATAATACTATCTTCACTTGCACTTACACCAGCACTTAGGTGGTAACTACATCAGGCTTGATCCCTCTTTGGAGTATTGGAATGTAGGCAACTCTCATCATAGCGGGGTGTTGAGGATGCCCAACCTACCCCACTAACAAACACACTTTTTATCTTATATCAATTAAATGCCCTAAAAACATGGAGGATTAGGTTTTTCTCATAAATTTAGTCACAATAGGTAATATACAGGGTTTTAGAACTCATACACATAAGAGTAGACCTCACATATCTAGACACAAGTACACCTAAAAGCTTAGAATAATCTTACATAGAGGATGCTACTACTAAAATTTTGATAGTACTACCACATATCTAATAATGGAACTACTATCCAATTATAACACTACTATCTAGGAGAGGTTCTAACACCAATATCCTATTTATGACACTCACACTAACCTCTACCTTAGTTTCTAGCATCTAGATCATCTGTCTTAGTTGGAACTACTATCCAATTATAAGGCTACTATCTAGGAGAGGTTTTGACACCAAGATCCTATTTATGACACTCACACTAGCGCCTGCCTTAGTTTCTAGCCTCTAGATCATCTATCTCAGTTATTACTTTTATTATTTATTATTTTTTTTAGAAAAATTAAAGTTAGTCAATTTAAAAACAAATCAGTGGTTTTATTTATTTCATATTATTACTCTGATTTAGTATATTTGATTATTTATTAAACATAGGATTTACATTTTTTATGTCCTAAAAGTTTAAAACATTTTATGAACCTAACTTACTTGAAACATTACTCAAACACTAACCCTAGATGCTTTAAGGGTTTGTAACCTTCTTGTTTATATGCTCAGATATTAGTTCTAAAATATCAAATTTGTTTCAATATTTGATTTTTGAAATATTCCATAAATTAAATTTATTTAAAGGTTCAAAATATATAATAATTTATTTTCCTACTCCCCAGATTACAATATCTTTTATCGTCAGTAGACGCCTCCTTTTGGTATGATTCTTGATTATAGAAAACCCGCGATAGTAGGCAGGGGCTGAATGGCTACGGCTTCACTATATTAATAAACAAAAAATTTACAATACTTGTTTGAATTTTTTATTCTCAGGATCCTTCAAGAAGGGCAAAAGAAGAGCATACTCTTGAAACAAGGCTACTAGATTTCTAAAACTTAGAAATTTTTTGATGAAAACTCTAGGGAGAAGAGGCTTATTTATAGTATTTTGGGAGGTCCTACCTAGAATCTTTGCCAAGGTGGTGTCATGTCCCATCATACTTTATAGCATAAAATTTAGGCTACAGTGATATGTAGTTGGAGTCTCTAGATGAGGACGTCTAGCTTGGTGGGTCCAACATTGCTTCCACTTCTGTTAACAGGTCATCTTCACTGACTGGTTAGAAAAGACACCTTATCTGGAATGTGTTGGAAAGATGCCAATGGTGAGGTCTAGCTTCGCATGTGTGATGGCAAAGGTTGATATAGAAGTAAGATTCCCACTCAAGTTGTCTTCTGATGATCCTATGGACAACTATATCTTGTTCATAATTTTCTTCTTCATGTACACGGTGAGGACCGTATCGTGTTACCCATCGATAAAGGTGTTCATTATGTGGAGACCTAATTTTTACCATCCATGTCCAGAGAGGATGTTTTAATAATTCAAAAAATTGGTAGAAAAGAAATTCACTGTTTAATCTTTCAATTATTATTACACCAGTGTTCTGATGACGGTTTGCTTGGATGGTTGCTACGAAAGACATTTTTAGATCCTATCCTCTGCATAAGATATCCTAGTATATCTCGAATGCAACCCTTCTCAAAGAATTTTTTTCTACACAAGAATGTTTAGGGATGCAAATCCTTAGTTGTAGATCTTATTTAAATTAAAGCTAGGAATGGGTTGATGCATTAAAGTGGCAAGTGGATTCCTACTGAGCCAATTTGTTGTAGTATTATCAGTACCTTTAATTTTTTCTATTGAGAAGTTAAATTGATTAAAAAAGGCTTGCCATCTATAATATTTACCATGACCATCTTTTCGACCATGATCTTTTTCTCTAAAGGTCAGAAATCTAGTACAGTCAGTTTTTACAATGAAATGAGGCAAGTGTAGTAGTTTCAACATGAACTTATCTAAACACTTTTTTATAGCATAGATTTATTTATCAAAATAAATCCATTTAAGCACATTAGTACTGAATACTCCACTAGAGAATTCACAGACAAATTCTTTATTGTTATATACAAAAGCAAGTACTCCTTCCCATGCAGTATCAGAGGCATCAGTATAAACTATCATTTGATCAGACTTTGGGATGTATAAATTAGGAAGTGACATAACTTTATAATTGATGTTTTAGATGGCTAATGTTTGTTCTTCCTTCCAATTGTAAGCTTTCTTTTTTTGGAGAAGTTTTCAAAGCAAAAACCTGTCTTCACCAGAATTAGGATAAAATCTATTTAAATAGTTTAGTAATCCCAAAAAGGCTTGAAGCTTAGTTTTATCCAAAATATCTAGAAAGCTGATGATCTTTTATATGATATGTGGTTGGACTTGCAGTTTCAAATCTTGGATCACCATTCCAAGAAAGTTGCATTCAGTTTTGCATAACTAAATTTTTATTTCTGCTAGAACAATTCTTGCATTTTTTGCTAGCTCAAAGAATTTGGAGAGATGAGTAAAATGATTAGTAAGAGAATTAATGAAGATTAGTATGTCGTCAATATATACATACAAGAAGTTAGAAGTGTCTTGAAATATTTTATCCATATGGGCTTGGTAGAATGCAGGGGCATTCATCAAGCTGAAAGGCATTACTTTCCACTGGAAATGGCTGAAAGGGCAGCTAAACACTGTCTTTTCCTTGTCAGCTTCTTTGACTCTGATTTGATAAAATCCAGACTTGCAGTCAAACTGGGAGAAGTAATTACATGTTGCTACCTTCTCCAATAGATATCTTTTATCTACAATAGGATATGGAAATGGTTGAGTAATGGCATTTAATGGCCTATAATTGATGACCATTCTTTCATTTCCTCTCTTCTGCTCAAAATATTTGTTAACCAAAAATGCATAATAGCAGTAAGGAGAAGTAGATTTTTCAATAAAACCATTAGTCTCTAGTTCTTTGATCTGGAGTTCCATATTAGTATAATCATGTGCTGGTATTGGGATTCTTTTTCCAATTTTCATGTGTTTACCTTCGATGATTTTAATATCCATCTTAGGCATAGACTTTAACCAAAATTGCTGAGGGTTATTAGAACAGATAGTGGTTTTAATCTTTTCACCTATATCTTGGATTTTAGCAGGGATTATTATCTTAGGTATTTGAGTCATCGAACTAGGAAATTGTTTAGTGGCATAGATAAGGTGAGGAATTTTAAGCCTTTCATTTTCTATAGTAAACATGATACTCTTTGTGGTTGAACCATAGGGTGAGTATCTGTCTATAAAGGCACCACCTAATAGGATATCAGCTGGCATCCTATCTAGGGCAAAGAAATTAGCATGGAATATTTTATCTTATATCCTAAGGGTTTGATAATGTTTATATTTGTTAAAAATAAAACTATTCCCTTGGACATCTAGGCTCTTGTAAGCCATGGCATCATCCAATGTCTTCCAATCATGGATGAGTTAAGATTTTGTGAAAGAGAGAGAAGCTCTTATATCAATCTGGGCATCTACAAGTCTGCCATTAATTTCTAGAGTAATAAATTGGGCAAACTTTCCATTAATCAGCTGAGTTAGATAAACCAATTTTTGTCTCCCTGGGTCTTGAACAAGAGGTTGTTCAAGGTAGATGTCTTCTACTTCTTACTCTGTTGCTTCTTCTTCTTGGAGATTATTGCATTCACCTAGATAGTAATCTTGGTCTGAGTAGAAATAACTTTCTACTTCTTCATCCCCTTCTTTTTCTTCTGTGGGCAACAATATATCCCACTGTGGCTCTATCTTTGGTGCTTGAATTTTTCTTAGAGAATCTATGCTGGTGAACTTGTTTTTGATCCAAGAGGCACTTGGATTAAAAGAGCTCTAAAATTACAAAGGAGGATGCTGAGGCCTTTGCAATGTTAGAGGTATTCTTGGCATTGAGGGTTGTCTCCCTCTGGTTGATCCTTTTCCTCTAGAGTATCATCGTGTCCTTGGTCTTGTGTCTCTTTTTGGTATTTCATGATGATGGCTAGACCAAGTACCATGTGCTTCATATGACAACTGTGAGTTGTCATGGTGCCTAGGTTGATACCATGGGTGTTGCATGTTGGTAAGTGGTTGTTCCAAGTCATTAGCTAATGACTCGAGAGCATCTGCATCTTCATTGTCTTCTAAATCTTCTTCAGGGAGATCATCTAGAATGGGTTCATAGATTTCATCTTGTAGGTAAATATCTTCATCAGAATCAATAATATCCCACTTCGTTATTGCGTTGGAAGTGAAAATAGCTTTGAAGGTAGGGTTTTTACAATGGCACTGGGGAGTAATATAGCTAGGTTTGTGACAGATGTAGCAAATGGGCTTGTTGGATGGAGGAAAAGCAGTACAACATTTCTTGAGGAAATGGCGAGGAGGAGCATAGGAATGCTTATAGGGAAAAGGGCGAAGTCAAAAAGAAAGGTGCTTACAACATTGCTTTTGTTGTTTGCAAGGCTAGACAAATGGTTGGTAGCCAAAAGGGGTTGTTTCAGGAAATGCTAGAGCAATCTAGGATGCTTGATGCTTGGTGAGATTTTGAATGGTTTTAGCCTCAGAGACTAAACACATAGCTTGTTGCTTAGCAAAATCAATTACATCTGAGAGAGAAAGATCTTCAATTGTAAGACCTTTAAGATCAATATAACCAATTACCTTATCAATAAGATTATAAGGCAAAGCATGCAAGAATTTGATCTTTATCTCAGTAAAATAAAATCTCTTGCTTTCATATGTCAATTATTTTAATTTTTAGGCAAAGGCATCAAATTGTTTTAAATCACACAGCTCCATTTTGAGAAGCCATTTCTTGGATTCCAGTTCACGATTTGTGACTGGAGGTGCAAACTCATTAATAAGCAAATGAAATAATGTAGCTAGAGGATCATGCTAGTTATGAACTTTATCAAATTGTTTAGCTTCAGTCATGGAATCTCACCATTGATTAATAATTCCCCAAAAGAATTTAGAAGCAAAATTAGTAGTACCTGGTGGATCTAAATGAGAATTAATAGTGATAACTCGCATAGAGTTACACCATGATGAAATCTCATTTAAGGGATTTAATAAGTCATAAATATTGAGGTATCAAGGTTGTAATTAGACATGTGTCCTTTGCATGAGAGTAGTGTTGGGGTGATTTTTACTAGGCTTGAAGTTGGGACCGAGATCTACTCTATAGGTTAATTGACTAATGAAGGATTCTGCTTGTTGATCCTGCTTAGAAATCCATTCAATGCTTTCATCTAAAGATACTAACTTAGAATCAATGGAAGATAATTGACTTTGTAAATTTGTATAGAGTGTATTTGTATTGTCTTCAAGAATAGTTAATTTATCTATACTATGCTTAATATACAAAGCATCTCTGTAGAGATCATCAAAATTCTCTGTCAGATGGGAGTTGAACCTTGATGTATAATTCTTGTGTTTGAACTCATTGAAAGGTTCAGTGTCTCCTTGATAAGTAGTAGAAAAATATGGTACAGTACCTACAGGCTGCTTATGAATTCCTTTATGCAGTGGCCACCTTCCATCTTTATACAGAGTTACTTTATTTTCTGTATAAAATTCTAGACTATCTTCTCTAGGAAGATTCATCATTGTGCAAGGTAATTGATCCTTTAGATCAATTCCTTGGTTGAATTCTTCATCTTTAATCAAAATATGACCTATTTTTATAGATCTGTGAGAAGAAGAGGTTGATGGTCTGGATGGAGAAAGAATAGAAGAATTTACAAACAAAGATCTAGGAAGAATATTCACAGTCCTGCCATCACTTTTATGTACCGAATCTTGACCTTTCATTTTAGGGGAAACATTTTTCAGCCAATCAAGTTTCCAGTTAGAAGGTATCTCAATTGACTCTATATGACCTTTTTGTAACTAGACATTACCACTAAGCCTTCTAGCATATGGTATATTTTCTAAGATCTTTGGGTGGTTTGTATTTATCATACTGTATACCACAAAAATATTAATAGAGTCATACTTGAATTCTCCAAACATATCTAGACCAAAAAGAGAGTTGAATAAGCCCTAACAATCTAAAGAACCAAACTTGACTTCTTTACACCCTTTATCACAAACTGCAACAGACAGATTGGGACAAAACTCAAAACAAATAACTTCATCATTTAAATGGCTAAGACTTGACAATTGACAGGCATGTCTAAAACTTACTTGGCATCTATCACACAATACAAGATATATTACAAGTTTAATATTGCTAAGAATCAAAGGAGTTATATGGATTCTTATAAGACCAAAATGTACAAATTTTACATCTTCATGTGACCTGATATAATTGATTTTAGGTTTTGGAAATAAAGATAATAAATTTGTTTAGAATTACGCTTGGACTTATAACTGAGGGTTAACTCGACAGACTTGATTCTAGGCTTTACAAAAGACAAATATGTAGACTTATACACAAATTTGGATTTTAGAGCAAAATTCAACTTCTGATTTGATGAAATCAATAAGAGAAAATTACAAGATTTGGTTTCTAAACATTCAAATATGCAAGATGACCTTATCAATATTATTCATGAAGAAATTCAAAAATCAAATAATGGTCAATCTTATACTCCCCTAGATAATAACATTGTTACACCTACATTGGGGCCAACTCAGCTAGCACAATAACCAATTATAACCCAACAACATTAGTGATAGTTACACCTCTTATAGCTAGTTCTTCCATTCCCATCATATAAACCCTTATGTAGTAGGTTCATACTCTTTAGGCTAAGGTGTTACATCTTGATTAGGGATCCATTAGGACATTACATGCCTTGGATTCTCATGTTCTTTTACATACACCTTTGTCCCATCATATAGAAGAAACTCCTTTTCCATCTGGATTCATGGCACCTAAGCTTACATTGTATGATGGTAAGGGTGACCCAGAGCACCATCTCTAAGCTTTTCACTTAACATGTTTAGACTACATGTCCAATGATTATCTCCTCACTAAGTTATTCCCATGTATTTTAAAGGATTATGCCCTATAGTGTTTTTTTATGTTTTTTTTTAATCTATCAAATTATTTTATCACCACATTCAATCTATTGGTAGATATGTTTTTATCACACTTCTCAATAAACATCAGTGACAAGATCTCATTTTCTCAAGTTGGACAATTAGAAAAAAATCAAATGAACCTATTGCATAATACATATTGCAATAAAAGACTATATTGTCCAAATTGACCAGCCCCATGGTATACAAAGAGCTCTAAGACATACTTAAATATATTATTCTACTAGAATTACATGAATCTATCTTGTTTAATAAGTTTATAACCTTCACATATTTATGCCACATAGTAAAATAAAGTGAATTCAATCTTTTGTCCATGGGTAAACTAAAATATACCAGTGGATTAGAATTAATTTCTAAGAGTTATAATAAGCATCCATATAAGGTAAAAGACACTAAAAAAAAGAAGGATCCAAAATCCATAGTTAACACAACTTCAGAGCCATCTCCTCTCCTAGTTTTATCAACTCCTTCACATAGAGTTTTCACTAACCCTCTAGAATCACCATCATGTGTTTTATATTAGCTCTTGAAATTTAATGTCATATCTCTCCCTCCCATCAAACAGGTTGATATGACATAGCCTCTTTCAAATAACAATGACTCCAATTCAATCTACAAATATAATAGGACACTAGGCCATATAAAAGTCAAATGCATCAACTTGAAACATAAGATACAAGATTTTATAGAGGCTAACATTATTGATGTGGACACACCCACATAGGCACCCAAAGTACAAAAATGGAAGCTAAGTCTTTTAAAATATTCTTAGATCAATTTCCAAAGCAAATAATAAATGATGTAAGTATCATTTCAGGTATTCACTACATGTATCAAGCACATCCACCATTAACTTTATATCATGTTAATATATAGGAGGCCCACCCACTACACAATATCATTGGTGTGTATAAAACTATAGTTATAACTAGACCACTCATTAATTTCTCAAAGTATTGATATTGATTCAAATTTATGTGCACTCTTTATAGAAGCTTACATAGATCATCATCATATCTAGAGTGTTATGGTTAACAATAGGTCAAGTATTAACATGTGCACTATCACACTTTTACAATATTTTGGGTATTTAGATCAGTATATATCTCATATAAACATAATTATTAATGGTTTCAATGGTCATGTTTAGAGCTCCATTAGGAATTTTGTACTTCCATTACAGGTTAGACCAACACATGTGGCCACTAGATTCTTAGTAGTACCTAGTGCATGCATATTTGACATGTTATTGGGTAGGACACTAATATAATAGCTATGAGAAATCCCCTCCACCATGCATGAATTCATAAAATATATACATGAAAATTAGGTGATCATAATTAAGGATCTTTCATATGAGTATCCTCTACCTATCCCATTGGTAGTTACAATATAGTTTCCAATTATATCATAGTGATGAGTTGTTGGTTCCCAATTATACACCTTATACACTTGGCCTTACACACTTAAAATAAAATATCAAACAATGATGAAAAACTTGCTATTATGTCCTTCTAGCTGGGGAAGGGTTAGGCATCAATATTAGACTGAGTGTAGAAAATGACTGAGAGGAACCCACAAAGGGTATGGTCAACTCCTTGCTAATTATGGCTCTATCTAAACCAAGGTGAAAGGAAATATGGGGTAGCTTACTCACATTTAGAGATTCTATAAATTAATCTCCATGGGGATTTTTTGGCACAAGTAACAAATATGACCAAGGTATAACCAAGTTTGCACACTTCACCCATGAGGGTTTGTCACATGAAATGCACAAATATTCTAAGTCATATACAAACTACTAAAGACATATGGGAAAGAGAATACAATATTCATTCTATAAAATCTTCAACAAAAGGGGTCAAATAAAAGATTGCAATGCTAGAATTTAATACATAAACTATAAACACATTTAAAATATGCAATATCTTATGCATTTTCAAGGAAAATAATACTTATAGCATGTAAAGGGTGTATTATTTTTAGGGTAGGATAGGGTAGGACAAGTTAGATAATTATAGAAATGAGGGTGGTGTGTTGGTGGCTTCCAAACACTAGGGTATCTTATAGTATTTCATGATAATATTCCCTAGAAAAGATGCATAAAAAGTTTGAAATGAAAGATAATAGTAAATACCAAATGATCCATGAGAGACTAGAACATATACTGAAACTAATCTTTCAAATGTTTTTCCCTATCAAATCCATAGACCTAGGGTGCCCTAACAAGTTATTCAACAACCTATCCTGAAGTAATGCAGAAAGAGTTTATAATCTAAATCTATGCTCATTTTGACAACCAGTAGTCAGCATAAACCTAAATGTACAATAAATAATTCTTATAAAACATGTCATTGCACTTCATCAACAAGAAACAACAAATAACCATAAGCATTTTCATTAACTTGAACAAAAATATTACACACATTAGTATTTCAAAATTTTGCCATGGGGAAAAACATGGTGAGATTGATCTTTTGATAAGGGAGACATTAATATTCTCACAAATCTTGTTAATGGTTGTATAGCTACAACCACCTTAGCAAGGGAAATAAAATCTACACACAAAAATTGATCCCAAAAAAAATTGTAAAACCTAGACTTATAGAAACTGAACACCTAAAACAACAACCAATAATAAGCTTGAATAGAGGAGAATCCCCCTATTTATACATTTTCAAATCTAAAACTATGGGTTGAAACTTACAAAATTTCAAAACAAACTTTCAAATTCACCAAGATGCTTTCAGCTGGAAAATATTCCCTTTTACCATGCCATGAAATCTTTGTCCATTTATAAGAAGAATCATTGTTGAAACTACCTTTTTAAGGAATGATCAATATTTGGATTGCATCCTTTGATTTCATGGTAGGAGATGACTTTCACATGAGCTGGAAGGATAATATTCATGGTAGAGGGCCAAATAAACTTTTCCATTATGTGCAACTACTTGGGGATACTCTTGACCACTTACCTGCACATCTCAAAACTTCTAGATATATGCCCTCCCTCTCATGCATGCCATGAAACAACCTAATTTTAACATGATTCCCTAGGACTATTCTATATCCATGGCCCTTCAAATGATCTTCTTTGGAGTGGCCCACCTTGGACTTGCAAACCTGCAATATCTTTCCATGGAAGATCTTGAGTAAATAAAGCAAATGAAAATACAATAACTTATGTTATTTTTAACTTTTTACTTTTTGGCTCCAACTTATATTTTCACATTTTATCACTTTTGTTTCTTTCATGTTTTAATACATAAATGCATTATTTTCAACTTTTGACTTAATTGAGCAAATTTTGGACCCTCTCACTAATTTATAAATTGCAAATTTTTCAACTGGAAATATTCAAATAAGCACATAAGGGATTAATACAACCAGATTAAATTGGAATGCATTAAGCATTAACTAATTCATTCTTTCAAAAAGTAATTTTCTCTTCTTATGTATGCTTTATCCAAAGTTAGCACCAGATCATCAATGATGTGAGCATAAACCCCTTTATATTGGCATGTCAAAATTATAGTAGCAATGTCAACAAGTTATAAGTACTTTGTTATATTTAAATTTATTATGGAGTCACCATGCCTCATTTTCTATTTATCCTAGTCAACCTACTACCATTGGTGAAAGATCTACCAAATGGTTTACATAGGGTCTTATTCTTTATATGATGTGTATGCCAGTATGGCATCACCATGTCATTTTTTTCACTAACTTGAAACATGACCATTTCCCCTAGGACATGTTTCAATGTTTCATTAGGTCTAGATCATTGAATAGTCCACCTAAGACTAGCATTATTAGGTCCTTGTCTACATGATTAATGTGAGTGTGTTTCATGGTAGCCCTATGCATTCTTGACATCCCCTTATCATTAAATTTTTGTTAAGATTCATTAGATCCTTATCAAGACCCTTGAGATCATGCCACTTGGATAATCTATAGCTTTATGTATCTTGCATAGTCAATCTCTACTAGGATGGTTCCCTTCCCAGCTCCTTATTCAACCTAAATCCTTTGACAAGTCATCTTTCATTCACACCATTGATCTTAAATCATGATCAAACATGGACCACCAATCCAAATCCAAAGAACCAAATGCCATTGGTTGTCTACTATAGATTAAATTTGAATTTTTTGCACCCATCATTTGACATCCACATGAATTTCTTTGACAGGCACATGATTGTTAAATTTAAGACCCAATAGATAATCATTGAGCTTAATTTTGACACTCATGAACCCATCATTTGACATCTATGTGAATATATTTGATGGGCATGTGAACATCAAATTTAAGCCCCAATAAATAGTTACCATGGCTTAAATTTAACATTTGTATTCCCATCATTTGATGTGCATGTGACTGTCAATGACATCTACATGACCATTAAATTTAAGCCCTAATAGATAGTTATTGTAGCTTAAATTTGATGTTCACATGCCCATCATTTGATGTTCATGTGGCCATCAATGACATCCATGTGACCATCAAATTTAAGCCCCAATAGATAGTTACCATGACTTAAATTTGATGTTCACATGCCCATCATTTGATGTTCATGTGACCATCAATGACGTCTGCATGACCATCAAATTTAAGACCTAATGTATAATGTTTGAGCTTAATTTTGACATCTAAATGACCATCAAATGCATCTGCATGACTATCACACTACTTTTTTAACCTTTTGAAAGCTTGCATCTTGAGTCAAAAAGAACACGAAGGCACCAAACTTATAGGATATGTTCATGGTGTCTAAAATAATTATGCTATGTGATCCTTTAACCATGAGATGATTTTTATGCAAACTTAAAAAATTCATAAGTATACTAACCAGTCTATTTCTACATTTGCCTTGAGTTATGCTAAATAATACTCCATCCATCTTGTACCATTGATCAGGACCTATACGGATCATGCACAAACCATCAATTAATAGGGGCATGCTCGATAATTATGTAATTTGGGAAAATTTCTTTAGATATTTTGTTCTCCAAGCCTTTTGTCTTTTGAGACTTATATCTTTATCATTTTGGTCTTCTATAGCAATTGTTGTAGGATTTTTATTCTCGGCACTTCTTCCTTTGGGCCCTTTGTTTATAGGGACAATTATTTTGGATATTTTGTCCAAGATAATTTTCTTGAAGTATTTAACTCTCTTAGACACTTCTCCCATAGCAATTTGGTCTTTAGCATTTTTTTCTTCATTGAGATAATTATTTTGGAGATTTTATCTACAATAATTTCCCTGAAGCATATATGGGCTTAACATTTTTGCCAAAAGATTTGAACTTGACATTTTGCTTAAATAATTGATTTTTATCAAGCTTTTTGTGTGGGCAAAATGATCGAAGGAAAAGTACCCTTTTAAATTTTTGTGTAGGCAAAATGCCCAAAGTAAATGGACCTACAAACTTTATGCTAAGCATAAAACAAAGGAACCAAGATTTATTTGTACTATACTAACAAATAAAATGGCCCATAGGCATTAGTCAGACCATGTAAATACAATAAAAGGGACTAGGCTATGATAATTAAAAGGGAACAAACATGAACTTTATGACTAAGGTTTGGTCATGTAAATAAACATGACCAAGCCTTAGTATAAAAAATAAAACTAAGTTCATAGCATATTAAAAATGTTCTTACTTATAATTGCTTTTAAATCAGGGGGTCTAGGCTAAGGCAACTAGAGCAAGGGTTTTCAAAGTACACAAACATGAACTCAACTTGGCCTTTTCGATAGACCAAAGGCACTTGAAAGATATAATTGGGTAATAAACTTAGGCATTCATACTTGAAAAGGGTTCAATTACTTTAGTGAAATTTTGGGCAGTAATAATGGTTCTTTCCCAGGATGCACACCCCCTTTGGGTATGTAAAGAACCCTAAAATGTAAGACCAGGTGCCAATCCATTGGGCCATAGATTCAAGACTTAGCAATTTTTATCAAACATTCATGAAGGCTCAACAAAAGAAGGTAGACTTGACAAAAATAGATCAGGAGGATCTAGAAATGAACACACAACAAAACACAAAGGGAAACTATACAAATAAGGCCCAAAGTAGATGGGCAACAAAGTGTGAAATAACAAAGGACAAAACACTATATAATTTATACACAGTTACAGATTATGGACTTAATCAAGGAAGTGTTTTAAATGTCTACCATTAACTAGCAACTCCAATATTTCACCATCCAGGTCTCTCAAGAAGAAAATGTGTTCCTCAATATGGTAGTCAATAGAATAAGGACCCATCCACAAGGTATCAAATTTTCCATTCTTGCCTTTCTCTTCATGTCTATTTTCCCAAAGTAAAACCAAATCACCTACTTGGAAGTTTCTTAGAGTGACCTTTCTATCAATTATCTTTTTTAGCTTTTCCTTGAACTTGAGGCGTCTTTCATGAGCTTGTCTTCAAATTTTATCAAGCTCAATAATCTAGATCATCCTACTTTCATAGTGGTTGACTTTCTCATTATCTTCTAATTATTGCATGAGTTTATAAGTTGAAAACTATAAATTCATAGGAAAAACTACTTGAGCTCCATAAACAAGCTCAAAAGGGATTTTGCCTATAGATCTTTTACGCATAATCCTATTAGCCCATAAGGCAAACTTCAGTTTTTCACCCCACTTCTTTTTTATTTCAAATTACATCTAATTATTTTTTATAGGTTCTTATTACTAGATTTTACTTACCCATTCCCCTGACGGTTGTAATTAGAAGCATAGGTCAATTCAATCCCATACTCTTTACATAATGCCATTAAAGGCTTGGCTTTGAAACTTATGGCATTGTCTACAATAACCTTGATAAGTACATCGAATCTATAAATAATCTAATTTAGCAAAAAATCCATAACTATTTGGTGTGTTTTTTTAATTTATAAGGATAACTTCAACCCATTTTATGAAGTAGTCAGTTTTAACTAGTATCCATCTAATTCCAATGCTTGATGAATCAATAATTTCTCCAATGAAATCCCTTCCCCATTGTATGAATGGGTCTTTAATCATCATAGGTTGTAAGGGAAGAGAACTTAAAGCTTTCATCCTCCCAACAAAACACTAACATTTCTCACACTTTCTGACTGTCTATGCAACATCCTTGAGAAATTATGGCCACCAATAACCATCTCTTAGAATTTTATGAGTTATAACCTTAAGTACAAAATGGCCACCACATACTCCACTATGGAAGTCTTCAATTAGGTCAACAATCTATTCTTCCAACACACATCGTAGGAGAACCCCATCTGGATTATTCCATGCTAATCCATTCTCAGTCAAGAGGTATTTTTGGGATGAAAGTTTTAGAGTTTTTCTTTGATTTTTATCCAAGTCAGGGGGATATTTCATATTTTACAAGTTGTAAATAGTATCTTTATACCATGTAAACATGTTAAATTGACTCAAAGAATCATCAACATTAAGAACAGTAGTGTTTACCTCAATAGCTTACAAATTGGTCTCAGTCATAAGCTTGGCTAGACACATCCCTCTTACTAACTTGGTGTTCTAAATATCCATGTCATACTCTTGCAACTTGTTGACCCACCTGCATTTCTTTTTGGATACTTCAATCTAAGTCAAAACATCCTTCACCATGGTGTGTGAGATATAAGTAACAATATTTGAACTCATAACATAAGGCCTAAACATCTTGATAGCTTTCAAGAGAGCAAAATCTTACTTTCCCATAATGGTATAGTTTAGTTTAGGACCTTGCATATATTTGCTAAATAAATCTATGGGCTATTCATGATCATCTTCATTCTTTTGCAATAGAACAACAACAATAGTATTATATGATGCAAAATAGAATATCTTAAATGGATTTGTGTAATTAGGGTTGGCCAAAATAGGATTATATTTTAAAGATCTTTTGATGTCATTTAATGCTTGCATGGCCTTCTCTTCCCATTTTATGGTCTAGTCCTTCTTTAGCATGAAAGTAATAGGCAAAGTAATCTCTCTAAATTTGGACACAAACCTCCTTACAAAGTTAATTTGTCCAAATAAATATTGAATTCCTTTCTTGGACTATGGGATAATCACTTTTTTAATGGATTCAACCCTTTTATGGTCAATTATGACACCATAATTTGATATTATATGTCCTATTTACTTAGCCTTTTATACTCTAAATTGGAACTTCTTAGGACTAAGTAAAATGCTAAACTCCCTACATCTAATTAACACCTACTCTGGATGATCCAAATGTTGTTCTCTAGTCTTGGAGTATAAATTAGTGTCATCCTGATACATGGTAATGAACTGATTAATTATCCATATAAAAGTGATAGCCATAGCTCATTGGAATGTTCTACTAGTATTCATCAACATAAAAGGCATCATTATATACACATATGTGCCCTAATTCATTGTAAATGTGGTTTTGGATCTCTTAGATTTCTTCACCACAACTTGGTTATATCCTAAGAATCCATCTAAAGTGGGACAACATTTTTGATTTAGTAACACTTTACAACAGATACTCCATATTGGGTAGGGGATAATTATCTTTCAAAGAAGCTTTATTCAAGTTTTTTAAACCCACACATAAGTGGATGTCACCATTTTTATTTTTCATAAGGACTAAAATGGAAACCCATGATTAATATATAGTGGTTTGAATGATCTAACCATCCTTATATTCTTTAACTCATCCCTCATCTTAGTGTCCAAGATGGGGTTAATAGGCTAAGCCTTTGTTTTTGCCTAAAAGTTTTGTTATCGGCTATAATGGGATGACATGTTGAAATAAGTCTTCCATATACATTTTTATCTTATAATAAGAACATGTTAAATAATCCTAGTACTTTTTAAGTAGCTACATGTAAGCTTGTTTCTTAGCTACACTTAGGTGAGTACCCAGCCAAACCTTTCTTGGATTATCATGAGAACCTAAGTTGCACTCAGTCATGTCTTTTGAGATGAATGAGTCTATTGATTTGATTCTATCAACTCCATCAAAATATGCTTCTAAACTTACCAATCCTCTAGGTATCATGTTTGTCTTCAGGTAAATAATGTCCTTCCCAAACAAGGTTTCCTTTCCATCATAGACCTAAACCATGGATTCCAAGTATATGACCTGATCATAGAACTTAGTTTCATAATTTAAAAACATTTTGATTTGATCATCATCATCAAACACCTAAAAATTATGAATATTTTTTATACTAAAGGCCTTACAAGCACCTCCATCTAACACTAACAATGAGGGATCATATTTTTAATATAAAAATGAAGCACCTAACCCTAAAATTCTATCAGCTTCTTCATTGAAACTTCTATCATGATAAAAAATATTGAATGCATCAAAAAATTCAAGAAAATTCCAAATAGAATTCTAATATTGTTTCAACCTTTTATTTTTGGTGGCATAAGCATTACAAAGTTACTTAACCACTAGCTCAAAATCACCCTTGACAATTAAACTTTTAATTCCATATTCATGGGCAATCCACAAACCAAGCAAGAGTTCCTCATACGCAGAAATATTATTCATGCACTCAAAGGACAACTAAAAAGAAAACATAAAACATTTGCCATTGGGGTCATAGAAGACAACCCCAACTCCATTTCCAAGATTGGAGCAAGTCCTATCAAAACACATCTTCCAAACTACACTTTTTTTTCAGGTTTAACATCAAGAACAATAGGCTATTCACTAGTATCAATATTCCCAACAAAGTTACCCAATTCAACATCTATGTACAATACTTCATTTAAATGATGTTTCATATCTTTAATTACATGTAGAATCTTTGGCTCTTTATAAATCTTGATCATCTTACCCTCCAGTGGAATGGTGGCATAAGATAAGTCCATCTGTACACTTTCACCCATGCTAACATCCAATTTATGTAACAGTAGCATCCCCCACTTATGTGGGTAGTCAATAGCTACCATGTCCATATCCAAATACTTTCCTAGATGCATTTTCAATTGTACCACCAACCCCTTGACTTGTCTAATAACTAAAACCTCTCATGAGTCCATGGCATAAAACTTGTCAAAGGCTAATGTAATCTTAACTCTAATTTTATTTAAGACACCTAGGGGCATCACATTTCAAGATGCTCTAAAATAAAACATATAGTTATGGTAAATAAATCCATTGACCATTATGGTTGTATAAAATAGAACCATATTTAACTAACTCTTTACTAATGTAATCCCCAAACAGACCTCCAGAATAGGTTCAACAATCTCTTCTAATTCTTCATCACTTTTTGGGGGTGTTTAGGGTAACTCAATTTCATTTATAGCTAACTTCTCACCAAATTACAAGTACTCAAATGCTCTCTTCCTATGTTTAGGTATCCTTAATAGTTCAACAAGTGGCATGGTGACTTTTAGTTGACTCAACACTTGGGCCATATCATATATGCTATACTGAGGAAGAGGAGTATTTAGTAGAAGAGTGACAACACCTTTAGCTAGAATATAGTCATATAAGGTTTGAATTGGAGTAGGTTGGGATGGATTTGAATCTTTAACAATCACCTTCAAAGGTAGATTTTATTTAAACTTATCATCACCCTTAAGGATACTAGATAATATGGGTACCCTATTCTTGGTTGGAGCACCTCTAGGCTTAGCAAATTTGGAAATAAGTACTAGCTTGGAAGCTTTAAGGACTATTGTAGTTTTCTTAGCCTCTTTATTAGCATCCCTTAC
Source organism: Torreya grandis (assembly GCA_037957365.1). NCBI lineage: Eukaryota > Viridiplantae > Streptophyta > Pinopsida > Cupressales > Taxaceae > Torreya > Torreya grandis. The sequence continues at coordinate 4,078,110 of JARHVA010000781.1, read as the reverse complement.
CTTTTTATTTGTAGGGGTAGTGTCTTGAGGAGCAAAAAATTGATATTTGCTTCTCAAGTTATACTCCTCTTGGGCAATTGCTACATTAATTAGTAGTTGCCTATCCTCAACTGATGGAATTCCCCCATCATACTTATTAATCATCATATATTGTAACAAATCAAAATCATGAATGGACAATTCATGTGCTTGTGCCATATTAATATCATAATCAAACTCAGGAGTTGGGACACTTACTTCTCAACTACACTCCAAAATTGATCAATAATAGTAAAAGTCAACAATTTTATGGAGTTAGTCAATTTAATTTAGGGGCTTTGACAATTGAACATCAAAATCTCATCATCAGATGATGTAGACTCAAGTTCATACACATATTTATCAATTGGTTTAGTTGTATCATATGAGGGATGTGAAAAGAAGCACTTGTCACACCAATCAATATCAATGTTACAATTTATTGCATTCACTTTATCATTCAATAGATTAGGTAATTTTTTATAACCCATCTATTCTGATTTCTATCTATTCTTTATTCATGTGTAGGCCTCTTCCCTCTATCATTATCTCAATGGTGGAAATCAATCCTTCCTTGTGCTTGATTCATATTTGGATCCCTTTCTTGACTAATAGACACATGAGGAATCCACTTTTCAGATCTAGCTAACTTGTATGACATTTCTTTTACAGTAGAGGCCAAAGTTTTAATAGTCTCCTCAAGATTGGTTGTCTTTGTGGACAATGTCTTTTCTAGATTGACCAATTTTACATCAACCTACTTGTTCATAAGCTTTCCCATAGCCTTTATGTTTCTCTCAATTTGGATGGATATATTGAATGCCAACTAAAAGTTAGTGGGATCCTTGTCCCTCGAGTAATATGTAGCTTCTTATAAAAGGCATCATAGTATTTTATCAAGCATGCAATATCACTAAGCTTGATGTTTTTGATTAGTTGTATCATAACTTTGTTGAACCATGTATTGAATTCTTACACACACTCATTAGGATTATTTTTAATATATTCAAACTCAGATAGAAGAAACCTGGGATCTACTCTTTTACCATATTAAATTCTAAAGACATTTCTCATCTCTTCCCATGAGTCGATGCATCCAAGGGGAAGAGAGTTAAACCACTCATGAGAATCTTCCTCTAGCATGTGATAAAATAGTTTGATGCACACATACTCATGCTCAACCTTGTAATATTAAATAATATTGTGAAAGGCCCTCAAGTGTTGATCAACACTCATTGCATTGTTTCCTTGGAATTTTGGAAGGTATTTCCTTACTTCATTCAAGACTTCATTAAGATAACCCTACATTTCCTCAAAATTAATAGGTATAATATGGGAATATGAAATGTAGGATGTTTATTCTCAACTTGGTCCTATGACTCATTATTATTTCAATGAAAGGTTCAAGAACAAATGCCAAAGGGATATGAGGGGTTGAATGAGGTGGACTTAGTAGATCAAACTTGGGAGGGGATTCAGCTGGTTAAGAAGGAGCTGGATAATACATAGGACTATAGGTTTTATAATTTCTAGGAAATCTATAATAATCCTTAATAATGGGAGGTTCAACAAAGATTTCAAGATTATTATAATCTTGACAACCCTTAGACACTAAACTTTGCCCTTCAATAGGTCTCCAAACTTATCCCCTTCTCCTTTGAGGAATACTTAAGGGTGGAAAAAGTTTCTTAGATAGCTCACCTTTGAAAGATGATCTCAATCCTTATAGCTTTGCAAACAATAAAATACTCAAAGATAAAACTAAGAAGAATATTCAAAGTAGGCACTGGTCTTTCTTGAAACTAGGTGATAAAAATTAGACTCACCACTAGAATCATAATTCTAGAATATAACAATTAACAAACTATTTGTGATACATGCTAAAATTAAACTTTTTGAATATTAATGATGAGATATAATACAAAGACACTAAAATTTTTAGAATAATGTTCAAAAGGGACAAAACACCTTTCAACATGCAATGTTAATAACTCTTTGTAATAAATGTAGTAGAAGTCAAATTGTCAAGCCTTAAAAATTCTTGGCACATCCTCAGTGGAGTGTTATGGCGTTGACGACCAAGATAGTTAAATCAATGTAGTAATAGTAGATAACTTTACAACATGAAATACTTACAACACTTTATAAGAGTCCCTGATAACACAAGTAACTAGGATTTTAATTTGATCCCTGATAATAGTGCAAGATTGGTGTTGACATTGACAAACCAAAGATAGTCAGAATAGAAAAAATAGGTAGAGAACTTTCAATCTTGATTTACTTACAACTCTCTACAAGAGTCCTCAATAACATAAGGTCCAAGTTTCTTAGCTTATCCCTAGTAATGGTACTATATGGGTGTTGGTTCCTAGTTATATACCTTATACGTTCAGCCTTGCATACTTGAAATAAAATAGAAAATAATGATGAAAAACCTACTAGTATGTCATTGTATATGGGGAAGGGTTAGGCATTAAGATTATACTATGTGTATAAAATGACTCAGAGGCACCTACAAAGGGTACGGTCAACTCCCTTATACTTCTAGCTCTACCTAAACCAAGGTAAGAAAGAGGACATATGGGCTAGCTTACTCGCATGGAGAGATTCTATAATTCAACCTCCATGGGGAATTTTTGGCATAAAGAATAAATATGACCAAGGCATAACCAAGTTCACAATTTACCCATGAGGGGTTGTCACATGAAATGCACAAATGCTCCAATTCATATACAATATACTAAAGATAGATGGGAAAGAGACTGTAATCTTCATTCTATAGAATCTTTAACAAGGGTCAAATAAAATATTTTAACTCTAAAATTTAAAACACACACTATAAACACTTTTCCAATATGCAATATCTTATTCATTTGCAAGGAAAATAATACCTATAGTATGCAAAAGGTGTATTATTTGTAGGGTAAGACAAGTTAGATAATTATAAAAAGGAAGGTGGTGTGTTGGTGGCTTACAAACACCAGGGTATCTTACAGTATTTCATGATAATATTCCATAACAAAGATTAAAAAAACTTCAAATGCAAGATAATGGTAAATACCAAATGATCCATGAGAGACTGATACATATAATGAAACTAATCTGTCAAATGCTTTTCCCTATCAAATCCATAGACCTAGGGTGCCCTAAAAAGTTATTCAACAACTTATCCTAAAGTAATATAGAAATAATTTATAATCTAAATCTATGCTCAAAATGACAACTAATAGTGAACACAAACCCAAATGTCCAATTAGTAATTCTTGCAAAACATGTCATTACACTTCATCATTAGGAAACAACAAAGAATCATAAGCATTTTCATTAACTTGAATATAAATATTACACACATCAGTATTCCAAAATGTTATCATGGGGACAAACATGGTGAGATTTCTCTTTTGACAAGGGATATATAAACATGCTCTCAAAACTTACTAATGGTTGCATAGCTACAACCACCTTAGCAATGGAGACAAAATCTATGCATAGTAATTGATCTCAAAAAACAATTTACAAAACCTAGACTTTGAGAAAATGAACACCTAAAAGAATGACTAATAACAACCTCTCATAGAGGATAATCCCCCTATTTATACATTTTCAAATCTAGAATTGTGGGTCGTAATGTGCAAAATTGCAAAACAAAATTTCAAATCTGCCAAGATGCTTTCAACTAAAAAATATTCCCTTTTGCCACACCATGAAATCTTCATCCATTTTAAAGAAGAATCATTATTGTAACTACCTTTGAAAGGAATGATTATGATTTGGAGCACATCCTTTGATTTCATGGTAGGATATGCCTTTCACATGAGCTAGAAGGAGAATATTCATGGTAGAGATTCGAACAAACTTTGTCATTATGTGTAACTACCTAGGGATGCTCTCGACCACTTGCCTACATAGTTGTAAAATTATAGATAGATTTCATCCCTCTCATGCATGCCATGTAACAACCTAATTTTTCCATGATTCTCTAAAATATCTTGGATCCATGGCCCTTTGAATGATCTTCTTTGGAGTGGCCCACCTTGGAATTACAAACCTGCAATATCTTTCCATGGAGGAACATGGGAAAACAAAGAAAATGAAAATACAACTTAGGTTATTTTTAACTTTTTAATTTTTGGATATAACTTGTATTTTGACATTTTAGCACTTTTACTTCTTTCATTTTTTAATGCATAAATGCATTATTTTCAACTTTTGACCTAATTGAGCAAATTCTAGACCCTCTCACTAATTTTGAAACATCAAATTTCAAGGCTAGAAATCTTTGAATGAGAACATAAGGGATTAATAAATATAGATTAAACTCTAATTCATTGAGCATTGACTATTCCATTATTTTAAAAAGTAATTTGTTCTTCTTATGCAGGATTTATCCAAGGTTAGCACCAAATCATCAACTATGAAAGTATAAACCCCTTTATACTAGCATGTTAGAATTATAGCAGCAACATAAATAAGATACAAGTGCTTTATCACATTTATATTTCCTATATAGTCACCATGCCCCATTTGATATTTAGCCTAGTCAACCTACTGCCATTACTGAAAGCTCCACCAACTAGTTTACCTAGGGTCTAATTCTTTATATGATGTGTATGATAATGTGGCATTACCATGTCACTTTGTTCATTGAATTGAACTCTGACCATTTCCCCTAAGACATGTTTCAACACATCATTATGTATGGATCATTTAATAGTCCACCTAAGACTAGCATTGTGAGGTCCTTATCTACGTGATAAATACAAGCATGTCACATGGCATTCGTATGGTTATCAGCATTCCCTTTTCATTAGATTTTTATTAAGAGTTGTTATATCTTTATTAATATCCTTGATATCATACCACTTAGATAATCTATGGATTTTTTCATCTTGTATAGTCAATCTCGACCGTGATAGTGCCCTTCTTCCACATGGCAACTCCTTATTCGGCCTGAGTCTTTTAACAAGTTAGCTTTCATTCATGTCATTGATCTTGAATCATGATCAAATGTGGACCATCGATCTAGATCCAAAGGATAAAATTCCATTATTTTTATACTATGGATTAAATTTGACATATGTACACCTATTATTTGATGTCTACATGAATGTTTTTGACAAGCACATGACTATCAAATTTTAGCTCCAATAGATAATCATCAAGATTAATTTTGATGTTTATGTTCACATAATTTTATGTCCACATGAATGTATTTTATGGGAACATGACCATAAAATTTAATCCCCAATAGATAGTTTCTATGGCTTAAATTTGACATCTACACGCCTGTCATTTAACATGCACGTGACCATGAATGACTTTTGTGTGTCAAATTTAAGCCCCAATAGATAGTTACCATAGCCTAAATTTGATGTCTTTATGCCCATAATTTAATTTTCACATGACCATAAATCATGTCCTTGTGACCATCAAATATTAATCCCCAATATATAGTTATAATATCTTAAATTTGATGTCTACATGATCATAATTTAATGTTCACATGACCAGTAATAACGTTCATGCGATCATAAAATTTAAGACCTAATTTATAATGGTTGAACTTAATTTTGATTTCCATTTTAATATCAAATACATCCACACAAACATCACTCTACTTGTTCAACCTTTTGAAAGCTTGCATCTTGAGTCAGAAAGAACATGAAAGCACCAAACTTGCAAGAGATGTTCATGGCATCTAAAATACTTATGTTATATGATCCTTTGACCATGAGATGATTTTCATGAAAAATTAAAAAATTCATAATTATATTGACTAATCCATTTCTATATTTCCTTTGAGCTATGTTGGATAGTCCTCCATATATCTCACACCATCAATTGGGACCTATACGGATCAAGCATGAGTCGTTAATAAATAAGGACATGCTCAAAAATTATGTAATTCAAGTGAATTTCTTAAGATATTTTATTCCTCAATCCTTTTATATTTTGAGACTTCTATCTTTAGCATTTTGTTCTTTGGAAGTAATTATTGTGGGATTTTTGTTCTCAACACTTCTACTCTCATGCCCTTTGTTTATCAAGATAATTATCTCAAACATTTTGTCCGAGACAATTTACCCAAAGTATTTAACTTTTTTGGACACTTCTCACACAAAAATTCAATGTTTGGCATTTTGTTCTTCATTGGGATAATTTTTTCAGACATTTTGTCCACAAAAAGCTCCTTGAAACATATATGGGCTTAACATTTTTGTTGAAATATTTGAACTTGACATTTTATTGAAATAATTGACTTTTGTCAAGATTTTTATAAGATCAAAATGCTCAAAGGAAAAGTATCTTTTATACTTTTAGCATAGGAAAAATTACCAAAGGAAATACACCTACAAAATTTTACTCTAAGCATAAAACAAAGGGACCAAGCTTTATTCAGACCATGCTAACAAATAAAATGGACCATGGGCATTAGCCAGACCATGTAAATACAATAAAAGGGACCAAGATATAAGAAGTAAAAGGGACCAAACATGAACTTTATGACTAAGTTTTGGTCATGTAAATAAACATGACCAAGCCTTAGTATAAAAAATAAAACTAAGTCCATAGCATATTAAAAATGTTCCTACTTAGAATTGATTTTAAATTAGGGGGTCTATGCTAAGGCAATTAGAATGAGGGTTTTCAAAGTGCACAAACATGAACTTAACTTGGCCTTTTTGACAGACCAAAGGCACTTGAAAACTAGAATTGAGAAAGAAACTCAAGAATACATACTTGACAAGGGTTCAATTGCTTCAGTGTAATTTTGGGCACTAATACCAGTTATAACACAGTTACAAATAATAGTAAAATTATGAGTTATAATATAGTTACCAATTATATCATAGTTACCAGTTACATCTTTGAGCACATTTCTTATTAGTACCCCATAGATTTTAGTAAAACCACTAGTGCATTCAAGGTTTAGTCCTATAGTGTTACCACATATACATACTCTACCACAGATACCATTATTAGAGATACCCCTATGTTATAAATGTGTATTATATTATAGATTGCATCCCTCTCCTCATTTTATTCCAAAATTAGTATTATTGAGTTCTCAAGGTTCTCAACATAGGGCACCTATGCCAACTACAACATCTTCACTAGATGGCTCTCTAAGACCCCTAAAATTCATAGGACACCATAGTCAGTGTCATAAATCCCTATTACCACTTTATAGGTAGGGATATATATATTTCACTCAATACAATATATTTTGGGACCACATTTACCCTTTCATATAGCACACATGATCATAGATCCTTCATTTGACACAGGCCACATCAATAGTGAGTATCTCACAAGAATCATCAGTTAGTATTATTCTTCCCTTCTTGTACATATTTTCCTTCTCTCTTATTTCTTATTTATAGTTTCATTTTCATGTTTCTTATACATGGCTTATATCTAGAAAATATAAAAACAATATAATATTTTAAAAAACATAAAAACATTCAAATATTTACTCAGAAAACACAAAATTATAGATTATATGCAATGTTATGTTTATATTTATTATATTTTATAGACACTACATAGTCTATCTATCTTATTATAGTCAATTTTATCATACATATATGCTTCACTTATTCTTGTCAAGTGTTTGCAGTTTACTATAGGATTCAAATTCACCACACCAATCTAGATTTTTTATTATCTACCCACTAAGGGCATATACACTGATACACGGGTTCTTCATTTGACACATTCACCCACTTGGGGGTACCCTATACACATTTTGATTACAAAGTTATATCTTTCTATACTCTACATCACATCATTAACATTGTTATATCTAATATTAATCATGCTACACTTACTCAAAAAAAATTCTGGCTATTACTACTTTAGATTCAACATATATACATCCTAGATCTTACACATATTAGTATTACATGTTCATACATACTTTCATTTCTAACTTTCCTAGTTCATACTTCATTGTATCTCTATGATTCTTCTATTTAAGGGAATTTGAATATGCCTTTACTTTATGGCTCTAAGCCACTTGTTTTCACATAATGTATACTTTGGGCATGTGCTTGTATCCTTGTGTGTGTTTTTTTTAATTTCATATGTAGACATTTAAACATGTTTTTTAATGTGGACCTAAGACAACTTGCTTCCTACTTGCTTATGTGGACATTTGAACATGTCTTTGTATGTCTTGTTTTTGTTAGATTTAATGACATGTACCCATGTCCATTGTATTATGGCCCCTTGGCCTACTTTGTGTTCCTCATGTGTTTTATATTGATGTTTTCTTATATAAATCATATCCATGACACTTGTCTCTTGATTGTTACACACTCCAATTTTAGATGCCATGAGGGACCTCATACATCTCCCCTTCCTACTTGGGTTCCATGATGGACATCATGCCCTATCCCTTTAGGTAGTTATTTAGTTATTACTCAGATTTGTTATTACATGCATTTTTATAACTATATTAACACCCTTGTGAATTTTAGACATGACATACATCACACATTATAATTGGATTCACATCTCAGGTAAGTTCCCATAAACTTATTTTTCCTTTATCCTAGTCATTCCACTCTTATTTATTTATATAATAAAGGGGGGTGTAAATGTAATCATCTAAAAAAAACACTTTAATTCTAAGAGTGTTACTTTAGAATACCCATCATTAGCTTAGTCCTAAACCTATCTTAAGGCCTATTTAAACACATATACATCCTTTGTGTGGGTCACACACATCACTAAACATACCTAAAGTAGTCTCAGACCCTCACTTTAGTATCCTAGCCTGTAGTGCCTTAGGTTATGCCACCTAGATACTAGCACAATAATTTGTATAGTAGTGCTAATGGAATCAATGTCCCAATTTGGATTCTAGTGTCCTTTTCCCTCCTTTGTCCACTAATGAATATCTTTTCAAAACAACCTCCTAGGGTTGGCCTAGACCTCTTTTAAGACCTACACAAGCACTAGAACAGTATACACACACACACACACACACACACACACACACACACACACACACACACACACACACACACACACACACACACACACACACACACACACACACACACACACACACACACACACACACACACACACATGACTTTTAGCCTATTATTCATTAGATGGAAATCATATGCAAATAATAAAAACTAACTTAGAATAAATTGTGCATAATCAAGGTTATCAATCCCTATTTTGACCTACTTCTGCATACATCCACATATAGTTATCCCAAATTTAGAATTCTTAGATTTTAAATTTTAATCTCCACTCAAAATCACTCAAACTAAAATTCATACTAGCTTCACTTACACTTTCACTAGCACTTAGGTATTGATAACTACATCAATATTGATCCCTTGTCAAAGTATTGTTATTTAGGAAACTCTCATTATAGTAGGGTATTGAGGATGTCCAACCTACCCCACCAACATCACACTTTGATACTTGTGCCAAATGGATACCTTAATAACATGGAGGTTTAGGTTTTTCATATAAAATTAGTCAAAATAAGTCACTAATAGGGAATCATAACTCATGCACATACTAATAGGCTTGGTAGACTTAGACATGTGTACACCCAAAAGCTCATATCAGTTCTACATAGGGTACCAACACCAAAATAAAGACACTAATGCCATTGGTGTTACACTATAATTAGGGTGATATTATCTAGAAAGGGTTTTGACACCTATAATATGTCTATGACACTTAGATTAACTCTTGTCCTAGTTTTTAGCCTCTATATCTCCCATCTTAATCAACTTCTAGCTAAGTATTTATTTACATCATTCATTACTTTTTTTAGAAAGGTCAAACTAGGTCAATTATAGTATAAACTAGTGGATATATTTATTACATATTTCTACCCTAGTTTATTATAATCATACCCTTTAACAACCTAGGGATTATACTCCATAACCCTAAAAATTAAATCATATTACATTGGGATTATTAGCTACCCATGTTTTTACATAATCAATTACCCTACCTATTTAAGGTTGAGTTTGTCTTTTATGTTTTGTGCTTGATTACACTATACACATCACTCTAATGATTCATGTCTTATTCATGATTTAGTTGGAATGAAATTTGATTCTATAAATCATATTAGATGCATATTCTATTTTTATCCTATTGATAATTTTGATGGCCAAATGGGTCATCAAATTTAAGTTCATTCTTTGTTGGTTATGCATCCAATGTGTCTTTAGATATGATGGGTTACTACCATGTGGATTTTATATGTCCTCCTGGGCACTTTAGTTTTTGGCTTTACTACTACCATGTATCGCTCTTTTCACTTTGACTATCTTCGCATTCTTTGTCAAATGCTTATTATGCAAAATATGTGATGAAAATTCTTACAAAATATAGAGCCTTTCCTTCATTCTTTGTGATTTCTACAAGACCCCCAACACATTCATTCTAAAGACCCAAGTATTTGTATCTTGTGTTATGATTTATATTTGGGATTTGACCTTTAGAACTTTTTTTTAGACCAAAAGTTCTGATATAATTCTCATGAAATTTTGTGTGAGACTTTTCTTCTCTTCTTCACGACTTTGTTGTCATGACATTTTTTCCAAAGACCCAAGTCTTCACAAGTTTTGTCATCAGACTTTTATTCTAAAATTTATCTTTGAAAGTTTTATCTTTGAGACCTCATGAAAAATTTCTAAGATTTTGTTATTATCTTTTATAACTTTTACCTTATCCTTCAAAACTTTTATTCAGACCAAAAGTTCCAACCAATCTTCACAACATTTTTTTTTTGAAAATAAAAAAATATAGAAAATTGACATGAAGTCTTTGGGCTTTATGTATACTTTAATTTGTGACTTTTGTTTTTAAGGTCCAATCCTTTTTAATATTTTCCATCATAAATTTTTCTTACAAATTTTTTGGTAAAATTGTAATACTTTTTCTGAAGACCTAATACTTGAATGATTTTTGTGAAGTCTTCATAACTTTTCTTCTTTGTGAATTTTGTTTTTGATCCTTTGCACAAAATTTTTTACTCAAATTTGAAATTTTTATTTAAGAGTAAAAGACTTAAACATTTATCGTGAAGTCTTCATATCTTTTGTAGCCTCTCTTTTGCATAAAAATTTTGACTACTCTTTTGCCAAAAAGCATGAAGGCCAACTTTTTTAGGTACCTATGGGCACAATTTAAAATTCATAGTTAATAATTAAAATTTAAAAATAAATGGCTAAACATTTAAATATAAATTCTTAAATAAAAATCCAAAAAGTGACTAAGTATAAAGTGAAGTGATACATAAACTTAGCCATTTCGCTAGATTTAGAAGCTATTTTCATCCATTTTTATGAAAATTGACTAAGTTAAAAATTAAAACCTTATAAACATTTAGTAATTAAGATTATAATTAGAATCAAAATGGATCAAATTGTTTAGCAAAATTATCTATAAAACTATGAAATAGTTAGATAATTTGCATGAACATAAGGTGAAATAGTCTAAAAGGAAGTTTCAAATGTGTTTCCAAAACATAAGTAGAAAAATAGACTAAGACTTCTAATATTTATGAAAATTTAGATATTAAAATTAAACTATTCCTAGATGTGAATTAGACTTAATCACTTATGATAAACATTCAATTATTCAAATTTAGTTAAATCAATGGAGCACATTCAGGATTTAAATATTCACATTTTAAAAAATAGGCATTCCTAAGAAGGTTATTTTAGACAAGTGATCACAATGAACTCTTGAAATGTATAAGATCAAAATATAGATCAAAAATAGGGTCCCCATTTTTAGTCTAAAAAGTGGGGCGTGTTGCACAAACAACAACAAATGGTGGCTCCTTCTATGAAATACTCTTAAGTATTGCCAGAATCTAGAATCTCTAATTTCATGAGAAGAAAAGAATTAGTTTCAAGAAATTAATCATAACAAACTTGAATTAAAAGGAACTAAATTATATGGGGACAAGTGAAATATTAATCCATAATATTGTTAAAACCATATGTGTGTGTGATCAAGTGATTGATTTATTTCCTTTGTATTCACACACAGTAATTCAAATTTACATAAGGCCAAAATTGTAGAAGGAAAAATATTTTACAATTTATCTTGGGATCAATGGTGTTGGAATTTCTCTACTAATAACCATGTATTTATATTACCAACAAAGATACCTCTAATCCCTTCCAAAGGCCTTGCTCCACTACCAACCATTTCAAAAATCCTATGGTGGAGGTTTCCAAGATCACCCTTTCAAGGAGAATTTTAGATTTTAGATTTTGTATTTTATCTCAATTATTTTGAAAGGAAATCTTAAAATTTCATCCATATAGGGTTGGGTACCAATCCAAAATTATAATTAAATTAACAAGTTCATGACAACTTAATATAAACCAAAACTAGAGCAATGCTGCATTTTTTCTACAACTATTTTATTAAGTGCATTATATGGATTCAAACAAGAAAATAATTATTCTAAAATTAATTTTTTATATTATGAATCATTGATCTTTAGAAATTAGGAAATGAATAATGTAATCATAGTAATTTCACATAAAATTTTCAATCAAAATTGTAGTTAGGCTCTTTGAGTGCCACCTATGTTACTCTTACAACAACCTTTAATTTCATTTATTTAATTAACAAGGAGAGCTTGAGGATAAAAATAGTTGGGATAAACCCAAAAACAAAGATAGAAAACAAACCAAAGCAAACTTAACCCAATAATAAGGGACAAAAAGGAAAGAAAAACAAAACAAAAAAGGGAAGGAAAAAGAAAAATATTCACGAGAAATGTTTAAGCAAGTGTATGCTTAAACCAGTCAAACACATAAATTCTTAAATTTTTTGATAAGGGAAAAGGAAAAATCTATTTCAATTTATGTTTTATTTTAAATTAGAAAACACTATCCCATAAATATTTATCAATATTTTATTTTTCTCATGTAACTCAAACAAACTAGGACTATAGAATTGTGTATTAGGTTTGTCTCTAGATTATAGAAAGCATGAGGGATAGGGTTTAGAAAATACCTCCACCCAAAAATTGTATTAAATTTAAGGATAAGGCTGGGTATTCATACATACCAACTTGATTGGAAGATCTAACCTAAAAGTGGCATGTTCATGATGGCTGCTAGTAGATGAGTCACTTGTCAACTACTTTTTGATTGACATAGATGCTATGGTAATATCTTAGCCTTTATATTTATTACCAAGGAGGTATGATAATGGTTCCTCCCATATCAATTATATCTTGAACTTATTATCTATGGTAGAGTTATGCAAAGTAATACACTGAAGATGTGCAATTTTAATTTTAATTTACATCAGTATACATCCTTCCTCCATCACTGCATACTTCAAGTTGATGCCAATTGGTTCAAATTCAAGGTTGTCTAGAATTTGGAGTTATTCCATTTGTAATACCTCTAATCCACTTATTTCATGTATACATCCTACTTGATCTTTGGCTTCTTCTTCAATCTCACTCATCTCCAATGATGGACTAGGAGAGATACTACCACCATTGAGTTATTTACAATATTGAATTAGCTTTTTAGTTTGAAAGGGAGAAACATAGGACAAGAATGATTTAGACACATGGCATGCATCTTCCTCATCCAATGGCTCCAACTCATATATTTCATCTTTAGGTTGATTATAAAAGACTTGTGATTCACCCTCTTGAGTAGGTAGCTCATCTTTGATTTGATCATGTGCTACCAAGTCACTCAATATAGTAGATGTTTCCTCATAATTAAACTCATCATTGTTAATCTCATAGATTACCCATGTATTTTCTATTGATAACTCCCTAAAATGAATGGAAAATAATTAGTATGAGTATCAAAATAAACCTAACTACTAAAATCAATAAAAATATCCTATTGATTGTTACTAAACTAATAGAATTATATGCATTAATGGAGCAAGTAGGGTCTTCATTACCTATAGTGGATTTCATTTTATAACACATTTACTATAATTATAGGGATAATATCTCATTATAAGGCACAACATGGTGGATGGGATGGCTCACAAGCAAGCAGATTGAAGGAATTTATGGATGAACATTTGATTATCTCAATGGGTACAAAAAATCAATATTATTATCATGAGACATGTTTGCTCTTTGATGGTAAAAGATTATTGATAATTCACTTCCAAGGATGTGATATCTAAATTAATCCTTCAAACAAATAAAGCATTGAGGGGAAACAACATACTAAGGTAAATCCCTATATCTATTACTTCAGGCTATAGGAAAGGATATTTCAAACCCATATATAGTTAATGAAAGCATTGGTTTAAATCACTTCAAAATTCATTGGGTTCCCTATGGGATGTAAAAAAATCATGGTATAGGGTAGCGAGATTGATTGGATCTCTAAAGTGGCTTAAGAACAAAATTTTGAAAGTAGCCCATGTGTTTATACACCCATCTAGTAGTCAAATTTATTAGTGGTATGCAGACTTACTAAAAGAATAAGTAAACAAACCACAAGCCACATTTCATGTTGGAGATGAGTTCTACTTATGGCATCCTTGAATGCATAAATTTGTTGTTTTTCTATCATAATCCCACCATGCATGTATTTTTTGTTAAATGAGCATGGATTCTTAAGCAAGTCACAAATGGGTCCTGGGAAATTTACTAGAAAACTATGCCCACCTATCCATGCTAAGGCCATAGGGATGATTAGGAAATGACACATAAGTTTTTTAGGCTTAAACCATTTCAAAAAATGTGATTCAATTTTAGATTAGGCCCTTCTTTTAGTGACAAAACATGTTGATCAGTGTTTCAACACAACCAGCAATTAGGTAGGGGTTGTTAATCCCTTCCTCTCTTGAAAGGAGACTTGTGTGAATAAATCACTCCAAGGTTTGAGTTACTAAGTATTGGTACACAAGGTAACCCAGTTAGCTCGTTGTGACCATACCATGTCAAGGGTCTTTGGTGTGTATTTCAAATAGATCAAGATTCATCAAAATAAAGAGCTTATGCCTAAAGAACTAGCAAAATTATTAAACCATAAATAAATAGTTGATTCTAAATTAAAATTTCCATTTCTTATAAGTTAAACAATACATAAATGAGCAAAAGATAAGAGTATGTAGTCAAGATAAAATATTTTATTCATACTACAACTCAAAATTTAAACTAATCTAAACTAACATACTAATTAAAAAGGAAAAAGAGAGAAGGGTAGGGAGAAATAGAAAAAGATTCTACTTTTTAATGTCACCTATTTTGATTCTATTGAGTAGATAAATCTTTGAGTAACCAGACCTTAGTTGAGCTAGACCTAGCACAACTCCTACTAAGGATGGTGGAAGATTTTTTAGAATGAAGTAGTAGAGACAAAGATAAGAATAGAGTCACCATATACATGTGAAAACCAAGTCTATCAAAAGGAAAAGATTTTAGATAAAGTTGTTTCTATTAAGGATAATTTGGGATTCATCAAATGCTTAGTGAGCTATAAACTCAGCTTCTAAATAGCCTTGACTTAGAAGATTAATCTAAAAATTAGGGAAATGCATGAAAGGAAATGATTAGCCCACTAATATAAATTCTAATCTAAAAAGATCCATCCAGATGTAGTCTCCTTTAATCCTAAAGTTAATAACATAGGCATAATCCTCTTAGTCCTAAAAAAGACTAGATATTATTACATCAAAGAGTTATTATTACAAAGGTACATAGGCCTAATGAGTTTGAATGCAAATTTAAATTTAAATGTAAATTTACCCATCAATATGGTGGTTAAATCAATCATTAATGCAATTATAATAATGTGGTTGAGTAGGTGGTTCAAAATCACTCACAAATTGAAGGCATGCCTAGAATTGGTACAATTTAACCATGCTTCTATTAAATTTTGGCATCTAAAAGTAGTTGGGATTGTATCACAACTATCAACTGCCCATGCTTCTATACAATCAATTTTCCTACCTCTTTAAGGTTGAGTTTTTATTTTATGATATGTGTTTGATTCCAATATGCATGACATGCTAGCAATTCTCATCTTATTCATGATTTAGTTAGATTATGATTTGATTTTGTAAATTAAATTGGATGCACATTTTATTCTCATCCTCTTGACATTTTTGATGGCTAATTAGGTCATCAAATGTAAGTTCATGCTTTGTTAGTGACATAGTTATCATTTCCTTTACTCTGATGGGTTAATTCCATGTGGCTTCTCTATGTCCTCCTAGGCACTTTAGCTTTTGGTTTTACTACTATCATACATCTCTCCTTGACTCTTTGCACTTTGGCTATATTTGGATTATTTTTAGAAGACTTATTGCACAAAAGATGTGATGACAATTATCCCAAAAGGGAAAGCCTTTCCTTAATTATTCATAATTTCTACAAGACTCTAATCATTTATTCTAAAGACCCAAGTGTTTGGATCTTATGTTATTTTGATTTGGGTTTGGGATTTCACCTTTAGAAAGTTTGTTCAGACCAAAATTTTTGATACAATTCATGTGAAATTTTACACGAGCCTTTTGTTTTCTTCTTTGAGACTTTACTTATTCATGACTTTGTTGTCATGACATTTTTTTAAATACCCAAGTCTTATCAAGTTTTATCATCAAACTTTTGTTCTGAACTTGGTCTCCACAAGTTTTGCCTTTGAGCCCTTGATCAAAAGTTTTGACCTTTTGTTGTCTTTTCTAACTTTTGCCTTAGCCTTTAGAACTTTTATTGTCATAACTTATGTCCAAGGATTAGTCTTTGGAAATTTTATTCAAACCAACAGTTAAAACTAATCTTTTCAATATTTTTTTGAAAAAACAAAAAACTTAAAAAATTATCATGAAGTCTTTGGGCTTTTTTGTAGAATTTCATTCATGACTTTTTTTCTAAAGGTCCAAGCCTTCACAAGTTTTATCATCAGAACTTTTGTTTATAAAAGTAATGGTAAAATCATAACACTTTTTTGGAAGACCTAATAGTGGAAATTTTTTTTTGAAGTCTTTGAAACTTTTGTCTTCTTTATGAATTTTATTTTTGAGCCTTCGTATAAAAGTTTTGACTCATTCTTGACATTTTTCCTAAAGAGTAAAATACTTAGAAAAATCTTGTGAAGTCTTCGAATTTTTATAGACTCTCCTTTGTGTAAAAATTTTGAATACTCTTTTATTGAAAACTGTGAATTCTAACTTCTTTAGGTACCTAAGGGCACAATATGAAATGCATAGTTAGTGATTTGATTTTAAAAATTAATGACTAAACCTTTGAATATAAATTGTTAAGGAAAAAGCTGAAAAGTAACTATGTATAAAGTGAAGTGATGCATAGACTTAGACATTTTGATCGATTTAGAAGCCAATTTTGTTCATTTTTATGAGAATAAACTAAGTTAAAAATTAAAATCTTGTAAACATTTAGTCATTTATATCAAAATGAGAATTGAAATGGATCAAATTGCTCTAGAAAAGGAGCAATAAGAATTTAAAATAGCTAGATAATTGCATAAACCTCAAGTGAAATATCCTATAAGTATGTTTAAAATGTGTTTCCAAAACACAAGAAAATAATTAGGCTAAGACTTTGTATATTTATGAAAATTTAGATATTAAAATTAAAGTATTCCTAGATGTGAATTATACTTAAGCACTTATGATGAACTTTTAATTTTTCAAATAATTAAATCAATGGAGTACATTTAAGTTTCAAATCTTCACATATAGAAAAATAGGCATTCCCAAGAAGGTTATTTTAGATAACCAACCATAATGAAATCCTAAAAGGTATAAGATCAAACTCTAGAGTAAAAATAGGGTCCCTATTTTCAATATAAAAAATGGGGCATGTTTTGTGTGAGTAAAAAAAAATATTATTGAAAGAGGTTGGTTCAAAACAAGAAATTTTTTTAAGGCCAGTGACATGCAAACCTCAAATCTCTTCAAGGATATCTCCAAATATTATAGAATTAATGGAAACATTCATGACAACAAAGGCAAATTTTGACACTATTTGATTTATGTAATACTTTAGTATTATACACTTCAAAAATACCTATCAATGTTATACCTTTTAGTTATGGATTTACCCATTGCCAAAAGGCTCACATTCAATATCTCTTTATGCCTAAATTAATTATCTCTTAGTCTAACCAGTGCTATTCTAATGACCAGGCCTTCTATATTATGCAAAAATATCTAAACCTGATCATTATCCTTCACTACTAATTTTTGAATTGTACATATTTTCTAGCTTCTTGGACACTTGCATCCTAGATAGACACTTCCATTGATGTAAGTTTCTACCTTTTATACAAAGTTTCCACCTTTTATAAAAAGTGTCAGGCTCCCAAAATTCATCCAATTTTAAAAATGATATGTATCCTAAAGGTCAACCTAAGTGCTTTAATGTGATATGTTTTTAAAAGGCAATTGTATCTATATAATATCAACCTTCATTCATTCCTCACCTAGTAATTGTTGGGAAATCACAAGGTAACTTACAAGAAGCACTCAATCAAGCATTGAAGTGATAAAACTTCCTTATTCATACCTATTTCCATATGATTCATAGGATCAATATTCTCACGGCTCTAAAATATTCAAAGAGTAGTTCATGAGCCATATTTTCCAAGTTACAAGCTAGGTCACTACATGTCATTGCTTATCACATGTTTCATCTTGATACACATAAAAAACAACACATAGGGGAGAAATACATAAGTTTGAATCCCTCTTTAGAGGATTGACTACGTAGGTAATGCCCATTGATAGAGGGGTTCTTGGGATAGCTTAACACTATGAGCCCACTAACCCATTTTTTTTATAATCACTGAAAGTGTGAGGATGATATGGTTTGATAATTTGACAAATATTAACAAAATATGTGCATGATATGAAAAAATCAAAATAAATGTGATATAAAACCTATAATTATCCAATTGGTCACATATAGATCTAATTAGTATTCCATACAAGACACTTGTGTCCTAGTTAGACATTTGTATTGATACAATTATATAGATTCGATGCAAGTATCCAAGGCCACATAAATAATATTATTAAAACCTAAGGATTATTTTAGGATCACCTTCTAGTCCACTTCTAGCCTTTTCTAGATCAGACATGTATGAGCATAATAAACTAAGTACCAATTATTCCTTATTCATTACAATATCTATCAATGGATCTACTTTACTATTTTAAGAAATTTTAGTTATATATCTTCATAATTTTATTTACCTAAGTTTATATTAATTATTTCACTCATTATATTAGTTTACCATATTTGTGTAAAAGCTAATCTATTACTCCTTAACCCTAGATTACCCCAATATCTAAATTTGGGGTTAAATATTCGATGAACCCAACCTTTGGTCTCCAAACCCCAGCTCAACCTATGGTTTCCTTTTTTATCTAATTTCTAATTTCTAAACTACAAATATTTTAAAATTAGATTTTCATCTCTCTTAAAAGAATTAATCATGGATGTTTATTATAATTTATTTACTTTTTCAAATTGTCATAGTAATTCTTATTTTTTTGTGCACATACATTGCCAAACCAATCAAAAATATACTCAAGAAAAGTAACAACATAAGAAAACTTAGTCTCTTTTTATAACTATTCTTGTAATAAAATGGAACCTATGCAGTAAATTACTATTGCACCTAATAATATTGAGTAATCCTACAATAAACATACCAGGATCTCACCTTTTGATGTTGTAAAATAGTCAATTAATTATAAGGATATGTTATATGAGGCATTGTGTAAAATCCAAGTACCAAGTGACATAAATTTGGCTTTCTTTGTAGATATTATGCAAGATCTCATCTTTAATGAAAACCTTGTAACTTTTTTATTACCAAAATTTGCCTTTAAAGAATGACATCAATCAAGACTTGCCTTTATCAATGAAAATTACTATTCACAACAAAGGAAGTCAAAAAGATCATATAAAATATATATCAATGATATATAATTTTGAAAAAATATAAAATGATACAATTGATAAATTTTAACTTTTTGACTTATTACACAAGTCATCCCCTTTTAAGGGTATTCTTTTGAGAACATTACATATGAAAACCTTGTTAATTAATGTAGAGCCACCATATGTGACCTTTGTATTTTGTATTTCAATCTATCAAATGGACCGAACATAATATTTCCCTTGAAAATAAGGATTTATCACATAAATCTATGAATGAAAGAAGCTTCCATGCATCTATTCACGTACATATTCATTTAAAAACTAATACAAAGGTTAAAATAAGACATAAAACACTGACTAATACCATATCATAGAAATTTAATTCATGCCTCTCATCTAATTAACTTATGAGCCAATTTACATTATTACTTGAGTCTCTAGCTTCTTTATTTAAAAAGCTTGTAGATTATCATCTCATATCTCTTTCCTCCCATAAAGGTTGATATGAGTAGACCTCTACCTTAGGAATATGATGCCAATGCTTATTTTTACTATCACCAAGGCCCTTGGTATTATACTAACTGATGATATACCTTAAAACATAAAATACAATACCTTATTGATAACTATCATCTTACATTTGATGACCCTCCCAAAGATTTAAGGTCATAATTTGGTGACTGTTATAACTAAAATATGTTTAGTGATCTGTTAAAATGTTATTCTTAGAAGAATTTGAAAGTGAAAATGACATATCGTGTACATCCCCCTCCACCACATTATGGGTACCCATTATATGGGATTATCGGTATTAATACATGACATACACCTCATATGGTTCAAAGACCCTCTATTAATTTTGATGATATTTATATTGTGGATGATGACTCAGATCTTCATTCCTTATTCAATTTAGCATACATTGATCAATAAATTATTCATAGTGTTATGATAGATAATGGTGATAGCAAAAATGTTTTCATTATGACATTAATTACACATTTGGAATATACACATGATTATTTACACCCTTCAACCAAAATAGTCAAAGCATTTTATGGGACCTCATAGTAGATTCTTGGTGAGAATGACTTACCTTTATAGGTTTTCCCATCACATGTGATCATTACCTTCTCAATCATACCATACATAGTATTCTTTGATGAATTATTGGAATGACCTTGTATACATAAACTCTATGCATTAACTTATATAATGCATGGGTGTATTAAATATATTCATACCAACATAGTAGTCATAGTTCCTAGAATTCCATTTGAACAAAAATGATTTATTCTAAGATAAATAATTAACAAACCTAATAAGGTAAATTCTTTGTAAAAGGTTAAGAAATAGGCAATCCCCTTTCTTAGGTATCCCATACTTGAGAAACCACTATATCGAAGATACATAGTGGATTCTATGGAATTGTCATCTACTACTACATAAAAAACTCATGTATCTAGAACAAATAAACATGTTCCTATTATTGTTACTTAAAATACAATACAAAGAATATAATGATAGGTTCCATGAATCCCTATCCTCTTATTACCTCTTTATGATCTCAAATTCTAATGACACATACACATAGCATTATAAAGCCTATAGTGCCATATATTACATATATACATGCTCCTCAGTAGTACCACCAATTTTATATACCATATCTAGTTTTTATAGAACTTCCAAATGATCATCCCTTAGATGGGATAATTATTTAGAGTGTTCCTTTCCAAAATACAAAAAAAATTCAAAAAAATCAAAAATACTAAAAAAAATCATGTTCCTAATTGTACTATATCTTATATGTATGTTGTTTGCTTTATGTTAGTAGATATCATATCATTCATTTTGATATACACATGTTTCATGCTTCATTTTAGTGTGATACATGCATACCCAAGTACATGATATATGCACATACAAATGTTGATATTTCCTTCTACTCACATCCTAAGTACATTAGGGACATTTGCTTCTTTGATAATAATACACCTAGGTTACATTATTATATGACCACTTTTCATTATCATGTTTGAGCTTATATACTTACAGATGCCTATATCCATACTTATACCTTTCATAGTGTACTTGATATGCTATTTACTGAACATTTTAAAAACACATAAGTTTAATAACTAGGATTTTATGTTCATGTTGGTTTCCTATTCTCCTTGTTTGTTATTGTCTTGAATTGTATTTATTATTTTGAGCATTTTAATATGCTCTATTGAGTATGGCCCTCATACCTATGCTTACCTATTTTGACGTTTGAACATGTCATTGTTTATTATATGTTGAAATTTTAATATGTAATCCAATGCTTTATGGACATTTGACTAAGTCATGTCCCTTTGATTGTATAGCATTTGAACATGCCCCTTGTATGAGGTCACATTAGACCATTTTTTATTACTTTGATTTTGAGTGCTCTTATGTGTGTGCTCTTAATTTATTATTGAGCTTGTATTGTTACTCTATAGATGTTTCCATGATATACATCATGCATTTTAAGATTGGATGTGATCACATATTGCATGCCTAACTGTTATGTTTACCTTGACATGTTACCCATGATAAATGTTACATGATCCATACATAGCTTACACAATTATTGTATCCTTTTTGAGGTAAGGTAACTATTAGATTCTACTTCCCTTCACATCAAAAGGGGGATATATCAATGGGGTCATGTCATACAAAAATGGACTCCACACTTTCTTAGATTCTCTAAATTATAGTGGGACTTGTTATCATTTTAAATGTGTAACCATGGATGCTCTAAAGTGTGGAGGAGTTTTTACCTATGGGGTACTAGGCATGAAGGTCTTGCATAGGGCATGAGAGTCTGAGGTACTATATGTGGAAGTATTATCACTTAGTTATGCATGTGAAAAGTGGTTGTGTTGTCACAATGATTGGAACATCCCCAAGATGTGGGACCCTTGCACTCCTTGGGATGAGCCTTTGGAGTAGGTTGGATTCCTTCTATTCTAAGTGCACCTAGTTTAAGACTAGCATGCATGCCTAAAGAGCAGAAAGGAAAACTACTACTAATCTAAACCTAAGATATTTAAGAGGAAAAGGTAAGGGGAAGGTGAGAGATGTTGAAAGTAAAAGGAAATGCACCTAGAGTAGAGTGAGAAATCCTACTACCATAAACACAATGCAAACTCCTAAACATAAAATAATAACACATATATTATACCAAGTCACTTTACATGCATAAATATTTCATATAGAAGCATGATAATGCAATGCAGTATTAAGAGGGATGAATATTATCCACAAACAAAGCCTATGCAAACCCTGGTATGCACAAGATAAGTCTACAAGTGAGTTTTGAGTTCAATGAATAGGTATTGGGGATGAATGATGAATGAGAGGGGTGAACATTACCCACAAATAGAAATAAAAAAACAAATAGCACACAAATCATCAGAAGAATGAAAGGGGGTTAACTTAATTCTCACTAATTTATAAGATTTAGCCAATACAAGTGATCATGGAGGGCAGTTTTAGTAGCGTAAGGTTGTTAAAATGTGTTAGCCCTTTTATAGTGAAAGAACCAAGATTTTATAGTATACTAAGTTGGTTGTATAATTAATGTACCACTTAGGGGTGATAGATGTAGCATTTAATCCTTTATGGCATTATGGCCATGCTTCTTGAAGTTTGCTTGGTGATTGGATCTAGGGTCGGTAGCAAGATCACTTCTGGATCCACATGTATTTGGGAATGGAATCTCTCCCTAATATATTTAGAGAGTGATGTGCACTCAAGTCACAAATTTTGATAGCCACTTTTACATTTAATTATATTGATGATGCCTCAATCTCCTCTCAACTACTTCCAACTACTTTCTTTATACCCGGCATCCTCTTGGCACATGGTGACTTCTGGTTGATCTTAGGTATAGCTCCATGAAGATGATATGTGTTGTTTTAGTGGGATCTTAGAGGAGTCTTTTGGTTTGTTGGGAAATATTAGTGAAGATATATGACCCTAAAAATTGGCATGAAAATCCACTAGATAAGTACAGGGAAGCCTCTGAATAAGATTGTTCATGAAGACTGGAAGTCCTAAGCATTTCCTCATGATTTGGTAATTACTCCCTAAAAAATTCCTTTGATTCCCATATGGAATCCTAGAGTCATACATATTGAACTCATGTACTTATTAAACTATGTGCCACATAATCTTGCATATGGGAACATATTTAAAACTTTATGCAAGCATGATTCATCATTGCTTCACTGCACAAATGCATACGTTTATCTTGAGCTCAGGTGTAGATGGGAAGTGTTTATGCTTAATTTACTTAAAATTCTCTAGTCCTCATAGGTGAGATATATATATTTTTAAGCCTTTGGAATCCTTACACTGACCTAGGGGTGTCTTAAAGAATCAGCACTTTTGGAGACCTTTATAGGTTGATTGCCTGTTAAGAGGGAATCTAGTAGCCTTTGAATGATTCATTAGGCATGAATTCTTTGGAACTTTTGGCTTTGGAAAAAATTGAGATTCAATTGACAAAACAAGAACTATACCAAAGGCACTTAGAATAAAATACCTAATCTAATAAAACACTACACATGAGTGCTTAGAAGAATCAAAACTAATCTAAAACAAGGTCCATGATGCACTTGAGGGAAATGAAAAACATATACTCTACTTATTTATAAATTATACAAAATATTTATGGAGATAGCACTTGAGGTGAATCCCATTGACCGAGATAGGTATCTCTTCTCCACTTAATCTAGCAATTTACAAGGTGTTAGATGGCTTACAACTATTTATGGTATATAGACCACTCCATATTGTATCAAATTTAGTGTGTTTTCTATCCTTTACTCTATATGTATCCAATTTGAGCAACAAGTCTCCCTCCCATAAACTCTTATCATTAGCCTTCTTATAAAATACCTTCTTGGTCTATGCCTATTAAAGTTCTATAGTTCATGTAGTTTAGACTCGTGTTTTTTTGAGCTCCATTAGCTCAGCTAATCTTACCTTAAGGGTATCACTCTTGATTATCTCAAACTAATGTATGAGTTCTAATGAAGTAGACTTAAGTGATGATGATAATATGGCCTCCCTTCCATAAACTATCATGAAAGGTGAATTTCCTAGCACTTTCTTGGGCATGATCTAATCATCCCAAAGAGTAGTTCTAAGTTTAGTGTGCCAATCTCATTGGTTATCCTCCAAAGTCCTTTTTATTATGCAAATCAAGTTCTTATTTATGGACTCAACTATACCATTACTTTGAGGGTAATAGTTTGATGAGGCACTCAAGTAGATGTTGTGCTTAATGGCCCACTCACTAATCTTGGTTCCAAGGAAAGCTAGTGTATTGTTAGAGATAATGGTGGTTGGAACACCAAATATTGTTACAATGCACTCTTAGAAGTTTAGGATGGATATTTTATTATCCTCTTTAAGCATAACCATTTTCATCCACCATGTGAAATAGTCGATGGTTGTAATAATCCATTTATGCCCATAAATTAATGGTGGATTAATCATGCCTATAAAATCTAGGCCCTACTATGCAAAAAGTTGGTCAGCTTGAATTGGGTGCAGTGGTAAGGCTACAAGCCTTTATTTGCCTATGAATAAGGTACATTTCTTACAATTTTACACATACGCGTGCACATATTTGAATAGAGTTAGACAATAATAAATTGCTTGCATGATCTTCATGGTAATGGTATTAGGTGAATAATGGCCTCTCATAGGCCATCATGGAACTATTGAATAATTATGCTTACTTACTCTAGTTATACGTACCTTAGAAGGACTTCATTAAGATCCTTCCAAAAGAGTGCATCTTTAATGAGCACATAAAGAATGTATTGCAATCTAAAATACTTGTGCTTATCTTTGTCAAGGCCAGGAGGATATATGTTATGCTAAAGGAATGTCTTCATATCATATATGTAGTTAGTCATAGTTTCTTTATTTGTACACTCTTCTTCATGTGACACTAAGACTATGCCATCATTAGGTTTTTCTATCTTAGCTAATTATTCACAGAGTCCCTTCCCTCACACCAGTTTGGTGACCTAAACATCCACATAATATTTCATCACCTTTGTGATCCATATATCTCTTTTTTCACTGATTTCCTTGTTAATCAATAACTCTTTGGCACTTGTATGTGTGACCATGATTTGGATCTTGTTGTTAGAGAGCATATTCCTGAATTTCCTTAGTGCTATCACAACTGTGAGTATGTGATTCTCTATGAAACTATAGTGTATCTCATAATCCTTTAGCACCTGGCTAAAGAAGGCAATTGGTTACTCTAATTGGTCTTTATTATATTGTGTTAGGATGGCTAAGATGCCTTCAGATCCACTAAATGTGTAAAAGATGAAATCCTTGCTATAATCTGGGTTGATCAAGTTGGGGGCTTACATGATGGCCTCAAATATTTCCTTACCCTCACACATCTAACTAAAAGTAGCATTCTTATTTAAAATCACCATGAGGGGCTTGACCAAGATGATGAAACAAGGCATAAACCTTCTCACAAAGTTGATTTTCCCCAAGAAGCTCTAGGTACTTTTCTTGTGGCTCAAGAGAGGGAGGGACAATATAACCTTGACTCACTCTAGATCACTTTTGAGTCCCTCTTTAGAAATTATATTCCCAAAGAGGGATCCTTCATGAACTACAAAGATACATTTGCTAGGGTTGAGACATATCCCAAACTCATGGCATTTCTAAAAGACCTACTCTAGATGACCTAAGTGATCATTTGAATGCTTAGAGAAAATGGATGTCATCAAGGTAAACCAAGATGATATTATTGATGAGTTATTTTAATTCCATATCTATGAATATATGTAAGCTTAAGTCTATATTTGTCAAATTGAATGGCATGTGTTGGTATGCAAAGGTTCCCTATTTATTAGCGAACACAGTTTTGTAACAATCATATTCTTGTACATGGATTTGGTTATAGCCTAAATAACCATCTAGTAATGAAAATATTTCCACGCCTATAACCAATTGAAATATTTACTCCATTGGTAGGATAGTGGTCTTTAAGGGAAGCCTTATTCAGGTCCCTGAAGTCCACATAGGGATTTATCTCCCCATTCTTCTTTCTCATTAGGACAAAATTGGTGACCCATAAGGAATGTTTGATTGGAATTATTATATTGGCCTCAATGAGTTTTAAAATATCCTTACACATTAATGCTTCCAAATTCATATTATCTACTTTTGGTGCATGAGTTATGCACTAGGATCTAGCTTGATTATGTGTTGCACTAAACCTAGGTCAAAGCCTCTTAAATCATTGTATCTCCATGTGAATATATTATCATATCTCCTACTAAGTTAAATAAATATTTCAATATCTAGTGTATATAAAACCTTACTAGATTGAAGATCTTTTCCTTCTAAAATTCTTGTGAGCATTGAGATATCTTCTTTGGTTTTCATGTTGTGCCTCTCTCCTTTGAATTAGTCATCAGAATCAAAGATGTTTTCTATGGTGACTAGCCCTCTTCGTAACTTGTTTCATTTTAATTGGATGATTTTATCTTCATATTGGGCACATATTTGTGCCTAGTTCATGGTCTAAAACTTTGCCTCATCCTATAGGAAGTTTATTATTTTCTCATCACTCTCAAACACTTGCCAATTTTCTACATTGTTAGGAACTACTGATCTAACCACGAGCTTGAGAAATTATTCAAATTCTTTAATTATGTTGCATGGAATGTCATACTATGCACCTAAAATCGCAATCCTAGTTGCATTAACATTTTTTACTCTTGGTAAGGAAATGATATTTAATACATCAAAGCCTTCTATCAAATCTCATACTCTATGTTTATAGGCTTTTATCAAGCCATTCTTAGTCAAGCTCTACACTCTAACTTGGTTGACAACCAACTCACTATCACCTAGATCTTTAATTACTTTGATTCCTTTATTTTATGCAAGTTAAAGGCCTTGGATTAGTACCTCATATTTAGTAGAATTGTTCATGAAATTGAACTATAATCTAAAAGCATGGAAGTATTTTCATTTTTGAGGTGATATCAACATGACACCATCTCCTAAACCATTCCTACTTTGGGATCCATAAAAGTACAATTTTCATGTACCTTTAGGGTCTTCACATAGTTTCATGAGCTTAGGTATCATATAATTCTCTTCTATGATGTAATATGTGCCTAGCCCCATATATGCATTATCATATGGATGTCACTCAAAGAGTTTACATGGAAATTCATCTAGCAAATTATCTAGGGTTTCCTCTGATGGTGTCATAACCTCATGGAAAATTTAATCCTCCTCTTGATCAAACATTACATAATTTTTCTCAACTAGGCTAGGAGAGTATGGCTTGACTTGGATTTTGAAGATAGGTTATGCCCTAATAGTCACTTTGGTCTTGTACGTAGTTTTCAATAGAATATGTGACTAGTCTTAAGATAAATATCCACCCATATTTATCATGAAATATCTAGAGAGGTAGATGAGGATGTAAGTCAATGACTATGATATACTTCATAATAAAGAGGTTTGGGTATGCAAGAAGTGTTAGATTTAAATCCTTGATTATTCCCATAGCTTTGACTATCATGCCATCAAGTTGGACTACTCTTTTTTAAACAAGGGTGTATGTAATCCCAAGCATATCTACAATCTTCTTTGGCATTATTGAATTGCTTGCACCAAAGTTAATCATGAAATTTTATACTATTTATTGTTTAATGATTAAGGAGATATAGAATGGAGGTGGATTATTGCTATTATGCACTTGCACTTCTTCCTTTAGCTATAATAAACTTGTAGAGGTAGTGGGTAATGATTGAGGTGCCTGGCATTCTTAGAACCCCTTTAGCACATCTTGTAGCAAATTCCATTGAGATAGAATAGTGAGTGCATACCACATTATGATGTTGAGGCTCATCTTCTTCATCTATTCTACTATATTGAAGGGAACCTAAGAACCCTTTGGTTATGGCTTTAGAATAGAAACCTCTCTTGGTGTTGGCGTACTAACTCAAGATGATCCCTCCTTTTTCAGTATCATTTTTGGGTGCAAAGGTTGTGAAGGTTTCTTGGATTTTGCAACTGCATGATTAACTTAGGGCACTAAAGGAAAAGGTGTTAAGGCTAGTGTAACTTCTTTTATAGCTATCCTTTTAAACATTATGTTGAAATTGATTAGAGTACTTCCTCCACTAGGTATGGCATTTTGACTCACATAGTTAATGTCTTATTCATTCCAATTGATGAAAATGGACCCTTCTTGTGGTTGAAATGGTGCTTGGATCCCTTCCTCTTTTGGGGTTACACTACTTGTTTTCTCTTGTAAGGCATGATTCTCACCATGAACACTTGGTTCAATATCCCATTCATACTTATAGCTTGATTATGTGGTTGATTACATCGAAAGCACCATTTGAAATCCTATGCTAGATTATTTTGTACTAGAATAATGGCTTTAGAGGTGATGACAATGTTAGTCTTTTGTGCATAATGCACTCTATTATATGTGAGTTGAATTTGAATTTGAGCACCACCTTGGTAGGGAGGTATGTTTGACTAGTATTTTTGAGTGAAGGGTTGATGATGTCTAGGATATTGTGTTTGTTGCCTTTTGAGGGAAACTATTCATTTCAAAAACATTTCAATAGTGTATTCTCTTCATGAAATTCATTAGAAGAGACAATGGGTTGAGTAGGTGGGTTCACTATAGTAGGTATAGGTGCTATCTTAGGTTGCACATATACTTTATTAGGGAGAGGTTCTATGAATATAGGCATGGGGGGTCTAGGTACAATCTTGCTTGCTTGAATCAAATAATTTTTTTCACACACTACCACTTCATAAGCATCAAGGAGGACCATACCTCCCATGGACTGAATCATCACCACTATATCACTATTAAGATATTTATAAAATACAAGAATGTAATGTTTGGATAAGGATTATATAAGGATGGTGTTATATCCTAAACTCTATAGAATCTAAATTTTAAGTTGACCATCATTTCATGTAGCACTCACTTTATAGTCATAAATTATTCTGTCAAAGATAAGTGATTTCTCCAATATTTAAATTACTTGCATAATTATTCATCGATCTCATCCTAGTTATGAATAAAGTTCAGTTACAACCCTTAGTACCATTAAAGAGATTTTCCCTTAAATGAAGAAGCTAGTAACCTAATTGCAATGTTGTCCTAAGTGACATGGTGCACTGAGAATATGTTTGCAATGTCTTGGTTATGCTCCATAAGTGAGGTTGAATTCTCACCTATGAAATAGGGAAAATTTTTGAGAGTGGGCATTAGAATGCCATCGTGCTACACTAAGACTAATATACTACCTCTATTGAAAGGCAAAAACACCTGATTCCTTGATAGAATTATAAACGGAATGGGGAATAGACCTCACCTTCTTACATGAAACCTTCCAAATGGAGGTGTAGACTATGCTCTATGAGGTGACTAGCTTATGTTACATCTTATGATAGGGGACAAGGATATTCTGACTCTCTTTCTTGAGGGCACTAAAATCTCACTAAAATGGAAATTAATGCCTCTTATAGATGATCTTGTTATTATTATCATGTAGGTAAGGGACTAATATTTATGGAACAGTGATGTTTGGAGTCACCCAGTGCTCTCACTGAGTGTCTACTAAAATTATTAGCTAAAGATAGCACTAATTCTTTATTTTTTCTTTAAATTATCCCATCATGCATGCTAGAAACTATTGTCATTAAAAACATGCACCTGTGGATGCTCTATAGCATGGAGCCATTTTTGGCTATAGGGTGTTAGGCACAAAGGTCTTGTGCATGGCACAAGAGTCTAAGGTGTTAGACATGGAAGTATCATCAATCATCTATGCACGTAAAAATCATTTGTCTTTTCATAGTGATTGTCACATTCCTAAGATGTATAATCCTTTCATTCCTTGAGATGAGCCTCTAGAATAGGTTGAATTCCTTCTATTCTAATCACACCTAGTTTAAGACTAGCACACAAGACTAAAGAGAAGAAAGGCAAACTACCACTAAACTAAACCTAGGATCTTTGAGAGGAAAAGAGAGGGGGGAGGTAAGAGATGTTGAAAGGAAAAGGTGATGCACCTATAATAGAGTGAGATCTCCTACTATCGTAAACACAAAGAAAATTCTTGAGAACAAGATAATATCACACAAATTATGCCAAGTCACTCTACATGCATAAGTATTTCATATAGAGGCATGAGAATGTAATGTAGCATTAAGAGAGACAAATATTATCCATAGATAAAGCCTATGCATACCCTGGTGCATACAATATAAGGCCTATAAGTGAGTTTTAAGTTCAATAAAAAGGTGTTAGGGATGAATGATGAATGAGAGGGGTAAACATTACCCACAGACAAAAATCAACAAACACAAATAGCACATAAATCATCAGAAGAATGAAATGAGGTGAACTTAATTATCATTAATTTATAATATTTATCCAAAATAAGTGCTCATGGATGGAAATTTTAGTAGCATAAGGTTTCTAAAATGTGTTGACCCTTTTATATTGAAAGAATCAGGACTTTATAGTAGAATAAGTTGGTTCTATAATTAATGTGCCACTTGGGGGTGGTAGATGTAGCATTTAATCCTTTATGATGTGTTATCCATGCTTTTTAAATTCTACTTAGTGATTAGATCTAAGGTTGGTAACAAGATCCCTTATGGATCCATATGCATCAGGGAATGAAATATCTCCCTAACAGAGTTAGAGAATGATATGCACTCTAAGTCCTAAAGTTTGATATCCACTTTTGAATTTAATTATTTTGATGATTCCTTGATCTCCTCTCAACTGCTTCCAACTAATTTCTATATACCTAGTAGTTACCTGACACATGGTGACTTCAAGTTGGTCTTGGGTACATCTCTATGAAGATGATATGTGTCACTTTTATGGGCTCTTAGAGGAGTATTTTGGGGTTTTGGGAAAGAGTGGCATGGATGTGTGACCCTAAAAAATAGTCTATAACTCTATTATATTATCATAGGGAAGCCTCTAAATAAGATTATGCATGAAGACTGGAAGTTTTAACCATGCTCCTCATGATTTGGTAATTGTTCTTTGTGCACTTCCTTCAATTGACCATCTAGAATCCTAGAGTCTTACATCTTGAACTTGTGCCCCTATTGAAATATGCACCATAAAACCTATGTAGGTTCATATTGAAAACCTTATATAGGCATGAGTCATCATTTTTTTACTACACAAACTTATGCCTTCATCTTGAGCTCAAATGCAAACGAAAAGTATTTGCACTTACTTTATTTAGAATGCTCGAGTCCTTACCAATGCAATATATCTTTGTAAGCCTTAAAAATCCATACATCAACTTTGATGGTGACTAAAAGAGTCAACATGGCCATGTTATGAAAACATGTTCTCCATATTTACACCAATTCTTAGATTCTTGAGATTATAGTGGGAGCATGTTATGGAAACATGTTTTCCACATTTACACCAATTCTTAGATTCTCCAAATTATAGTGAGGGCATGTTTCCATATGTTCTCCACATTTACACTAATACTCAACTTCTCTAGATTATAATTGGTCATGTTATGTGAATATGTTCTTCACACTTGCACCAATTCTAGATTCAATAGATTTCATAGTTATATGATCTAGATATACATTTACGGAAACATTATATACATTATTTTTTTTATTATACCTAGATTTTAGATTGAGACATATATGAGGTACATATGCCATGAAAAGTGCACCTAAAATTGAAAAATCAAATAAATTTCTATTCTTAAAATACTATTATGGATTGTTATTATACCCAAGTTAGATTTTTATGGATAGTTATTGAGCCAATCTATTGCAATAGTTGGTTCACCTTTGGAAGGATGAGTTGATTAAATCCCTCAATAGTACCAAGCTTATAAGTTAGACTTGATTAAACTATCAAACTTTACCAAAATTATAGGTTGGATTTGAATAAATCATTTACCTCACTAGATATATGTTTTGAGTTGATTAAATTGCTCACATTCACCAAATCATGCACATATTTGGGTTGCACGATTGATATAAAACAAGCTCAATAAACATGTTACAACTCACCCTTACACTAAGGCCAGGGGTATGTGTCCTCCAATATTTATATACATATGCACTTTTAGATTCAAATTTATCCTAATATCATATTTTGAGTTTCATAATGAGACATCCTTTCAAATAAAATTTCCAAAAGTTAAGATGGTTGCATCAACACATAGGTGTACTCTTAATCTTGCTCTCTCTACTTTCAAACATTTCAAATTCTTTCAATATCATATTTCATACATTGATTATATAATTTAACATCATCTTGGTTGTAACTAAATCACCAACAAAGCATTCAAATTGGGCTCACACAAATATAAGGTGTTTTATACACACCCAAGTATGCATTTATTTCCTTTAAACTAGAAATTCCATTACTAGATTAAAAAGGGGAATGTAGAC
Organism: Torreya grandis; assembly: GCA_037957365.1. Classification (NCBI taxonomy): domain Eukaryota; kingdom Viridiplantae; phylum Streptophyta; class Pinopsida; order Cupressales; family Taxaceae; genus Torreya; species Torreya grandis. Next base: position 4,044,653 of record JARHVA010000781.1, on the reverse strand, counting down.
ACTAAATATGGTTTATGTAATACTTTAGTCTTGCACACTTGGTAAATAACTATTATGGTTGTCCATTTCAATTATAGACTTTTTTGTTGTTGAAAGGCTTGCATTCATGATCTCTTTATGCCTAAATTGATTATCTCTTAGTCTGACCACTATTATTCTGATGACCAGGGATTCTATACTATGAGAAAAATCTATAAACTTGATTATTATCCTTCACTATCAGTTCTAGACTTGTAACTATTTTCTAGTTTCTTAGACACTAGTGTCCCAAATAGACATATGCATTGACACAAGTGTCCACTTTTTCTACAAAGTGTCTAGTACCCAAAATTCATCTAATTTACAAAACAAATGTATCATAAAGTTAAGATTAAGTTATTTAATTCAAGATATTTCTAAAAAGGATTAGTGTATATACAAATAAACCCTCATTCATTCCTCACCTATTAAATACCAAGAAATCACAAGGTAACTTATAAGAAGCACTCAATAAATCATTCAAGAGAGAAAACCTACCCTATTCATCCCTATTTTCATATAATTCATAGGAGTAGTATTCCCATATATTTGAAGCATTTAAAGAGTAGTTCATGAGCCATTTTTTTGAGTTACAATCTAGGTGCATTCCATTTCTTATCACATGTTACATCTTGATACACAAAAAAACCAACACATAGGTCTAAATACATAATTTTGAGACCCTCTTTGAGCATCGGGTATGTATTCAGTGCCCATTGATAGAGATATCCTTGGGTCAACTCGACACCGTAAGCTCACTAACCCATTTTTCCCATAATCACTCTAAGGGTGAGGAATTTAGGGTTTGATCATTTGATAAAATAATGATATCCTATGTGCATGATTTGAATACATAAAAATAAATGTGATAAAATACCCAAATATATCTAGCTAGTGGCATCTATATCTAGTTATTAATTTATACAGGACTCTTGCATCATAGTTAGAAACTATGTCAACTTAATTATTTAGTTTCAATGTAAATATTTAAGGTCACAAAAAGAATATTCTTAAAATCTAATGAATATTATAAGATCACCTTCCATTCCACTTCCAACCTATTCTAGATCAAACCTATATGAGCAAAGTAACCTATCTAAGTACCAATTGTTCTTTATTCATTGTAATATCTATGAATGGTTATACTTTACTATTTTTATCAATCTCAATTGTATAACTTTAGAATATTATTTATCTAGGTTTTTATTAATTTTCTTGCTTATTATATTATTCACCATCTTTATGCAAAAGCTAATATAATACCCCTTAACCCTAGATACCCCCAATATATAAATTTAGTGTTAAACATCAACTAAAGAGGTAGTTGAGGAGGAAGTAAAATAAAAATAAATTATGGGTCAAACCTATACACATAAGTGATAGAATAAAATATTGGTTCCTCCCTCAGCATGTCAAAAATTACCAGTATCAAGATAATAGGTCACACCATCTTCATCCTCTTCTCCACCACCTTCACCATACTCTCCAAATTATTTTGAATCCTTAACATGGGGTGTGAAGTAGTAATAATATTCCATTGATAATCCATCAATGTAGGATCACTTAAAGCAATATAAATCACAATATCAATCTAAAGAGAAACAAATACATAAAATTTTGAAGGTCAAATCTTGAGTAGACAAGGAAAAAGATAAAAAATGACAAGGTTGACAAGATCAAGATAAAAAGGAATGGGAAGAGAAGCATATGAGAGAGAAATAAGAATAATATGAATGGGAGGTGAAAAAAAATGAATTTGATGTTAGATGCCCAAGCACCACTAATATGAATAATGACACTTATCCTATTCATGGTGAAAATTGGGCATCAACCCATCTCATTGTTAATTAGTGTAACCCCACTAGTAATTGCAACTCCAGGCCAAGAGGTTTCTCTTGCTATGTCATAGGTAACATTGGTAAAGAAAATTAAAGGAGTTATTTATTTTTAAGAATCCATAATCTATAAATCATATAATATGGAGTAGTAGAACACCCAACTATGCAAAGAGAACACTGAGTTATATGGTAGACTATCAAAAGTACGTAGATTGATCATTGGCACTTTCTTAGCATTGGTTATATATGTTTTGGGGGATCAAGTGATGTCTAAATAAAATCAATTCATAGCTTTGCTAGCATATCTCACATAGGATTATGTTACAATGCAAAGGTTATACCAACTAAAATCCTAAGTTCAATAACTATGAGTTTAAATTGAATTCATCTTTGAGTTACTTGAAGAAAATGAATAGGTTGTTGACACTCCTATAAATTAAGCCATATAAACTTTGTGAAACATACTTGACTAGAATAATTAGTTATAGGATGCTTGGAAATATATCACACCTAACCTCTCCAAAGTTGACAAATCCAAAGTAATTATAGAGAGTTAGATGTCAAGACTAACTAACATAGACACTGCACTAAATGAATCCCTATAATTGAGAGATAATTTGATGGTTAAGATGTGCACTTGGGATCTTGAGATGTTGTGTAGAATGTTCTTAGGTGTGTAAATAGAGAGATATGTGAATTAAATGGAGATGTTAAGTTGATAAATTCAACCTAATGTGGTTATCATAACCCAATCATCATAACATCTGACAAATATGACATTTATAATATTATATAGATCCAAGCTTACCTACGCATATTGTTTATCCTAGTAAGAGATGCCTTATCAGATTAAAGATAATAAAACTAATAATTGAAAAATATAGATAATTTGATCTAAACCATCATGTATGTCCCATAGTACATTCCACTTAATTATTTGATACAAGTCTTACAAGCTATGAAAGTATTATGAATAATGTAATAATCCCCTCATTCATAACCACCTCCACTAGCATCATATTTTGTGTCATCATCATCTTCAACAACTACCCTAGTATCTCCGCAATCATCATAAGTTAATCTAGATTTAACTTCACAATCAATGCCTCTACCATTGTATTAAGGTACTACATAAATAAAATTTGGTAATATGCTTTGTGAATGTTGCTAAAAAGATTGAAATTTTGTTAAGGTTGGGTTCCTAGTTACGCCAATCTATTGAAACCCCAAAAATAGTAGTATATTGGTATATTACTTAGTTAAAAACCCAAAATGGCAACTAAATAGTTTATCTGGGGTGAAAATAGATAAATGACACTTTGATCAATAACCATGATCATTGCTTCTTGTTTGGCCCAATAAATTAGCACAAATTTTTCAAAAGTGCCTTTTAGCCACACTTTGCTTGCTACTTTGTCTCAAGACAAGACAATTGTTTAAATCTAAGAAAGTGTTGGTAGTAAAATATGAAGCCTAAATGGTTAAAATATTATATAAGTGACAAGTGTGTGATAGAATCTATATTATATTAAATACATGGTTTTATTTAATGTCAAAAGTTTGTAGAACATGAAAACCTTCCTTCAATTCTAGAAGTGAATGGTCATGAAGATGAAGTGCCATATCGAATCTCAACTCTAGAAATACTCTATTATGTAATGAAGAGGATTTATCATTAATTTTTGGATTTGATAAATCAATATATATCATTGATGGTTTTTCCTTGAAAGTATTATGTGTTCATTGTAATCTATGCGTGTATTTTTTCTTTTAATTATTCATTTCCTTATGCACATACATTTTATGTTATATTAGGAATGGCTATTTATAATATAAACATATATCATTACATAAATAAGGACGTTAAATAATTTATAATAAACATTTTGGGCTCTACTAGAAACATATTTGGATTTTTTAATAATACATCATTGAATTCAAACATTAAAATACTCTAATGAGAGATTCTAGGAACCTCTTCTAACACTCACTAAAAAGGGATGTGTAAATTATATGATATACATCTATACACTATTACACATTAATTAAATCTACCATATTTTTCCCAAATTACAAACATATCACTAGGAGTAGTTACAATCCAACTTTAAAGCACTCAAAATCCATGTCAAAGAAAACATTGTCAAATACCAAAGACACATCTTTATTTGCATACATATAGAGAAAAAACACAATTACATAACCACATTAGGTGGGAAAACTATGTGTCACTTAATTTCCCTCCTTGGATTATATGTGTAGGGAATAGTCATTCATAAAATGAGGCTAATTGGGATCAACTCAACCCCTTATACTTCTCATACTTCTCCCATTATTTTAGGTTTATACTCATCAAAAGAATACCTAAAGTTTCAAGTCAAAGGAGAGTAATTTATAGAGATATGCACATCATTAGGGTTCAAAATAATAAACATAGAGTAAGCATAGCCAAGTGCAGGTGACCATTTAGTCATTGTACCCTACTTCCACATAGGTCAGTATGACCAAGAATTTAATATAAACTTGTAATATTGAATTGATCTTGGAGAACCAACCCAACAAAAATTATAAATTTATTCTAAAACTAAACAAACCACATGCCCACTTACATTTGATTTTCACTTCCATAATATAGTCGTAGATAAATGGTCAACCAAAAAAGCTAAGGATATTAATCTCCTTAGTAATTTATATATTTAGCATATGCCCTTATCAAATCAAAAGAATCAATCTTATTATTTCACTTTCATAAGTATGTTTGAATGTCATATCTATTGATATCAATTAAATTTCAAGGCTCTATCTTAATTAGATTAACTAATCCATCTTAATTAAAATTAGGGTAAAACATATTGATAAACCCATAAACACATCAAATAGTTGAAATCCATAGGTTTTCCCTTATGGTTTCCTTCTAGGATTTCAAAATTTGGACCTATTTCTTACTCATTTATGCTTCTTTTGATTCTATGGGTTATAGCTTGGTATTCTAGGGTTTTGTATGTTTTATATGCCAAAATACACTCAAAATCCTAAGCATTATCTTATGGATTTTTTTATTATTATTTTCACCTCTCCTTAATATGGTGTTATCCATTTTTACCTCTATGGAGGTTCATGCTATTGTTATGCCTAAAGGTAGGGTTACCTCAAGGATAACCAAGACATGAATAACACTACATATAACATGATTTTCCAAGGACATGTAAAATCTCTTAAAAGGGATATTGAATACATAACATTGAATATTCAAACACTTGGTAATGAAATTTTTATTTAAACCTAAAATAGATATTAAGGAATCTAGGGTTAAATGATAGCCTAGGGCACAAGTATGGTAGACTATCTCTACAACAAGCCAGTTAATATGAAAAACTTAGATAAAAATATACTAACTTTATTATGCTAAGATATGCAAAGTATATTTATGGTAGATATTATAATGATAATGATAATAATATACTTAGCTGGTTTTGATGCTAATATATATCTAGATCTAGAACAAGAAATAATAATACTAGAAGTGCATTCTAGTCAATCATTAGATTCTAGATTAAGCACTTTTGTGACCTCAGACACTTGCATCGACCTCATATAATTGTGTTGATGCTTTTGTCTAACCTAGATGTAGGTGTCTTATATAGAATACCTATTGTATCTAGAAAAAACCACCTAGAATATTTTGGGTTCTATGACACCTTCACTCTAGGGTGCTCAGATATGGATCATGAGCTATCTCTCCTTATCAAATAGCAAAACACTAGTTATTCATCTTCATAGTGGTTGTGGGAAAAATGGGTTAGTGTTAAAATGGTGTTGAGATTCCCCAAATACCCCTTTATCAATTAGCATTTCCTACATATCCAATACTCTGAAGTTGGCCTCAGACTTATGTAGTTATCCCCTATGTGTTGGCTTGTGTGCGTATTAGGATGCAATGTGTGATAAGTAAGTACATAGAGTGACCTAAATATAACTTGGAAAACGTGGCTCATGGGATGATACTTTATTAATTTAGACCTGAAGATGTGTTATCCATATGATTGATGTGGAAATAGGGGAAATTAGGGAAATTTTTCTAAGTTGAGTTCTTGATTGAATGCCGTTGGTAAGTTACCTTGTGAGTTGTTTGATCTATTCTAGGTGAAGAATGAATGAAGGTTGATCTTATATTTTTACCAACCCCTTTGGAGAATATCTCACATTAAATCACTTAGGTTGAACATAGGAATATGTTTCATTTTTAAATTGGATGATTTTAGGGAACTAAAAACTTGCATTAGGGTAGGACACTAGCATCGATGTAGGCATCTAGTTGGGACGTAAATGTCTAAAAAGATGGAAAATAAGCATAGGTCTAAAACTTTTAGAGATATAAGATAAGTAGGTTTATAACATTATGAGCATGATAGAAGGTTTAAGTCATTGAAATAACATTGACTGAACTAAGATATAAGTAATTTGGTGAGAGAGATAGTGTATACAAGGATTTTGAAAATGATAAGGTCTAGAATTTGAAGGTACATCCATGATATATATTTTCCAAGTGTAAAATACTAAGGTGTTATATAATTCATAAATAGTGTCTAAATTTTCCCCTCTTTAATATAGTAATGAAATTACTAGTTTAAAGGAAAATAAATACATATATGGGTGTGTCTCACACACATTGTCTTTAAGTGAGTCCAACTTGACTGATTTGTTGTTGACTGAACTCCAACTAATATGATGTTATAGTATATAATCAACACATATAATCTAAAATTGAAAGCATCGAAATGATTGAAATTGAAAGATAGCAAGGTTTAAGATTACACATGTGTATTGATGTAACTACCTTACCTTTTGGCAATTTGTTTTAGAAAAGATGTATAATTATGAATCATTAAAACAGAGATTAGGATAAATATAAAAATGGAAAGTTCATAAATATATAAATATTTTAGGATAAAACTTTCCCCCAACCTTGGAGCTAAATATGGGTTACCACCTTTAGTTGATATTATCTCAACCATGCAACCCAATCATACTTATAATATTGTGAGTGTGAGTGAACCAAGAAAATTCAAACTATAAAACTAGTGAGGTTGGATGATGTAATCAAGTCCAACCTATAAACTTGGTAATATTGAGTGATTTAATCACCTCAAACATACCAAAAATTAAACCAATTAATTTAGTATATTCGCTCAATATAGTCCATAATAGTCCAACTTGGTGGGTGATGATAGGCCATAAAAGTGTTTTGAAATCTGAAATTGATTTTCAAATGTAAGTGCCCTTTTTCATATAATATGCACCTTATGTCTATCTCATGTTGAATTTTGGGTTTCAAAATGGTACCAATTTTAAAATTCTACCAAAAACATGTATATGAATCATAAAACTATGAATTCTGGCCAATTTTAAAATTATGTAAGTGTGGACAACATGTTTCTAAAACATGCCCCCTTTATATATATGAATCTGATGAACTATGAAAAATGTGGATTCCATGCCTTTATGACATTCCCCCATTAATAATCCCCCATTTTTAGGTGAAGGGAAGTATAAATTGGTGTTTATCTTACCTCAAATTGATAGGTTAAGTATATAATTTGTGTATGAACCATGTAGTATATATAAGGAACATATCTAGGTAGATATATGAATGAAGCATGCAAAATGTGATCACATTAAGTCCCAATATGCATGATATAGATCATGGAAATGTATATATATTAATAGTACAAACACAATAAATAATCAAGCACACGCATAAGAATGCTCAAAATCAAATCAAAAGACAATGGTATGAGGAGACCTCAAACAAAGGGCATGTTGAGATTATGCACAATCAAAGGGACATGACTTAGTAAAATGTCCACAAATCAAGGAATGACATATTCAAATGTCAACATACAACAACCATGACCCATACAAATTTCATAATAGGTAGACATAGGAATGGGGCGACAAGCAATGGATCATATTCAAATTCTCAAATAATCAATACAAGAAAATTAAGGAAGTGCATATTGGAAAAAATATACACTAAAAAAACATAACATAACATAACATACTATCCCATAGATCATATGTGTTATCCAAAACATGTTAAGTACATACCATATCAAGTACACTACGAAAGATAAGCATGGGTAAAGGCATGTGCAAGTACATAAAATCAAACATGATAATGTAAAGTGATCATATAATGATATAAGTTGAGTGTATCATGATCAAATAAGTAGATTCCCCCAATGTCCAAATGACATGAGTAGATGGAAGGCCTAACATCCAAAAGTGCATAGATCATGTATTTATGTATATCTGTATCACACTCAAAATATGTGTGAAAACATGTGTATATAGAAATAAATGATATGTTATCTACCAACATGGAACCAACAACATATATGCCAAGGGAATAATAGAATATGTAAATGCTACAAATATTTTTTGAATATTTGAGAAGACTAATTGATGAAGTCCTCATTATCAAAAGGTGTACGATCACTTGAGGCATTTTTCACCCTTTGTTTGTGTCAATGCATGGCAACCTCCTTGTTTTATTTGTGTAATGGTATTTTAGAAGCTATCATTAGGGAAGGGTGGCCATTTATATCATGGTGTAATCAAATCTCCTTATCCCTAATAATAAAATGGATACACATATATGTATTATTTAGTGTTGTATTTCAATCAACAAACCAATGTTATCCAAAATTTAAAGTCAAATGTGGGTCCTAGTCTAATATTCATATGATCATGGAGACCACATATGATCTACATGTTGTTGGTAGGTATATGTACCCAAGAGATTAATGCATCAATGAAGAGTATTTTAATTTAGTTGTACTATGTCCCAATTGTTGAAGAAATATGGTGCTATAAATTATATCCTAATTGTTCCTATCAAAATTGAGATGTTAACAATAGACCCTATCAATTTTAGCAATAATATTTAGATCTTATATCTTGGTCACTATAAAGGATGGTTTTCTTGTACACCTTTTGAATTATTATGTCTTTTTTTCTTGTCATGCACAATTTGTATACAACCTTCACTATTATATTTATGAATTTGGTTTTTCAATGTTTGGAATTGATTTGTATGATGGACAATGATCTAATGATAGTTATAATATGTTAATCCTTTTTTATTAAAAAAATTATTGCTTGATATGTGCTTGTTTGAAGGTAAATATATCATGTTATGTTTAAGTAACATGGAAAGTATTGTATCCATAGTATCTTAGTTTGTTTTAATATATAAAATATGTTTTAGAGTAATATAAGAGATCTCCATATTATTTTCATGATGTATTTGTATGTGACCCTTGTAATTGTGACTTAATATGTGAAGCCAAGAGGGATGTATGGAATAACAAGCATTTACATGCTCATTTGCTATTTTTTCTTTTCCCTTATCTTGATTTAGTTGTGTAGCCTCTATAAATGAGTTTAAATTATATGTATCAGGACTTGTAGGTGTAAAGAGGTTATGAGAAAGATGTTCATGTGGATCATAATTAAGTTTTTATAATGTCTCATTTGTCATATCATGGTCTAGATCATCATCACTATCATAATAATTTAAAAAGTGGACATCTTGATGCTCAGAATTTACCAATAAATTAATCTCAATTATTTGATTTTCTTTTGGTTTTGGTATCATTAGTTCCTTTACAATAGTTATTACTCTTGAAGTGTCTCTATGTGCATGTTATTGCATGGTGTTTTATTTGCATATGGAGATAAATGAGTCATTGAACTTGACTCACCTATTTAAAAATTATGTAATTATCAAGTGGTATACATTTTTAAGGTGGTACCACTATAATAATTCCCTTTGTATTAGAATGTATCATTTTACAAAATTTGAAGGACTCATTATTAGCAAGCATGGTCAATAAGGTCCCATCTTGTATGAATTTTACACATTGATGTAAAGTAGATGGGACAACATCAATTATATGTATCCAAGGCCTACCTAAGATTAGATTATAATCTAAATAATGAGACACTACCTGAAAAGTGGTTGGGAATGTATTTTATCCCAATGTCACATCTAATGTGATTTGGCCAACTGGAGGGCTATGAGAATTATCAAATCCCTTGATATGGAGAACCAATTTTTTAAGAAGATTGGTGTTAATAAATATGGTGGTTAGTAAATTTATGCTACAAATATTTAGGCTTGATCCATTATCAACAAGCACCTTTTTTATTCCCTTGTTATGCATAGTCACTTGTATGAACAAAGGTAAATCTTGGTCAGTGATATCCTTGGCTGGTAAATTTGTTGGATCAAATTTAATGAGTTTTGAATTATTTTTGAGGCCATGCATAATATATATAAATTAAACTAGTTTAATAACATTTGTAACTTGGGTATCATGTAATGCCTCATATAGGATATCCTTATAGATAGTATATTATTTTATAAGTTTGAGGACTAAGATCTTAGCATGTGTCTTACTCAGTCAGTTGACAAGGTCGTACCCCTTAGATTCGATCATGATTTTTAGCTTAGGAGGCACATGTTTTATATTAATAGGTGGCATATTATTTTGGACACATTTACATTTTTGAGTAGTGATATCATGGACCAGGGAATCCAATATAAGCCATGGGTGAATAATGGGTACAAGATGGTGACTGTCACTTGAATAAGATATAGGTGGAGAAAAGGTTGAGAGCATGCATGTTGGCATTTAGATACTAGATCTATAGTATTATAAAATTAATTATGGAAAGATATTAAGTGTTGTATCTATTCAAAAACCCTTTCATTATATTGACAAATGTGCCTATTTCATTGAAGGATATGTATGATTACACAATTATAGTAACACACTACAATTAAAAATATAAATTGGAGCCAAAAATGGGCTATAGATGCATCCGCATTTCACATGTTTTGTAAAAATGAAACCTAATTTTTAACTTGTGAAATAGTTTTAAATCAGAAAGTAGAAATCAAAAAAAGAGAATTGGGAAAGAAACCCTGTATCAAATTTTTGTTGCATTCACATAGGTCAGGTTGACCAAATGTTTAACCCTAAAATATATATTAAATAATTTATGGTTAAATGGGTACATATATTCTAGGGAATAAGGATGGTAGACTATCTCTATAGTAGGTTAATTAATTGAAAAACTCATATAAACAAATATTGAATTCATTATATTGAGATATGCTAAAAATAGAAAGTATAACTATGATAGATATTACAATTATCATGAAAATAATATACTTAGTTGGTTTTGATGTTAATATAGATGTGGATATAGAATCATAAATAATAATACTAGAATTGGAATCTATATCAATTGACAAATTTTGGATTAAGCACTTTTGTGAGCTTAGACACTTGCATTAACCTTGAATAGTTATGTCAATGCTTTTGTGTAACCTAGATATAGGTGTCTTGTAAAAAAAACTAATATATTTAGATGTAACCACCTAGAATATTTTGGGTTCTATGTCACCTTCACTCTAGTGTGCTTAGATCAAGATCATGGATTGTCACTCCTTGTCAAATAACAAAACCCTAGTTCTTCATCTTCATATTGGTTATGGGAAAAATGTTTTAGTGGACACATGACATCAATCTGCCCCAAATACATCTATGTTAACAATCACTACCTACATATCCAATACTTTAAATAGGGGCTCAGACTTATGTAGTTCTCTCCTATGTGTTGACATGTGTGTGTATTAGAATGCAATGTGTGATAAGTACATAGAGTGACCTAGTTTGTAACTTGGCAAATGTGGCTCATGGGATGATCCTTATAGTACTTCAAACATGTAGATGCATTATCCATATGACTAATATAGAAATAAGGGAAAATAGGGAATATTTACTAAATTTAATGCTTGATTGAATGCCTTTGGTAAGTTGTCTTATGATTTGTTTGGTTTGTTCTAGGTGAAGAATTAATGAGGGTTGATCTTGTATTTATACCAATCCCTTTGGAGAATATCTCACATTAAAGAATTTAACCTAACCATAGGAATATGTTTTATTTATAAATTAGATGACTTTAGGATACTAGACACTTGCATTGGGGTAGGACATTAGCATCGACATAGGTGTCTGACTAGGATGCAAGTGTCTAAAAAGTTAAAAAATAGGCATAGGTCCAGAATTTTAAGAGATAGAAGATAAGTAGGTTTATAACATTTTGAGCATGATAGAAGTCTTGAGTCATTGAAATAACATTGGTCATACTAAGAGATAAGCAATTTGGCATAAAAATTAGTGTATGCAATCCTTTTGGTAGTGTTAAGGTCTAGAAGCCAATGGTACATCCATGATATGTACTTGCCAAGTGTACAAGACTAAGGTGTTATATAATTCATAAATAATATCCACAAATTCTTATTGAATCAATTTGGCCCCACATAGATTTATTTTTATTTTTTTCATAGAATTTGGGATACACAGGACAAAGATCAAAGAAAAATACATAAGGTATTGTTCACCCCATCCAAACATATACTCATAAAGGACTACAAGATCTTGGGTACATATCACATTTAGAAATAATAAGTCAAAATCATGTACTAACTTCATAAAATCAACAAAATATCCTTATAATAACTTTCCTAACATATATATGTCCAACACTTTTTAAGATTACTCTATTTAGGATATTTTCATTAAGAGAGGAATATAAAACAATGTAGATATAAAGTATATAATGAGCCAATATGATGAATAATTTATTCAATTCATAATATCATAATATCTCATCAAATGAGTTATTAGCAATGCTAAATCAACTAAGAACATTTGAAACATATAAGTATTGCATATATTAGGGATTGATATGTGTAGTCATATAAAATGTGAAAATTAGTAACTTTAGTATGGATAATGACACCTAACCCTTAGGTCCCTCTTTCTTTCTCTCATGACCCTCATAGGCATCTTTTCACTACTTCTTAGTCATCGGTAGCCTTCTAAACTTTATCCCAATTGAGCTAGACCCCTTTCTCCATGACTAATCCATCCCCCTAGGTCTTATCAGCTTAGGATAATAGTGCCACACTTGGAGTATAGCACTGATTTCACTCTTATCCAATTTTGGTTCTCCCATCCAAGTCAAATTTTGGCCCCAATAGTCAATTCCTTTTAGTTCCCCATCCTTCTCCTTATCGACCTAACATGAATACAGTCAACCCATGACCAATAGATCCCTATAAAATTGTTAGGAACCCCTCCAAGGAAGCAATTGATTACTTTTCTTATAATCAATTAAACACAGAATTATACCAGAATGATTAACTAGAAACTTGAAACAACAAAGAATTTGAGAGACAATACACACTCTTGTATTAAATACTACTAGAAGAAAATACAATAAAGAAGATGCCACTTCTTCTTCCACCTCAAAGGCTTGCCACACCTCAAGACCTTCTTCCCTCTCTCTCTTGCTCAACCAAAACCAACTCAATAACCTGAGTTGTTATCCCCTCCTTGAATGCTTCAGCTGATCTCCTTGACCTTACACCTGTAGATCTCCTTGACCTTGCTTCCTTGCTTCAATGCTTTTACTTGCCTTCTTATTAATTACAATACATGCCTCATGGGTCTTTAAATAGAATCCCATGCATACAAAAATAGACCTCTAATTACAATAATTAGACACGTAGCTCAAGACTATATTTAGCCCTTTAACATGCAAACACTTAGTTCAACTAACTAACTATTCATGTAACAAATAGTTCTAGAACACACAGGCGACCAACATCGGTCCCTGTCTGACTGGTGATGACCGACATCGGCCGACTCCCTATCAATGCCGGTTGCCTTCTACACTGTATGTGACTGACGTCAGTTACACTGCCGACGCTGGTACTTATAAAACTTAACAACCTCTTCCATGTCTGCAATAGTTGAAGCTTTTAGCTCCACACCCTAACAATCTCCCACTTGGAGATAAATAGCTACAACTGTACCTGTACCTGTACACCATCTAGTTTGTTCCCTTGGCTCTGTATCCCTCTTCAAGCTCACTCTTGAAGACCAACCACCACACATCCTGTGATGCTATACCTATCATCCAAGTCCCCTACCACATCTGAACTTTCTAACAACTCCCATTGGAGACAAAATCAACCTGTGATCTTCCATGTCTCTTATGTCAAAATAATTTTACTACTACCAAATTCTTCATGACATACCTCTAAACTAACTTTACCCTTAGCTTAGAAACTCCCTGTATATGTAACCCTGCAATAAGTAACACAAAACATTAACAGGATAATGTAGTTAATATCATCCAACCTGGTAAAGAAAAATACAATGGTCAAACCTCCATTGCCCTACAGCCTGCTCAAGACCATATACCCTAGCCTTCTGTCTCACGTGTCCATCCACTCTCTTCTCTAACATGGGAATCCATCCCTTATCTAGTGTTTTCTTCCAGCTGACAACTCCACCAATAAATACCTATTTGGTTCTTCTCCAAGGACTCACACTCCTCATCCATGCCAAGCTCCCACTATTTCTGGAATCTACCTACATTGCCTCTCCATATCTTCCTAGTTCTTGACCATTAGTAAGCAATATAAAGAAGGTGAACAATGAATATGAGGTTCACTTACCCTTTCTAACCTCCATATGGGCGTTTGAGACTCCTTGACAGCTTGTTGTCAGCCCAACATCCATTCTAGTGACCGATCTCAGCCATCTTCCAGTCTACATCCAATCAATGTCAGTTCTCTGCACTGACCCTGACTACCGACGTCATTTCCCTAGCCAATGCCAGTGTCCCCTTTGCCGACATCGGTTCCTCCCTTACCGACATCAGTCTTCTCCTGTTGACTCTACTGACCCTTCTGGTCTACACATGACCGATGTCGGTACCTATTTGACCGACGTCGGTGACATGGAATTGACGTCAGTACCTGTGTTTTCCTGTAAGTGATGATTTCTTTATCCACAAGTTCATCTTGGATCATAACCCTATCCATACTACCCTGCTCAGAATTATTCAGCCCCTGTGATTGATCTCTATCCCTCATCTCCTCCATAAACACCAAGGCTTCCCTGTTCTTATCAAAAGCATCAAATTTCCTTTTCCTGCAATGAACTCTATCTATGCCTTCCGAATCTGAACTCATACCTTTTGATTCAAGAATGTCCATTCCCTTCTTATTCATGTGACCAAGCCTATTAAGCCACATCTTTGAATCTACAGCTAAAGTAGATAAACTAGAAGTAGAATCAGTAATACAAGTAGATAGATAAAGAGTACCTACTTTCTTACCTCTTGCTAAAACAAGTGCACCCTTGGTAACCTTCCAAGAATCCACTATGAGGGTTATTGTGCATCCCTCATCACCCAACCTTCCTACAGAAACCAAACTCTACTTCAGAACTGGGACATGCATAACCTCCTTCAACACCCATGTGTTGTCCATCTACAATTTCAGTTGCACTTTCCCTTTTCCAATTATTTGACAAGGCATACCATCCCCTAAATAAAGCACTACAAAGTCTCCTTGGACATACTCATGGAACAAATCTTTGTTTGGGGATGCATGAAAAGAAGAACCAGAATCCAAAACCCATGATCCTACCTGACTATCCAAAGAAAGTATGAGAGCATCCTGTACCACAATATTTACATCTTTTGCTTCTTCTTTACCTTCAGGTTGATTTTATTTATCCCTCAACCAACACTCCTTCTTTGTGTGTCCTTTCTTTCCATAAAACCAATAGGTAACACCTCTAGATTTGGATCTCCTTCCCACCTTTGACCTTGATTTCCCTTGCTTGATCTTCTCTCTTTGCCTCCCCTTACTTTCTGCACTTAGAGCATTCCCTAATGATTCACCTGTGCTTTTCCTGCATATTTCTTCATTCAAGATAACACTCACAACATCATCAACTTTTAAGATTTTAGAAGCAGACGCAGAATTACTTACTACCATAACCAAACTATCCCAACTTTCAGGTAAAGAGCATAAAATCAAGAGAGCCTTTACTTCATCATCAAAAACAATATTAACTGAAGCTAATTGGTTTACCAAACCATGGAAATCACTAAGATGATTATATACCGATCCACATTTCTGCATTTGCAAAGTAAATAGCTACTTCATAAGAAATACCTTATTTGAAGCTGAGGGCTTTTTATATAAATTTGCCAAAGATTTTATTAACTCTTCTGTTGTCTTACATTGTGATAAGTTGGAAATCATAGATGATGCAAGACTCAACCTTATGGATCCCAGAGCCTTCCGATCAAGAACATTCCATTCTTTATCCTTCATATCTGTGGGCTTGCATGCAACCCCACCCAACGGCAAGTACAAATCCTTTTGATACAAATAATCCTCTATCTGCATCCTCCAATGTTGATAATTCTTGCCATTAAACTTCTCCATTTGTAGCTTACTTTCTTCTACCATTGTTGTACTCCCACTCAATTAGAAACCCCTGAGAATGACCTATAATCAAACAATAACCTGCTCCCTGCAAACCTTAGCTCTAATACCAACTGTTAGGAACCCCTCCAAGGAAGCAATTGATTACTTTTATTATAAGCAATTAAACATGGAATTATACCAGAATGATTAAGTAACTAGAAACTTGAAACAGCAAAGAATTTGAGAGACAATACACACTCTTGTATTAAATACTACTAGAAGAAAATATAATAAAAAAGATGCCACTTCTTCTTCAACCTCAAAGGCTTGCCACACCTCAAGACCTTCCCTCTCTCTCTTGCTCAACCAAAACCAACTCAACAACCTGAGTTATTATCCCCTCCTTGAATGCTTCAGCTAATCTCCTTGACCTTACACCTGTAGATCTCCTTGACCTTGCTTCCTTGCTTCAATGCTTTTACTTGCCTTCTTGTTAATTACAATACATGCCTCATGGGTCTTTAAATATAATCCCATGCATACAAAAATAGACCTCTAATTACAATAATTAGACATGCAGCTCGAGACTATAATTAGCCCTTTAACATGCAAACACTTAGTTTAACTAACTAACTGTTCGTGTAACAAACAGTTCTGAAACACATAGGCGATCGACGTTGGTCCCTGTCTGACTGGTGATGACCAATGTCGGCCGACTCCCTACAGATTCCAGTTGCCTTCTGCACTGTATGTGACCGACGTCGGTTACACTATCGACGTCGGTACTTCTGAAACTCAGCAACCTCCTCCATGTCTGCAACAGTTGAAGCTTTTAGCTCCACATAAAATGTGAAAATTAGTAACTTTAGTATGGATAATGACACCCAACCCTTAGGTCCCTCTTTCTTTCTCTCATGACCCTCATAGGCATCTTTTCACTACTTCTTAGTCATTTTTAGCCTTTTAAACTTTATCCCAATTGAGCTAGACCCCTTTCTCCATGACTAATCCATCCCCCTAGGTCTTATCAGCTTAGGATAATAGTGCCACACTTGGACTATAGCACTGATTTCACTCTTATCCAATTTTGGTTCTCCCATCCAAGTCAAATTTTGGCCCCAATAGTCAATTCCTTCTAGTTCCCCATCCTTCTCCTTATCGACCTAACATGAATACAGTCAACCCATGACCAATAGATCCCTATAAAATCACATTAAAATATTATTTGGAAAGGGTTGGAAAATATCACTAAGCAAGTAAGAATACAAGCAAGACTGCTCAAGCAATATTCCCTATTCTCTACATACAGCCAGATAATACACTTACAAGCTTATTCAAATCTTTACACCAGTCCCTAGCCACCTTAAGTACATCCAGTTTAGCATTTTGCATATTCATACACTCAATTACACAAAGCATATCAAGTGAGAGAAATACATGTGGATTGATCCATCTTCAAAGTATTGGTGTGTAGGCAGCATGCCCACACAAGGGGTGTGGATACACGTTTAGTGAATCTTACACACACTAACCCCCTCTCTTTCTCAAAATTGGTCAAAACATAATGGAGTATACAATTTGAAGAGAAAACCTACTCTACATGGAGTTATATAGACTTCCAACTATCAAAACTTCATGGATATGGTCACATAGACCTGGCAAACAAAACCCAAAAAGCTCATATCCTCAGGACAATAGTAATAGAGGTGGACTATAGTGTCATTGCCACTCATGTCCACTTTTGATACTCCTATTCAATCATAAAATGAAGGTCAAATATTAGTTTACAATAGTGTCCCAATCATTCATAATGAATATCAAACCCTATCTTAGCCATATTAGTAAATTTATAGCTAAGTCTTCTTTTCCATCTCTAGAAATATCAAAATTGCAATTTAATTTACACAAATTAGTAGCTTAATTATTGCATGTTTATTTATTGATTTTAATACTTAGACCCTTTAACTAAATTAGGAATAATACACCAATATTCCTAAATTTTTTAAATCAATATGAAATAATTATACAAATAAAATCACATAATTATTAAGTCAAATCAAGTATTATGGCCACCACATGGCACAATTTCAATGGAATTTATGTTGGGACTTGTCAATCAGAAGTGTTACCCTTATGAGAAAGTGTGTTGTTTCCCACTCCTACTGAAATAATGGAATATTTTCTAAGTGTGGGTGAGTTTTGAAAGGAGATAATCTCTAGATAGAGGGTTGTTTCCCTTGATGCACTCACTAAAACTTATATTATTCCTACTAAATACTAATTTTTTACTATGAAAAGGGTGAAAGGGATATTGTTTGTACTGAAATTGAAATGAAAACTTTGGAATGAGTTTGATGCACTAATGAATATGACCACTTATGATTTCAAATGACACTCTTGGTAAGATAATAATCTTTCACGTATTCTCTTCACTTTAGGTATGACTTCTACAATAGTGTTTCACAAGAAGGACTTTACAAACTCACTCTTTACATGAAAGGAATGAAAATGAATTCAATTCACATCCAAGGCTTAGATTAAGGTTGATATTAACACTTAATATTACCTATAAAACTCAAATACACTATATTAAGGGACAAAAACAAGATAATAACATAGGAAAACTAATGCTTCACAATGTTATATCAATGGAAAACACCATACACTTCACCGAAACCTAAAAATGGAGGAAAAGAACTTCTTATTTTTTCAAGAGGTGAGTATAAAATTTGGAAGAATTTTATCACAACCAAAATAAAAATATTTATAATAACATTTTATAAATAAGGTTACAAATATAAAATCAAATGATGGGGAGACAAAGTAGCCCCAAAGTAGGGATGTCAACTTGGTCTTCAAACCCCTCAAGTGTTATGTAGTAATTACTCAAACATCTTATTTAATTCATCTCCTTAGGGTGGCATATAGGTATAATATCATTATTTAAGGAGACTTTAAAATGTCTTCATCATTGATTGGTCAAGATTGACCACTTTCAAGGTACCTAAATCCCTATTTGACCACCCTATATACTAGCTCATATGTCTTTATTGAAGAATAAGTCCTCCTTGAAAATATGAATTTAAGTATTAATTAATTATTAATTTAAATAGTCTTATAATAAATTCATGAGGTCCCTCCACCTTAATTGATTTGTTATAAACTTATTAATGCTTGTTTGATGCCTTTAACATGCTAGATGTAGGAAGGAAGAAGGGTCCAGTTAGGAGTCTTGGAGACCTTTTCAACCTTTGAAACCTTATTTTATACTAAAATTGACTTATTCATAGTTTATTATGCATATGAGGTATATATAAACATCAATAAAACCTTTGTAATAACTTATATGCATCAATTTAGTAATTTTAATCACTTTACTCCTTCATGGACAAAGAGGCATAGGAGAGAGAAAATTAGGTTTTATATTGAACCAAAACAATTCCCTCCATGGATGGATTATAAACATAAATTTATACCTAAAATAATGATATTGGATCCATAAGTCTCTCCAAAATATGCCATTTTCTCCATTTGCTTGTTAAAGCACCCATTCCTTATATCCCTAAAATTTGGTAAAGCTCCTTGTCCATAAGAATGTATGGATAAAAATGTAAATTTGAGTGTATTTTTGAGAACCCTATATTCCCTTACATCTTCATAAAAAATTTCATGAGCCAACTCCAAGTGTAAGTATCCCTTTTCTATCATTTCTCTCTCCAATTAGGCCTAGTTAGGCCTCATAGGCTTAGAAAGAGAAATTTGGCTCAAATGACCACACACATGTGTGAAACCTATATAAAATGTTTTATTACCTTTAACTAGACTAATACCATCCTCCATTAAAAATGTTATGTTCTATAATGTTGTGTATATGGGCAAATCATGAAATGGCCATTTGCAAGACTATATATTTTTGGGTGCTTGAGGGGTAGTTTGAGATATTTTCCATAAAATTTATAAATTTTGATGATTTAATGTGACCTTATGAGACCTATAACACCTTAATACAACTCATCCCTTGATATTTATGTCCTTTGTTACACTCTCAAGCCTTCATCATGGTTTTTGGGCTTATAAAACTGAGTTCTTTCACTTGTTGAGCTAGTGGCCAACTTGTAGGGGATGTGTAACTCTTTAAAATAACTTTAGAACATTTTTATGATAATTGAACCTATATTAAGTCCCATAAGTCTCTTCAAATTTTTTTTATATCACTTCAATACCTATACCCTCACAAATAAGCTAAAAATTATAGATTCTACCTTGTATTGTATGATATTGTACCTGCCCCTATGAATAAAAACCTATAAGTGAAGATAAGAGGAGTTTTGAATATCATTAGGGTCATTTTGAGGTTAAAAAATATAATTTAAAAGGCATCAAGAATCATATCTCTCCAATTTGGTTAATTGAAGGGTTTAAGGAGGGTTTTAAGGGGTTTATGTTCTTAACAGTGGTTCATAAAGGATAGGGGTCCTTTAAAAAAAAATTCCAATAAATTGTTTTATGGGGAAAAATTTAACATATACTATGGGATTGAGTTCCCATGCAAAACCTCATGCAATATTTGAGCAAACATTTGACCTCTTCAAGCTCCTTCTCAAGCAAAAGAGGGTTCTTTGTACTCTAGCTAATTTTTCATGAAGTTTTAAAGCCTAAAGACCAAACCAAATCCAAAAAAATTAAGAATTGTACCTCATAAAACATATCCTAAAACCTCAAGTTACCATGCTTCTTTTTTAAAAATTTATAAGTTATCCAAATCTACCTCTCAAGTTGGGACTATGCATGAAAAGGCAAAGGAAGGCCATTTTGGGTCTTAAGACCTCCAAACTCACTTTGATATAAAATAAATATTTTTAAAATGTTTTATATGATATATTAAATGACTCATAATTATGATCCACAAGCACTAACCTTTAAAATAGGTCTAAAACCTTGATCTTCTCTATTGAGGGTTTTTAAGCAAACTGTGTATATTGACCCTAAATATCTATAAACTATGTTATTATCCTATTCCACATGACCAAAACTTTATAAATACCATAATAAAGGTAATTTAAACTCCATATTCATTTACATACTTCCAACTTTTGGTGAGAGAGACACTATCTTCATTATACTTATGAATTGGCATGTGGGTTTCAAAAAGGACTATGTTAGGGAACTAAGTTAGTGGACTGAGTCCTACCCTTATGGTACTTGATCCTCATACAAACCTTAAATTTAAATGTATTTCATTAAAACTCTCAAATATCATCCAAATTCATCCCTAACACTCATATATATGATCACAAGTACTACTTCAACCTCTAT
Source organism: Torreya grandis (assembly GCA_037957365.1). NCBI lineage: Eukaryota > Viridiplantae > Streptophyta > Pinopsida > Cupressales > Taxaceae > Torreya > Torreya grandis. The sequence continues at coordinate 4,023,107 of JARHVA010000781.1, read as the reverse complement.
CAACATTTCACTCTTAGGAAAGACTACTTGTAGGTGTGCTTTTATTATAGGTGTGTATCTTCTATTTCCTTGATGTTAGGTGTATATTTATATGTAATATGACATTAATATTTATATGAAATTTATTATGAGTCTTTATCATCTTTTATAAAACACTTAAACTCTTGAAATCTCTACTTACACACAAGCTTCTCAGTTATCCAGTACATAGTCTAATTTTTGGTTTACCTTGTGAACTATAAGTTTTAAAAGGCTTGATTGTATGTGTTCATGAGAAATTTCCTTCTTGATTTATAATATTATTCATTCCCTTATATCTAATTTAAAACTCTTATTCAAACCTGTTCATTAATATTTCCACTCCACCATTGTACTCTTTCATCTTCTAAATTGACCTTAAAACTCAATTAGGCCTACAAGCTAGTTGTAGGTGGTGATTTTGGTGTTTATAGACCTGAATAAATAATTTGGAAGCATATATCCTTGAATATGTTTAAATATACATATCCCACTCCTTAATATCATTGTAAAAATTGATACTTCAACATCTCTTACTCATTTCCTCATGTGGTAACCTACAGACCACTTAAGGATTATGACTATTGTACTTAGTTGTAGGTGGTGATTTTAATGTTTAGTGGACTTCATAAGTCATCATGATGAAAAAAAACTTATATATTTTCTCCCAATATTTTATAATATCAAATTCATATCATTAATAACCTTAAACTTAACAACCACCTACTTTCATAAGTCAACAAGATGATTGTTGAAGTAGCCTAATCGACTATTGTAGATGGTGATTTTACCCTTTTGGGCCTCTATACAAACTATAGGTTGCATATGTGACATAGTTTAAATTTAAAAAATATGATTCCCAAACTATTTAATGAGACCAACCCACCTCCATCCACATGAATAATCATATAAAAGGATTAATAAACTAAAGAAATCAACATTTGATATTACTTTAAAAATGTTAAAATACGTTAGTTTTTGCTAAATAGGGCTTAGAAGAGGTTTTATTGCATGGTTTTGATATATCTCGGTGACCTTTTAACCACTCTCATATCTTTAAGGGACTTATATCACCCTAAAAACGCATCTATCACCATCATAACACATTCATAAAGGCACAAAGTCTCTTGGGATGTATCTAAAGTTGATAACACAGTCATACACAATCTTGATTGTGTTATTTAGGAATTTAAGGCTCCAAAGAGATATATTACTCTCATATTTTCATTTATAATCCTAAATACCTCATAATCAACTCCAAAAACTTCATGACCTCAAAAAAAACCTCTATTACTTATTGACTCTTCATAGATCTTATCATTTTCCATTATGTCCATTTAGCCTGCTCATCAGGCCTACAAATGCTCTTTTTAGATTTGAGAGAGAGCATAATTTTAATAAAGTATGGTTTCTAAGACATCACATGAAATTTATACTTGAGATTAATAAACCATTATTATTTATTAAACATCTAATAATATCATGTTGATCTCACTGAGATACTTCTACACATTAGAAGCTCCTTAAATATGTAATTGTACCTTATGGAAGGCCCTATCTCACTCAAGCTATCTCAAGAAAGACCATTTAAATATGGAGCTACTTGAAGATTTTTATTGTATTAAATATGTTTATTTTACCTAAAACATATACTTAATAAACCTTTGAATATGAATGCATTCAACTGATATATGAAAAATGCTTGAAAACTACCAAAACTTAAGTCAAGACAGATAACTGGTTTCTTGTCAAAAGAATCCTTATCAAGGAAAATTAACTAATGATTAAAACATTAAAAATGTCCTATTTTACCTTTTAATCATCCCCTTAAAACTTTTTTTCTCCATCGAGCTTTTAAGTGAAGAAATAGAGACAAAACTGGACCCTATATGGATGACTAGGACATAGTGACCCCCTTACACTCTTAGCGATTGTTCATAAAGAGGGGGGATGAATATAACAATAAATGCCACTAAATTGAAGATAATTAGGGTCCATATCATTTTCCAATATATTTATACTTTAATCTCTCTCTCATACCTATACTAGGCAAAAATTGATGGCCTCTTAGGGTTGCCAAAGAAGTCGATATGATAGATAAGTTAGTTTTATTCATTATGACACCTAAAACTAATTTCAAATCATTTGTTTGGAATTTTCATGAACAAATAAGGTCTTGAAGATTCCTTAAGGTTAATTTTACCTTGAATAATTATACAAACAGCCTCAAAATAAGCCTTTTTGGCACTAAAACTACCAAAATCACTTGAGAAACCTGATGAAATTGTTGAAAGTGTATCCATTATACCCTTTCATGCCTGAACAAGTACACCATGTCCTTATTCTGATATTATACTACCATTAACATGCAAAACCTACTCTATAATCTATAAAGTAACCCAAAATTTAGTCAATTAGGTTATGAAGTTAGTTAAACATATCACCAACCAGTTTGATCAGTTATTAAGAATCTTATGACCTTAACATAAGGCATGACGCCTATTAAGATGTTCTAGACTATTTTCATCACTTGAAACAACTTGAAACTAGTCAAAAGATGGCTAGACAAGCACATAACCATGAACATCAAAACCTTAAATTCTTCAAATATACCTTAAACTTTATTAATCAAGGTTTTGGATGACCATTTCAAGGACATTACAAGAAAAAAATAAAAATCAATAGGTCAAACAACATGAGAAATAAAGTTTTAAGTGTTAGGGGTGATAATTTGACCTGTGAAGTCAAAATTGTCAACATTTCGGTGACTTAGCTGGGAAGTACATTTTTTATACTTTAGAACCATACCATTGACACATATTATAGACTCATAATATAACTCTTATATTATTAAATGAACACTAATAGATTTGATCCATGAATACAAGACTCTTGACTTAAAATAAGACAACTTTTCTTCTCCAAAACAAGGAAAGAAAAAACACAAAACAAGGGAAAGTGACTAACAAGACAAATATGCAAGCAAACCACTTCTTTGAAATAAAACATAAGCAAACTAATGTTCTAGGATAGCACTTGGAGGAAAACAAATAAACTATCTATAAATAACTTAGATCTCAATAGCAATGCATCAAATGTGTCCTATTGATTGGGATTGGAAGTTCCTCTACATCCAACTTTGCAAGTTGGAAAGCATTTTGGGATTTTCATTCAAATATTGTGTATGGGCCACTCCAAAGGGAGTCAAACTTGGTATGCCTTTGTGGTTTATCTCTATCCTCATCCCACTTGAGAACGAAGTCTCCCTCTTTGAAAATCCTTGAAGATTATCCTTTTTCAAAGGTTCTCTTCACTTCTACTTGGTGAATTTCCATGTCTAACATGGACTAATTTCTAATCTCTTCCAGCTCCATAAGCTCAACATACCTAATGTAGGATCATCAAGAAAATAGACATAATTTTTGTGTTATTTAAATTCATATGTTTATAGAGTTTAAAGTTGGTCAATTTTGGGATATAAGTGTGTGTTAGGAAACTTCTAAGTTCCATTTGTGTCTTGAGAGTCATTTTGAGTCATGGGAGTGAGTCTAATTGGTGTTTAAAATTTTCCCTCCAAAAATGATAATTTGAAAATTCAAATATTAGAACTAAGTCAAGAGTGACCATAAGCATGGTATAAGGTGGTTAGATGAGACAATATTGGTTTAAAAGGGACAAGAATTATTTTAAAGGGTCGTTTAAGTCATTATGTGTATAAGTTGTTAAGTTAAGAGTCATGTTTAGTGATATAACCACTATCCTCACATTAAGTTGTAATGTAAGAGAGTTTTTATCTTGTAACTACCATAACCAATGTTGAATTTGGTTGAGAAATAAAGTTTTACATGAGGGGAGAATGTGATAGAGAGTGGATAGAACTCTAAGAGGGAGGGGGAGAAACCAAAGAAAGAGAGAATGCACAAACTCCTCAATAAAGTTGACAATCCAAGAGTAGACTCTAAATGTAATAGTTGATAATCCAAATAAATAAAGTAAATATTATGTGTGTTTAAGCTTATTATATTGGCTGTTCTTATTTATATACTATTATAGGATAAACCCTTGAGTCCATGATCATCATGTTAGTATTTGTATATAGTTACATATTAGAGAAGGGAGTGTAGGTTACAGTCAAGGAAGAGAATAATTGATGAAGTTTATGGAGTTTGGTGCAAGAAGGAGTTATGCTCAGTCATCTACTGGTAAGACTAAAGTCATATCAAGTTTTAAGGTTTAGCTAGTGAATTTTCCAAAAGGAATAACCTTAAGAAATTCTTGTAGGAAAGTGAAACCCTTTTTATGCATATGACAGTCAAGAAAGATGGTGAGTTAACATTTCTTAAAGTATTTATCTCAAAAAAATTGGTGTGATAATTGATATGGTCTTTAGGTGGAAATTTCTTGATGGAATAATAGTTAATGTGACCTGAATGAAAATATATATGACAAACACCAATTTAGAAGTCTATATACAAAGAAAACCCTATTGCTCAGTCACCCTATTCACACAATTAGTGACCTTGTAGCACAGTCATATATCAAGAAAAGGAGAGTATATGCTTGAGATTATGTGAATGGTCATTGTGTTAGTGTAGTTTTAATATGAATGAATGTGTATAATCCTTAAGACTAGCCTTGAAGTATTATAATTGCTTGGATGTGCAAATGACTATTAGGAAACCCTGTTAAGATAGTAAACCCTAGTTTCCACTTAGTTAGTAGGCAATAAATAGTTATATGTGTTTGGAAACAAGAGATATTGTTGTGTTAATTAAGTCCTAGTATGATTGAATTTGAAAACCAAGTATTGATAATATCCTTTTGAATATTTTGTAACCTTTTGAATGAATACAGTTCCACAAAACCTTGCACAGTCCACTAAAGATTACACAGAGTTTTGTGTTTGTATTATTATCTATTAAAATAGACTTCAATATGAACCAATGACTATATATATATATGGGTGTGATGAATACAGACCTAGGACATTTCTCATATCACTTTGAAACACTTCCAAACAAAATGTATTTAGTTTTGTTACCTTTTGTTCCCTACAATCATCAACCTAGGGTTTGAAAACCAAAAACCCCATAAAAGGACTTATAACCAATGGAAAATTGTGAAACTTTGTAATATTAATTATTTTGACATGTATGAAAGGATTTAGGTGGTTTTATTTTGGTACCATATCTTCTAGTATGGTTTTGATGACTAGGCTAGTGTGTAGAGGGCTAATAGGCCTAATTGGGAAGATGCTAACAAAGGGAGTACCTTCTAGACAAGGAGTTAGAACTTGAAATTTTATGGGAACCTACAAAAAGATAGAGGGTGGTAAAATATGGTTTTATATTTATCATATGACCTGTATATTCTATAAACAAAGGGAAAATGTGAAAAATAAAGGCTACAAGGAATTAGGGTCACCATTAAGGTTGAAAAGTAGAAATGAAGGATGAAGAAGGAATGAGAGGTTAAGAGGAATCAAGACAATTAAGTTTTAACCATGATAACTCATTAAATATTTATACTAAGTCCAAGATCCCTATGTCAAGATTTGGTGTGTTAAGCCAAGAGAGCAATGACTTATGTGAAGCTAGAGAGTGAGCAAAGTGAGGGAAGATGAAATAATGAATGGAATGAGTGAGTGGATGATAAATGAGGTATTATAAGGATTTTATGATAGTATTAGAAAGTATAAAATGTGCCTAGAAATAGGATTATTAAATAAGAAGATGTTATCAAACCTAAAATGAAGAAATAAGCATATAGAAGGAAGATTGAACCTTATGAATAAAGCCAAGCATTTGAAGTGAAAATCAAAGATTGAAGACCACATATATTAAATGTTTTTTTTTTAATTTTCCCATGCTCCTCTACATCCTTTGTTATCAAAGAAAGTTAATCTCTATTTGATTTTTGTTTTGAGTTCTTTAAAACTTGTTGAATTGAAATGAACATAGAATGCTATGAGGAATGTATGAGGTAATATTGCAGGGTATTGTGGGATAAGATTATCATGCATATATGAATTATTGAGGTTAAAATTGAGGAATATCAAGTTGGTGAAGAGAGGAAAAGTAACCCCAAATTACAAAGAGAAGGACTTGAATCTAGTCAAGAAAGGACTAGAAAAGGTAGAGTGAAGAAAGAGCATTCAAGCTCAAGAAAGGAAAAATTACAAGAGAGATTCAAGAGTGAAGTTAAGATTAGTCCTATATAAATGTCTATAGATAGAGAAATAAGATCCCATAGTTGTCTAAGAGTCAAGATTGGTAAGATTGCTAGTGATAGGTCTAGACAAGGTCTAGAAAGTGAAGAAGAAGTGAGAAAATTGATGTAGAAGAAGAGGTGAAAGATATGAGAAGAGATTTGGGGAAGAGTATAGAGAATATAGAGCTCATTTTTAATCTTATGAAGCGTCAAGGAAGCCAATGACTTGGTTTTAGTGTGAGAAAAAAGGTGAAGTGGCCATTAGGGCTACTTGAGAGAGAAGGCACAAGATGAGTGTCTTGAGGAATGAGATTAATAAATAGGGTACAACCCATAGAGGCAAGAGGAATGAGGATTTTACAAGAGTGAAACAAGATAAATAAGTGGATAAGAGAGTGTTTGAGGTACAAGATGACTAAGAGCGGGGTGAATCAATCAATCAATATTTCACTTTCAGATCACTTATCATTCATTCATTGGAATTCATGAATCAACACAATAGGCATATGTAACTAGATTACCATAAAAGAAAGGAGACAAAATACAAAGAATGAATAAGATAATCACATCATAACATAACATCTAATGTGGGAAACCCTCATGGGGAATAAAACCCACTCTCAATCCTAAAAACACATGGACTACTTATCCTATAAGGTAATACAAACATGAGACTTTAGTGTAATGCATAAGGATCATCTACCCCTAAGATGGTTAAGACCTTATGACCAGTCTTTAGTGAAACACCTATTCCACAAGGATCACCTGCCCCTAGGATGGTCAAGTCCTTCAAGCCTGAATTTAGTGAAACACCTATTCCATAAGGAGTACCCACCCCTAAGATGGTCAAGTCCTTTTGACCATTCTCTTCTCTCCAAAATATTAAAATCTACAAGAGCACTATCTTTTACATCATAAATATAACCTATAGGTTATACACATAGTCATCAAATTGTTGTGTTCTACAACCCATCCATTGGGCACACACCCTTTCTTCTTTCCTTCACTCTTCAACTCTCACACATGCTATTTCAAAATGTTTTCACTTTTCTACATTCAAAGGAAGTAAGAAACTAAGATAAGTAATGGTCTAGGGTTAGATGTTACCCGAATGAGGTCTGCACACTGTTATCAAGACATTGTAGGGACTCCTCTTTGGCTATGGAGGATGACACCTGCAGAAGAAAGAGACTTAAACAAAAATATTTTTAGATGGGTGTAAGGTGGACTGCTAGGCAAAATGCTCAGTCCCGAAAGTGCAAAGACTTCCTTAAGGGATGTCAATCCACTTGTTGATAAAAATGAATGTCGGATAAAGATAATAATGATAGACTAAGCAAGAGAAATACAAATAATGTGTATTTGCTGTCTGTTATCAGTCTGCCACAGTCGCTGATGCTAGTTTGTCTGCCAATGTCAGTTGGTTAAGGTCACCGACGTCGATTAGTCTGCCAACATTAGTAGGGTAAATAGGCCTAGTGGCCAGCATCGATTGAGGTAGTGAGGCTTTAGATGAGTCTTAGGGCTGTCTATGGTCGATGGAATGGTCTGTAAAATGGTCTGTGGTAGTCTGAGAGTCTGTGCAGGGTTTGTACTGGGTCAACAAGACAGAGAGCATGGTCTGAGGAAGGAGTCAAGTAAGGGATAGGGTGTTAAAAAGAGTGAGAGTATGAAAGAGGCTTCTTAGCCTTCTCAGGAAGAGAGTCAGGTCTGGTCTAGTTGATGGCCGAGTCTGGGTAGATAATGCTTAGAAGTAATGAAAAGAAGCTAATTGCTTATACATTTTAAATTACTGAAATAATAAAAGTGCAGAAGAATACTTACCTGCTACTTGGTGCAGAGCTAGAGGTGTTGGAGACGCTTGTCCCTATTGTTTCTGTAGCCAGAAGAGTGTTGGTTGAAGTCTGATAATTGATTTTAGAGAGTCCCTATTGATGTCCAAGAGAGCCGAGAGAGAAAGGTCAAAGTCCAGGCGTGAGAGGATTTTTGCATTTGGGGGAAGAGGATCCAAGAGGAGACTAGAATTTGCCTACAAATTGGTTTTAAGCAATTGACATCGGTGATCCCATCGATGTCAGCTAACTGGTAATCAATGTTGGCAGCTAGAATAACAGAAAAAGGGCTAAAATTAGCCTTTCCTCATTCTTCCAACTGCCAAGGTCAATTGGTCTTGGGAAAATGGTTCAAGGCAGATTGAGTGAGCACGAGGGGTTAATGGGAGGAAGGAAATGGGGTTTAAGCAATTAAGATTTGGCATGAGGTGAGGGAGGCATCCAAGGAGAGGTATCCTAGGAGGGGTGAGGTGAGGTGGCAAGGAGGAATTATTAATTTAAAATAGGTATTTTAAATTAATAAAACATAGGTTAGGCATGGTTAAGTTCAAAAGGGACCAAGAAGGAGAATGACCAAGGGTTAGACACGATTTTGGTGTCTACATTTGCCCCTTTTTGTCTTGTTGGTTGTTCTAGATGAACTACAAGACAAAAATAGGAGTTGATTACCCCAGGTATGGGATGAGTTCTTTTTGTCTTGTTATTTGTTCTGGTGAACTGCAAGACAAAAATAAGAGTTGGTTACCCCAATTATGGGATGAGGTATTCCCCCTCAAAGCAGGAGTCAAGGGAAGGGAACCTGGAATCAGGTGCTGATTTGATAGAGAGTGGATGGAAATGGTGAAGATGGAGTGTGAATGCTACAAAAGTTGAGATTGTGTGCATACCACTTCACGAGATGGTCAGGGCAAATTGTCGCAAGTCAAGGTCGAGGAGTGCCAAAATTGAAATAACTAAGCCCTAGCATTTAGTCGTAGCTGATTGGGTTATTTGATCCAAACTATAGTTCCAATGGTCGTCATGCTCCAAGTATCTCGGGCTTAGGAAGTGCTCTTGGAAAACACAAAAAATGTCACAAGTAGTGGGGATCAACTTGCTCACGATCCAATACTTGTGAGGGTCAAAATGTGGGTTGTGAACAATTTTGCTAACCATTCATGAGGTACCATACATGCAAAAACAACTAAGGCAATGTTGTCTTGGAAGTGGTTGTGGTCGGAAGATATAGGCATGATCTCTAAGGTTGTTGGTTGAGTCAAGTTGAGATAGATAGTTGGTCCATTAGATGGACAGATGAAGGAATGGCCGAACTAACCTCAGAAGACCCCATGTCAACTGAGTGTTGCCTACATAGCCCCTGTTGTTAGGGCCTTAGGCTAATGTAGTTCTCCCTAAAAGGGAGGAAGAGGGTCAGTTATGGATTATTTTGGATGAGGTTAAGTCATGGTCAAAGGTCGAAATGGTTTGTCCATCAGGTAGATGAACAAATGGATGTGGCTGAGCTAACCCTAGAAGACGTCATGTCATCTGAATGCTACCTACATAGCCCCTGTTGGAAGGGCCTCAGACCAATGTAGTTTAGACAAAGAGCCAAAGTGGTTGATAGTTGGTTTGGATAGGTTAGGTCATGGTTAAAGGATGAAGATAATATGGTTTGTCCATCAGATAGATGAATAAATGGATATGGCCAATCTAACCCCAGAAGACGTCATGTCATCTAAGTGCTACCTACATAGCCCTTGTGTTGAGGGCCTTAGACCAATGTAGTTCAGATGGAGATTCAAAATCGTTGATGATTGATCTTGGTCATGATAAATGATGAGTAGAAGATGATGTTACAACCTTTTCCATATTGGGTGATGGTGTATTCTGTAACATTGGTTGAGTGGTCTTTCATCCCTAGCAAGTTTCGATATTAGTAATGGTGTATGCTAAAAATAAATTGAGGTTATTTATGCTTCAGCAAGTAGTGGTTTCTGCTTAACATAAATTGTGTCTGGTCGATAGTTTCCATGTGCATTGTTTTCCATAGAAACTATGTGAAATGGACTATGTCATGTTGGTGGTCTGAAAATGTTTGGGTTGGTTTGGTTTGGTTGGGTTTGGTTAGATTAGATAATGATTTGGTTGAATGTGACCAAGATGTGAAAAAAAAGTGAAAGGCAAATTGCTCTTTCATTGACAAGGACCCGATGATAGCATAGATAGGGGGTTTTTAGAAACAAAAAGCCCCGTTCATGCATTATGTCATTGACAAGTGGTTGTGTTAGAGAAGTAATCGAATCACTTGACATTAAGTGAGCTCAAAATCCCTTGAGTATGTTGGGGTGATAAGGTCTGATTATGTGAAATGGAATGGATGGGGGATACCCTTTTTGGCAGGAACAACTTTGCCCCTTTTATAGGTGACCCTGAGAACGACTATAGACAAGTCCATGACTTTATAGTTTGTCAGTTCTTTTTTTTTTTTGACAGACTGATCGATGCAGGAAGTTTGCGAGGGGATGTTGTTTTGCTTTGTGGTCATGTTGTGAAGCTGATCGATGCAGGAAGCTTTTGAGATAATGATATTTGTAGAAAGATTTAGGCATAGCCATCCTTCGAGGGAGTGGTCTATATTCTTCTTTATATGTTTAAAAGTCTTTGAATAGCTATCCTTCGAGGGAGCAGTCTATCAATTACAGCAATTATGCAGCTGTCCTTCGAGGGAACAGTCTACATTTATGATTTTATGACCTTTTGAGATAGGCATCCCAATTTTATATATATTTATTTTTTGTTTTTGATTGAATTATTGGTCATGGACTTGACTATAAAAGTTTAGAGGGTTTCCCTTTTATTAGGATGAAGCATTCATGCTTGACAAAAAGGGTTGACTAATGCTTGTAGGGTTGAGGGTTGAGAGGAATAGGAATGATGGTGACAGGGATTACTCAAGGGATTGAGCTCAAGTTAAATGTCAAGTGAATAATTACTTGACTAACAGTAGACTGGTTGAAGATACAAGGCATAAACGGGCTCAAGTTTTGATAAGTCCCTAACCCATGCTTGTGTTATGATGCAAGTTCCAAGTCAATTAGGAGCAAACTTGCCCCATTTGCTTCATTCCAAATTGGTCACATGTTAAAGATGATTGGTTGAGGTCATGATTAAAAAGGTTGGTTGATGTTTGGTCGAGGTTTGGTCGAGGTCAATTGATGTTGGTTGATACTTGGTTGTTTGATGTTTGATTGGTTGATGTTTGGTCAATGCTTGGTTGATGTTTGGTCAAAGTTTGGTTGATGTTTGGTCAAGGCTTGGTCGATGCTTGGTTGATGGAAGGTCGATGTTGGTAGTCAGGGTAAGGTCAAATTCCCCTAGTTGCTAGGGAGAATGTTTGACAGATTTAGTTTGAGAGGGTGAGATCCTGATCTGCCAAGTTGGAGGCAGGAATCTCAAAATCATGGATGGTGACAAAGGAAATGGTTGGTAATGATTTGATTAAAGTGGCTAATGGTTGGAGGTCATCAGGCTGGACCTCCATCAATTGTAAGGCTTGGATCAAAGTTTGATGATGCTGTGGAGAGTTTTGTATGAGATCATACAAAGACATCTTCACAGGGGTCGTGTGGTGAGGTTGTTTCACCACGGAGTTAGGGATTGTCTTTGAGTATGCTGGTTGAGATGTGCCCAAGACAGTAATCTTGGGTTTTGGTTGTGGTGAAAACTTGGTAGATGGGGATGTCCAAGGGATAAAAACATGTCTTTTCCCTTTATCCTTTTGGGTTGGTGGGCTGGTGGTCAAGTTAAATATGTTGATTTCGAATAATGGGGTTAAAGGCGGTGGAGGGACCATAGTCTAGTGTTGAGATCCTGATTTAGGTGATGATGTTTGTGAGGCATGTGATGGTGTCAAAGATTTGGCAAAGGGGTAATCAAGAGGATCATTGATGAGAAGGGTATCCTTTTTTTGGTATTGATGAATGATAGCTTTAAGAGCGCAACAATGCTCAGTGTCATGTCCCAGTGTGCGATGATAGTGATAAAATTTAGTGTTGTCGAACCATAATGGTCTTGATCTGAGAGTTGATGAGTTTGAAGGTGAGGAGGTATGGGAAGCATGGGATGATGTTAAAGGTTTGTTGATAATATGGTCAAAAAGAAGGGTGTCTTTTTCCAAGCATTGGTGAATGAAAACCTTGAGGGCACAACAATGCTCAGTGTCATGTCCCGACGTGCGATGATACGCACAAACTTTAGTGTCATCGAACCAGGGCGGTTCGGGTCTGAGAGATTGGTATGGTTTAAGAGGTGGAAGATTAATGTGAGAAGACTGCAATAATTATCATAATAACAAGGCATAAGAACCCACCAATGGGCCTACGTGTTTTGTTGCAGTAGGGGTTGATGACTTTTGTTTTGGAGGCATAGGAGGCATTGGTCATTTTGGAGGAAATATATGTTTAATGGGTAAAGGGGATAATGGAGGTGATTTGCCTCTCTGAGGTGTTAGAGTAGGAAGCACTCCTATTAAGGTGGATGGATGTGGGCCCAAAATAGAGGACAATGATGAAGGTGGGGGAGGAATTCTCTAGTGTGGTTTAGTGGCCTTCTTTGGTTTGGTTTGAGGGCCACTATTGTGTGAGGCAAGATTAGATATGGGGTGAACACTGAGAGATTTAATCTCTTTTGACATGGTGGATGCCTGTGTGGGTTTGGGTTTAGATGTAGATAGAGGTGAGTGAGATATAGTGATCTCAGGCAAAAGGCAAGAGAAAACTGTCACTGGGTCTTCCTCAGTTGAAGTGGGTGAAGAGACAGGGTCTTCTCTTGGTGGAGAAGAAATTGGAGAATGTGACTCCTCAAGAGGGTAGAGGGCAGGGATGATGGTGCCTTCTACTTGTGGTTGAGGAGTAGGAAGGGTATGATCCTCCATTGGTAGGAGGAAGGATGAAGGTAGGGCTAATGGCACTGGTATGGTCGAATCATCCTCCAATATAAGAGAGGTCATTGGAGAACTAATAGGAGAAGATGGTTCTTCTACCTGTGATGGAAGAATAGGAGAAGAAAGCTCTTCTACCTATGGAGGAGGTTGGTCAGGGACAAGAGGTGAGACCATGTTGACCATGCATATATCATGCTCTTGGGAGCTATCGGCCATGGTCTGGACATTGTTTTGGCTAGGAGGATGGTTAGGAAAAGGTTGTTTAAAGATGTTGATGTGTTTATTAGGTAGTGCATTCAAGTTATCCAAAACAAGATCTCCCTTATCTATCATGTCTTGGACAATGTTCTTGAAGGTTTGACAGTTGTTGATGTCATAGCCTTGGACACGGTGATAGTGACAAAATTCATTTTCCCTATACCATGTAGGGATGGCTTTTGAAGGGTTGAATTTAGGTGGTTAGATTGGAAGGAGATTGAGGACCCCCTGTTTGACAAGTTTATCCAAAATATAAGCGTATGATTCTCCTATAGGAGTATACTAATGTTGTATATACCACTGTTGGAATTGTTTTGTGATGCTTTGTGATGTTGAAGGTTGAGGTTGGTTAGTCATTGTCGAGGATGGTGATCTAATGACCATAGTTTTTGCCACTCCTTTGGACTTGGAGTGGGAAGAAGAAGGGTCATCGGTTTTTGCATTGGTATTACGCAATCTGACCCTATTTTCTTCAATAGCATGGAGTTCAAGCTTTTGGGCCTTGGTGAAAGCTTCATCAAAAGTGTGAAATGTTTGAACCCGCAAGGTGGATGAGATGTGTGTGGAACATGCTAAAGAGAAGAGCTCAATGAGCTCAAGTTGAGGTAAAGGGAAGGAGAGTTGGTTGATTAAGCCTCTCCAATAGGCGACAAAATCGGTTATGGATTCATCATCAAACTGCCTGATAGAGTAGAGGTCTATGATTGAAACCTTTTTGGTGATATTGATCTAAAAGTGGTCAAGAAAAAGTTGGGATAGTTGAGTGAAAGAAAAGGTAGAATGACTGGTAAGGGAGCTATACCAATCGAGGGCAGGGCCAGAAAGTGATATGGGGAATGTGCATAGAAGTAACGCATCATCATGTGATATGAGATAACAAGCATGTTGAATGCTCATAGATGTTGTACGGGTCTTCCTTACTCTAGAAATGAGTAAACTTAGGAAGCTCCCACTAGCTAGGATATGGTATGATTGGGATGGAGGGATGGATGGCTTCATTGCAAATTTGGTCATATGAAAGGACATTGCTTGAACCAAAAATGGAAGCCTTAAGACTAGACATTTTGTCCATCAGCATCTTGATGAGATCAACTGACGGATTGGTAGATGGGGTGCCCCTTAGGTTGTAAGGTGCTTGGAAGGTGCTAGAAGAGATGCATGATGTAGTCTGTTGTGCTTGTATAGGTGCAATGTATTGATGACTAGTCATAGGGATAGAAGTGGAAGCCAAGGGCGGTTGTGTCATGAAGGTAGAAGGCATAAGTTTACTAGATGCCACCAAAGGTGGTTGCATGGTGACATTGGAAAAAGGGGAGGTAGACACTCCTACATTTATAGGCACAAGAGTATGTGGAGTCGAGACAATCAAGTTCTGGTATGATGTAGAACTTCGTTAAATTGCATGTGGTTAAGGGGGTAATGAAACCCTGATGGAGGTCGGTCCAAAAATAAATGGGGAGGCCAAACTTTGTGTATTGGCCATGGTCGGGTTAATGGTTGAGGAAATAGTCTGAGTCATAAAAGGCTGGGTAGCAGATGGTGTTGATGTCATCACCGCTTCACCTGAAAGGTCTCACATTTGGTTTCTTACGAGATAGTGTTTGAGAGCCTTGACATTATGGTCAAGGAATATCTCAAAGTTTTGGTCCCCTTCAGGGACAATTGAAGGTTGATTGGGAGGTGGTCGGGTAGGAGTTCATTCGGTCTCTGAATGATGCTCCATTAGAGGACTAGGCATAGATGGTGAAGGCAGGAGTGGTCATTGCCTTGCATGGTCAAGAAGAGTTCTGGTTTGACTACGTGTCAAAACCATTCAAGGCAAGAAGAGTCAGGTTCTAGAAACTATGTTTTTTATTCTCAAAAAACTAGAATGGGTGTTGGATAGCAAGAAAGCTAGGTCTTAAGATTGCTATTTTGAGAAAGAAAGATTTGGACAGTGACCGACGTCGGTAGAAAAACTGATGCTGATGAAATAGGTTTCCAATGTCGATCAGATAACTAATGCCAGTGATCTGCCAATGTCAGTGGTAAAACCAATGTTGGCTACTGTTTTTTCTAGAAACTCAAAAAATTTGAGAGTTTTTGGAAGAAAGAAGAAAACGTTCTCACTAGCTCAAAAAACCAGATAAAGACAGAAAAGAAGATGAAGACAAGCAGACCCTAACATTAATTCCTAAGAATAATTTTTTAGAGTCTTGTTGGCTTATGCCTTAGAGTGTGTTTGGGAAGTTGGCTTGTAGAATGGGTCCTAGAAGAGGTGGTCTAAATTGGTTTCAGGTTAGTTTCGGTGCTCAAGAGTCTGTGTTAGGTTCTGTATGTGGCCTAGTGCTAAGGAGCAAGCTCCCCTCACTTCATGAGCCCAGTGATAAGCTGGTCTCACTTAGCTAGTATATACTTCCCCTAGAGTTTATCCTCTACCAGAGAATAGAGTGGGCTTTCCCCTTGGTAGTGAAGTCCAAGTGGGATTGCCAGGACGGGTAAGGTATCCACTAGGTGATGAAATCCTAATCGAACCTTGTCTCAAGTACATTTAGATGTTTGAGTTTGTGCAAGTGGTTTTGTCATGTAACATAAGTGGCCTACACTTTATTCATGATGTGGTTTTAATTACTAGATGTGAGAGCTAAGTATGCATTTAGGAAGAAATGAAATGCAATGTATTTTAAGCCCAAATTGAAATGTGTGTTCGTATGTAGACAAGTGAGAAGAGGTTGAAGAGTATGATTTTGACTAGTCTAAGATGCAAGAAAGAAAGAAGGGTTCTTTTTAACTCTACTAATGGTGTCTTTTGGAAGAGATAGAGGAAAAGGATGTAAGGAGAAGCCTAATGCACCTATATGAAAATATTGCTTAGAAGAAAAAAGTATGAACCCAAGGAAAGCTCCTAGGGTCCCACTGGGCGTGCCAGAATGTTTCAAACTATTTTCACTTTTCTACATTCAAAGGAAGTAAGAAACTAAGATAAGTAATGGTCTAGGGTTAGATGTTACCCAGATGAGGTCTGCGCACCATTATCCAGACATTGTAGGGACTCCTCTTTGGCTGTGGAGGATGACACCTACAGAAGAAAGAGACTTAAACAAAAAGATTGTTAGATGGGTGTAAGGTGGACTGCCAAGCAAAATGCTCGGTCCCGAAAGTGCAAAGATTTCCTTAAGGTATGTCAATCCACTTGTTGATAAAAATGAATGTCAGATAAAAATAATAATGACAAACTAAGTAAGAGAAATACAAATAATGTGTACCTACTGTCTACTGTCGATCTACCACAGTCACTAATGCCGGTTTGTCTGCCGACGTCAGTTGGTTAAGGTCACCGATGTCGGTTAGTCTGTCGATGTTGGTAGGGGAAATAGGCCTAGTGGCCGGCATCGGTCAGGGTAGTGAGGCTTTGGATGAGTCTCAGGGCTATTTATGGTCGATGGAATGGTCTACAGAATGGTCTATGGTAGTCTGAGAGTCTGTGCAGGGTTTGTACTGGGTCAACAGAATAGAGAGTATGGTCTGAGGAAGGAGTCAAGTAAGGGACAGGGTGTTAAAAAGAGTGAGAGTATGAAGGAGGCTTCTCAGCCTTCTCAGGAAGAGAGTCAAGTCTGGTTTGATTGATGGCCAGGTCTGGGTAGATAATGCTTAGAAGTAATGAAAAGAATCTAATTGCTTATACATTCTAAATACATTTTAAATTACTAAAATAATTAAAAATGCATAAGAATACTTACCTGTTGCTTGGTGCAGAGCCAGAGGTGTTAGAGACGCTTGTCCATGTTGTGTCTGTAGCCAAAAGAGCATTGGTTGAAGTCTAATAATTGATTTCAAAGAGTCCCTATTGATGTCCAGGAGAGCTGAGAGAGAAAGGTTGAAGTCCAGGCGTGAGAGGATTTTTGCATTTAGGGGAAGAGGATCCAGGAGGAGACCAGAATTCACCTGCAAGTTGGTTTTAAGAAATTGACACCGACGATCCCACTGATGTCAGCCAACTGGTAACCAACATTGGCAGCCAGAATAATGAAAAAAGGGCTAAAATTAGCCTTTTCCCATTCTTCCAACTACCATGGTCAATTGGTCATGGGAAAACGGTTCAAGTCGGATTGAATGAGTGCAAGGGGTTAATGGGAGGAAGGAAATGGGATTTAAGCAATTAAGATTTGGCATGAGGTGAGGGAGGAATCCAAGGAGAGGTATCTTAGGAGGGGTGAGGTGAGGTGGCAAGGAGGAATTATTAATTTAAAATAGGTATTTTAAATTAATAAAACATAGGTTAGGCATGGTTAAGTTTGAAAGGGACCAAGAAGGAGAATGACCAAGGGTTAGACACGATTTTGGTGTCTACACATGCCTCTCTTTCATAAGTCTTAAAACCTATAAGATCATTATTTATGGCATTATAAATATACACATAGTCATAAACCTACTATTTTCTTCAATCCATCTACTAGGCACCCTTACTCTCCTTCACCTCTCAACTCTATACTCTTCCTCCACTTAGAGCCCCTTCTCTCAAGTCTAGAAATCATCTTTGATTTCACTATCACTAGAGCTTTTATGATTATTATCGTCTATATTAGACATAATACTTGCCTTAGCCTTTAAGTCATCTATATATCTCAATTACATCTTCATAGGTCAGCCATAGCATCCATGGGTCACAATTAAGTAGTTATGCCTTTTAATTATGCCTCAGTAGCCTTTATAGGTCTCATGGAGACCCATCCATATCTTTGACACTTCTTCGAGTAAACTTAGAACACAATAACACTTTAAAAATACATAAACCCATGCCACATGATCTATAGGTCCACCCTAAATGAAAACATCCATCACAACACCCTTTTTCTATACTACAATTAGCCCAAACATCATTTTATATATAAGATCACCAAGAATGAACACACAGTCAACTTCTAAGACTTTGATCATATAGAATATAGATTTTTCAAGCCTCCATAATCCATACAGATGGTCCTCATGAATTCTATAACATGCTCTAACTCTTAGTTCATCTTAAAACATCAAAATATCATCTAGAACAACTCAATTACCCTTCTCAAGTTACTTTCAGAGCATGAACACATACATAGTTAAATTTGGAGATTAATAAATTTGACTATATAAATATTAAAAATTTATAATTAGGTTATTTATATGCACCTTGTAGTTCTCTAAAAAATTTCCTTTTACACCATGATCAAATTATACATATATCAAAAGTTATAGCATAAAAACTATAGACTAGTCTTCCCTCACAAATTTGAATATTTGAATTCCAACGGTCACTAAGCAATTGTTAAACTTCAAACACTTTGTCAACATCTCATTCCCTCTCATAGCTTGAATTAATACACATCATCAATCTCCCTCAAAATTATATTGGTATTTACCTTTTATTTATTTTTAAACATCGAGATCTTGTCATGATCTCATTGCTTCTAGATAATTTGGAACAAATGCACTCCATCCATCTTTTCTAAGCAGGTCAATCTTTATCAAGCAATGCTCACCATTAAATCTAGATCAAAACTCCCACGATTATGAAAATTGGAACCTTTGAATTTATTTTAAATTCTTTATTATTATTCCATGCATTTATGACACTTGGCAATCCCACATGATTTGTTGACTCTGTGACTCAACCTGCACCATCAATTTTCTGATTGTACGATCATCCGTGAACTATTGATCTTTTATCCAAGCTTTGTTAATGTGACATTTATCACCAGTGCATGAAACCTTTGACATGTTGACTTTATACACACCATTGATCTCAATATGTATGATTAAGTTCTCACCACTGGATCTTCTAGACCAATGACCTTAGACTTCAATGTGATTAAACTTGATGGTCTCTATTACATCATAATCTACTAGAGCAACTTTGAATCTTTATAACTTGAGCTAGAAATCACTTCAAGACTCCAAATTTTTAGGGTAGCTTTTTGGCACTATAGATAACATCTCCATGTAAAAATTTTACCATTATTTACTTTCTTCATTCTTAAATTAAATGTACAAACATATTAGTTCATTCATATCTACATGATACGTAGTGACAGTTTGGCTAAGTATAGAAACTTAGTGAACTTCTATTTGAGAGGCCAACTTTGTTCCCACATATCTTTAGCTACAATCAACCTCATGACCTTAAATTTAAACCATATGATCTCTTCACATATATAAATCCATCCATATATAAATTTACACTTGAAACCTTCACATGTGTGAAATATGATGTCATCAATCTGATCACATAATCTAATTTTCCACAAGACCAACTAGGCCTAGATGACCATAAGGAAGAACCTAATGAACACCATGAATTACCATAATCACTTAAATCACTCTTAACACCCCATAATACCTATTAAACATGATCTCATCATCCATAACATTCATCAACTTCTTATACAAGCATATCTTGAAGATCCATGCTCACATACAGGCTACCAAGCCTATTCCAACACATTGGTCACATGTTTGTCTTCTCTCCTTGACCTAAAACCACATCAATATGCTAGATAAAATATGATAAGCCTAAAATAATACTTACCTTAGCTCATATGCATCCAAAACTTGCCTTTCACAACTTTAATGTCAAACTCATCATCATGACATCACCATTTTGTCATTACCTTTGACATCAATTCACACATGACATCAATATTTGACATCAATGACAACATTTGTGAATAATATCCCCCTTTGTCATTGATAGAAACCTCTTCTTCTCCTTTTCCCCCTTTGAAATTAATGACAAAGTAAACTAAACAACTACCAAGCTCCTCTTAACATCATGAATGTATTCAAATATAATTCTAAGTGCTCAGGATACTTGCATACCTCATATGAAATAATTTTTCCCCCTTTGACATGCATCAATCTGAACTTGGACATCTTTGATCCTTAGAATTGACAAACTACTCACAAAGCTTAAAAATCTCCCCTTAACATCATGCTTCAACTCATGTCATTTGTTCTTTGACATATATCAATCTAAACATGGGCTCTCCTGATATTTGGACCTATTTACCTAATAAACTCACAATCTCCATTTGCTTATACATGAAGATTCAACATATTTTTCACAATTATGACTAGGTTTGATCAAGTCATCATATCAACCTTCTTGAAATATCATCTATAGAAGATATCACCACTTATTTAATATGATTGAAGCATCTCACATATGCTTCCCCTTACATCATACATAGCTCCTTAATCCACTCAATATATCTAAGTTAGTTCCCCCTAACTCTATGCATACCACCTTATACTTCTCAAACATGCACCATGACAACACTCTTCATTGATCATGTACTGCTATTAATGAAGACTAAACACACATGAACATCAAAAATTTATTTAACTCACCTTGATAACACTAAGAGGGACTCCCCCTAAGATATTTGAGCCATTGCACCTCTTGAGTATCTTCAAATATCCACACACTATGAAGAACCACCACACAGGCTTACTAGCCTTCTCTCTCAAGCCACCTCAATGACCACCAACAAAACTTTATTCCACTCATTAAATAATAAATATGTTATAAATCAGCCATATAAATTAGATTGAAACACTCATACCATGCTCTTTTTAAGAAATTGATCAAAAAGAACTCTTCTTCATACTAGGCATGTCTAGACTCCTTGTAACCCTACCTATAACTTGTAGAGCCAAAAAAATTTAGTAGACTTACCTTAAAGACATAAAAATTCATGTCTATATCACTCTCATATTCCCCCTCAAGCACACCAATTTTAATTCCCTAGATCATCCTCTCAATAGACTTCATAAACCTTCTAGCCAATTAGGCCTCCATCTTGACAAAATCTTGAATAATTTGAAAACCACAAATGTTCAAATCTATGTGAATATTTATTTTAAAACCCATTTGGCCCATTCAACTTATTAATAAGACTTAGACCTCAATTCATAATGAAATCCACTTTTCTATCATATCTCAAAACTCTAGAATCTCAAAACAAACAAGGTCAACAAACCTCCTTATGGTCAATACCCACATATGAAACTTCTTGCACACCTAGAGAAAACCATCACACACTTATGGATCAAGATTTGAGACTCCATAAATTTTGGAACCCATACATCCTATAACCCATTTTAGGCTTGTTTTCCCTTAAGCCAAAATTTGAGAAAACCAAGAGTACTCAAAAATCTCTAATTTGAATTCAACATACCTTCAGTCTACAAAACCACCTGGATCATATCATAAAGAAGTAACTATACCTTTATGAGCACAAAAATCTTCTTAAAATTCCATCAATCTCATTATGACACATAAAAACACCCATTCTGATCTTGTAGACACTACATACATAGTAAAGACACTTTATGACATCACTCTGACCTCATCAAAGCACTTTTCCCATTTTGACACACCAAATCCAACTATAAACACTCATCTCTTTCCTTCTAAGACCTTATTAATAACACCAAAGAACACTTTCTTCTCCACTGGAAGGAGTCTATTAAGAAACATAGATAGAGACATACTCTACACCATAATGCTCTAAAATAAATTGAATCTAGGAGTAAAATAGATCTCCTCAGTAACCACTAGAATCATTTTATATCCATAAGAATTATTTCTCTTGTTATTCTTCTACTTAGTATGAACTTTGACAACTTGTTGTTTTCTTTCATCACTCACTTTCTCTTCTATGATAGGATATACAACATTTTGAGCAACTATGGAATCTCGACATACCTTTATCACTGAAGCATCTTATTTGTATTATAGAATATCACCTTTAGACCTTGAAAACATAGGAACCAATCTTAAAACTAGCTCACACATATCAAGTTTCTCATTAGCATCCAAACACACCTTAGGACTAGTCTCAACTAACACCTTGGTCTTCTTCTTGAGCTTGATCTCTTCAATCACAAAATGAGAAAATAATGAGATATATTGGCACTTTTCAAATTTTATAGCATTCTCTACCATATCAAAAAAATTATTTGGACTTGCATACACATCATGACTCACACTTACCACCTTTTGTTTGCATGATTTAACTTTCCTTCTTTCTTGATCTCTAAGATATTGGTTAAACCTATTGTAACTAGTGTGATTAGCATTGATAATCTTTGGTCTCCATAACCAAGAATGACTTTTCTTATATACAATGGAAGCTTCATGTCCTTTGAGATACCTTGAGGACATTTTGACTCCTCTTGTGAATAAACTTGCAATATGACCACTCTTATGACAACTAAAACAAATAATATCATTCATACCTTTTGATAGATTTGAATTATGATCAATCTTTGGCCAAAAACTCCTATCATAGATCCATGAATGTCCATACTTAATTGAATTCCTTCTATAATCATTAGTTTTATGACCATACTTATTACATGTATAAAAATTACCATGGAATAAACTAGCATACCTTGAATCATTTGGTTGTCTAATAGACCTTCTTATATTGCTTTCAAATATATCATTCTCCTTGACATACTCGAGCTTCCCATGCTTCTTTTCTAGCTTATCCAACTTGAATACAACAAGCTTATGCTCATACTTCAATTACTCTATTTCAACCTTCAACCGAGTACACTCATCTTCTTTAGCATGTTTTGATTTCTTATGATCTTCTTCAATCTTACCTATCTTGATTATAACATTTTCATGCCTAGCCTTTAGAAAAAAAACATTAGTTTTCATTTGAACACACTCATCTTCTTTATCTCTCATGCTTGAACTTGTAGCATCTAATTGAATTATAATATATTTTATGGTCTCCTTATCTTACTTAGCTTCTTTATCCATGTCATCCTTCAATCTACATGCTTGCTTTTCCATATACTTGATCAATTCTTGATTCTTTTTTCCTCTCTTATGGATTTACCTGATAAACTCCCTTCAAAAGACCTAACTTATTCTTTAAGACATTTTATCATATTTCTCATTTTATGATTCCTCTTTTTTTCCTCTCTTATGGATTTACCTGATAAACTCCCTTTAAAATACCTAACTTATGCTTTAATACCTTTTATCATATTTCTCATTTTATGATTCCTCTTTTTTTACTCCTTTAGTTCACCAAGTGCACGCATGAGCTCATCTTATAGATCAATTTCTTCTTTCTCATTTTCATATCCAACTTATTCTTTACCAAAAGACATCTTGTACTATAAATTACACCTCCAAGCTAATTAATCCTTCTAAAAAACCTGCTCTGATACCAATTCTTGGAGGTATAAGATGATTGAGAGGGGATTAAATTATTCAACCAATCTTTCACTTTCAAATCACTTATAATTCATTCATTGACATTCATGATCCAACATAACAAGCATAAAAAACTATATTACCATCAAATAAAGGAGCCCATATACAAAGCATGAATAAGAGAAGCACGTCATAACACAATATCTAATGTGGGAAACCCTCATGGGGAATAAAACCCACTCTCAAGCCTATAAACACATGAACTACTTGTCTTATAAGGTATTACAAACATAAAAGTTTAGTGGAACACCTATTCTAAAAGGAGCAGTTACCCCTCAGATGGTTAATTCCTTCTAACCAATCTTTAGTGAAACACATGTTCCATAAGGAACACCTACCTCTAGGATGGTCAAGTCCTCCTGACTAAAATTTATTGAAACACCTATTTCACAAAGACCACTTGCCCCTAGGATGGTCAAGTCCTACTGACCATTCACTTATGTCCTTAATATTCAAACCTACAAGAGCACTATCTTTGACATCAAAAATATAACCTTTAGGTCATACACATAGTCATAAACCTACTCTACTCTACAACCCATCCATTGGGTACACACCCTTTCTTCTTTTCTTTTTTATTCAACTCTTACACATGCCTCTCTTTCACAAGTCTTCAAAACTTTAAGAAAACTATTTATGACATAAAAACTATGACCTATAGGTCATACACATAGTCATCAACCTAATCTATTCTTAAATTTATCCACTAGGCACCCTTACTCTCCTTCGCCTGTCAACTCTATACTCTTCCTCCACTTAGATCCCCTTCTCTCAAGTCTAGAAATCATCATCTTTGATTTCACTATTTATAGAGCCTTCATGATTAGTATCTTCTATGTCAGCCATAATACATGTCTTTGACCTTAAATCATATGTATATCTCAATTACATCTTCATAGGTTGGCCATAGCATCCATGGGTCACAATTATGAAACTATGCTTTTTAATTAGGCCTCATTAGCTCTTATAAGTTTATGGAGAGCCATCCATCTCTTTGACACTTATTAAAGAAAATTTAGAAAAAAAAACACTTTAACAATACATATACCCATGCCATATTATCTATAGGTCCACCTTAAGTGATAACATCCATCACATCTTCCTTCTGCTATAGCACAATTATCCCAAACATCATTATGTACATACGATCAGTAAGAACAAACACATAGTCAACTTCTAATCTTTTCATCATACATAATCTAGATTTTTCAAACATCCATCATCCAAAAAAATGGTCCTCATGAATTCTAAAACATTATCCAACACTTATTTCATCTTAAAACATCAAAATATCATCAAAAACAACTCAATCACCCTTCTCATATTACTTGCAGAGCATAAACACATACATAGTCAACTTTAGAGCTTAATAACTTTGATTTTATGAATATTCATACTTTATAACTAGGTTATCTATATGTGCCTTGGAGTCTTCTAAAAATTTTCGTTTAACACCATGATAAAATTTTGTATATATCAAAATTTATAGCAAAAAAATTATAGTCTAGTCTTACAAATTCAAATATTTGAATTCCAATGGTCACTGAGCAACTGTTAAACTTCAAACACTTTTTCAATAATTCATGCCCTTTCATAACTTAAATTAATATAGATCATTAATATCCCTTGAAATTATATTAGTATTTACCTTTGATTTAATATTAAACATTAAGCACTTGTCATCACCTTGTTGCTTCCTAATAATTTGGAATAAACGTGCTCCATTGATCTTTTTTGAGTAGCTCAATCTTTATCAAGCAATGCTCACTGTTAAATCTAGATAAAAATTCCCATGATTATGAAACTTGGCACCCTCACATGCCTTATAAACACTTTTCTATTAGTCCATGTGTTTGTGCCACTTGGTAGTCTTGCATGCTTTGTTGAATTTTTTACTCAACCCACACTATCGATCTTCTGACTACATGATCATCCACAAACCATTGTCTTCTATCTAAGCTCTATGAATGTGACACTTGTCACTAACATGTGAAAAATTTAACATGTTATATTCATACACACAATTAATCTCAATATATATTATTAATCACTCACCATTGGATCTTCTATACTAATGACCTCAAACTTAATGTGATTAAACTTGATGGTCTTTGGCCCATCACAGTCTACTAGAGTAACTTTGAAGCTTTATAACTTGATCTAGACATCAGTTCAAGACTCTAAATTTTTAGGGTAGCTTCTTAGAACTATATACAAAATCTCCATGTAAAATTTTGACCATTATTTAATTTTTTTCATTAATTAATGCATAAACATGTTGGTTCATTCATATATGCATGACATGCAGTGATGGTCTGGCTAAGCATAACAACCTAGTGAACTTCTATCTAAGAGTTCAACTTTGCACCTACATATATTTATCTACGATCAACTTCATGACATTAAATTTGAAACATATGATATCCTCACATAGAATAATCCATACATATATCAATCTACTCCTAAAACCTTCACACATGTGAAATATGAATTCATCAATCTGCTCACATAGTTTGATTTGCCACAAGACCAACTAGGCCTAGATTACCACAAAGAAGAACCTAATTAACACCATGAATTCCCATAAGAACATAAATAAATATTGACACCCCATAAGACCTATTAAACATGATCTCATTATCCATAACATTCATCAACTTCCTATCCAAGCATATATTGAAAATCCATGCTCACATACTAGGCTACCAAGCCTATGCCAACACATTGTTCACATGTTTGTCTTCTCTCCTTGACCTAAAACAAAATCAACATCATAGATAAAATATTATAAGCCTCAAATAATACTTACCTTAGCTCATATTCATCCAAAACTTACCTTGCACAACTTCGAGCTCAAACTCATCATCATCATGACATCACCATTTTGTCATTACATTTGACATCAATGCACATATGACATATATCTTTTACATTAATTACAACACTTTCCAATAGAGATTTATCATTGAGTATAACAAGGAAAATGAATTTCCAAGAGGATAACTTGAAATTGAAGCCAATAAGAATAAGATAAGAATGTTTATGCAAGAGGCATTCATGGAGTTCTGTGGTCTCTCATTTTATTTTCTAACATTACCTTTGAGTTAGTCTATGCAGGTGTGAATAAAATTTTGATGAAGGCCAAACATAAGTTCTTAAATCTAGTTAATGATGGGCCTAATACATCATCCATTAATAAAAAAAGAAGAAGATAAAGAAAGATAATTTGTTGTAGAAGATAAAGTGATGGAGATTGAAGGCATTCATCATGTTGAAAATGAAATAGAAGACGAGTTATATGATGTTATGACAAGTATTACAGATAAAGCAAGAGAGATAGATAATTAATAAGATATTAAGTCAAACCATGAATATATGAGAGAATAAATTACTTTGTAATAGTCATTTATGGAGGTAAATGAATACTTAAGTGTTGATTTTAATTTCACATGTGAAAGGAAAGAAGCTAATATGCAGATTGGACAAGTAAAGAGAAAAGTGTAACCCTCAATAAGAGCACAAGATTATGGATATGTTTGGCCTAAGTGTCTGAAGGCATAAATTAGTGAGATATAGTAGGTGAACCTCAATCAAAATTTAATGCAATCCAAACAAATAGGTCAAAACTAAGAACAAACATGGAAGTAAAGATCAAAGGGCAAAATACCTCAAGTTGACATGATGGGATACCAAGGCAAAAAACATGAAGGAGATGAAATGAGAATCAAATTTCAATCCCAGCATATACAAGTTATAAAATAGGTTGAGAAGCATATGAAATGGGTGTACAGAGAAAGTCTTGAAGTTACACTCCAATAAAGCATGAAGATAGAGGAAGATTTCAAGTCTAATAAGTAAATAAGAGAGATGGTTAAATCAAACAAAGCCAAAGAGATGATATTGCAGATGAGTAAATAAGAGGACAAGTATGAAAAGGTTAAGTTTTCTCAATATTTTTGTACAAATGTCATTTTTGTTGATGCATATGAGGATAACTCATGTAGTGAAGAAGTTTTGTATAGAGACATAGTGGCATTATTGGATGACCTTGTGGAAAGGCAAGGTGAAAGTGAAACACCTCCTAGAGTTCTTAAAAAACATGATGTTCAGTAGAATGAGATTGATTTGACTCTCATGAAATAGGGAGTCCAAGGAAAATTCAAGGATCAAGGTGCCCAATAAGGTGAGGGACAATATGCTCCAAATTTTTATGAAGGTTATGAAGAGATGGATGCTCTCATGTTGAATAAGGAAATGAAAATGCTAGAGGAGATTTTAAGTCCATCAAATGGGCTAAAAGTAGGTAAAGAACAAAATTAAAAGATCATGAATGAGCTCAAAAAAAAAAATTAGGTATGGAGCATCATGGGGAAGCACAAGGAGTTGTGCAAGCAATGTCACAAACACTCACACTAGCAAGAATGTAAAGGGATCATGAGCAAGTTAACAAGGTAAATTATTCAATTTATCAAGTTACAATATAGTTATTAGTTGATTTTCATGGTAATAATGAGTCAAGGATATGGTAAACTAAATTTTATAGTGTTAAACATGACTTGGTTGAGAGAATGTTCTTGTAAGATAGGCAAAGTCATGTGAATCCACGTCAAGAAATGGAGAAGTGTGGAGAAGAGGTAGAAAATAAGAGTTTATTTGAGAAAATTATAGAGATATGGATGCTTAAGAGGCCATTAAAATAATAAATTAGTAATGTGAAGGAACAAAGACACCTAGAGGTGCATAAACCAAGTGAAAACAATGAATAATAAGGTTTTAGAAAAAGCATAAGAAAGAAAAGTAAGAACCATTTATTTGTAGTTTAGGATGATGGAAAAATTAAATTCAAAAAGGTAGAACATGTAGCAAACAAGAAGTTACAGTAGCTGATATACCTCATAGAGGTAGAGGAAGAGTTGTATTGGAGACTAGACAAGGCAAAAAATAGGAAATACAAGAGCCTCATGAGAAGAAAAGAGAAAGAAAGGAGTAACATCAATTTTTTAAGCAATAAATATCCTTGAAGAATGAATTTGAAGGCAAGAAATAAAGTTGATATCAATAATTTTTCTCCCTCTTGGAAAGTATGATGTAGGAGAATCAAGAAAATAGAGATTATTTTTGTGTTATTGAAAGTCATATGTTAGTAGAGGTCAAAGTTGGTCAATTTTGGGATGTAAGTGTGTGTGAGGAACCTTATAAGGTCTATTTGTGTCTTTAGAGTCGTTTTGAGTCATGGGAGTGAGTTTGATAGATGTTTGAAATTTTCCCTCTAAAAATGATAATTTAAACATTCAAATATTATAACTAAGTCAGGAGTGACAATAATCATGGTATAAGGTGGTTAGATAAGAGAATATTGGTTCAAAAGGACCAATAATTCTTGTAAAGGGTGTTTGAAGTCATTATATGTATAAGTCATTAAGTTAAGAGTCGTGTTTAGTGATATAACCACTATCCTCACATTGAGTTATAATGTAAAAGAGTTTTAATCTTGTAACTACCATAACCAATGTTGAAGTTGGTTGAGAAAGAAATTTATACATGAGGGGAGAATGTGAGAGAGAGTGGAGAGAGATCCAAGAGGGAGGAGGAGAAACCATATAAAGAGAGAATGTGCAAACTCCTCAAGAAAGTTGGTAGTCCAAGAATGGACTCTAAATGTAATAGTTGATCATCCAAATGAATAAAATAAATATTCTATTTGTTTAATATTCTTAAATTGGTTGTTATTATTTATATATTGTTACAGGATAAACCCTTGAGGCCATTATCATCATGTTAGTATTTGTGTATAGTTAGAGATTAGAGAAGGGAGTGTAGGTTACAGTCAAGGAAGAGAATAGTTGATGAAGTTTTTTGAGTTTGGTGCAAGAAGGAGTTATGCTCAGTCATCTACTAGTAATAATAAAGTTATATCAAGCTTTAAGATTTATTTGGTGCATTTTCCAAAATTAATAACCTTAATAAATGTTTGTATGAAAGTGAAACTCTATTTATGCCTATGACAATCAAGAAAGATAGTGAGTTAACATTTACTAAGGTATTTATCTCAAGAGGATCAATGTTATAATTGATATGGTCTATAGGTGGAAATTTATTGATGTAACAGTAGTTAATGTGACTTGAATGCAAATATATATGACAAACACCAATGCAAAAGTCTATATACAAATAAAACCCTGTTTGCTCAGCCACCCTGTTCACATAATTAATGACCTTATAACACAGTCATAATCCAAGAAAAAGAGATTATATGTTTTATATTATGTGAGTTTTAATTTTTTTATTGTATTTTTAATATTAATGAAGGTCTATAAGCCTTGATACTAGCCTTTAAGTCTTATAATTGCTTGGATGTGCAATTGACTATTAGGAAACCCTGTTAAGACAATAAACCCCTATTTCCACTCAGTTATTAGATAATAAATAATTATATGTGTTTATAAAGGAGAGATATTATTGTGTTAATTAATTCCTCGTATGATTGAAATATAAAACCAAGCCTTGATAATATCCTTGTGAAGTGTTTGTAACCTTTTGAATGAATACAGGCATAATCCACTAAAGAGTACACAAAATTTTGTGTTTATGTTATTATCCACTAGAAATTTTTTGAATATGGACCAATGACTATTTATATATATGGGAGTGATTAATATAGACCTAATATATGTCTCATATCAATTTTAAACACTTTCAAACAAAATATATTGAGTTTTGTAACCTCTCGGCCCTTAAAGTCATCAACTTAGGGTTTAAAAACCAAAAACCCCATAAAAGGAGTTTTAACTGATGGAAAATTGTGAAAATTTATAATATTACTTTTTTTACATGTATGAAAGGATTCATGTGGTTTTATTTTTGTACCATATGGTCTAGTATGGTTTTGATGACTGGGATAGTGTGTAGAGGACTAATAGGCCTAATTAAGAAGATGCTAACAAAAGGAGTACCTTCTAGAAAATGAGTTAGACTTTAAAATTTTATTGGGACTTATAAAAATATAGAGGGTGGTAAAATATGGTTTTATATTTCTCATATGACCTATATATTCTTAAAATGAAGGAAAAAGTGAAAAAAAAGGCTATAAAGAGTTAGGGTCACCATTGAGGTTGAAGATTGGAAATTAAGGATGAAAAAGGAATGAGAGGTTAAGAGGGATAAATACAAATAATTTTTAACCATTAAAAATCATTCAATATGGTATAATAAGTCTAAGATCCCTATATCAAAATCTGGTGTGTTAAGCCAAGAGAGGAATGACTTATGTGAAGCTAGAGAGTGAGCAAAGTGAGGGAAGATGAAACAATGAATGGAATGAGTGAGTGAAATATAAATGAGGTATTATAATGTTTTTATGATAGTGTTAAAAAGTCTCAAATGTGCCTATAGATATTATTATTAAATAAGAGGATGTTATCAAGCCTAGAATGAAGAAATAAGCCTATATAAGGAAGATTGAACCTTATGAACAAAAAATTAAAGTGTAAATCAAAGATTGAAGACTAGAAATAGAAAATTTTGATTTTATAAACTCTTCCCATGTTCCTATACATCAATACCTTACCTCTATTTTTTTATTTTCCAACAACTCTAGCTGGTGCATTAGTTCTAAAGCAGGAAACTCAAGAAAAATGGCCAACCTTGTTTCATTACCATAAATGAGCTTGTATGTCAAGTTTACTATAGACCTCTTTTATTTTATTCTATCATCCCATATATCTTAATTAAAATTTAAATTCCATGATATTTTATTATCTTCAGTAGTCCTTCTTATGATCTTTAGTAGGTTCTTTTTGAAGGACTCATTAAGGCCATTACCCTATGGGTAGTAGTTTGATGAAGTGTTGAGGTATACACCATGTTGAACATCCCATTAACTAATATTATCTCCCATAAAATCCATATAATTGTCTAAAATGATGGTGGAGGGAACCCCAAATATTGTAAGCAAACCTTCATAAATTTCTAGTACAATAGATTTGTTTTCTTCGTTCAAACCTAATGTCTATGTCCATCTAGTGAAGTAATATGCGGTAGTAATGATCCACTTATGACCTAAGCTTGAAGGTGGGTTAATGAGGCCAATGAATTCTATACCCCATTAGACAAAGTTTGATCCAATGAAAATGGTTAGAGAGGTAAGACTATAAGTCTTTCTTTTCTTTCAAACATGGCACATTGCTTGCATTTCCTAACCCAAGCATGACAATCACTGAATATACTTGGCCAATAGTATCCACCTCTTATGATATTAAGGGTTATATTTCTTGATAATAAATTTCATCCACCATGTCCATCATGGAAGTCTTTAAGTAACCTTTTTTTTGGCTTGGCTCTATGTACTTCAATAACATACCATTGATGTCCTTCATAAAAAGTACACCATCAACAAAGAAAAAAGGGATGGATTAAAATATAGAATATCTTATCTAATATTTAAGATACCTAACCAATTCATGAAACCATCTTGAATATAAGTTATGATTAGCTATAACTTATGCATCATTTAACACTAAAACCACCTCCTTAGCTTCTTGCAAGTCTTAGGCTAGATTTTCACACAATCCTTTACCTCTAATCAATTTTGTGACCTTAATTGCGAAATAATACTCCATAACTCTAGCTATCTAACCTGCACTCTTCTCATTTATATCCTTTTTCAACAATAACTCCCTAATACTTGGATGGGAAACCATTTATATCCTACTTATTGAGAGATCTGATTACTAAAAGAACATGCTTCTCTATATAGGTATACCTTGTCTCATATTCCTCTAATCCTTGATTGAAGAAATATATTGGTTGCACCAAATCCTTTTGATTTTTTTTCATGTGTATACTTAAAATGGTTTCCACATTAGCATATGTATATAAGATGAAGTCTTTTGAGAAATCAAGATTTATAAGGGTAGGAGCACTAGTTATTATTTACTTTATATCTTCAAAACTCTTCATCCCTTCCTTATACCAACTAATATTTTGATTATTCTTAAGCATGGATATAAGTGGATTTTGAAAAAGTTGTAAAATCATAAATATATCTTCTTATGAATTTTTTTTTTCCTAAAAATATTTGTAATGACTTTTTATGCTTAGGTAAAGATAGAGAAATAATAGAGTCTATCCTTTCAGGATAAATGTTGAAACCATGTTTTGAAACCACATGTCCAAGAAGCTTACCTTCATGTACCAAGAAGACACATTTAGTGGGGTTAAGAGACACCCCAAACTGCCTACATATTTCAAATACTTATTTGAGATGAACCATGTGTTCACTTAGACTCTTTGAAAACATAGTTATGTCATCTAAATAGAAAAGAACAAACATGTTAATAAGACCTTTGAATGTCATATCCATGGCTCTCTGAAAGGTTTCTTCAACATTATACAAACTAAATGGCATCTTCCTATAGTCAAAGGTCCCCCACTTGGTAGTGAAGTTTGTCTTAAACTAATCTTTCTCTTTAACTAAAATCTGATTATAGCCACTATACCCATCCAATAATGATAACCTATCTAAACTAGATACCAACTATAAAAGTTGCTCCATGGATGATAATGGGCAATGATCTTTAAGAGAAGCCTTGTTCAAATCTCAAAGATCTACACAAATTTTGATTTCACCATTCTTTTTCTATAATATAACACGGTTTACCACCCAATTTCAATGCTTGATTGGTAAGATGATGGTTGATTTAATAATATTATAAATCTCAATTCTCATCAAAGGCTCAAGTTTTGGATTGATGGGTCTTTGCCTTTGTCTAACTAGTTTGGTTTTAGCTTCTATCTCAATGGTGTGTTGAGATAAAATTGGATCAAATCCTTTCAAATCACTATATTGATAAGCAAATACATTAGCAAATATCCTACATAAATCAATGAATGATTCGTTTTATGAAGGAATACATATTTTACCCAATTTAAGATTCTTTCCAATTGTTATCTCAACATTAGCATAGTGTTCTTTGGTTAAAAATGAAGAATTTTCTCTCCTTATCTCATCATCTCTACTAAATATGTTTTCAAGAGTAACCAGACCTTTGGGCAGCTTGTTGGACTTAAGTTGAAAAATCTGATCCCCATACTACTATAAGATCTTTAACTGATTCCTAGAATAGAATTCAGCCTCCTCTTGAAAGAATATAACAATCTTGTTATCATCCTCAAAAACCTACCAATTATCATGGTTTTTAGGAATGGTAGGCCTCATAATAACTTTAATAGGTGACTGACTTTTCTCACTCCTTACATCAGCTAGAATATTAAATTATGCTACTATGGTAGCTAATCTATCTGCATGTTTATTCATTTTTCTTAGAATTGCCTAAATGTCAAAGTCTAAAAATATTCAATTAAGTCCTAAAATATATGCTTGTAATATCCAAGCAAGGTTTTATTTCATACATTACTTCATCTTACCTAGTGAACTACAAGTTCACTATCACTAAAAACCTATAAGACATTGATTCCCATCTTCCTATCCTAATTCAAACCATAGACTAGAGCCTCGTATTCTGATACATTATTGGAAAAGCCAAACTAAAATTTAATGGTAAAAAAATACCTTTATTTTTTTAAGTAATATTAACATCATTCCATCCCTAGTACCATGCTTGTTCCCTAACCCATCAAAGTAGAGCTTCCAAAGACCATCTTTAGATTCATCTTCCTTCACCATGGCTAGAATTTATGCATCATTTTCATGAAGGCAATAGACACCAAACCCCTCCACCTAAATATTTTTTTATGGGTCATGTTCATGCAATTTTTATGCCCATTCATCAATTAATAGATTAAAAATTCCCTTAAGAGGTGAATTGGCTTCCACTTCACTAGCTTCTAACACCTCATCTAATATAACACAATTTGTGTTCACAACACTTGGCTTGTAAGGATCCAAATGGAAATGTAAAATGGGTTTAGAAG
This sequence comes from Torreya grandis, assembly GCA_037957365.1. NCBI lineage: Eukaryota > Viridiplantae > Streptophyta > Pinopsida > Cupressales > Taxaceae > Torreya > Torreya grandis. Next base: position 3,988,678 of record JARHVA010000781.1, on the reverse strand, counting down.
GAATATTTATATTTGTATCATAGATTTTTCTAAACATCAAATAATTCCAATCAGTTGATAGATAACTACCAATATTTGAGGTGAAGTCTCTAGACAAGTACATGGCAAAGAGCGAGGTAAGCACACCACCACTACATCCTACTAAATAGTGACATTTAGGCAAGAATGTAATGTTAATTTTAGGTTTTTGATCATACTAATTGTTTTTTTTGTGATCCATCTATCTAAAATACCCCTTTGTTGTTTGGTTCATACATTAAACCAAGCTTATCTACAATTTGTGTAGGCTTGACAGAACTACTAGCTCTACTATCCACCATATAGTTATGGACTAAAATATCACCAAAAATAGAAGAGATATAAAAGGGAGGTGTTTTTATTATTTTTACCTCATCCTTACCAAATTTTACATCCTTGAGTACTTTTTGGACTTGTTTTCTCATTGGTTGATCTGAATTTAAATTAAGTTTTCTTTCTCAGTTGGTTTTGGTGACAACTTAAGAGCTAAAAGTTATTTTATTATCATGTATTTTTTGTCTTTGGATTTCTAAGGAATCCCACATTCTCATTCTAACATTATACCTCTTCATATGATCTAAAATATTTTAATGAGTTATACATATCTTTTGCTACACTTTTTACACAACTAGTTAATCATGTACTTGTGGTACTTGATGAGACTTACCAACCTCGATGTTCTAATTTTTATATGGTTTTGGGGGAAAAGAAATAAGAATGGACATTCTTGGGAAAAATAAAAGTGTTTTTGGAACATGATTCACATCCTTAGTCTCTTTAATAGATCTCTTTTTTGCTCTAGTTATAATTGTAACCACACTGCTTGATGTACCATAATCACCAACTTGATTCAAGGCTATATGATCATCAAGTTTCCAATTCACAAAAGTGGAATCTAGTTTCCCTTATCTATGATGACCCTTATATTTTTGTTTCATACCTTCACTATGTTTCCCTTCTTGAAGAGAATCCTCTTCCTTAGTCATTTGAGGCATCACCATGGATTGGTTGACTAAGGCCTGATTTTGTATGTCATTCTATTTGATGGCTACCAATCTAAATCTGGCATCATGTTCTATTTATTTAGCATAGGAATAATAGCTTTGGATGAAGATGGAGTATTAGGATAAACTACTACATAAGTCTTATCCTGAGTGATAGCTCCTTGAGCTTGATAAGATGGTCTCTATTCTTTGAAGCCTTGATAAGGAGGTCTATTGTATTTGAAAGGCTAATAGGTAGGCTGATTACATACTTGGTAAGGCCTATTTTCTTGGTATTTTTTCCTTTTCAATTGGACAATATCAATCCCAAAGGATTAAAACATTCACTTTAGCTCTAAAATATCATTTGATTGGCTAGGAAGGGTTGAAACTTGTTTTTATGGATGTATAATAAGATCCATATGAGGAACTTAAGGGGCTGGTATTGGTTGTGCTTCTGGGAAAAATGCATAAGAGGTCTAGGTGCCAATTTTTTAGCCTATATCAAACTATATCTTATTACTACTTCATATACATCTTGTAAGGTAGTTCCACCCATTTATTATATTATGACACTAATGTTTGAATTAAGAGCTCAGATAATATATGAAGTCATACTTTGGAGATGGCCTAATCATTAAAGGTATCCTAGTCCATATTTTATGGAGTTTAAGGTAAAATTAAATTATAAACTCATGAGGATCCCTCTTTATGGTGGTAAGTTTTTCAACTAAAGATAGGTGATTAGATTTTTCCACAAACTACCTATAAAAGGCTGCACTTAAGTCATCTCATGAAGTAATGGAATTTATGGGAAGGATTCTATACCACTGCAATACTTTTCCTTTGAAGGAAGTAACAAGTAGTCTAATAGCCACATTCTCTTAGATAACATTATAGATTGAGTAAAGGTTAGCAACATCCTTTATATGGTCAATAGGCATGGTTTTATCTTACCTTGAGAATAAAGGGATGCTCTTAAGAGTTGATGTTGGTATATCACCATATTGGGCAAGATTTAGTGGGTTTCCTCTGTTAAATGAGATAAACACTTAGTTCCTAATTATAATTTGGATATTAGGAATTACACTATCTAGAACAATGGGAAAACTAGGAGATATAAATAACATTCTAGGATAGGTTTTTGTCTTTATAAATATAGTCTTTTTATAATAATTAGAAGACAACTCAATGAATTTAAAATGGATACCTTGACTGGATGATCTCATGGTAACCTTTGACATGAAAGTTGTGTTATCCTATTGCTAATAATGTTTTAACTCTAAGGAATACTATATTTAAAAGGATTATGAGTGTCCTCTTCTACTAAAATTTCTTTTTTATAGCTCCAAACTTTAGTTATGCCAAGGAGTATGTGTCCCATCGAGCATTCCAAAAATTATTATCAATCAGGAGTGCTATCCTTATGAGAAAGTGTGTTATTTCCCACTAGTATTAAAACTATGGAATATCTCATAAGTTTGGGTGAATTTGGAAATGAGAGAATCTCTAGATAGAGGGTCGGTTCCCTTGATGCACTCACTAAAACTTATACTATTCTTATTAATGACTATTTTTTTACTATGAATGGGGTGAAAAGGATACTGCTTATACTAAAATTGAAATGAAATATTTAGAATGAGGGTTATGTACCAATTAATATAACCACTTATTCTTGAAAATGACACTCTTAGGAAGAGAATAATATTTCACACATTTTCTTCACTTCTGGTATGACTTCTACAATAATATTGCAAAAGAAGGTCTTGAAAAACTCACTCTTTGCATGGAAGGAATGAAAAGGAATTGAATCCACATCTAATGCTTAGATTAAGGTTGATATTGACACTTAATATAACCTATATAACTCAAATACACTATATTAAGGTACAAAAAATAGACAATAACATAGGAAAACTAATTCTTCACAATGTTATATCAATGGCAAACACAATACACTTCACCAAAACCTTAAAATGGAGGGAAATAATTTCTTATTTATTCAAGAGTAGGTAAAAATTTTGGAAACCTTTCATCACAACTAAAATCAAAATAATGATAATAACATTCTATAAATAAGATTACAAATATAAAATCAAATGATGGGGATACAAAGAAACCCTAAAGTAGGGATGTCAACTTAGTCTTCAAAACCCTCAAGTGTTACGTATTACTTTCTCAAATATATACTTTCATTCGTGTCCTTATGGTGGCTTATAGGTATATTATCATGATTTAAGGAGACTTGAAAAATTATTTATCATTTATTGTTCAAGCTTGACCACTTTCAAGGTGCCTAAATCCTTGTTCAACTATCCTATATACTAGCTCATATGTCTTTGTTAAAGAATAAGTCCTCCTTAAAAATAATAATTTAAGTATTCATTAATTATTTATTAAAATATTATTATAATACATTCATTATGTCCATCCACCTTAATTTGGCTTTCATAAACTCATTGATGCTTGTTTGACTCTTTCAACATGCAGGTGTAGGAAGGAAGGAGGGTCTAGTTAGGAATCTTAAAGACCTTTTCAACCTTTGAAACCTTATTTGCAACTAAAAATTACTTATTCATGATTTATTAGGAATATTATGGAAAGATAAATATCAATAAAGCCTTTGTAATAACCTATATGCATCAATTTAGTACTTTTGATCACTTGACTCCTTCATGGGCAAAGAGGTGTAGGAGAGAGAAAAAATAGGTTTTGAATTTAACTAGATAAATTCCCTCCATATATTGTTTCTAAACATCAATTAAGACCTATAAAAGGTAAATTAGAGTCATCAGACTCTATAAAATATGCCATTTTACTCCATTTACTTGCTAAAGCACCCATTCCTTGTAGCCCTAAAAATTGGTAAAGCTCATTGTCCAAAATAATTTATGGATCACCTTGGAAATATGAGCCCATTTTTAGTACCCTTTATCCCCTTACAGGTTCATACAAAATTTCATGAGCCAACTCCAAGTGTAAGTATCCCTTTTCTAACATTTCTCTCTCTAATTAGGCCTCTCAGGCCTAGAAAGAGAAATTTGGCCCAAATGATCACCCACATTTTTGAAACATAAAAAAAGTGTTTTAATAACTTTACCTATCCTAATACCTTCCTCCATACCAAATTTCAAGTTTTTTAATATTGTGTAGATGAGCAAACCATGAAATGGCTATTTGTAAGCATATATGTTTTTGTGTGCTTGAGGGGTATTTTGAGATGTTTTCCATGAAAATTTTAGATTTTTAATATTTAATGTGACCTTATGAGACATTTATCACCATAAAATATCTCATCTCTTGATATTTATGTCCTTTTTTTTACTCTCAATCCTTCACCATGGCTTTTGGGCTTGCAAAACTAAGTTCTTTCACCTGTTGAGCTAGTGACCAACTTGCAAGGGTTTTGTAACTCTTTAAGAGAAATATATAAAATTTTTGAAGATAATTAAGCCTATATTAATTCCCCATAATTCTCTTCAAATTATTTTGAGATCACTTCACTACCTATACCCTCACAAACAAGCTAAAAAATGGAAATTTTGCCTTGTACTATATGGTAATGTACCTATACCTATGAAAAAACCCATAATTTAAACTCAATGGATTTTTTAATATAATTAGGGTCATTTATAGGTTAAATAATAAAATTTTAATGAATCAAGAAGCATATCTCTCCAATCAGGTCAATTAAATGGTTTAAGGAGGGTTTTAAGGGGTTTATGTTTTTAACAGTGGTTAATAAAGGAGAGGGGTCCTTTCCAAAAACCAATGCCAAGAATTTTTATAATTTTTACCCATTTAACATATCCTATGTGATTTATTTCCCATGAAAAACCTCATGCAAGATATGAGCAAACATCTAACCTCTTCAAACTCATTGTCAATCAAAACATGGTTCTTTGTACTCTAGCTGATTGTTCATGAACTTTTGAAGCCTAAATACCAAAAAAAATATAAAATTTAAAATCATGGTACCTAATCCAACATCTATTAAATCCTCAAATTACAATGCTTCTTCTGAAAAAAATTCTAATCTCTCAAAATTTGCCTCTCAGGCTGGGACTGTACATGAAAAGATCGAGGAAGGACATTTTGGATCTTAAGACCTCAAAGCTCACTTTGATATCAAAAAAATATTTTAAACATGTTTTTTATGATATATTTAATGACTCATAATTATTTTCCACAAGCACTAACCTAAAATAGGTCTGAAACCTTGATCTTCTCCATGGAGAGTTTTTAAGCAAACTGTGTATATTAAACCTAAACGTATATAAATTGGGTTCTTATCCTATTCCACATGACAAAAAATTGATTAATACCATCATAAAGGTCATTTAAACTCCATATTCACTTTCATACTTCCAACTTTTGGTGAGATAGATACTCTTTTCATTATGCTTATGAGTTAACTTATGGGTTTCAAAAAGGATTATGTTAGTGAACTGAGTTAGAGGATTGAGTCCTACCCTTATGGTACTTGATAATAAAATAAACCTTTAATGTAAATGGATACCATTAACACTCTCAAATATCATCCAAATTCATCCCTAACACTCATCTATCATCAAAAGTACCACTGCAACCTCTGTCAACATTTCACTCTTAGGAAAGACTACCTATAGGTGTGCTTTTATTTTAGGTATCTTTTATTTCCTTGGTTTTAGGTGTATTTTTATATTAAATAATACATTAATATGTATATTAAATTCTTTATAGTCCTTATAATCTTTTATAAAACACTTAAACTTTTCAAAACTCTACTTACACACAAGCTTCTTAGTTATCCAGTGCATAGGCTGACTGTTGGTTTACCTTGTAAACTATAAGTTTCAAAAGGCTTGAATGTATGTATTCATGAGAAATTTATTTATTTATAATATTATTCATGTAATTATATCTAAATTTAAAACTCTTATTCAAAAATATTCATTAAAATTTCCACTCCACCATTGTGCTCAGTGAGGCCTATAGCTAGTTATAAGTAGTCATTTTTGTGTTTATAGACATGAATAAATAAGTTAGAATCATATATCCTTCAATAATTCTAAATATAGTTATCTCACTCCTTGACATCATTGTATAAATTGATACTTCAAATTTTCTCTCTTACTCATTTTCTCCTGTGGTAGCCTACAAACCACTTAAGGACTGTGATTGTTGTACTTGATTATACGTGGTGATTTTAGTGTTTATTGGACTTCATAATTCATCATTATTCCATACCACTTATCTAATTTCTCCCAATATTATATAATATTAAATTCCAATCATTGAGAAACTTAAACTTGACAACCACCTACTTTCATAAGTTAACAAGATGATTCTTGAAGTAGCCTAATTGACTATTGTAGGTGGTGATTTTACCTAATTAAGCCTCTGTACGGACTATAGGTTGCATATGTGACATGGTTTTCATTTGAAAAATATGATTCCCAAGCCACTAAATGATACCAACCCACCTCCATCCACATGAATAAGCATATAAAGGGCTTGATAAACCAAGGAAATCAAGTTTTTATATTACCTTAAAAAATGCTAAAATACCTTAGTTTTTACTAAATAGGGATTAGAGGATGTTTTCTTGCATGGTTTTGATGTGTGTGTGTGTGTGTGTGTGTGTGTGTGTGTGTGTGTGTGTGTGTGTGTGTGTGTGTGTGTGTGTGTGTGTGTGTGTGTGTGTGTGTGTGTGTGTGTGTGTGTGTGTGTGTGTGTGTGTGTGTGTGTGTGTGTGTGTGACCTTGTAAGCACTCTCATCTCTTAAAAGGACTTATATCACCTTAAAAACTCATATATCACCATCATAACACATTCATAAAGGCATAAATTCCCTTGGGACATATCTAAAGTTGATAACACAGTCATACATAGTCTTGATTGTGTTATTTAGTCATTTGAAGCTCCAAAGAGATATTTTTATATCATATTGTCATTGATAATCCTAAAGACATTATAATCAACTCCAAAAACATTATTACCTCCAAAAAAACCTATATTACTTGTTGACTCCTCATAGATCTTATCATTTGCCATTATCTCCTTATAGCCTACTCATCAGGCCTACAAGTCCTCTTTTGAGATTTGAGAGAGAGCATAGCCTTAAGAGAGTATGGTTTCTAAGACATCACATGAAATTTATAATTGAGATGAATCAACCATTATTCTTCATTAAACATATGATAAGATCATGTTGATCTCATTGAGATACTGCTACACATTAGAAGCTCTTTCAACCTACAACTATACCTTGTGGAAGGCCCTAAATATGGAGGGATTTTGTCAGTTGAAGATAGGTAGCTAATAATTAATGTAGCAATTTCTAAAGAGAAGGAATATCACTTGAGAAGTAAATATCAAGATTTTACTCAAGACACTAACCCTACAAATCCAAAGTTAGGGGATGCCAATAAGGATGCTAATAAAGTGACAATAGTCCTAAATATTTCAAAAATGTACCCATTTTACAAGATGATAAGCTAAGAGGTATTTAATCCAAGAATAGAGTGCCCATATTGTCTGGTATCCCTAAGGGTGTTGATGAGTTTAAATAAAATCCACCTTTGAAGGATGATGTCAAAGATTCAAATCCATCCCAACCTACTCCACTTTAGACCTTGAATGACTATATTCTAGATAAAGGTGTTGTCACTATTCCACCAAATACTCCTCTTCCTTAGTATATCATATGTGATATGGCCCAAGTGTTGAGCCAACTGAAAATCATTGTGCCACTTGTTGAATTGTTAAGATTACCTAAACATAGGAAGAGAGAATTTGAGTACTTTGAATTCAATAAAAAGTTAGCTATGAATGAAATTAAGTTACCCCAAACACCCCTAGAAAGTGATGAAGAGTGAGAAGATGTTTTTGAACTAGCTCTTGAGGTCTATTTGGAGTTTGCATTGGTAGAAAGTTATCTAAATGTGGATCCATTTTATACAAACCTATTGATCAATGGTTTTATTTTTCATACATGCATGTTTAAATATAAAACTTCTTATAATGTGATGCCCCTAGGGGTCCTAAATGAAATTGGAGTTAAGATCATGTCAGCCTTTGGAAATTGTTATGCCATAGACTCATGAGAGGTTCTAGTTGTTGGACAAGTCAAGGGACTATTTGTATAATTGGAATTTCATCTTGATAAGTATCTGAATATGGATGTGGTAGTTATATACTACCCACCTAAGTGGGGTATTTTTCTATCATGAAAATGGGCTATTAGCATGGGTAGAAGTGTGTAGATGGACTTTTCTTATGCCACCATTCTATAAGAGGGTAAGATGGTCAAGATTTATATATATTAGAAGATGCTACATGTAATTTAAGATCCAAAATTTGATCTTAATAAAGTGTTGTACATAGATGTAAAGCTTGGAAAATTTGTTGGGAATGTTGATACCAGTGAATAACCTATTGTTATTGATGTTGAACTTGACAAAGAAAATGCATTTTGGAAGATGTGCTTTGATAGGGCTTACTCCAATCTTGGAAATGGAGTTGGAGTTGTTTTATATGCCCCTAATGGTAAATGTCTTTTGTTTTCTTTTTATCTATCTTTTGAGTACATGTATAATACTGCTAAGTGTGAGGCATTCTTATTTGGTTTAAGGATTGCCCATGAATATGGAATCAAAAGCTTGATTGTCAAGGGTGATTATAATCTAGTGGTAAAGCAAGTCCATAGTGATTTTGACACAAAAATAAGAGGTTAAAACAATATTAAAATGTCGTTTGGTATTTCCTTTAATTTTTTGATGCATTCAATCTATGTTATCATAATAGGATTTTCAACCAAGAAGCTAAAAAACTTGTAGGGCTAGGTGTTTAATTTGACATTAAAAATATTAGCCTTCATTATTAGTATCAAGTGGAGGTTCTTGTCATGCCTTCAGTCCTGGATAATGTTCATTATTGATAGGTATTTGATGATGATGAACAGATTAAGAGGTTTTAAATTATGAAGCTAAGTTCCATGATCATCTCATAGACTTGCAATCTATGGTTTAAGTTTGTGATAGAAAAGAAACCTTGTTTTGGAAGGACATCATTTAGCTAAAGACAAACATGATCCCAAGGGTATTGGTGAGTTTTGTAGCATATTTTGATGGAGCTAATAGAATCAAGTCAAGAGATTCATTCATTTCAAAAGATGTGACTGAGTTTAACTTGGGTTCTCATGAGAATCCAAGAAAGGTTTGACTTGGTACTCACCTAAGTGTAGCTGAGAAACAAGATTACATGTAGCTATTAAATAAGTACCAATATTGTTTATCATGGTCTTATTCTGACCTTAAAGTGTATAGGGAAGACTTGTTTCAGCATGTCATCCCATTATAGCCTAATAACAAGCCTTTTAGGTAGAAAAAGAGACCTATTAACCTTATTTTGGCCACCAAGATGTGGGATCAGTTGAAGAAGCTAAGGGATGGTGGTATCATTTAGCCCATCAATTATTCATCATGGGTTAAAAATTTTATACTTGTATAAAAGAATAATGGTGACATCTGCCTATGTGTGGATTTCAATAATTTGAACAAAGATTCTTTAAAAGATAATTATCCCCTACCTAATATGGAGAGCCTGCTATAAAGTGTTACTAGATCAAATATGTTGTCCACATTAAATGACTTCTCAAGTTTTAATCAGGTTGTGGTGAAGGAATCTCAGAGATCCAAGATCATGTTCACATTACCTTAGGGCATGTATCTATACATAAGGATGCCTTTTAGGTTGATGAATGTTATGAAAAGTTTTAGTGAGCTATGGATGTTGATTTTATAGGGATAATTAACTATTTATTTATTGTGTATCAAGATGACATTATTGTGTACTCCAAGACTAGAGAAGAACATTTGGAGCATCTAGAGTAGGTGTTGATTAGATGCAAGTAGTTCAACATTTTACTTAATCCAAAGAAGTGTCACTTTAGAGTAAAAAAGGCCAAGTAAATAGGATATATAGTGCCCAAGGATGGTGTCATGATTGATCTTGAAAGGGTTGAATCCATTGACAAAGTGCCTATCCCACAGTCTAAGAAAGGAATTGATTCTTTCTTTGGACAAATTAACCTTGTAAGGTGGTTTGTGTCTAATTTTGTAGAGATCACTCTGCCTATTAATTATATGTTAAGAGGGAACAAACCATCAAGTGGGAAGATAAGGTCATGCAATAATTTTATGACATAAAGGGAGATTTAAAGTTTACCCCTATTTTAGCCATTCCTAATTACACAAAGTTGTTCCATATATTCTCTTTTGCATCATACAATATTATTGGTGTTGTCCTATTGTAAAATAATGAAGATGGTCATAAGCAACCCATAGCTTTCCTTAGAAAATATATGCAAGGTCATAAAATTAACTATACTATCATGGAAAAACAATCTTTCACTCTTTTGAAGGTTGTAAAACCATTCAGACCTTATATTTTGAGTTCAAAGATTATTACCTACAACCTGAACACCATGGTGAAGGGCATTTTAAATCAGATTGAAGTGTCTAGCAAGAGGGGCAAGTGGGTTAAAAATTTACTGGAGTATGACATGGATATCCAAACCACCAATTTAGTAAAGGGGATGGGTCTATCCAATCTTATGACTAAGACCAATTTGTAAGTTATTGAGGTAAACACTACTATTTTTAATGTTAATGATTCTTTGAGTCAATTTAACATATCTCCATGGTATAGAGATATTATTTACTAATTAAAATTTGAGTTGTCCCGCTAACTTGGACATGAATCAAAGAAGAACTCTTAATATTGTTTACTAAAAATACCTCTTGACTAAAAATGGACTAGCATAGAAGAATCTAGATGGGGTTTTCCTAAGATGTGTTCTAGAAGAACAAACAATTGACCTGATTGAAGACTTCCATAATGGAGTATGTGGCGGCCATTTTTCACCTAAAGTTATAGCTCATAAAATTTTGAGAACTAATTATTGGTGGCCATCACTATTCAAAGATGTTGCTCAGATAGTCAAAAAGTGTGAGAAATGTCAGCACTTTGTTGGGAGGATGAAAGATTTAGGGTCTCTTCCTTTTAAACCTTTGATGATTGAAGGCTCATTCAAACAATGGGGAATGGATTTCATTAGAGATATTTTGATTCATTAATATTTGGACATATATGGATATTAGTTGAAATTGAATACTTCAAGAAAAGGGTTGAGGTAGTCCCTACAAAGAAAGCAATGTACTAGGTAATAATGGAATTTTTGTTAAATCAGATTATTTGTAGATTTAGTGTGCCTATTAAAGTTGTTGCTGAGAATGTTATGAGCTTAAAAGCTAAAAATTTAGTGGAATTATGCAAATAATATGGGATTGAATTGACCTATGCTTCCAATTACAATCCTCAAATGAATGGGTGAGCAGAATCAAGTAATAAGAACTTACTCAAGATCATCAGATGAACATTGGAAGTAAATAATAAGAAGTGGGATGAACAACTAAAGTTTTCTTTATGGGTTGATAGGATCATTCCCAAGAGAGATATAGGAAAAATATCTTTTGATCTTATTTATGGAGATAAAGCATTTTTGCCTATGAATTTGCAGTTGCCAACTTATCAGCTCATACAATAACTAGAAGATGATGAATAAATCAACTAATATGAAAGTAAGATACACAAGATTATTGAGATAGATGAGATTAGAAGACAAGATCATGAAATATACCTTAGGTTCAAAGAGAAGTTAAAGAAGATATTTGATAGGAAGGTCACTCCATGAAACTTCTAAGTAGGTAATTTGGTTCTACTTTGGGATAGAAAGCATGAGGAGAAAAGAAAGCAAGGAAATTTTGATTCTTTATGGATGGGTCCCTATTCCATTGACTATTGGATTGGGAAGCATAATTTATTCTTGAGAGATCTAGATGGTGAAATACTAGAGCTTCCAGTTAATAGAAGACATCTAAAACACTTCCTTGATTAAGTCTTTAACATGTGTACCATAGTGTATAGTGCATAGTTATATATTTCTATCATTTTGTCACTTTATTGACCCTCTACTTTGGCCTTGTTTTTATAGTTTCCTTTTGTGTTTATGTTATTTGTTCATTTATAGATCCTCTTGATCTATTTTTTGTTAAGTCTGCCATGTTTTATTGAGACTTCATGAGTGTTTATTGAAATTTCTATGTTTTGACTCCATAGCCTAATTGATTGGCACCTAGTCTTATGTTTTGGGGTTATTTTCACACCCATATAGGGTATGCATCCCCAAATGATAGATAGTGTTAGTGCCCAAAATTTCACTAAAGCAATTGGTCCCTTGTCAAGTGAAAAAGCTTAAGTCATCCAAATTCATGTTTTCAAGTGTTCCTTCAAAGGTCAAGTTTCCTTATTAATTAGCTAAGTGTCAATCTAATCTTTACTTAATGTTTTATATGCCTTAAGGTCTTTGATTTTTTTTGGGAACATTTTTCTTGATAAAAATAAGTCTTTAAGCCTTTTATTCATGCAAAAAATCTAAAGAATTATTTTCATTGGGAAAATTTTCTGTGACAAAAAACTCAAAAAAGTTTATTTATTCTGATTAAAACATATTTCCCTATTTCTTTTGGTCACTTTTCCCTTACAAAATCTCTGAAAGGTCATTTTTCCTTAGAATAATCCCTGAAGGGTAACTTATTTTGGGCATTTTTCCCTTGTAAAATTTTTGAAGGGTCATTTTGCCTTTACAAAATCCTTGAAGGGTCATTTATTTTGGGCATTTTTCCCGAAATTTTTAAAGGGAAATTTTAGAAATATTAAGGACACTTTTAATAAGTCTTAAGGGCACTTACCCTTCATTAAAAATGAATATGTCCTTTCTTTCAATGAAAATGTAAAGCCCATTTTTGTCAGACATTTTTGTCCACTACAAAAAGTTTGAAAGAATTACATTATGTCAAGAAAATGTCAATTTCTTATTTTTTTTGGGATTTTTTTCCATGAAAAAAAGTCTGAAGCGAACTTACCCTTCAGGCATTTTTACCACACAAAAATCTTGATAAAAGTCCTTTGTTTCAGTGAAATTGTTAAGTCCAAAAGGCTTATTTCTTTCAAATATTTTGTACATGGAAAAATGTATGAAGGGAACTTTCCCTTCAGGCATTTTTCCCACACAAAAACCCCCATAAAAGGTCCTTTATTTGTCAAAAGTGTAAGTTCAATTTATTCATAGAAAATGTCAAGTTTAATTTGTGTGGGGAAATTGTTTCAGACAAAATGTCCAAGATAATTGTCATGATGAAGACAAAAGGTTAAAGACTAAGATGTCTAAAATAATTCTCCCCAAAAATAGAGGGCCTAGGAGCAAAAGTGGCAAAGACAAAATCTTGTAATAATTGTTACAAGATAATTATGTCAAAGATAGAGAATTTAAAGATAAAAATCCCAAGAAAATTCTTCGAAATACCAAAGGGCCGATGAAATCAAGAATGCTAAAGATAAAGACCTAGACCAAATTACCAAAAAATAAAGTCCCTAAAGAAATTTTTGAATTGTAGGTATGATGGTCTTGTGGACATCTTTTGATGGGCAAGTAGATGTCATCTTTAAGCTAAAAATGTAGCCATTTGGGTTTAAATGTTCCAAGACAGTCATGTAAGTGTCAATTTTAGGCCCTATGAAATATCCATCTAAGTTCAGATGAAGGTAGATCTAATGGTGCACATTAACATGGAGCAGGATGATCAGATGGTGTGTGATCAAATTTAAATAGTTAAAAAAACTTGGGATGAGATAGACAATGACAAGTCTCATCATCATAGGACCCTAAGCCCTATGGATATACAATCAATGGTTTATAATTGATCCATCCTAATGTGATCAACAATGCATAATGATAGTGGAAAATTCAATGAAGCTCTAAGTAAATCCAAGAACACCATGTGGTGATAATGTGTTAGCCTAATAGAGCTAACATAGCAAGGTTCAAAAAGCCTAAGAGGATTCTAAGTGGCATGACCTCAGGCCCAAAGATAGATAGCAGATAACATCACTTGGTATTTTGAATCAAGATCGATGACATGAGTGAGAGCTAACTCATCAAAGGGTTTGTAACCTATAAGAATGTAACACAAGTATAATGGATGAAAAATATCACATTCCAATATAAGGAATAATATGACATGGTGAATGCCACATGGGCATACACATCATATTCAAAGGTTTTATGTAGATCATTTCATGGAAGACTTTACCATTGATAGTTTGATTGACTAGGTAAGTCTCAAATGAATCATAGGAGCTCTATAGGAAGTTTAGAAGTAATTACATAGGATTATTGGATAATGCATAAATCCTATTGAAAATTGTAAAACAAATATATTACATTCTTAAAGCATGTATAAAATATGAAGGGGTTTATGTTCATATAATTAGTGACATGTATGTAGATCTTTGGTAAAGCCTATATGACAAGGAGTTTTAAAAGGGTGACAAGTATGTGTTTAGTACATTATAATACAATATGGCTTTACTAATCCCTCATGTGCTCATTTTAAGACCTCCCTAGGAAAATTCCCAAGGGGACTATAAGTGTCAATTGTAACTTAGATATTCATAGATGTGCAAGTGGGGCCAAAATTTCCCCAATAGATTAATGGTGGGAATAATGCACTTATGCATTAAAAATAGAATTTGCACAAAAGGATAGATGTATTAAAAATGACAAATTTTCTAAAGGGACAAAAGTACAAAAGGGGAAATATGAGAAAAAATAGATTGGAACCAAAAGGGTAAAAAATTTATTATAACCTGAGTTTGGCATTTTTCATCTACTTTGTTCATCTAAGCTCCTTCATGGGAAAGATATTATAAGTTTACAAGATCACTATGGACCACTCCCAAGAAGATCTTTAGGCAACTATGAATTAAAAATATTTTCTAGTCATCATTACAAGAGCAAGTTTTTTTATGGTGTGCATAAAAGAAGGGTAGTTATTCAAAAAATTCTATATTTACCATTGGGTAATAGAAAAACATCTTCAAGAAATTGCACATAATAATTAAAAAATTGGCTCCTCAAATGAATATCCTCCTTCTAGCTCATGTGAAATGCGTTTACAACTAAAATATCAAATGATATGCTCCAAATATTCATCATTATTTGTATAGGTAGCTGGAACAATGATTTTTATTGCAAATGGATGAAGATCTCAAGCCTGAAAAGGGGCATATTCCATCTGAAAGCATCTTAGTGGACCTAAAAGTTTGTTTTATAATTTTGAAATTTATGACCTACAGTTCCAACTTTAAAAATGTATAAATAGGGATTTTATCCTCTATTTTAAGGTTGTTGTTGGTCATTATTTTAGGTGTTCCTTTCCTCTAGGTCTAGGTTCTATAGAAATTTTTATAATATTAATTGTTGCATGTATATCTTGTCTCTATTGCTAAGGTGTTTGTAGATGTACAGTTATTAACAAGCCTTGAGATCATGTTTATATGTCTCCCTGATCAAAAGAGTAAAATCACCATCCTTTTCCCCTTGGTATAATTTTGAACAATTAATGTGTGTAAATTTTATTTTTTAAGATTAATGAAAATGCTTGTGGTTCTTTGATCTTTCTTGTTGATAAAGTGTAGTAATATGTCTTACAAGTCTTACTGATTAGATATTTGGGTTTATGTTCACTATTGGTTGTCATCTTGAGCATAGATCTAGGTTGTAAATTCCTTTCTACAATTTAACATTAAAAATATGTTATTGAATGACCTTTTAGGGCACCCTAGGTCTACAAATTTGAAAAGAAAACATTTTTTGAAAGTTTAGTTGTAGTGTATGCTCTAGGTTGTTAAGGACCATTTGGTATTTCCCATTAGATTGTATTTGAATATTTAATATATATTTTTCTAAGGATAATTTCAAGAACATTGTAAGAGACCCTGCTATTTGAAAAGGCCACTAGAATGCCACCTTCCATTTTTATATAATCATCTAGCTATCCTACCTCTTCCCACCTTTCACATAATATATCCTTTGCATATTATGAGTATTGCATTCCCTACAATTGCATAATATCTTACTTACCTAACATGTATATGCATTTTGTGCTTTGAATACTAGTGTTACAATTTTCCATTTGACCTATTTTTTGAAGATTCTTCACAATTAAAGTTGTAGTCATACACATATCTATCTTCTATAGCTTGAATGTGACCTAGTGAATTTGTACATTCTTTGTGAAAACCCTTATTGGGTGGAGTATGCAAGTGTGGTTGTGCCATGGTTACATCTATATTTCTTTATGCTAATAATTCACATGGAGGTTGAATTACATAATCTCTCCATATGAACAAGCTACCCCTTAGGTCCTCTCACCTTGGTTCAAGTAGAGCCAAAAGTAGAAGGGAGATAACCATACCATTTTTTAGTTCCTTTCAATCATTTTCTCAGTCTAGTCCATTATTTTATGCCCAACCCTTCCATAACTATAACAAAATACTAGTGGATTTCTCATCATAGTTTGCCATTTTCTTCAAGTGTGCAAGGCCAAATTAGAGAGGTGTATAAATAGGAACCAACAAAGCCTCCTACCATTACTCCTTAAATATCAAAGTCAAATGAACTTGTTGTTGTTCTAAAGGTCCTAATATCTCCAAAGAATCAAAATCAAAGGAATGTCTTTGTCCCTCAAAACTAACAAAATCAAGGTGTAGTTGTGGCTCCCAAAGCAAAACCAAAGGTTGGTAGTTCACCCATCAACATTGTGAAAAAAATAAAAAGGTCTAATGTGAGTTTTCCAATGTGGGATATGATCTCTATGCCTAGTAAAGTAGACATCCTCCAAGACAATTTATCAAGAATCAATGTTTTTGAAAAACCACCAGTTAAAGAGAATGTGGTTCTCACCAATGTAACCAAAGGACCAGAACCAGGTAAGGTGGTCAAACCTCCTCCCTTATACATTTTATTAATCATTAGTAACTCATTAGTGAAAAATTTCTTGGTATATATTTGGGATAACACATCAGTAATGCCAAATTCTATAGCAAACCAACTTGGTCTAAAGTATGAACCCCAATCTAAAGGAGTGTTCCAGCTAGATGGATCTTCCACCAAGCCATCTAGTATCATCATAAATATCAACTTAACCCTAAATAATTATCTTATTGTCTTAGTGTTTCAAGATGTATTGATCCTTGATGTGCCTCCTTATTTTTCAATATGCTAATCTAGAGAATTCACAACAAAGATTGGAGGTTATCTAGCACTAGACTGGTTGTACATAACATTCATAACAAGATATGGGACCAAAGTATCAATAAAATCTAAGACCATTACATAATTACACATAGATCCTTATGGGTCAGATAGCATAAACCTTAATTACACCATCATTGATGAGGATGCATTCATAGTTGGTCAAAAATTAAACACTCACCTTAAGGAAATACTAGACATGTTCTTGGATGAACTATGGAATGAAAATAATTTGTTTGATCCCTTAGAAGGAGTTGAAAAAAGGGACATGGGTTTATACTACTTATATGAAGAGAATCACTCCATGCCATCCCTCATTAGACCTCCATAAGATCCTAGTGGCTTATTGAAATTGTTCTTTGATGGTTCAAGGAGCAAACATGGAGTGGGCACAGGTGTAATGCTAATATCCCTTTCTAATGACAAGTATTTATCTTATTATAAGTTCTAATTTAGTTTATATTATAATAAAATATAGTATGAGGACTTATAAATGGTCTTTAATGGGTTAGTAAGAGAGGAATCAAATAATTAAAAGTTTATGGGGATAGTGAGTTGATAGTGCACCAAGTTAAAGGCTAGAATATCACCAAGAATCACTCGATGAGGTATTAAAAACATAGATTTTGGGACCTAATTGAGGATTTTTAGGCCTTTAACATCCAAGAAGTACTAAAGAACTAGAATGGACATGTTGATAGGTTGGTAGTTGTGGGAGCTCAATTGTATATCCTAAATCAATTAAGAGAGACCAAGGTATAGCCACATGTCAAAGTGGTAATAAGACCATCAATGTTAAATAAAGAAACTCATTGGTATTTCTTTAAAAATAAAAATCAAATTTCTTATTTATAATAGTATGAAATAGAGTTATCTTCTATAGACTAGGAAAAGTTTCAACATCAGTATGAGGAGAAAATTATTTAGTTCAAATCTAACAAGATTCCTAAAGGGATTGTCAGCCTTGAAGGTATTTTTCACAAGGGAGATCACTTGATAAAATATAAGGTAGTGATGTCAATAAGAGAAGAGAACTATGAAAGTGTCCTTATCTTAAAAAATAAGATATTCAAGCTTGGAAATGTAAGAACTAAAGTTGAAAGGCATGATTTCATAAAACTTTGTAAAGAATATGTAGACATCTTTGCTTAAAAATATACTAGCTTGAGAGGATTTGATCCCAAACTAGCCCAACACACTATAGAAATAGAGGTTAATGCCAAGCCTATCAAGTAGAAGAAGAGGCTTATAAACCCCAAAATTCAAGATATTATGAGGAAAGAATTGACCAAATTAATTAAATCTAATATCATCTTTCCCATTAAGCACTCCTCATGGGTAGCTAATTGAACACCTATGAGGAAGAAGAGTGGGTTAATTAGATTGGGTGTTGACTTCAAGGATCTAAATAGGTTCTCTTTGAAATATCATTACTCCTTACCATCCATGGAGAAAATATTTTAGATAGTTGTTGGTTCAGAACTTTTTTCCCTTTTGGATGGGTATTCAGGTTACAACCAAGTGTTGGTAAGAGAGGAAGATCAATATAAGATTACCTTCACCGCAAAGTGGGGCACATATGCTTACCAAAAGATGCCTTTTAGATTGTCAAATGTTGGGTCCACTTTATAAAGAGCCATGGACATGGATTTTTAAGGGTTTCTAAATTAGATGCTGTTAGTTTACTTGGATGAAATAATAATTTTCTCCAAAAAGGCTAGTGAGCACATGTACCATCTAAAGTTGATCTTCTAAAGATGTAGAGAGTATGGGATCTCTTTAGATCCTAATAAATTTGTGTTTGTTGTTCACGAAGGAAAAATTTTGGGCCACCTTATTTCAAAGGAAGAATTATCCATTGACCCTGATAGAATAAGTGCCATCCTGGCCTTATCTCTACCCAAGCAAAAGAAAGGAATCCATAGCTTTCTTGGGAAGATAAACTTTGTGAGAAGGTTTATACCTAGTTTTACAAACTTGGTCGAACCCATCACTATCATGCTAAAGAAGAGCCAAGTGTTTTCTTGGTCAAATAAAGGTAGAGAAACATTTAAGGCCATCAAGCAAACCATTTACTAAGCACCCTTGTTCATAAATCTTGATTTATAAAATGATTTAATAATATACACCTTTGTCAACATTGACAATATATTAGCTATGTTGATACAAAAGAATGGTGAAGGACTTGAACAACTAATTACCTATTTTATTCAAGGGCTAGAAGGATATGAGGTGAGGTACTCTTGTATAGAAAAGTAGGTTCTTGTAAATTTAAGGATCATCAAAAATTTCAAACAAATTCTGTCCAATAGTAAGGTTAATATAAAGGTGTCTCATCTTGAAGTGAGGGACTTTCTCCTAAACAAGAATTTGAATAAGAAAAGAGCAGGATAGATTAAAAAGGTCATGGAGTATGATGTGAAAATCAAAGTCCCCAAGATGATAAGAGGTAAAGGCTTGTGTGAGCATATGGTGGATGACCTTCAAGAAGACAAAGAAGGTATTTTGGTGACACAAGAAAACTCACAAATAGATGCACCTCTACTTCATAATAGTTGGCTCCAATATTTGACACATTTTTTAATGATAGGATAATGCCCCCAAGGTTTAGACAAAGCAAAAATAAGGTATTTTAGGTTTCAATACATACCTTATACATTTGTTGATGGTGTTATTTTTAGAAGGGACCTTAATGGGGGTCTTCTTAGGTGCATTGATGACAATCAAGTGACAAAGCTCTTAGAATAGTTTCATGATGGACTTGCAAGAGGCCATTTTTCTCTAAGAATAATAGCATAAAAGGTAATGATAGATGGTTATTATTGGCCTAGCGTTTTCAAGGATGCCTATGTATGGTTTATAAAATGCCATAAGTGTGCTCTATTTTCAAGAAGACAAATATTGGTAGCTCTTCTACTCAACCCAATCCAAGTAGAGAAACCCTTCATGTAATGGGGGTTAGACTTCATAGGAATGATAAATTAACCTTTAAGTGTAAGACATAAATGGGTGTTCATTGAAACTGACTACTTCACCAAGTGGGTAAAAGCAATTACCTTGAAATAAGCCAATGAAATAATAGTATTAGACTTATATGACAACATAGTGACTAGGTTTAGTGTCCCATCTTCTATAATTTTAGATAATGCTTAGCATTTTTTGGTATAAAGACAAGTGAATGGGCACTTAAGATGGGAATCTACCTCATCACATCCTCCAATTAATACCCCAATGCAATGGACTAGTAGAATCCATAAATAATAACTTGATAAGGATTATCAATATAACTATGGAAGAGAATCAAAGAGTGTGGCATAAAATGCTAAGGATAGCCTTATGGGCTGATAGAGTGACTCCTAAAGCTACCATTATAAATTATCCATATGTCCTTGTATATGGAAAGGAAGCCAAATTGCCCATTTCTCTTAAACTACCTGTATTGGAGTTATCCCATTAGCTTGAGTTGATGGAGAGTGAGCCTATGAATGTGAGGATGATGGAGTTTATGGAGATTAAAGAAACTAGGGACCTTATAATGAAGACATTATATTCACATCAAGCTCAAGTCAAAAAAGCCTTTGATAGGAGAGACACAACAAGGGACTTTAAGGAAGGGAACCTAGTCCTTAGATGGGACTCAAATAAGGCCAAACTAGGAAATTGTACCAAGTTTGACAGCTTGTGGAGTAGTCCTTATTTGATCCATGGATGTAAACAACATAATAATTTTTATCTTGCCCAATTATATGGAGAGGTATTACCCATCCCAGTCAATGACAATCATTTAAAGCCTTGTTATTAGAAGAGTTTGTAGATATTGTATAATATTTTACATATTAGAATAGTGTTGTATGCTTTCCTTAGAATGCCATGTGCACATTTCCTTTTAGTTGTGAATTTCCCTTTCAATAAGTTTATGTGGCATAGTTGTTTGTTTTGATTTTTTGTCCCCTTTTGAATCAAGAGGAAGTTTCATAAAGGGTAAACCTTGAGTTAGTTTCACATAAATTGAGAGGAAATACTATGACTCTATGTACCTAATGGATCATACCAAGGACATTATTCTTTGTATATCAAGCATGAAATCTAAGGATGTCACTAGAAATGTTCGCTAATTTTTGCCTACATACAAAAAATTGCCTAGATAGATAATTTTTTGGAAATTTTGAGATGGAGTGATAAGATAAACAAAGTTCTTGATTAAGTGGGTGACCAAATAATGAATAAGAGGATCAAATTTCACTTAAAAATCTCTTAAAACACTTTAATCAAGCTTAAAGAGTGTTTTATTGATATTTGAGAAGTAAGTCTTAAAACAAGTCTAGGATTGTAAGATGAAAAAAACAATAGGGTCTCATAGTGTTTCAATAATTCTAGGGCTTGAAATAGGTTGCACAAAGTCTTATAATTTCATTGGATCCTTATAAAGAGATTATAATTTCTTACACAAGTCTAGAATAACTAGACCATTACGAGCACGTCATGTATAAATGAATGGGTCAGCTTGATTGTGCATTTAATAAATGATCTTATGGAATTATTCAAGGCCAAAGACCACATAGACATGATGATTCTAATACCAAGATCATCCTCTATAAATTTAATATCTTGATGTCTTTTATATATCAAGATATAAATCTTCAAAGTCAGACTTGTAAAATGAAACATGTATGGAGACGTCAAGTTTAATCTTAGTGAAATAGTTGTTTGAATTCAAATGTCTCTAGGGTGAATGTGCAAGTGAAAAACATCTAAATATTAGGATCTCAAGTCAAGATCCAATATAAAATGGTGATTGATAGAGTTAGTGGGTCCTAAAGATCTAATGGTGCATGTTTGGTCATGCATCAAAGATCAATGGTGAGCATCAAGTCAAAAATTTGGCATGAACATGCAAGTGATAAGTGGCATAATCTCCAAATCAGAATCTAGATCTAATAGCATGCATCAACTGATAGGTCCATTAGGTCTAAGTATATCAATTATGTATGATCCATCATACAAAATAGATCAATGATGAGAAATGGGTCAATAAGTCAATGAATCTTGAAGACAAATGAGAAATTGTCAAGTGTCTTAACCACATTAGACTAGCAAAAGATCTATGGCTCATGTTCAATTATATAAAGGGAGATTGATGGTGTGTGAGAGGTTAAAAATGTTATCATATGCCATAGATCAATGAGTAGCTTATATATGGAATAGATCTAGGATCATAGATTAAGATCATTGGCTAAAATTAAAAGTTTAAAGCTAAGGGACTTCAATGGAGAGAAAATGTAACCTAGGGTTGAACCAAGGTAAATATTTTGAAAGATGCCATTAAAGCTTGGTTGAAACCTCTATTAGAGGATAAATATCATGTGGACTCAGTTTTATTATGCTTTCAAAATCATGTGAAACAATTCCAAGGCTTCCACAAGATTTAGAAGTATAAAATGTCTATTTATACCTAATATGGTCCAAAACAAAGCTATGCAATATGTGGGTCTTCATTGATATAATAACTATACAAAAACCAATAATTTGGATTGGTTTTCAATATAAAGTAAAGATCCATGTCTAGGTTAGGGTAGATGTAGACATAAATAAATCATGGTGGTGTCTCATCCTTCAACATAGTCATATCTCTAACAAACAACTACCCAAAGTAGACATAACATGGCTCTATTAGATTCAAGATATGAATATTTTATCTTCACAAGAAGGCAAAGTGGAAGATAGTGTAAAGCCCCAATATGGAGATATGGTAGTTAGAGAAATTATTTTTAGTATTTAATAGATTTTTAAGGTGCGTAAGGGTTTTTATTCATAAACATGATCATGCCTCATCACCTTTAGCAAACTCTTGTCCTCTAGTGTGTTGCTTAATTAATGAATTAATTTGGAGGCTATTGGGATAAAATAAAGATCACTCATCAATAGATGACTATGTAGATTTGATGAAAAGGTGGTGGTGCTCATTTAATGATCTTGTATGTCATGTTCCTTCTCTCTCTCTCTCTCTCCTTTCTCCTTTATCTCTTATTCTTTTCCATTTTGGCAATCTCTCTTTCTCTCACTTTTGATAGAAAATTGTCTCTCATTTTTGGAAGAGTAGAGATTCTCATTTTATAAGGCTATACCCTATAAAAATTTGTATGAAATACCTCTTTAATTAATAAATACTTTATTTACCTATCTCTCCCCTCTAAATTGTGTGTAACAAAGCTTGTGCATGATGGCATTGTGAAGGAGAATATTCCATGCCCATTATCCTTTCTTACTTATTGTTAGGTATCTTCAAGTTAGTTATAGGTCTAAGTTAGTGTTATTTCTATCATTGATGCAAGCTCTTAATGAATCTTATAACTCCTCTTGGCCTTCATTCATTACTTCCTAAACCTAGCTTATGAAACACTTTTATAACTATCTAGTTTTGTGAGGTTGTGTGAGCTAGTATTTCTTATGCTTACTCAGTGGTTATTTCATGATTATGTGAGTTCTCATTTAAACTTGGTACATCACCCTTATATCTTTCTTAGTGACCCTTTACCCATTCTCTAACCCTTTTCTTAGTGTAAACATTATTATAGGTGATCCATCAAAAGGAAGTTAGTCTTCTCCAGAGGTCCAACCCCACCATAGGTGACCCACTACCTGGGTTTGTTCCCATATTGTAGATAAATTGGAAAGGGCCTAAAGAACCCTCTCCAATGGTGAAAATTGACACTACAATAGTTAACATATAACAAATGTTTTAAACCTATTCATATAATAATTTTCCCCTCTTTTCCAATATCACACTGCATTATTAACCTTATGGGTTGCGCTGCTAACCCTATGTAGATGAAGTAGTGAAATTATAGGTAAACCTTCACTTTATTTTGATAATCATGTGATTGTATTATTGAGACCTAGATCATCATCTATTTTTTTCTTTAAATAATTTCACTATGAAATCCTAAGCCTCCATACTTTCTATGGTTTTTATGAACACAAGTGGAATAAAAATGGTGTTAGTATGGTAGGATAGGGATAGGCATGACCTCCACACCCCATGTGTTGAGCACTACCTACATACCAATACCTCAAAAGGGGATAAATATTTATGTAGTTATCCTAATCTAAATGATGGTACAAGTGAGATATGCTAATATACCTGAGTATGAATGTTAATTTGAATGATTTGAGTGTGAATTGAAATTGGAAACTTGAGTAAAACTAAGATTTGGGTTATTGTAGATGGATGTATGCATAAATAGGGATAAATAGGGATTAATGACCTTAATTTACATAATTTTTTGTGAGTTTTTTCATGATAATTACCATCTAGGGGATAAATGAATGAGAGTGGTCTTTATATAGTGTTTTGATACTAGTTGATGCATGAAATGAGTCTAGTCTGACCATAAGATACTTTGAGGAGTGGAAATATATCCATTAGGGGAAAAGGAAACTAAAGGTAAATAGTGTTTACTCTTTTTCCAATAGTGCACTATGTTATAGACTAATGGGGTTGTGACATTGTCTAGGTGGCTGACATGTGTGAAAAAGTATCAAGGATGCCTAGGTGATGGCTTAATTGGGCTCTTGGTATATCTTAGGATAGACTAGACATGCATAATTTTTTTAAAAGGATCAAAATAAGCCTTAAGATAGGTCTAGAGATAAGCTAAGGATAGGGTGGTTTCAAGTGACACTCATTCCATTTATATGATTACATCCCCCCCCTTATTTTATAAATTTATCAAAGTGAAATAGCTAGGATAAAGGAAAGAGAAAAATACCTAGACTTACCTATGAGGATAACCCTTTGAATGTGGGTTTGAGTCTATGAATTATGCTTCATTACGTGTCCTATAAATGAAACATATATGAATTAGTCCTTAATAAATATCAAAATAAAAGACAAAATTGAGTAAAGTGATGTGAGAGAGGAAAATAATGAATACCCCTTACTCGATATATGAACCAATGTAAAAATATGGTGAAATATTATGTGTCATGTAGATGGTGATAAAATAGTGAATATCTTACACTAGGTTGATGGCTTATCAAATCCCCATGTGTGGGTGGATCAAGAACTCAAGTTATCCTTGACTCCATCATTTCCCACCCATGTTCACTAGATCATAATCTATGAATAACTTGGATTGTAATTATGACTTATCCATCCCTCTTATGTGGGTGGCTCAAGAAATCAATTAGGTCTTGATTCCATCATTACCTACCCATGTGTAATAGAAGAATATGAAATTAAAACTATGTGGTGTTATGAAGTTATAAAATATGGCTCTGGTCCACTCACTAATTTTGAAATGTAAAATGGCTCAGGTCTACTTGGGAAATCAATAATATAAAATGACTTTGGGACACTTTGGAATGCCAATCAGTGTATATGTAATGAGGCATAAATATGGCGTAATCTTGGGGCATATGGTGTCTAGAGTATACAACATGTAGAATGACATGGGGTTTTCATTCCATTTGAGAGATCCAATGTAAAATTAATCATATGGATATAATGTACCATGCACATGCCCCTAATTTTGATATATGTGCATATAGATACTAGACTAAGTCATAGTAATTTGTGTTTTTGCATATCTAAAACTAAACTTGGAGTGATCATGTCATGCATGATGCTCTAATGTAAGAAAACATGTGTAATTCTATGTAAAAATTGAGTATATACCAATAATATTTGATAATATATAGCTGATAATGTGAAAATCTAAACTTTACTTGCTATATCTTTATGATAATTCTAGAATTTTCTATTTTTGAGGCTATTGGACAATAATATGATAGTTGGATTATAGCTCACTATTCTCCTAGAAGTGTAATGTGTTATTGTCCAAAAGTGTTTTTTCTAATAAACCTTAAGATTGATCTTTGTGTGAATTCATTCCACTATATTTTCCTAAGTTTTGGTTATGTAATCTGTGTTTATGTGTTGTTAACTACATTTTTAGGTGCACTAGGATGGCTTGATATTTGTGACAAGACCCTATGAATTCCCCTATTTTTATGGGATTTATTAAACCTATATTCTGACTATCCTTAAAATAAAATATATGCATCATGTGTGTTAGACTAAAAGTATATAAATAATAAATCTAAATATAATTTGAGTAAACTACTTGGGGGGATGGAGCATGATGTGCATCAAGGTACCCAAGGAGGAAGGGGAGATGCATGAGGTCCCTCATGGCATCACAAACTGTATTTGGAATCAACAATAAAGATATAAGTATCATATCCATGACTCATACATTAAATCATACATACAAACACATTAGGAATGTAAAGAGGCCAAGGGGCCACAATACAAGGGACATGGGCACATGTCACTAATTATGAAAAAATGAAAACATAAAAGGACATTTTCAAATGTCCACATACATAAAATATCATACAAATTTGGTGTAGATCCACATGTAAGGACATGTATAAATATTCACATACATAATCAATAAACATATATAAGGACATGGGCACATGTCCAAAGCATAAAAGTAGTGAAAGGACAATGCCATTTTCAAATGTCATTAAGTAGATGTAGAATCAAAGAGACACAATAAAATCTATACTAATAAATCTAGAAATGAAAGTATGCAATAATCATGTGATACAAATCTATATAAGAGCAAAGATGTACATAATTTTATTCTATACTAATAGTAGCCAACACAAAATTAGTGTAATATAAGATGATCAATATAAAGATATAATCAATGTTAAATATATGATATGGAGTATAGAAAGATATAACCTTTAAAATTAGAGGCTATGTGTATGATGTCCCTAGTGGGATAATATATCAATGTTAAATTAATGTATATGTGTATGTGCCCCTAATGGGTGGATAGTAGCAAATATGGATTTGTGTGGATGATCAAATTCATATATAAATATAAAAACACTTGAAAGTAACAAGTGAAGCATGTATGTATGATAAAATTTACTACACTAACATAGATAGCATATGTTGTACCTGCCAACTAGTGTGGTAAGCCCATAGTGCATAGATGATCTGATTATGCCAATGATCTCCAAATTTTGTAACTATTTTCCTCAATATACTATTGATTGTCTTGTTGGTATATTTTTCTTGTCATAACCCTATGGGTATTAAGGAGTAGAAAATGTGTCTTAAATCTTATAGTTAGCACAAAATTTCTTCATTGTTTTGTTCTTAAAAGAAGTTCCATTAATAAAGATGGCCAGTAGTAGGTTGAAATGAGAAATGATGTTCGTCATGAGAAAGTAGAATATATCTTCTCCTTTTATGGATTATAATGTAATGTATTACACCCACTTAATAAATTATTTTGTGACTTTAATGATGAGTTGTTAACCTTTTATTGATTTTGGGTTGATTTTACCAATTAGATCAAATGCCCATAGCATGAATAGCCATGGGGAGATAATAGGTTGTAATTTATGTGAAGTAACATGGTGTATATTTCCATGTAATTAACACTTATTGCATAATTTATCATATTAAAGACATTTTGTTTCCATGGTGGGCCAATAACACCCTTGCCAAAGTAATTTATGTGTCATTATTTTTTCTGTTGAAATGGGCATACATTTGTTATCGTGTACTTGGATAATGTCCAACTTAGCTTCTTTGGATGTCAAACATTAGACTAAGTGTCCATCAAAATATAGATTAAATAATTTTACATCGATGATGATGTAATAGAGGGAATTTTTATGTAATTTGTGCTTATTTTTACTGGTGAAAGTATCTAGCATGATAGACTTATGCAAAAAATTATAAGTATTAAATAACCATTATCTTTTATATCATGTATGGTGGCTAAAACTAATAGAGCTATGAGGTCAGCATGGGATATTGATGGTGATTTTAATAATTTAATAGTGAAATATTTCTCCATTATTGATTTCAATAGGGATCAATGATGTCACACTTACCATTATATTGGCATGATGATTATCTTTTTGAGGAATATTTTCAATAGATAAGTATTCAAATTGAGCATGTAGACATTGAACCATATTATTATATGGAATTAAGAATTCTTCTTTGGTTTGGTAGATATTTATGAATTGATTAATAACCAACTATGAATCCGCATAGACATTAATATATTTTACTTAGAGACCCTAAGTTGTATAGAGGCCAAAGATAAGTGTCTCATATTCTATGATATTATTTGTGCATGAAAAACTTAATCAATATGTAAGTGGCATTATTTGCCCAAGTGGAGTGATAAAGACAATTTTGGTTCCATCACCTGATGCACATCTAGAACCATGAAATAACATCATCCATCTGTTATAAGTAACTTTTTAATCTATGCAATCATCTCAAAAATTATTGTTAATAGGATCAGTATCTAATAGTGGTGTTATTTCCAATTGATTTGCAATTATTTAGCCCTTTATCAATTTTATAGCATGATTTTTAGATTGAATTATGTGAGTATCATTACCCATGTAGATATACAAATAGATAGGTGTAGTTTTGACATAATAAGTTATAAAGGATCCAATGTTTTAATAA
Organism: Torreya grandis; assembly: GCA_037957365.1. Classification (NCBI taxonomy): domain Eukaryota; kingdom Viridiplantae; phylum Streptophyta; class Pinopsida; order Cupressales; family Taxaceae; genus Torreya; species Torreya grandis. The sequence goes on along the minus strand of JARHVA010000781.1, from coordinate 3,959,958 downwards.
CATGTGTCTCATTGTTGATCATATAGTGATGGAGTTTTTGTGTAGCAAATATTAGTGCCAAATATATTTTTTCCATTGAAAAATAATTTCATTTTTAATCAAAAGTGTGATACTAATTTATTAAATATATCACTCTTTTTGTTGGTCATCATATTATACCAAGAGGACACTGAGTGCATGATCATTCATAGAAATGTAAAGGATAAGTGCCTATTGGGTATGGGTGGTACCAAGACAGGTGGATTTTAAAAAGTATTGTTTGAGTGTATTAAAGCTTTCTTGACATGCAATATCCCATTAAAATTTTGTATCTTTATTAAGGAATATTGTGAATTATTAAGTTATATCTACTATATGTGTCACAAAGTGATGTATTGCCTAAAATTTTCCCTATAAATATCAAAGTTACTTTAAGTTTGTAGGAGACATATCCATTATAGATTTGGCTTTCTTTAGATTTACCTCAATACCATGTTGTGATATTATAAATCCTAATAATTTAATAGATGTGACACTAAATATGTATTTCTTAGTATTTAGTAATACATTTTGTTGTCTCAACCTTTTAAAAATGTGTCTTAAATTTACTAAATGGCATTGTCACTCTCTTAATTTAGCTAGTAAGTCATCAATGTAGTCTTCAATTATTTTATGAATTAGATCATAAAAAATATGGGTCATATTTATTTGGTATGTTTATATTATGTTATTTAATCCAAAATTCATAATTATATAGTAAAGTATGCCCCATGATATGATAAAATAACTTTTTTCTTGATCTTCTTCAACTATCTTAATTTGATTATAATAGGCACAAATTGTCCCTAAAAGATAGCATCTCATATCCTAATATGTAGTCTACTATCATACTGATGTTAGGTAGGGTAAATTTATTCTTAGGACATGCTTTATTAAAATCTCTAAAATTAGAGCACATCAAATTTAGCCAGTAGGATTAACAACTATTATAATGTTGGATACCCATTTAGGGTGAGCAACTAATTGATAGAAACCTACATCAAGGAGATGTTGGATATCATCTTTGAATAAAATATCCACCTTAGGATGAATTTTTAAAATATTTTGTCTAAATATATTTGCATCATGATAGAGTGTAATCCTATGTACTATAATTGAAGGATCAGTACTTAATGTATCTGAATAAAATCAAGTGAAAAAACTAGGGAAGTCCTTTAATGTTTGTTAAATATTTATGTCCTCTTATTTACACAAGGTGGAAGATAATAATATTTAAGGATAATTTTACATGCCATAATTTAATTTCATTGTTTCTTCATTAGGTAATGTAGATCGATTAGAATTATAAGGTGTTGTAGGTAGTGTGCCATCTGTGTCAATTGGGATATCATCTAAAATTTCAGAACTCTCACTAAAGTATGCCTAGGCATTTGTGGAATGAGGAAACTTGTTCTTATAATATAATGAATTTATATCCTCATATGCCCCTAATAATTGTAATAAATCTTCATTTTTGGAAAATTCATGAAAAGTGAGTAGATCTAAAGGAACAATATCAACAATAAGGTCAGGGTACACAATTGAGAGTACTATATTATCTATCTATGGAATATATGGAAAAAAAATAGTATATGATAAGAATCATGGTGGGAATCCTTAGAATCATATGTGTTATCCTTATATATGAGTCCCTACCTACCTTTTTAATCAAATGCCTCAACAAGATTAAGAATTCCTTGTTCATGTTTTTCGAGGCCTTATCTTGTGTAGCCAATTTTTTTAAAATATTTGATTAAAAATGGAGAAGTAAATTTATTATCATGTATGCTCCAAGTTTATATGGGATTTAAATGTGAAATATGAATAATATACTATATATGTGTTGTATAAAAATCCATGTGAGGAATATAGTTGTGTGTAGGTTGTATATTCTAACAATATTTGAATGGTTCCTGATCATGCATGTAAAGTTAAGGGGGCTACGTGCATATCATGAATCTAAGGTCTCTCAATTAAAATATTTTAATTAAGATAATTGGGCATAACTTGACATGTTTTAGGTATTTTTCTAGATCCCAATGTAAAATTCAATGATATCTAACCCAAAACATTGCATGTAATGTTATAAAATCCTCAAATATTCATATCAAATTGATCCAAATCCTTAGCATGTATATTAATAAGTTAGAAAAAAGAGATATTACAAATATTTTAGCCTTATACATTCTAAAATAACACTCACTTAACACCCACATTGTTAATTCATAATTGAATGTAAAGAGGTAGATGTTGATCTATGATGTGCTAAGGTGGGAGATCCTTTTTTTCAAAATAAATATGCTCTTTGGTCCATTTCATAGAATTGATTATAGAATCAACATAAGTTGGATTTTTTGTGATTTTTACCCTAGTTTAATAAATTTATTCATATGAGACATCTTTTTATGTGTCAGAATCTTACAAAAGCTCCAAAATGGAAAGTGTGGCTAGAAGGACACTGATCTGATCGATAAAGTTATAACCATGGGTTTTAATAACTTTCCATTAGTTGAGACCCCTTATGAACATAATAACATATAATTTAAGGTATAATATGATCATAGAGTTAGTATTAGGAGTAGGATATTAGATATATGGGTAGGGTTAGGAAGTAAGAGGGATAAGTGAAACCACTAATTTTATCTTATGTCCAGTTGTAATAGGTAAGAAATGAAAGTGAAGCAAAGAATAAAAGGCATATAATGTTAAGAATAGGATATACTAAGAGGGGGGGTGAATCAGTATATCATATATCTTATAAAACTTTCCCTTAATCAAATTCCACTTAATCAAACATTCAAGATATGCAATAAAACTAAAACAATAAACACCACACAAGATAGAGAGAGACACCAAATATAACATGGAAACCCAATGTGGGAAAAACCATAGATAATAATCTCAAGTATATGAATGAGCACCAACCCAAATAATATTTGCAAGCACCAACTTGCAGAAGCACCAACCCCTTTGCTGAGCACCAACCCAGTAACTATTCATGAGCACCAACTTGTAGGAGCACCAACCCCTTTGCTAAGCACCAACCCAAAAACTATTCGTGAGCACCAACCCATAGGAGCACCAACCCCTTTTCTGAGCACTAACCCAACAACAATTCGTGAGCACTAACCCATAAGAGCACCAACCCCTTTGTTGAGAACTAACCCAACAACAATTTGTGAGCACCAACCCCTTTATCAAGCACCAACCTAGCAACTATTCATGAGCACCAACCCACAGGAGCACCAACCCCTTTGTGTATACCACACAAATATCTTTCAATGTTGCTATCTCAACAAATGATAGTTCATTACAACATCTCTTTCCTCTCTCTCACCTTTGCTCTTCTAAGATAGATATAATAAATATAAATAATATTCATCTCTCACAATTGTTCTTCTAAGCTAGATATTACAATATCAAATCAACCTCTCTGACTCATGTTACAAATGGCTTCTCAATCCTTTATTTATAGCTTTCAAAATGACCTTTGGTTGTCCCCCTTTGTGACCCTTCAATCCTCATGGAAAATGGTGCCAAACTTGTATGACCCTTCATATCCTTTCCTTTGAAAATTCATGTGGTGACCCTTCATGAGCAAAAACGTCCTTCCCTCTTTTGTCTTTATCTTAGTGACTTTTCATATTACTCAAAGTGTCCCTTCATGATAAATTACGCCCTTCCTCTTTTGTCTTCACTTGGTGACTCTTGGAATTCCCCAAGATGACTCTTCATGGGAAAATGCGTCCCATCCTTCTTTTATCTTTACCCCATGGCTCTTTGACTTCTCTATGGGCCCTTATTTTGTCTCATATGAAACCAAAAATATATTCGTTAATATTAAATAAATATTAACTCACATTAGCCAAGATATATCTATTAAAAACAACATTAAATTCAATGGGGCCTTTATCACCAATAATGTTAGACCTTTGACATCAATGACAATATTTCCAACATCTAATGGAGATTTGTTAATTATATATGATGTATTTTTCATATTATGTATTATATCCTCTATGTGTGTAATGATATACAACTTGATTGAATTCCACATAAGAGAAAAATAACATGTTAAATAGATTATGAAACTTTTCATAAGAAAGTAATAAATAACATATATCATTATTATCATGTTTAGACAAAATAAAAATTAGAAGATATAGGGATCTAAAATTTTAGTATGAGATTTTTAAAAGTATGGAAACATAAACCCTAAAGATAGGCTAGGGTTAGGTCACTATTCAAAGTAAGTTAGATTCACCAAATGATTTATATTTTTTAGGATTATGGAATATAAACCTAAGGTTGATAAAGATTTGAGTAATAAATTAGACAACAAAATACTAAAACATAAAGAACCACTTATTTTCACAATAATTTATTTATTTGAATTCTATACCAATAGTAGTGAATTATAAAATATGTACTTAGATGGAAAATAAGATTCAAACAGATAAGTGGTAGGCATAAAAGTGATGCAAGATCAGGGTAAAGTGTCATCAACAGAGAATAGTTGTCAGAGTCCACTTTGGACAATAGTGTGACCCTCTTTTCTAATAGTGAATTATGTTATTGACATTATATGTTATTTTAATGACCATATGTATGTAAAGCAATGAAATTTTGGGAAGACCTTCACTCTTTTAAGAAGCTTATGCTTTATGATAGAGACCTATATTGTCATTTGTTCTATGCTTTGATTGATTTCACTATGAAACCCTAAGATTCCATGCTTAATAGGGTTTTGATAAACACAAATGGAATAAGAGTGGAATTATTAGGGTGGGATAGGCATGACCTTAATAACCCATATGTTGATCACTTCCTACATACCAATACCTAGAAAGGGGATCAATACCAATGTAGTTATCCCAATCTAAGTATTAGCACAAGTGAGAATGATGCTAGTATGCCTAAGTATGAATTCCAATTTGAATAATTCAAGTGTGAATAGAGACTAGAAACCAATGTAAATATAAGCTCTAGGATATTGTATAAATAGGGGTAAATAGGGATCAATAACCTTAATTTGCACAATTATTTTTGAGCTTGTTCATGAGAATATCCATCTATGGGATAAATGAATGAGATTGGTATTTATATAGTGTTGTAATGCTTGTTGAGACATGAAATGAGTCTAGGCCAACCCTAAAATGCTTTGAGGATTAGAAATATATCTATTAGGAGTAAAGGAAACTAAGGGTCAATAGTGTTAGCCCATTTTCCAATAACACACTGAACTATAGACTAATGGGGCCATGATATTATCTAGGTGATTGACACATGTGAAAAAGGATTGAGGATGTCTAGGTGATGGCTCAATGTGGATCTTGGTATATCTAGGCATAGGCTAGATGCACATAAAATCTTTAAAATGAACAAAATAGGACCTAAGATAGGTCTAGGTCTAAGCTAAGGATAGGGTGGTCTCAAGTGACACTCATTGCATTAAATGGAATTTTATATGAATAAAAATATTTTCAATAAACTTTATATTATAGAGGAATTCTTTATCTAAATCCTCTCATAAGCTCAATTCCCATTTAAAGTTGTGTTGACGGGGTCATGCTCTGGGTCATTAATGGCAAAACAAGGAAACACATGCCGCTCTCTCTTATAGATTGAAAACGAATCCTTTTATTGTTTTTTGGTGGATACTATTTCATCTAAGTGCATTTACTCTTCCTATTGATGACACCTATGCCACCTGCCTTGGTCTAGTTCATCTTTGGGTCTGTACTTTGACTTATTATGCCACTTGGAGAATTTTGAGTTCTTGTTTTATATGGATGTGGCCATGTTCTGTTTTACCCACCTTGTTTTCCCTTACTTTGTTATTTCCCTCTTATCCTAGTAAGTCAGGATCTCAATGCTTTGAATTCTCCCCTGGGATCCTTTCTTCACTCATTTTCTCATTCATTATTCTGGCTCTCAAGCTTTGAATTCCTTCAGATAAAATCTCTAAAGGAATTCCTTTAGACATTTTGTCTAAAGGAATTCTCCTTTGGTCTTGTTACCTTCTAACTTTCCTTTGACAAGCCTTTAGGCTTGTATTTTTGAGTTCCTTCAGATAAAATGTCTAAAGGAATTATCCTTTGATTTTTTTTAATGGCTATCTTACCTACCTAAATTTGATGTTCATGAGACATTCATTGAACATTTGAATCCCAACGGCTATCTTACTGCCTTAAAATTGATGTTCGCAAGCCTATTACCCACTAGGACAATTCCTTTGGCATTTTTGCAAATGAACTTTTCCAAAGGGAAAGTGACCCTTCAAAAAGATTGAAATGGTCCTCTTTCAAATCCAAGTGCCCCCTAAAAATACACCTACCCTTTGATATTTTGGTCTTCCAAAATTTTTTAGACTTTTTGTGACTATCAAATTTCTTCAAACAAAATGTCCAAAAGAATTCCTTCAGACATTTTGTTTGAAATAATTCTTCCTTGAATTTTCTTCATTGGTTTTCCTTCAAAAAAAAAGTTTAAAGGAATTCTCTTTTGTCCTATCACTTTTTCTGAAGGGCAAATTCCTTTCGAGCTTTCTTCTTGCCCCTTTGCTCAAACTGATTACCCTATGTAAGGGAAATTTGAGCCCAAAGTTAACCTCTAGAATTTTGAAAAGGTCCACTTTGTTCATCACTTTCCCCCCTGTAAGGGATCCTTGGCCCCCAAAGTTTCCTTTTAGAAGAAATGTAAAGGTCTCATTTGCCACTTAAGTGCCCACCACAAGGGTACATACCCTTCAAGAATCCTACAAATGACCCTTCAAAATTTCAATTTGGTATATTTTATAGATGAAAAGCCCTCCAAAGTAATTCACTTGTCTTTCAAAGCATCCAAGACCAAAATCAAGGTTTTCAAGTGGCTTTACTTATGAATTTTTTACATGTAAAGTCACTCGTCAAACCCAAAATGCAAAACACTTGGTTTTTTCATGGGAAATGGTCTGACAGAGAAAATTTTGCATGAGGTAGCTAAGCGATGAACTAGCCAGAACCTAGATGAATGATTCTTGCAATTTAAAGGAGAGGGGTGCCAAATTTTTGTCTTTTAGGACTAAAAATTGGTCAACACATTTGGTGAGTCACGAGGGAAACATGTCTGCTATGCTTGAGAAGACTAGTGGCCTAAAATTCCATTGGGTATGGAGTTAAGATGTAGATTGAAAAGTTGGCAACAGCCTTCTAAAGACCTAAGAACTAACACATATTTTACCATAGATAATAAGGAAAACACACACAAAGGATAAAAACACTACACACATGCATAACAACACTTAGGTAAATTATGGAAAAGATAGGGAAACTATGTACATGATAAAAGAAATCTAGTGACAATGCTTAAGATATATCCCATTGACTAGGATATGTAACTCTTCACCATCCAACTTGGAGAGTTGTAAGGAATTATGCTTCTTGCATTGGGTGATGACATATGAGCCACTCCACAAGGCATCAAACTTTGTGTGCCTTCCAAGCTTGGTTCAGTCCTCATCCCATTTCAAGACAACATCACCTTTTGAGAAGCTCCTTGGCATAGACCTCTTGTCAAAATGATTCTTTGTTTTTTGTTGGTAGTTGGTCATTTCATCCACGGCTTGGTCTCTTGCTTCTTGAATCTTTATTAGCTCACAATACCTAAATTTTAGGTTGTCACTCTCCACCAATTATAGCTGATGGGAAAGATCCAAGACTGGTAACTCAAGTGAGATATGAAGTATAACTTCCCATCCATACACAAGTGTGTATGGTGAATTCCCAATTTCCCTTTTTGGAGTGATCTTGTCTACCCAAAGAGTTATCTTCAACTTGGCATGCCAAGTCCTTTTATTTTCCTCCATTATCCTTTTTATGATCATAATTAGATTCTTGTTTGTGGACTCAGCCAACCCATTCCCTTATGGGTAGTGTTTGGAATAATTGATGAGATAAATGCCATATTTTAATGACCACTCACTTATCTTTGTTCCCAAGAAAGCCAATGCATTATCTAAAATGAGTGTGGTTGGGATCCCAAATCTCATCACTATGCCTTCATATAAGTCTAATATTGTACTCTCAATGGCCTATTTCAAAGTGATGGCCTCTACCCATCTCATGAAATAATCTATAGCAGTCAAAACCCACTTGTGGCCAGCATTAAAAGGAGGATTGATCAGTCCTATAAAGTCCAACCCCCATTGCATGAATGGTTATTCCACCTAAATAGGTTAAAGAGGCATGGCAACCAGCCTTAGCTTCCCATCAAAGAAAGCACATTTTTGACATTTCCTCACCCAAGAATGAGTGTCACTAAACAAATTGGTCCAAAAGTAACCAACCAGCATAATCCTTATAGCTATGGCCTTAAAATCAAAGTAGCCACCAACTGGCCCATCATAGAACTCAAATAGTACCCTACTAACTTGGGATGAATCAATGCATCTCAAGAGTACCCCTAAAAAGTATTTTTTTAAAAACACTCCATTAACTAGGACATAAGGAAGAGATTGGAGTCTAAAATACCTCCTCTTGGTCCTATCAAGATCTTGTGGACACTCACTAGTTTGAAGGAAATGAACCATGTCTTATGCCTTGTTCTTTATGATTTTAGGTATTTCTACTATAGCTTCATCATGGAGTGCCAAAACATCCTCCTTTATCTCTTCTAAGTCCTTAGAAAGGTGTTCACATATCCCTCTTCCCCTTACCAACTTAGTTGTCTTGATCTCTACATCATACTCCTTACTTTGGTGATCCACCCTACCCTTTTCTCATTCAAGTCTCATCTCAACAAGAAGTATTTTACACTAGGATGTGGCACCATGATGTGAATCTTACTATTAGACAACATATGTCTAAACTTATTCAGACTTTGTATAACTAAAAGCAATTTATTATCAACATATGCATATCTAACCTCATATCCCTCTAAACCTTGGTTAAAAAAGGTGAGAGGTTGTTCTAAATTCTCACCATTCGCTTGAGAGAGCATATCAGAGATCACCTCTTCATTATCAAAGGTGTATAGATTTAAGTCCTTAGAGAAGTCTAGACTAGTTACGGTAGGAGTTTAGGCAATAGTTTGTTTGATGCCTTCAAAGCTTTCTCTTCTCTCTGCTATCCATGTGAACATCTTGTCCTTCCTCAGCATGGAAGTTAGTGGCTTGACCAACTCAACAAAGTCAAGAATGAATCTCCTAATGAAATTTATTTTTCATAAGAAACTTTGTAGGCCCATCTTTTTCTTAGGCAAAGACAATGCTAAGATGGTGTGCACTCTTTCTAGATCAATGGATATGCCTCATTTTGAAATGAGATGGCCCAAGATCTTGCCTTCATGGATGGAAAACACACATTTATTTGGGTTGAGAGAGATGATGAACTCTCTACACCTCTCAAAGATTTGCCTCAGTTACTTTAAATGGTCACTTGCCTCCTTGGAGAAGACTATCACATCATCAAGATAAACAAACATAATGTCATTGATCAAACCTTAGAAATCCATATCCATAGCACATTGGAAGGTAACTCTAACATTTGACAATCCAAATGGAATCTTCTTATAGGCATATGTTCCCCACTTGGTGGTGAAATCCATCTTATATTGGTCACATTCTTGTACTAGGATCTAATTATATTTAGAGTATCCATCTAAGAGGGAGAATCTTTCAATACATATCACCATCTAAAGAATCTGCTCCATACTTGGGAGGGGATAGTGATCTCTTAGTGAGACTCTATTTAGGTCTCTGAAATCACACACAATCTGATCTCTCCATTCTTCTTCCTTATAGGGGCTAAATTGGCCAGCCAAGAAGAGTGTTTGATAGGGAAGATGATCCTAGACTCAATCATTTTGGTGAGTTCCTTCCTCATGAGAGGCTCAATCTTTGGATTGATTGGCCTTTGCTTTTTCTTGATGGTTTTGGTACCCTCTTCCAAATCAATGGTGTGTTGGGCCAATATTAGGTCAAAATGCTTCAAATCACCATACTCCCAATCAAAGACATCAGTAAACTCTTGGCATAACAAAATGAAATCATTATTTTCCTCTTTTATACATACCTTCCCAAGTGCAAGCAGCTTATCCTTGAAGATCTCTACCCTTTCATAATTTTATTTCTTGATTGACATGCTTGATTTGTCCTTCTTGAGTTGGTCATCTTTTTTGAAGTGCTCTCAAGAGTTACCAAACCTTTGGGAGCCATGTTGGTCTTTTGTTGAACAATATACCCATCATACTATTGCTACAACTTGAACTAATTTTTAGATGTAAACTTAACTTCCTCCTACAAGAAAAGTTCTATCTACTGGTCACTTTAAAACACCTACCAATTGGTGACATTGTTTGGTATGGAGGGTCTCACAATCACCTTTAAGTGATGTTGATTCTTACTTTGTCTCACCCCCTTTGGGATATCAAACTCAGCACCAACTATTTCTAGTCTATCTACGTGTTCGTTCTCCTCTCTTGGAATGGAAATGATGTTGAAAGTAGCAAAGCTCTCCACAAGGTCCTATACTTTGTGCTTATAATACTTGAGTAACAAGTTCTTTATCAAAATTTGACCCCTCACTTGGTTCAAAATCAACTCATTGTCTCCAAATACTTGTAATTCTTTGATTTCTCTCTTTCTTTCCAATTCTAAGCCATGAACAAGGGCTTCATACTCTACTACATTACAAGTGCAAGAGAACTAAAACTAGAAAGTTGAGAAGTATTTCTCCTTTGAAGGTGAAACTAGCATTGCTCCACCACCAGCTCCCAACTTGCTTCTAGATCCATCAAAGAATAGTTACCACAAACCACAGTCCTCTGGATCTATCTTCATTAATTTCAGCATGAAAGCATCTTTCTCATGCATGTAGTAGACTCCAAGACCAGCCTCTTCAATGAATTTTTAAGGATCATGCTCACAATTTTCATTTCCCCATTCATCTAGGAGTAGGTCAGAAACTCCTATAAGGGAGATGATGGAGATTGGTCCACCTAGAGCTCTTTTTCATTAATGATTGCATATTTCACATTCACTACTTTGGGTGGGTATGGCTCTAGGTGATATTTGTGGATGGGATCTGACTCAATCTTCACCTTAGTTCCATATTTTGTCCTAAAAACCATGTAAGACCAATTGGCTACCAAGTATCCACGTATCTTGGATGTGAAATCCCTTGATAAGCAAAGAGCGAAGTAAGGAGGAACATCTACCACTACCACATCATGGGGAATTGAGAATGTTGAATAGGCATGGAGAGTTAGATTCAAACCTCTTACCACTCCCAAGGTCTTAGTTGGTGATCCATCCAATTATAGAACTCCTTTGGTCATTTGCTTATACTTGAGGCCTAGCTTATCAACTATGCATTTTGGCATAACTAAGGTACTTGCTCTACTATCAATGATGAAATTGTGGACTAAGAAGTCACCAATAATCAAGGATAAATATAAGGGAGGGACCTTCCCATCCTTATTTACTTAACCTCCCATGGGAGGAGCCCTATTGACTATCAACACATTATCATTTCTTGTTGAGATAGCTTACTCACATAGCCCATGTAATTCCTTTTGGAGTATATCCTTTTGTCTTGGTATTGATAAATAATCCCATAATGAGATGTTCATGTGCATATTCTTCATTTGGTCTACTACATTGATTAAATAATTTCCCTCTTTTGGATCTCTCTTTAGGGGCATTTCTAACTTGTGGGGCAACCTGAGGAGTTAAAGTTGCAACTAGCAATCTATAATTGTGGAACTTGTGATTTGCTTATGGTGAAGGAGACATTATAGGTACTTGAGTGGTTTCTTGAGATACATCCATAGCTTTACTTTTTGATTTGGTGTTGGCTACAACATAATCATTCTATTCACTTATGCTCCCCACATAGTTGACTATGTAGAACTCTCTTTCCAAGTGATTCATAAGAGTAGAATTAGATTGAGCCTACTTGTTTTAGATTAAGGTAAAAACAAGTTTTGAAGGGACCCCAAAACCCTGAAACAAAGATAGAAAGATGAAGCATTTATGACCACAGGCAAAACCTAAAACCTACTACAAAGAAGTAACAAAAATAAGTTTTATATGGACCTGAAACCATCGAAAAGACCATAAGTCATGACCCAGGTTTTACATAGACCTGGCTACACCATAGTCAAAAGATAACAAAAAACTAGGAAACAGGACTAGATAACACAACCAATTTGAAGAACCAGGCTATTCTTTTAGTTCCAAAATCATTTTCACTGCTTCCTTACCTTTCACAGTAGTATCTTGAATGGCAGTAGCCACTGGCATGGCTCCCTCTTGCATAGCTTTCTTTCGTGAGCTCTGTCTCGTCCTCTTGCTAGGCCCCTCCAAGGATTTGATCTCCTCATTAGCTCTTTTTCCAATATTAACAGCTGTAGCACATATATTGGATTTTACTTCCTCCATTTTCATTTTGATCTCCTTGATGAGTTCCCTTAGGTTGTTCTCATAGTCTTTGAGCTTGATGGGGATGTCTCTCATCTATTTTTCCATATTTTTGATTTTGTTCCAAGCTACCTTCTGGTTGTCTTCCATTATTTCCATTCTCCTTTTGAGATCCATTATCTCCTTGAACATCCATGAATCGAGTTGGAGGATAGCCTCTGCTTTACAATTAACCCATCTTGTAGGTGTGTGCCTTCCATCATTCTACCTTTTATCACTCCATTCTTTTGTATTCTTATTAGGATTGTTTCTGCCTTCTTCAATGTGGTCCTCTCTTCCCCTTTGATTCTGTTCCTTAGTTTCAGCTTGAACTCCCAAGTCCATTTCTTGGTTGTCAGCCTGACCTATGTTTTCCCTCTCATTTATCGAAATAGGGTCCTCAACAGGGTCATCTAGGACTTTATCATCCTCAAACACTTGTTGGTTTTCCTCGGAGTCATGTTCACTATTTTCATACTTCTCCTTTATGTTGACTCCTTCTTTCTCATTCTTCTCTTAAACTTCTTCTTCCTCATTGGAACTTGAATTCCTACTTTTTGTTCCTCCCTCTTCCTCCAAGCTTTCCTCCCCAGACTTATCAGTTCTCTCCCACTCTGTATCCTCGTCAACATTCTGAATCTTGACACTAGGGGGCTTAATTTTATCTTTCCCTTTAACAATTTCACTCTTATTACTCCGTGAGTCCTTGTTTTTCCCAAGATTGAGCCTACTTGTACATCCTAAGATGTGTTGATATCTTAAAATTTGATAATTGGGTTGTTTGATCACCTTATGTAGTCATGCTTTGATTTGATAGCTCATTGGCATAAACAACCTATTCTTGGCCATGGCCCAAGGGTAGATAATTGGGTTGCTCCTACACCAAATTATTTTGAGTGGGGATAAGAGCCTTGAAAGATGAAGGGGCATTTGGGTTATAGCTCTAATAAGACTTAACTTGTGTAATTTGACCCTACCCTTGATTATAATTCTAGAAGGGAGGTTTATTTGTCTACCCAAACTATTGGTAGCCTTGATTTGGCCTATAAGTCTAAGCTTATTTCCTCTTGAGGGTAACTAACTCATTGGTAAAACTCTACATTAGGCTCTTAACTTCATATAGATCATTTTCAGGGATAACAACTAGCTTCTCTTGATTAGGTAGAAGAGCTAGAGTGAGTGTAGTAGGCTAGATTGAGGGTTGTAAATCAGGAAAGAGTGGCATATGAGATCTAGGAGCTATCTTTCCTACTTGAACAAGGTAGTTTTCAGCAGCTATGGCTATCTCATAAATAGTAGGCAGAATATGTCCACACATGGATTGTATCATGATATAAATATCAATATTTAGGGCCTTCAAGTAGTAAAGGATATCATAGCTTGGGGTTTGCCTCACAAGAATTGGGATTCTATCCCAAGTCTTTTGGAACCTAGTGTTAAAATCTTGCAAAATTCATGTGGGTCTCTCTTCATGGTGGTCAATTGCTTAGCTAGAGATAAATGGTCACTTTTTTCCCCAAACCTATTTGTCAAGAGGTTCCCTAACTCATTACATGAGCCAACTGAGTTCATAGGCAAGGTCCCATACCAGTCCAAAACTTTCCCTTTGAAGGACAAGGCTAGCAGTCTGATGGCTACATTTTCCTTAGTGATATTATGAATGTTGCATAGGTTGGCTATGTTTATGATATGCTTGACAATAGTGATTGTCCCTCTCCATTAAAGGGAGGTACAATTTTAGGAGTTGTCCCTAGAATTGGGTCATACTACAAGGGGCTTTGACCATTGAAGGCTAAAAAAGGCAAAGCCATGGCTGTGAAAGGATTCAACTGGGGTCTCTTTGAGTAGGTGTGTTTTATTGATTGTTTGGGAAAGTGGCTTGCTATGTAAGGATGAGTATTTGAAAACCTTAGCCTTTTTGATGAGTTTAAAGGCAACTCATTAAATTCAAAAGGGACACTCCTAGAAGAAGATCTTGTAGTGACCTTAGGCATGGGATGTTAGGTTGATCATTAACCAGAGACTGAGTTCTTGAATGGAGTCACTAGGTACTGGTTATAGCTCCTTATTTTGGAATTTTATAATAATATCAAGACCAACACCAATCCTAAAACTTGTAGGATATATAAATTTGTCCTACTAGGCATGCCAAAAACTATTTACACTATGGATTGCACGCTCTAAAAGGAGACTCAGCTCCCTTCCTCCATGTGGCATGATGGAGACATTCCTCTTGCTGTGGGTGGAAAACTTGAGGGATAAATCTTTAGATTAGGGGCTAGATCCCCTTGATGCACCTTGAGGCCCTAGATTTCCTACTACTAACAATGGGGGGGTTAAAAGATAGAGAGATATTGAAAATAGAACCTAACTAATGTGGTGATGCACCAAACTAGTTGGTCTACTCAGCCTTGACCTACACTTTACACCAGAGAGAAGAAAACATACACTTCATTCAAATGAGAACCTTTCTTGCATCAGTGTTTCAACAAGGGATCCTATGGAGATATATGGAGGAAGAAAACACTAGAGATGTTCTAAGACACACTATTTGACAATCTATTCACCTACACCTATAATCTGAGTTGGACACTTCTTATTGACCTATAAAGAAGAATTCATAATACACTAGATATGATGATATAAACTTATGAAAGCATTAAATAAAATTAATGAACATAAGATAAGACCATAGACATATGCAAAAGTGTAAGCTCAAATAGAGGTAAAATGCTTCTTTTGATTAAAGGTGAATTCTTTAGGGCTTCACCATACAATGTTGAGAGATGTTTCTCAAATGAGAAGTTACAAATATATATAGAAAGCTTAGAAATAGACAATTGACTAGTAAAGGTATGAAAACCCATGTTATATTAAACACTTGTATAGTGACCACAATCCCATGATACTATTGTATCCTTCCAATTACATATGGGAGAGTCATGTTGTACGTGTCCAAGTCATTGCCCATGCTATATTGGACCTATAGAAGCATGGGATATTTCTTATAGTAACTGACAAGGCCATCCCCAAGTTATGTTGACTGGGCCATGCTCTCTTCAATTTTGAGTGTGACTAGTTGTTTATTAATGGCAAAACAAGGAAACATGGGCTGCTCTCTCCTATAGATCAAAAACCAATCCTTTTACTGGTTTTTGGTAGAGACTATTTCACCTAAGTGCATTTGCTCTTCCTGTTGATGACACCTATACCACCTACCATGGTCTGGTTCATCTTTGGGTATATACTTTGACTTGTTACACCACCTAGAGCATTTTAAGTTTTTGTTTTATGTGCACATGGCCACATTCTAGGTTACCTACCTTGTTTTCCCTTACTTTGTTATTTCCCTCTTATCTTAGTAATTCAGGCTCTTGGTGCTTTGAATTCTCCCTTAGGCTCCTTTCTTTACTTATTTTCTCATTCTTTATTTAGGATCTTAGGTTTTGAATTCCTTTAGACAAAATGTCTGAAGGAATTCCTTCAAACATTTTTTCTAAATGAATTCTTCTTTGGGCTTGTTACCTTTTGACTTTCTTTTGAGGATCTTTTGGGATTTCATTTTTGAGTTCCTTCAGATAAAATATCTGAAGGAATTATCTTTTGATTTTTTTAACGACTAGCTTACCTCCCTAAATTTTATTTTTTTGGGCTCGTCATCAGATATTTGAATCCCAAGAGCTAGCTTACTACCCCAAAATTGATGTTCATAGACCTGTCACCCACTAGGACAATTCCTTCAAAAAAATTTCAAACGAACTTTTTTGAAGATAAAGTGACCCTTTGAAAAGATTTAAATTGTCCTCTTTCAAAGCTAAGTGCCCCCCGTAAAGACACCTACCCTTCAAACTTTTGGTCTTCCAAAAATTTTCAAACTTTTTGTGACTATCAATTTCTTCAGATAAAATGTTCGAAGGAATTACTTCGGACATTTTGTCTGAAATAATTCTTCCTTGAATTTTCTTCCTTGGTTTTCCTTTAGATAAAAAGGCTGAAGGAATTCTCTTTTGGCCTGTCACTTTTTCCAAATGGCAAGTTCCTTTCAGGCTTTTTGTCTTACCCCTTTGCTCCAACTAGTTGCCCTTTGCGAGGGCAATTCAATCCCAAAGTTACCCTCTAGAATTTTGAAAAGGTCCACTTTGTTCATCACTTTCCCCCCTTGTAAAGGCTCAGTGGCCTCCAAATTTGCCTTTTATAATAAATGTAAAGGTCCCATTTTCTACTTAAGTACCCTCCATAAGGGTACATACCCTTCAGGAATCCTACAAATGACCCTTTGGATTTTCCACTTGGTCCATTTTATCAATGAAAATCCCTCTTAATTAATTCACTTGTCTTTCAAATCATCCAAGACGAAAATCAAGGTTTTTAAGTGGCTTTACTTATGATTTTTTTACAAATAAAGTCACTTGTCAAACCCGAAATGCACTTGGCAAGCAAAAGAGGAAAATACTTGGTTTTTTCATGGGAAAGGGACAAATAGAGAAATTTTTACATGAGGTAGCTGAGGGATGAACTAGCCATAACTTGGATGAATGAATCTTACAATTTAAAGGAGAGGGGTGCCCAATTTTTGGCCTAAAAGACCAAAAATTGGTCAATAATAATAATAATAATATCCAAAAAATAGAATATCTACTTTGACACAAATAATATAATTTATTACTCCCTAGAGTAGATTATGAGCTAAAATTATTAAGTCCATAATTTTATTTTATTATATTTTTATATTTAGCATTCATCGTGCAAGATCACTAAAGAGTCTATATTAATCCAATTATTTGGTTGAATGACATGAAAAGAAACTATACACATCATGGATATGGTTGATATATAGAATAAAGCATATGATTGAACCAATTAAAGATAGACTTATTCTCATGATACAACTATTTATCCATTTTTAAAAATATTTAGGGGGAGAATAACCTAAGCAAACAAATGGATAAATTATTCTAAAGTTAGGCCAATTAAATAATTCACATTCTTAATATTTTGATACAGTGTTAAATTATGAAAGTATGCTAAATATATAAAGTACAATTCCAAAAAATAATTTTAATTTAGAAACATAAATAATAAATAATACTTAACTTACTTACTTATGCACACATAAATATATAAAATACAATACATGAGAAGGTAGGATGATGTTCTATAGTGATTCATCATATTTTGAATATTTACTTTCTATCAGCTAGGACACTACCATCAAAACATTTGTCCTAATTTTGACACTTTTATCTTTTATGAAAGACATTTTCTTTTATAAAAATAACAACTACTCCTATTAGGGTTCACTGTCACCTTGCATATTGTCAATTTAGATCACATTAATAGGTTCTAGATATCGATATTTTTCTCAAAAACCTATATCTTCTAAATAGGGCATGTCACCTTAAAAAATGAGGGTTAGTGGGCTCAAGTGAGTCAATTTGGCCTCAAATACGTCTCTATCAATTAGTGATTCCTATATAGCCATATACCCTAAACAGGGCCTCTCACCAATGTAATTCTCCCCCTTATGTAGTTTTGTGTGTGAATAATTATGCAATATGTTATATATGAGTGTATGTAGTGATATATATTTTAATTTAACAAATATAACTCATGGGATACTCTTTGAATGCTTCATAATTTTAAGACTAAACCTATGACTAACTTGGAAATAGGAAAGAATAGGTTAGTTTTGTAATCTTAAGAGGTGATTGTACTTAGTATAAGATAAATGTGTGCTTGATTTATACTTGATGATAATGAATGGTATTTTACTTGTATTTGTATAACACTTTTTGAAATTGTCTCACAAGAGTGTTAAGTAAGACAAGTAGGTCAACCCATACATGTTTAAATAGTTTCAAATTTCATGATTTGTAAGGCTCAAACACTAACATCATACCTACTACATTAGCATTGATGTTAGTGTCCTAGTATAGATAGTAGTATCCAAGAAGATAAAAAGTTTTTGAATACATGAACTTCTAGAGAAGGATACAAAATAAATTTTTGTGTATAATATGGGCTTCATGTGATCTGGATAATTATATTATCAAGGTTATATTATAGGATAATTATTTAGGCATAGTGAGATGGTGAATGCGATCCTTTTGATAGAGGGAAGGTTATGAATTTAAGGGTTGATCCATGAATGATATTTGTCAAGTATACAATACTAGTTTATCATACATAATTTAGATTTTTGTATCTACATTCTCATACCCCCATTTAATCTAGTAATGCATAAGGTTGAAATTACTAGTTTAAAGGAAATAAATGTGTATCATGGTGTGTACAACACACTTTGATTTTTTCTTAATACCTATTTAATTTTTTTGTTTGTGTATTACCTACAAATAAGATCATGTTACAATGTAATTAGTGTATATAATTTAAAAATTGAATAATTTAAATACTTAAAAGAAAAGAGATCAAGGAGGGATTATAGATGTGTGTTGATGTAACCATGTTTCCCCTTGGTAGTTTTATTTGGTAATGATGATTCTTTTCTAAAGCATTGGAGAGAGAGAGATTCACAACTAAACCTTGGATATGTGAAGAGGATAATTGGAGGGTGATCATGACCCCAATTTAGTATAAGGGTGAGTTTTTCTAAGGCCATTGATATCACTCAATATGAATCACATAACTCAAATGTATGCATAATCTATCCAATAGGTCAAATGGTGTAATGAAGAGCTCCCCAATTGAGGTAGATGAATGTCTAATGTAATATTTGTGGTTAATGAAGAAAAAAAAGTCTGAGATGAATGATTAAAGTTGGGATGAAACTTGTGTTGAGTCCAAATTATGTTTATGAGGCTGGCCCAAGTTGATAACTTGCATTGATGTTTTAGATTTTAACAATTAGATGTTTAGGTGAGTTAGGTTAGTGTTAGGGTGTGAGACATAATTTGGGTGTCTCCAAATGGTGGTTTTCAAGTAAAAAATAGGCTTGGGGATGGAACCAATGTTGCATGGGTGTATTAGAGAGTCTATCCCAACCTGTATAAGGGAATTATTTCCAATGTATTCTAGGGTGTTGAGTCTCAACTGCACTACTCAAAGGAGTCAACTGATATAGACAAATAAAGCTCAATCGATGTATCTTAGTAAGGTTGGTAAATAAGTGTGTATATAATTTGAATATGTATTTTTTATTTGGTGTATTTTCATGGCATATGCACCTCTAATGTGTTTGAAGATGAAGTATTTGTCAAAATGTAATAGCTACTCTATAAATTATGTATAATATGCATCATAAATCTAAAAAAAATTATCTCAAATCTATATAATTGGTGTCACATGCATAATAATATGACCTGAGTGTATATCTAAATCATGTAAAATGTATCATATTATTTTATTTATGTATGTGGGCTCATATCTCTATGGCATGCCCCACTCGTATTCCCCTATTTTGAGGTGAGTGGAATGCAACATGATAGTCACCTTATCTCAAAAAGGATAAAATAACCATGTTAAAATTGTATCAATCATGTATTAATGAAGCATATAGTGGTGACATGTATAAGTATATGTATCAGTGAAGCTTGTAGTATCTAATCATAATAATCCCTAAGATGCCTGATATGGATCATGGAAATGTCTAAAATTAATAAGCACAAGCTTAAAAAATAATAAAGTGCATTAACAAGAGCACTCAATGTCACATAAAAGGGGTCTAAAGAAACTAAAAACAAGTAGCATGTTCAAATGTCACACACTCAAAGCAGAGGAAATGATCAAATTTATGAACATTGAAGAAATAACACTTGGTTTCACTATGGAAAATTAAGAAGGAACATGTTCAAATGTTCCCCAATCAAGACAAGGTAGAAAATAATAATTACACTCAAGTAAGCCATGTAATAATATTAATAAGTGAAATATAATAAATTGACATAAGCATATCATATTATTTCATGCATACATGTGTTATTACAATGTTATGTAGCATATCATATCTAGCACATTATGTAAGATGTAAGCATGAGTATGATCATAAAATAATAGCATATGTATTAATCATGATCAATAGAATAATATGCCCCAAATGTAGTGTGTCACATGGGTAGAGGAAAGGTCCAAGATTTGTACACTCATGTATCATGGTTCTAATGCATACCTATATCACACGCAAGTACCCATGAAACATATGTTTGTATAAAAATAAAATGATATGCTCTCTAATAACATAAAGTAAACAACATATGTAAAATATAGCAAACATGTAAATGCTAAGTATTGTTTTATTTTATATTTATTTAAAAAAAAATTATTTTATTGATTTTTTAGTTTTTTTGCATTTTTAAATATTAGAATGTAAATAAATAGTCCCATAAGTCCTTTCACTTATGAGTTAAAGGACTCCCTCATGGCTTTGTTTGCCAAATTTTTTTACGTTGAATCATTGCCACTTATTCAATCTCTTCTAGTAATCTAATACTATAAATGGTTACTATTGTGCTATCATTATATCCATCTTGTGGAATGTAGATCTCTTTATCTTAAAATTTAAAATTAGGCATATATTGGTTGTAACCATTATTAACTTCATATAATTTAACCACTATTTCCCAAAATTAAAGGTTAAATGCAATGTTTGATTCATTATCCATATGGGGGTATCATCTACTTTTGGTCACATGTGATGGGTAATATAATGTACCCAAGAGAATATAGAAAGAGTGGATAGTGTTTTAAATCATGTATATAATGTCCCAAGACCTTTCATGAAATGTTTTCAAATGGCTTGATACTCATACTAGATGATTCCAAATATTTGGCTTCAATTCCCAGTAAAGAAATTAAAGTTATGTTGTAAATGTTGAGTCATAAACCATTGTCCACAAGTACCCTTTTAACTATTTTATTGTAAACACATACTTGAATATATAATGTAAAGTATTAATCAATTATATTTTGGGGTGGTAAAATCCTATGTTTCAAATGAAATATTATGTCCATTCCATTTGATAGTGTTGATTATAGAAGCCAAATATGGTGGTTCCATATTGCTTGGTAAGATGGTCATGTGTAATGATTCCAAGATAATATATTTATATTTCAAAGACTTGTGTAACAAATCCAAGAGAAGAACCTTATCAATAACATCATTTTACTATTTTTTAACATTATATGTTGATGATACTTATTCATGCACTCGATTTTGATTCATTTATTATGAATATTGACTTGTAAAAATAAAGGCAAATCTGATCAAGGAAATCCTCTGAGGGTAAATCTTTGTGATCAAAATTAATGAGGTTTGCATTTTTTTGATATCATGCATAATATTTTCAAAATAATATAGGTTTATGTCACTTGGTACTTATTTTTTTCTCAAGGCTTCATAAAATGTATCCTTATAGAAAGCTGATTATTTTAAAAGATCAATTATTGAGATATTATCATGTATATTGATGAGCCATGGGAGAATAATGAAATTGAGATGGTAGTTTTCACTTGAATAGGATCCATGGGGAACAAATGGATGGGAAAATTCATATTGGCACTTATTTAATCTATTAAGGTTTCAGTATTATTAAAATAAGAGTTATACAGAGAGATTAAATATTTATCTTGCATTAAAGCACTCTCTTTATTTTTACTAATTTGTTAAACCCATTTGATTATATCATTGATTGATTTAGTAATGTTTGAGAGATAAAAATTAATGATTACCTTCATATATTTTCAATTAAATAATTTCTAGATGTATCCATATTAAACACGACTGATTTCTTTGTAATTGATGTACATTTGATTTTTAGATTTTAACAAATTTAGAAATCAAAGAAATCATAGGGCAAGATAAAATTTTGGATAAATAATAATCAGAGGTTAGGTTCACCAAATGTTTAACCCTTTTTTGAAAGAGTTATGGGGATAATATCCTAATCAAACAAATGGATAAACTATTCTAAAAGTGGGCCAATTAAATAATTTAGATTCACAATATTCATATACAGTGTTGAATTATGGAAGTATAATAAATGTATAATGTATAATTCCAATTATTAATTTGAATGTATCAACATGAATAATAAATAATACTTAAATTATTTACTGATATGAAATAAAATCTAGTAGATGCAGGTATAGGAAAATATAGGATGATGTTCTATAGTGATTTGTTAGATTATGAATATTTGATTAATGTCAATATGGAAACTATAATTGGTGATTTTTTTCTATTTTTTATCTTATTTCCTATATTAAATATTTGTCCTTTTCTATAATTACTAATTTCACTTATTATAGTTCGCTTTCACCTTAAAAAATATCAACTTATATCACACACATAGTTTCTAGATATCAATATTTTTATCAAAACCCTAGATCCTAAAATTAGGACATGTCACATTATAAAATAGGGGTTATAGGACTCAAGTGAAGTTTAGTTGACCTCAAATACCCCTTTTTCAATGATCATTATCTGCATATCCATAAACTCCAAATAGGGCCTTTGATTGATATATTTCTCCCCTTATGTGGGCTTGTGTATGAATAATTATGGAATATATTATATGTGAGTGAATGTAGTGATATATATTGTAGATTGAGAAATATTTATCATGTAATTATATTTAAATTATTCAAACATGTAATAATTTTTCTCCTATGACTAATTTGGAAATAAGGAATAATAGGGAAATTTTGTAAGCTTGAGAGGTGTTTATGTTTAGTGTAAGATAGATGTGCACTTGATTTTTAATTGATAATAATGGTATTTTACTTGTATTTATATGACACCTTTTGAAATTATCTCATAAGAGGGTTAATTAATATAAATAGGTTTGCCTACACATGTTGAAATATTTAAAAATTTGATTAATTGTAAGGCTCAAACATTAGTGTCAGATATGGGACACTAGTATCAATGTTAGTGTCCTATTATTAAGGTAGTGTTTAAAAGTATAATAGGTTTCTAAATACTTTTAACTATCATATTAGGATATGAATCATATTTTATGTAGACCATGGACTATAGGTGATCTAGGTAATTAAAGTAGTAGGGTTAGACTATAGAATAAACATTTATCCATAGTGAGATGGTAAACATAAAACTTTTAGTAGTGACAATATCATGAACTGAAGGGTTTATCCATGAGTTATACTTTTCAAGTGTACAATAATAGGTTATAATATATAATCATGTTTTAATTTCTACAGCAACAAATAACAATGTCAATTATTATTTCATTCCCAACCATTAAATCTATACTTTCAATATTTTAAAGGATTTCCTTCATAATTAAAAACTAGGGTTTTATGCTCAAGCTCCTTAAGCATGTGAGTAAAAATAAAACTCCTTTCATCAATAACTTTTTCAATCCATTATCAAAATTATGCATGGGAAACATATAATCAGGTGTCATTGCTCTAGGTATTAATTTGTTCAACTTGTAATTTTTAATCAGGTTTGATTGTTTAATGATGTTTTAATAGATATGATGTTTTATGGTATGTGTCAAATTATCTAGTTGTAAAGTCTAACAATTGCCTAAGAAGCTACAAATTTTGATATCTTCATGAGTAGTAGCAGAGTCTAATAGTTGTTTGAGCATCTAGATTGTAATATTTTTTTGAGCTATTACATATTCTAAAATCTACCTAAGAAGGAATATTTTGGATAATATGGACTTATCAACAGTCCAAATTTTTGAAAATTATCAAAAAAAAAATTGGATTCTATCAAGATTAAATTAGACTTATTACAAATAAATCACATTTATCTAACGTATTTATAATAAGTCCAAATTATTTAAAATGATCATAAATAATCATTAGTTGAAAACTCTCATAAATAAATTGGACTTCTCAAAAGTTATAATTATTATAGATAAATCACATCTATCTAATGTATTTGTAATAAGTCTAAATTATTTCAAATAATTGAAAATAATTAATAATCATTTTTTTGAAAACTATCAAATATAAATTGGACTTTATCAAGAATTGATTGGACTTTTTAAGAACTAGTTGTACTTATCAAAAATAAATCACATCTATCTAATGTATTTGTAATAAGTCTAACTTATTTAAAATAGTCAAAAATAATTAGTAATCAATTTTTTAAAAACTATCAAACATAAATTGAACTATATCAAGATTTATTTGGATATATTACAAATAAATCACATCTATCTAGTATATTAATATCACATCTATCTAAATTATGTATTTTTTAAGAAGTCTAAATTATTTAAAAATATCAAAAATAATAACTTAAATTTCTAATATACCCCTCTTTCACCTCAGCTAAAATAAATTGAGTTTTATAAATAATTAAATAGACTTATCAAAAATTAATTAAACTTATTAAAAATAAATAACATCTATCTAAATGTGAAAAATAGTTAAAAGGATCATGGTCTTCCTAATATCTTCAATCAAATTTATACAATCATTAAAATTGGTTCACAGACCATGCATTTATAGATAATAAGCTTGGGAAGTGTATTTCTTAAGGAAAAACAATTCATACATCAATAGAGTGCTCAAGGGATATGTGATTTAAATTAACTAGGATGATTGGGATGTCACATGTCAGCAGCTAATTAGATCATGAACTATTTATTTAATCTTTAGGTGATATACCCATAACCATTAAAGTTTATCTCATATTTGTGCACATTCCATGTGTTAATATCTCAGAAACTAGTTCTCCAATGTTGACTTACTAAGATTGTGCTAAGTGGTTTAATCATAGGTGTTCGGTTCATTGGGCACCTCCCCAATGTTTATATTATTAATATAATTTCCCATAGAGTTGAGTCACTAAGATTATGATGTGTGTCATAATCTCAGGTGCTCACATTGTTTAGGACTTGTTTTTGGACTAATAATCCTTCTACATATCCTTTCTTGGCCTAGATTATGCCATGTGGCATAATCTTAGGTGCTTGGATGAACTGTAATTTGAAAAACTAAAAATATGAAGACCATTTGTTGATATTCAAATGCCAAAGAACAAATCTTGATGCACAAATGGAAAAGTGGGAAATTCTAAGGTGTAAACCTCAAAGACCTTTTCACAAACATGAGAATGTCAAAGTGTATTTTATAATGCAAAAAATCTAAAGTGTAAATTTTGATGTGCAAATTATGAAGACCCTTTTATGAAGACCATTTTGAATGATGCAAACTTCAAAGTTTAATTTGAAAAATAAAAAATTCAAAGAGGTTTTCATGATTCAAAAAATATGATCTTGTTATTTGGAATACACAAAAGTTAAAGACCATTTTTAAACACAAAAATTCAAAGTGGATGTTCCAATAATTAAATGTCATTAAATAGATACAAAATTACTAAAATAATGAATTTTCATAGTATAAAATATAAAATGCAAATGGAAAAGTGTATTTTCCCAGACCCAAAATGCAAAGTGACACTATAAATTAATATAAAAAAATAAAACATTATACATTCCCAAAAAATGGACTAAATTTTGAAAAAAAACATTCATATTTCTCATTCCAAAATTAAGGAAATGCCATTTCAAATTTGTCAATGTCATGAAAGAAAACAATAGTTCCCAATCCTTTATCACTATTTTTAAAAATCCTAGTGGGAGGATGCATTCAAATAGTCTATTACAATTCCTTTCAAAAAATTAGTGAGACCAAGTGTATGACCTATCCAGTTTTTATTTGGTTTTCATGTGTAGATGATACTATCTATTAGTATGGATGGTAAAGATGTATTAGTTAGGTTTGGATTCCATTTCTTGTCCAAACATTATAAATAAATTTTTTCTTCTTCTGCATCTTTTGTCTCTACATTAACTAGGATGAGCTAAGCTATTTTAACCCTTTGTTCTATATCTCCATTTGTTTGTAGTATCTTAATATTGAGTTTATCTCTAGCAACCCATATTGTGTAGTTCACTCCTATAGAATTGTCAGGTCTAACAAATAACATATCTCCATTTTGCACATCTTGAGCTAGATCAAATGAATTTTTATTATTTTGCTTCTTGGACCAACATATGTATCTGTAGATGTCACTCCAAAATCAAGGGTCCTATCATGAACCATTTTGTATAGATCTTTATACAGGAGTATGTCATGGTGAGTTCTATTCCAAAATCTCTTGTATATTTAACTTCAAAAGCAAACATGTCTTCTTTTATTGTGTCATGGATGTTTTGGAATTAATATTCTAGATCCTTCCACTTACTATTTTTGGTCAAAACAAATTCATTGAATTATTGTACATAATTAAATTATATTTAATTTTTTAATCTCTTTTTCTACTTCTATCTGATACTTTTTCAATAATGGAATCTTGTGGCTTTTCTCTATTTTTCAAGTCCTTGAAAAATATTTTTGTCAAATTACCTTCTGGAACATTTGGCTCAAATTTTTTTTTGTTCCCCATAATGTAGTTGGGGATGGAGGGGGGAAATTTCTATTTTCAAACTTATTATTGACCTTACTCCATGTATTAAATTTTTTCAATGCATAATGGGTTGACCTTACTCTATGTATAGAAAAAATTATTGACCTTTTGTCAAACTTACTATTTCATTTCTTCCCTTCAACTGGTAAATATTAACATAGTATTTAAAATTTACTACTTCTTCAATAAAATATGGCATGAAGTTCATTGTATTTTCACATGTCCTAAAATTTTCCATCATCTCTGCCACACTCCATACATCTTTCATCTTTATACATTCATACAGGTTTCCAAATGTGTCATTGATTTCCTCATGGGTATGTTTTATAGGAATAAATCCAACCTCAACATCAATTAAAACATCTTTGTAGACAAGGAGAGATAAATATTTCAACACAAACTTGTACAAAAAACCATGATTTTGTGAATTTGTAAATGTAATATCAGTTCCATATAAGGTTTGACATTTTTAAATATAATTATGGACAGAAAGAATTACATGTTCTTATTATCCCCACAACAATTGTCTAGTTGATTGCATACCCTAAAAGGAAGTTTATTAAAGGAACCAATTTATTGTGCTTCTTATATGTATTTTTTGCATTTAGGGTAGCAATTATTAGACAAAAGTGCATCATATAATAGATATTTTAAAGATCCAAGTTTATATTGTAAAGATCTGTAAGTATTTGGCATTATTCTTTCCATATCCTTAAAGTTATTTTTTAATGAGGTGATAGTAAAGTTAGACCCTTCAAGAACATATGATAAAAAAATGCCCATATCCACCTATACCATGACCATGTGTTAAAATCCCTACCATTGACAACTTTACTATTATGTCAGTAACTACTTTATTTTTTATCACTGTCCTTGGTATAAATGTTTTTTGACATTTCACCTTATCATGAATGATACTGAGGCATTATTTAGGGTATTTCTATGACATTAATTTATGTTTTTAATAAATTTATCTTGTATAAAGTATATGATTTGAGTTCATCATGAATTTTTGATCAATATGATCTTCTTGATATCTAGAGAGCAACCTAGAGTGTTTTTGTTGAGTCAAAAAGATGCATGTTTTGATCTTATAAAAGCCATAAAACTTGGTAATGGTCACTATTTTCACAAAATACTTCACCATATAGTTAGTTTTTCAAGCCTAATCTAAGATCTAGGTAACATTGGAATACCTCTAGGCCTGTGGGTTGCCTATGGTAGAGGTATAACTCTATAGTTAAGGGATAGCTCCATAGATTGTTACTTGCTTACTTATCACCTAGTATAACTATTTGATTATGTGAAAAGGGTAGAAGTGACATGAAGATAACATACTCTAATGAAGTGATACACTAGATATATATCCACTAAGCTACCATACCATACACTATGAAACATGACCTACAACACTAGTCTCAAAATCCTGAATTGCTCTAACATTAGTATTTCAAACATGGAGGTGATATGCATTGAAATAATCAATGTGAGTGAATAAAAGGTAAAATTACACTTAATATGGACAAATTCACTAGATAAATTTCATGTGACCTATTAGAAAGAGGGCTACTTTAATCAAACATGAAAGGGTTGAGAGAAAGTAAGGTTAGACACTAATTACTCAACCTTTCACTATACACCACTTCATACACTTAGAAAAGATAGCTTGTGAACTCAAAACTATATTTCATATCTTATTTCAAAGTAAAATTAAAATATAAAAAACTAGTAGGGATTTGTCATACTAGGTTTAGAATTTTTATACAAGATCCAAAATGGCTTGCATTTATAGTTAGTACGAGAAGAGAGAGAAAGAGTATAGCTCAAGGGTCATAATGCCACATGTCAAGGCATGAAAACTATTTAAATTACAAAATAATTAAGTGGATAACATAGGTTTTTAGTTATTTATTTTAAAAGTGTCACTCTAAATCATGAAAAACTCTCCAAACTAGTGTAGGGACCTTTTAGCTACCTTCTTAAAACTGCCTTCATGATTAGGCATCCTTTAAGCACTTAAAAATAGAATATGGAGATATGACACATGTGAATTATATTAGGGGTTTTGGAAACATGTCATTATAGTCATCAAATTCATCCCTAATTGATAAACATCTTATGGACATTTTTACTCACCATCTGCAGTCATTCATTAGCCCTCTTGGCCTCATTTTTCACATTTGTCATCAAGGTGGCCTTAAATTTCTCAATAAATTCCATGGAATAGTTGTTAGTACACATTTATAGATTTTATTTTCCTTTAATTTCAACATTTATACCTTAAAATTTTTAAAAAACCAACTTCTCATCCTCTCACTAAGAAGTCACTCTTTATCTTCAATCTCTACCAAAGATTGCCTGAAATGAATGACTTAGAAGAAATGTTTCTAGGATATTCTAACGTGATAAATGGATATTTAGAGTTATATTAGGTCCAAATTTACCCCATATAATGGTTTTAATCTATTCATTTTATTTTCTACCCTAAAAATATTATAAACTTACAAAAATCTTATTTTGTACCCTATCTGTACATGTAGGGTACAAAAAAATTTGATGTGATGGATCATAAGAGAGTACTCCACAATTAAAAAACAATTTTCAGTCCATTTTAACCATTTTTAATTCATTCCCACTCATTTATTTCCAACTAGGTCTTAGACAAGGGTTTAGGAGGGTTTTAGCATGTTTTTCTTCTTAGGGATGGTTCATCAAAATTAGATGTTGAAAATTCAAACCAATTACACTAATTTTTATCTCATGACCTTAATAAAATATATCAAACTCATTAATTCACCATGCAATCCCTCTATATAGGTGTGAGTGGATGAAATTGGCCCATTGAGCTTTTGAGTGCATTTTGAATAGGTTTGAGGTGAAATAGGCCAAATTTGACCAACTTGTATATTTCCTCTATAAAATAATGTCTTAAAAAAACATTATACCTCCCCTTAAATGTTTTAAACTATGTGGGAAGATTCATTTGGTCTTATAAATGAAATTAAGACTCATTAGGGCTTAGGCCTAATAGGCTTGAATGTGTTCTAGTTGCCCATAACCACCTCTGAGTGATTTCTCAAGACTGTGAAGTCTTATCCATGATTTTTCATGATAAAAAAAACATTCCACACCATTATTCACTACTCTAACACTTCTCATGTCAACCCCTTACCATTTACTCACCAAGCCTATAGTCAAGTCTCTTTGTAAGTTCCCTCTATCTGAGATAAAATAGAGGGCACTTCCCCTATTTTTTCAACAATTTTGAATATATGAGATGTTATATTAAGTCATGAGGACCTTATACATCAAATTTCAAAAAAAATTCACACCCATAGGCCACTCAACTCTTCAAGTCTCTCAAAATTTGCTTTCAAGACCATGTGACTCTATAGCATCTATAACTACCTATAGGTTGAATGTTGAAACTTGCATTTATATATTTATTTGTTTTGATAACCATATGAGGTGTATTACTACCTTTTTTATATTTATCATCATCATGTTCAACCATCATAAATCTCTACCAAGTCTCTCATCATGCATCTCTATTTAACTAGGCTTAGTCTACCTTGTTAAAGGTACAATCATTGAGAGGGGGGTGAATCAATAAGCCTAGATAATCCAAATTCAATTTCAGTCCTTTCATATTCCTAATCAATTATCACAATCATTTATGAAGCATACACATCATTCATAGTCATGAACAAGAGAAACAATGCAAGATCAAGCACATAACACATGACATATGTGGGAAACCCTATTAGGGAAAAAAACCACTAGAACCTATAATTGGACTACTATCCTATAATAATAAGAACTAATTTAGACTAGATATAATTGATCAAGGAATTACCATCCCTTATGTTAGTGAGATTACAATCCCACAAGGAGCTACTACATTTGTCTAGCTGAGCTACCATAATAACTAGATCTTTAACAAGTTTCACCTTGCAAGGAAGCTATAAAGCCATAGATGTTGAGAAACCAAAACAACATCTAAGACTATAACATCTCTTTAACACTAATCTACTATCAATCTAATAGAGATACAAAGTATATCATCTCTCTTCAACTCTACACATGCAATGCATCCAAAGCCACCTTTTGGATCACTCTTCATTCCTTAAAAACAACTCTATCACCACATAAAAAACATGATCAAATGGTCATACACATATTCCATACTATAATATATCTCTCAAATCATCCACCAATCTGACATAAGCACCATTTATCCTTTGCTCACACATATGACATCCAAAACATCCTTTTAGATCACTTTAGACCTTTTCACTCATCCTCAACCTGCAAGAGCACTATTTTAACATAAAAACATGACATAAAGGTCATAAACATAGTAATTAAACTTATCTAATCATTAATCCATCCACTTTTCATACACTCTCTCCTTTTTCCTTCACACTAATGCTATCTATACTCACCAAAGCCTCTCACAAGTCTATAAGCCATAACATTTGGTTTCACTATCTATAAAGCATTCAATATTATCACCATCTTGGTCAGTCGATAGGCATGTCTTAACCCTTAAGGCATATTTCACATCAATACATATATCAATACCATTCACATATGTTATCCATAGCACCCATGGGTCACCCTTAAGCAACAACATCTTTTAATTAAGCCATAGAAGCCTTTATAGGTCTCATGGAGACCTATTCATCCATTTATCACTTCATCAAGAAAAAAATAACATGACCTATTAAATTACATATTTCCACTCCAAATTACCCATTTTACATCCTAAAATGATTGTATTCATCTCTACTCACCTCTATGTATGCTTAATCAACTTAAATAATGACCTTATACATAAGAACACCATGAATGAACACATAGTCAACTTATTAAGATTTTTTCATAATTTATATCAATTTTTCAAGATTTTAAATACCACATAAATCATCCACAAGGATTATACAATAATTTCCAATATATAATTCATCGTGATACATCCAAAAACAATAAAACAAGCTCAAACAACTTTCTTAGGTCACTTGAAGAACATAGTCAATCATATATGCAAATTTAGATCTCAATATATTTATCTATACATAAATTAAAAATTCCTAATCACATTTAATATATTCACCATGTATTCCTATTCAACTTTTATTTTTATTTCATCTTCAAATTCGTTTTGAATCAAAAGTTATGGTATAAACACTAAGCACTAGTTTTTCCTTCATTAATTTTCAAATGCCAACAGTCACAGTTAAACCTCAGACACTATGCTATCACCTTATGTCCTTGATACTTATATTAATAATCCACCATCAATATTAATTTAAGGATCTCAAAATTTAACTTTTTATACCTTTATCATTTTGACATCTTAACTTTAATATGCACCATTGATCTTGATTAGTATGACCACCCACTCACCATTGATATTCTGAAGAAGCTTGGTACTCAATATTAAACATCAAAAACTTGTCCTCATCTCTTTTCTTCCTAATACCTTGTAAAAAACATGCTTCATTGATATTTTTTTAAGTATCTTTATCTTTACCTAGTTTAAGCATCGATCACTTTGACCCATTTGACTTCCTACACACTATAGATCTAGATGTATGAACTCCTACAAACTATTGGATCTCTATTTGGTCCTGATCTTTAACAGTATGAAAAAATTACTAAGTATAGAGAGAATTTAAATATAAATGTATGTCCAAATTTTTATAAATATATCATTGACCTCACTCACTTTCATGTTCTCAAATTTAAACCATAGAAACTAGGAAAAATATTGAACAAACCCATATGACCATTTCCTCCTAAAACATTCACATGTGTGAGATTTTCCATCACCAAAATTCTTACTTAGACATTTATTATACTTATAAAAATAATATATTTTATCTCAAATTCATTTCTCACCATCGATCTTCAATGTGATGAAATGTGGACCATTAGATCTTCTTTACAAATTTGGCTAAATGTTAAAACTTAGTACACTTCTGTCTGAGGGACCAACTTTGTACCCACATATATTTTGATGTGCTTAATCACATGATCTAAAATTTTTAAAATATCATTTAATCACATAGGATAATCCAACCATATATCAATCTTCTCCTATAAACCTCACACTTGTGATATATAATGACATAAATGCCTCCTTAGATTTATTTGTCACAGAGCCAATTATGCCTAGATGAATATAATGAAGAACCATATGAATTCCACTCATAAAAATGAGCATTAAAATCATACTTTAACTTTTATAGGACACATTTCACATACTAAAATCACCATACTCATCCCTAAACATCTCTAACCATGCTAAAACTAAAGATCAACAAGCCTCCTTCAAGCATACTAGGACAAACACATTACAAACTTTGTCATTATCACTTAGACTATCAAGGAATTTCATCCACTCACTAAGAAACCCCCATGAGATCACCATGACATCATTTAAAACTCTCTAATAATCTCCTCCTTTTTCATTGATGTCAAAAACCATCATATAACAATATACAGCTCACCTTCCTTCTCTCTATCAAGCACTTCCACAATAAGAACATTCTCCCTCTTTGACACAATGACAAAGTGGGAACCAACTAATATTGAGGACATAAAAATACTACCAATAGGTTAATACCATATTATAAATATATTAAAAACTCCCCCTTACCTTGAGTCAACCTCTTCTTGCCTTAACAACATCCTTTTACTACATGCCAACACTCTTTAACCAATCATTGTAACCAATGAAGAAATAACACAAAAAACACTAAAATCTAATGAAACTCACCAAGAAACATCTAAAATTTAATCCCAATGATATCTTTGAGCCATTTCACCTCTTGATCTTATTCATATCTCCATACACCATGATTAATCACCACACATGCTTACTAGCCTCTTCTCTCAAGCCACCTCGGGGACCACCAAAATAACTTCATGACACTCACCAAATATGACACTTGATCTCAACCAACCTGATAAATCTCCTTGAAAAAATCATGTCTTTTGGATAAACTGATCAAAAACATCACATCTTCATTACTATGCCTATCTAGACTCCTTGTAGCCCTACCTAAAACTTACAGAGCCCACAAATTTTAGTAGATGCACATTAAAGACTTGAAACTTCATATCTGGATCACTCTTGTATTCCCCCTCAAGCATACCTATTTTAATTACCTATATCATCCTCTGTAACATACTTCCTTCACAAACCTACTAGCTAATTAAGCCTCCATCTTGACAAAAACTTGAATAACTTAAAATCCACAAACCTTCATATCTCTATGAATCTTGTTTTGAAAACCCATTTATCCCATTAAATATATTAATAATAATTATACCTCAACTCATAAATAAAACCAATTTTTTAATATAGCCCAAAATGCTAGAATCTTAAAATAAATAGAGTCAACAAACCTCCTTCTATTCAACATCCACCTCTAAAACATCTTGTACACCTAGAAACAATCATTACACACTTCTAGACCAAGATTTGAGCTTCCATGTCTTTGGTATCCCATATATCCTATAACCCATTTTAGTCCTGCTTGTCCTTAAGCCAAAACTGAGAAAATTGAGAGCACTTAAAAATATTCAATTTGACTTTAACATATCTTCAAGCCATAAAACCACTTGGAGTCAGCTAGAATAAGGTCAACAAACCTTTTAAAGCATAAAAATTTTCTTGTCATTTCATCAATCTCATTATTCCATCTAGAATCACCCATTTTGACCCTTCACAATAGCTCCTTTACAAACCTTTGGAATAAGCGCATGAACTTATTTCTCCTCTTAACCAATGACCTTCTAATGATCAACACAATTCTTGGCAACATAGGATAATCAATTCTACAACAAAATAGCATTGGTTTAAAAGACTAATAAAAAATCAACATACCTATGTACTAATTTATCATTATGATTTTGAGCACACAAACTTGCTTCTCCATAAGAAAGATGTTTCCTAAGAAGCATAGGTAGAGATACCCTACTTCATAATGTCCTAAAACAATGTGAAACTAGGAGTTGCCCACAAATCCTCATATTCCATCTCTTCCTTGGTCATCTAATAGCTATATTTCTTCTTCTTTTTAGATTAAGATAAACAACTCATTCATCGACTACAACATTATCCTTTTCTTCTAAGATTGGATTGATAATACATGGAGACAACATAGATTCATGACATACCTTTTCATCTAAAGAATCCACCTTGTGTTTATAGCCTCATCACTAAGAATAGACAATTGATGTTCTCTACATGAAAATTTCTCAAAAATAATAAAATGTTCACTTGGATCCCTATACACCTTAGAACTATTCTCAACCATTACCTTGGTCTTCTCCTTGAGGTTGGTCTCTTCATTCTTTTCTTTAAAATTATTAACAAATGCAGTCAACATAAAATCTTATCTTTCCTTCATGTTTTTCATGGTAAACAAACCATTTTTGGACTTAGTCTAATCACTCTTAAAATATTTATCATCCATTTTCTTTCCAACCTTCTTGTTCTCTATAGTCATTTTACTTTCTTGACTTTTGAGCTTAAACTGATCTACAACACTTTTATTTAGAGCAACTTGTCAACCTTTTGACTATTCTGATTAGCAATGATAATATTTGGTCTCCATAACTAATAGTGACCTATCTTATGCATAACGGAAGCTTCATGTCCATTGAGATACCTTAAGGACCTATTGACTCCACTTGGTCAGAAACTTTCCATATGACCACTCTTATGACAATTGAAACAAATAACATCATTCATACCTTTCGATAGATTTAAAATGTGATCAATATTTTTCCAAAAAATCCTATCATAGCTCCATGAATGTCCATAATTGGTTTACTTCAATCTATAGTCCTTAGTTTTATGACCATACTTATTACATGTATAACAATGACCATGGAATAAACTAGCATACCTTGAGTCATTTGGTTGTCTAATAGACCTTCTTGCATTGCTTTCAAATATTTCATTCTCCTTGACATACTCAGGATTTTCATGCTTCTTTTATATCTTATTCTAATTATTTATCTTTATTATGACCTTTTCATACTCATCTTTCAAGG
This sequence comes from Torreya grandis, assembly GCA_037957365.1. Classification (NCBI taxonomy): domain Eukaryota; kingdom Viridiplantae; phylum Streptophyta; class Pinopsida; order Cupressales; family Taxaceae; genus Torreya; species Torreya grandis. Next base: position 3,924,022 of record JARHVA010000781.1, on the reverse strand, counting down.
AAACAAGATTAGTCATCGGTTGAACATATTCAACTTATTTATCTCTCATACTTGAACATGTAGCCTCTATCTCAATTCTGAGAACTTGGATAGTCTCCTTATCCCTTTTAGCTTTTTTAACCATGTCATCCTTCATTATACATGCTTACTCTTCAATATGAATAATTTTTTCTTCAAGACTTTTTACCATTGATCTTAACTCAATATTTTAATTCCTCAACTATTTAGTCATATTTATACCACTTAAGATCTCCTTCAAGATGTTATGCTTCCTCCAAAGGACCTAATATGATACCAATTGTTAAAGGTAAAATAATTGAAATGGGTGGTGAATCATTGGGCCAAAATAATCCAATTTCAATTTCAATCCTTTCAAATTATTAATCAATTATCACAAACATTCATGAAGCATACACATCATTCATAGAAATGAACAAGAGAAAAAATGCAAGATCAAACACATAACACATGACATATGTGGAAAACCCTCTTGGGGAAGAAAACCCACTAGAAATTTCAATTGGAATACTATATTATAATAAAAATAACCAATTTAAACCAATTACAACTGATCAAGGAACTACCATCCCTTATTTTAGTGAGACTACAATCCCACAAGGAGATACTACACATGTCTAGTTGAGCTGCCACAATAACTAGATATTTTGAAAGTTCCACCTTGAAATAAGGACACAACCCCCTAGATGTTGAGAAACCACAACAAAATATAATAATATAACATCTCCTAAACACTAATTGCCTGCCAATATGATGGAGATACAAAGTATATCAACTCTCTTTAACTCTACACACTCAATGCATCCAAAGACACCTTTTGGATCACTCTTCACTCTTAAAAATAAATAAATCACCATATAAAAAACATGAATAAATGTTCATACACACAATCCATAATTTTATCTATCAAATCAGCCACCAAGCTCACACAGACACCATCTATCCTTCACTCATTCGCAAGATAGCCAAAACATCCTTTTGGATCACTCTAAACCTCTTCATTCATATTAAACCTATAAGATAACTATTTTGACATCTAAAATATGAAATACAAGTCATACACATGGTCCTAAAACTACTCTTCTCATTAATCCATCCACTGGGCACACACCCTCTCCTTTTTCCTTCACACCAATGCTATCTATATTCACCAAAGCCTCTCACAAGTCTAGAAACCACCGCATTTGGTTTCAATATCTATAGAGTATTCATGATCATCACCATCTTGGTTGGATAATAAGCATTCCTTAACCCTTAAGTCATATATCACATTGAGACACAACTCAATACCATCCATATAGGTTGGCCATAGTACCCATGGGTCACCCTCAAGCAGTAACATATTTCAATTATGCCTTATAAGCCCTTACAAGTCTCATGGAGACCTATTTATTCATTTAACACTTCATCAAGAAAAAAAAGAAAATAAAACCACTTTTAATTTCATAATTACACTCCACATGACCCCTTATACATCCTAAAATGATCAAAATTATCTTTACTCACCTCTACGTATGTTCAATCAACTCAAACAATGACCTTATACATAGGAACACCATGAGCAAACATATAGTCAACTTCTTAAGCTTTTTTCATACTAAATATCAATTGGTAAAGCTTCAAAATACCACACATATTATACACAATGAGTCTAAAACACTTTATAATTGCTAATTCATCATAAGACATCCAAAAAAAATAAAATAAGCTTAAACAACTTGCTTAGGTCACTTACAAAACATAATCAATCACATAGTCAACTTTTAAACTCTATATCTTTGTTTTTACATACATTCATACCTCCTAATCACATTTTTTTGACGCATTATGGATTCCTCTTCAACTTTTCTTATTACTTCATCTTAAAATTCATCTTGAATCAAAGTTATGGCATAAACACTAATCACTAGTTTTTCCTTTATTAATTTTCAAATGCCAACCATCACAATTAAACCTTGGACACTATGCTATCATCTCATGTCCTCTTTACTTAGATTAATCACACATCATCAATATTATATTAAGGAGATTGACCTTTAACTTTTTAAACCTCTATCACTTTAACCTCTTGATTTTAATATACATTGTTGATCTTGATTAGTACAAACATCTGTTCACTATTGATCTTCTAAAGAAGCTTGGTCTTTACCTCTACTCAGCATTAAACATCAAACACTTATCCTCATCTTGTTACTTCCAAACACCTTGGAACAAACATGCTCCATTTATATTTTTGTAATGATATTGATCCTTACCCAATTTAATCATCAAACACTTTGACCCATTTAACTTAATATGTATCGTAGATATAGATGTATGAACTCATATAAACCATTGGATCTCCATCTGGTCCTGATCTTTAACATTGTGTAAAAATGACTAAGTATGGGGACCATTTCAATATACCTAGAATTCCAACTTTACATAGATATATATTTTACCTCTCTTACTCACATGTTCTCAAATTTTAAACATAAAAACTAGGCAAAATATTAAATAAGCCCATATGACCATTTCCTCCTGAAACATTCACGCATGTGAGATATTACATCACTAAAATACTTACTCAACTCTTTATTATACTTATAAAAATAACTTATTTTATCTTAGATTCATTTTACATGATTTATCTTCGATGCAATGAAATGTAGACAATTATATCTTCATTACAAATTTGGTTGTGTTGAAACTTAGTGCACTTATGTCTAAAGGACCAACTTTGCATGCACATATCTTTTGTTTCACTAAATTACATGATCTAAAATTTGGGCCATATAATCTTCTCACATAGTAAAATCCAACCATGTATCAATCTTCTCTTAGAACCCTCACATGTGTGAGATATATTGACATTAAAATTCCTCCTCATATTTATCTATCATAGAGCCAATTATGCCTAGATGAACATAATGAAGAACTAGATGAATTCCACTCATGAAAATGAGAACTCCAATCATCCTTGACCTCTGATAGGACCCCTTTCACATCCTCAAATCACCATAATCATCCCAAAACATCTCTAACCATTCCAAAACTAAATATCAACCAAGCCTCCTATAATCATACTAGGATAAGCACATTTCACACTTTATCATTATCACTTAGACTATCAAGGCACTTCATCCACTCACTTGGACACTTGACATCATCATGACATCATTTAAAACTCTCTAACATACCTATTATATCAAACTATAGGTGTTTATCTTGTTTGAGATTTGAGGTGTTATGTAGGTGATGTTTCAGGTTTAGACATGGATCTTCATACCCTAGTTTCTTATTGGAGTCTCTAAGCTCAACTCATAGTCAAACACATTCATATCATGTCTAGGGATAAACCAAAATTTAAACTACCTAATATAGTATACTATGAGACTAAATTCAAATTGTAGGTGCCATTTTAAGAATAGAAGGGGGCCCTATAGGTGCTCATAAGACTTGAGTACTGAACATCAACCTAATTGATCACTCATATGGTCATAGTATCATATCTCACTCAAATAGAGTCACCTTATCTTAAAAGTATGCTTCCATTCTATCATATTATATTAAAACACCACTTAGGCTTCAATAGTATTGTATATTATTGAGTATCTTCAATGAGAACCTATCTGAAATGGAAGTTTATTTACACTATACTCTTATGACCAAACAATCACTCTCCTATGTTAAATCATTGCCCTTATGCCTAGGATACATGATAGAGACCACTAGACTAGTATATAATTCAATATATTCCACCATGGGTTGATCCTTTATGAGTCAAGATCCTTGTTTAAAAGATATTAATGTAATATATCCCTAAATGCAAATTTTTAAATCTATGATCAAAGTCTTAGGTATGTTTTCCATCTTATGATTTCAACACTATTACAATGGTATTTTCAATGCACTTATACTTCAACTAGGTTTAAAATAAGATCTCAAACACATGTATCTCAATATTTCTTAGACTTCTATTAGAGCTTCTTAGAGGTGTCACTATAGGATATAAGGCAATGTGTGGTGAATTAGCTCTACAACCAATCTTAAACCTTTTTGAATAGTTCAAATTGATTATTCACACCTTATGAGACTTCTCACCACCTTAAAACCTTCATTCATAACTACCATGACTATGCAAGACTCAATTTCACTTGAATTTAGGCAGTATTCATAAATAAAATTGATTATGTGCATTTTTCTTGACCTTACATATATAATTATGGCTAGTCTTGAGACTAGACCTTCATAGAATAATTGATTGCCATGATATGTGAGAATTATAAATCATCATATCCCCTTGATCTGAGATCACTATAGGAGAGATAAACCTTTATAACTAGTGAAACTTGTCTAAAAATTGGAAATGAAGTCTTTTCTAATAAGAAATAGATGTTTATCATATTCCTTAACCTCCACATGCAAAACTAGGTTGAGAGACTTACGATAAGAATGGTCATGCTCTTACATAAATTGTATAACACTTGAATCTATCAAACTAATCTAAATAGAGGAGAAACTTAAAGGCTATGGTGATGAACAAGTAGAAAAGAGTCACTATCACTCTAGTCAATGGTTCATATAGCACAAGTAACCAATAATATAACTATTTCCATGGATTTTAAGTAGATAAGTAGTGTTATCGTCCACCAAAGTCACTTAATCCAACTCAATTCCTATTATCTGTACCTGACTAAAATCGATTAACCATTTTTTCATGTAAAGGAAAGTGATATAAGAAATTGGATGATTTTTTCCTTTTGATATTTTAAAGGATACCCAAGCATGGGAATGGTCTTAGGGGACTTGAAGAGTCACTTTATAAGTCCTCCCATGTGCCAAAACTACTGCATAGGCTATACAACAATTGAAAACAACATAAAACTACTTGACTTCTTGTTTTCAATGTAACATCTACATTTTTCAGTCCAATACTACCGTCTCTGATAAGAATCTAACATTTGGGATGTTAAATCATCTCTTAACACCTTGTTTTCCTATAAAAATCATACTACTTCAATAAATGACCCAAAAATGACCTTAGAGTGACATAGGACAAATTATACAACATTGACAAAGCAAAATCACTTTATAAATGACATAATAAAACCATGGTACATATTTTACACCCTATAAGACCCCTATAATAATTTTTAAACCATAAGAGTTTGACTTAATTTGAATCATGGTCAAATTAGTCAACATTTTAGAATTTTCTTAGGGTTGGCAAGCCATCTATGATAAAGACCACTAGCCTAATCCTATCCATTAGGATATGGAATCACCTATACACATATTATACATTGAATTACTTTTAAAACCACACCAAACAATAGAAAACAAACATAAAAGATAACAAACTAAAGTAAACACACTTGTGTTCTCAAAAACACTTATGGAAAACACACACAATAGAAGCAAAGCACACATATCCTAGTATATACAAGAACTCAACATTTGAAGTGAAGGATAATTCACCATTATTTAACCAAGGTCAAAGATGGTACCTCTTACATAATTTATACTCTAAAGAAGAAATTCATGATGTGAAGCATGCTTATCAAACAATACTTGCTTATGTGTATAGTTAAATGACTTACCATCTTCATCTCTCTTTTTGTCTACAAGTGTGTTGTTTGGAGCTCTCAAGGAAATTCCATATTGTCCTCCAAGGATCTTGTTTGGACCTAAAACTTGCTTTACTTATGCCCTACTTGATTGGCACTTCTCAAACTACAACTTGGGAATCATCACAATTGATTCAACTTTTATTTCTTCTTGGACATGATCTTCTTGATGTATAATATTGTCAAGTTTATCTTCCTTCTGATCTAACATATTATAAAGTGACTCAACCTTAGGTTTATTTTTTTACTTCTCTTCACACATAAAATTTTATATCTTAACTTTCTAAACCCCTTCATGACTGAAATCTTCATGACAATGGTTTGAGATTGATCTTCATGTTCTTTCTCAATAGGACATTCTCTTTCATATTTAACAAGACACTTTCCCTCATTCTTCTTAGGCTCATAAACAAACTTATAATCTATTTCACACTTCTTATGAGAAGAAGTAGACTTACTCAACTGCTCAAACTCTTGACTTATGGCATGAAACCTTTGTCATAGGTCATCTTCCTCTTCATGCTCATGGACTCCTCCATATTGTGCAAGTAGAATGGCATTTTTTCTTTATTATCTTGATCTATCATGATTTTAATAACCTCATTATTATGTAAATTAATAATGTAATTACCCTCAATAGTTTATAGAAAATAATTCTCAATGCTCACATTAGATTGTTCATCACTTCTCTTATGGATGATGTATGTGCCAAGATCAGTTTGCTCAAAGTAAGTATATGGATAATGTCCATAAGTATCTGCACCATGCTCATCTAAGAATATATTATATATTCCCTCAAGATTATAATATTATCTATCATTCACAACATAGTCTTCTTGATCATTAATTTTGCAATTAAGGTTAGAACTTTCTTCCACATAGGGCTTAATATGAAATTTAGCTAATGGCTAAGTTATAATGGTTACCTTTGCTCCATACCTTGTATTGAAGTCTAACAAGGACCAATAAATTGAGAGGTAGCCTCCTATCTTGGCTATTAAATCCCTTAAGAGGTGGATATAAAAGTGAGTAGGCAAGTCAACCACTACTATATCTTGAAGGATAAGGAAACTTGGACAATCATGAAGGAAAAATCTCAACCATTTGATAAGGCCCACTAACTTAGTTGGTGTCCCATAAATTTTAATCACTCCCTTAATATATGATTCATATTTCAAGCCTAACTTATTAGCTACAACTTTGGGCATCATTAAAGTACTAGCCCAACTATGCACTATGCAATTATGAATAACATTGTCTCCCATAATGAGAGCGAGGTAGAATGGTGGAGGATTTTAAGATTTGGAAGAGGGTCCATAATGTCATTAAGAGCATTGGTGAGATTAACATTACCATGAATTTATGGTTGAGGACTTAGGTGAATTTGAGATGGCTTCTCTTGAAGGAGATCTTTTTGACTAAGCAAATGAAGCATTTCTCAAAGAGACATATATACCTTACCATTATTTAAAGAATTAATAATGTTTAGAGTAGGAGAATTTAAGTTTTCTTCTATTCTTGAAGGCAAGGAAGTGTTTGGATCTTGAGACATTAGAACACTTTTATTCACCTTTCCAACATTTAGATTTGAAGTAGGTGCAGAAATTGTAGGGGATATCATACTTGGACTCACACATTTATAACATGTAGGAGGGTTATTTAAACTTATTAAAACACCATGGGCATCTACCAAGGCCTTCCTTTTTTCTCTATTATTGTTTTTAATTGAAGAATTCTAATTGAGGGTAAATGTATCTATAATTATAAAGTTTTTAAGGTTCACCTTTTGGGGATGCCATCCTTCATTCACTTACATGAGAACTTCATATTCTATTAAAAAATAAGGGGTGACTCCTCCTTGAGAAACCAAAGCTTACTCCCCACATTAATTTTCATCTATGAATTGAATTTACTATCATTCCTCTCCTTCCACCAAGTTTTTATACACTGGTACCATGGCTCTTGTATTAGAGGTGGAAATTGGATTGTATGCATTGGTAATCCTATTGAAATTATGTTATCATTGACCTTTAAATTGACCATATTTTTGATGTGGGAACATATTTCCTTATTTATGATAGGGATCATGGTTTTGATTAACACCATATTATATACTGAGTTACCTAACATGAGCTTTTATGGCCTAGATCCTTGCATCTTTATCAATATCATCTTCTACCTTATTAGGGGAAGCTCTAGACTTGGTATTAACATTAGGGACTTGAGAAAAACTTGGAGTAGTGGTAGGCATGTTTGTTATCAGAGGCATATAAACATTTGGAGGCAACTTTCTAGCTTATATTAAGCCATTCTTAGCTCTAATGATAAGGTCATATGCTTCAATTAAGTTTTAATCACCCATGGAATACAACATTAAGGCTATGTCAGTACCAATATCCCTTAGATATGTAAAAATCACAAATCTTGTAGGTGGTCTCATGGGAGGAGGTAGCCTATGCTATGTCCTTTGGAATATCTCATTAAATTCATGTATATTCTCCTTTGGGGATCTTTGAATTGCATAAACCTAGTGGATAAGTGATGTGTGATCACTTTTGTCTTCAAACCTTAATTTTAGGAAATATCTATAATCATCCTTAGTTATGATACACCCTCTGGGAAATGTCTTAGACTAGTCAAGTGCTTTCCTCATAAGGGAAATGGCAAAGAGTCTAATGGCAATTCTAACCTTAGTAACATTATGAAATTTGTCAAAGTTTGAGATATCCCTAATATACTCATTAGGAGTGACATGACCTTCACCATTGAATGTGTGAACACTTTTGGTAGTATTAGGGGGTATATCATCATATGCATTAAGGTGAATTGAATTTTTAATGTTAAAGGTTGGAAAGGAATGTTTTCAAGCCATATTATCCTCAATTTCCTATTCACTTTATTGATCTTATTGGCTTGAAAATTCCTCTTGTTCTTCAAAGGTCAAGATAGGCTGAGGATGTTGAACTTCAAAAGGAAGTTCAGGTTAAGGGAATGGGTTTATAGGATTGAAAACTCTTCTATAATATGACCTAGTAATGAATATGAAGTATGAACACAATAACTAATAAAAATATGGTATATAATGAGATATGACCTTGAATGGAGTTACCAAATGTTGAGTAGAACACCATATGTAGTTGTGATGTTGTCAAGAACAACATTCATTTTGACAAGATATCTTTGAGACAATAGTCCCACTAGGCATGCCAAAACTAATTTCACCAAATATTTCACCTTATTTATTTGTTTAAGCCTACTCTAATATTTTGGTAACAGTGGAATACCTCTAGTCCTATGGGTTGCCTATGGTAAAGGTAGACCTCTAGATTTAAGGGCTAACTCCCTACATTTATCTTTGCTTGCTTCTCACCTATGATATTTTTTTTCTTGTGTGAAAGGGATAAAATTGAAGTGAAAATAACCTACTCTAATGAGGTGATACACTAAAAATATATCCACTAAGATACCATACTATTGTCCTATGAAACATGACCTACAACACTAGTCTCAAAATCTTGAATTGATCTAACATTAGTATTTCAAGCATGGAGGTGATATACATTTAACTAATCAAGGTGAGTGAAAAAAATGTTATATTACACTTAAAATGGACAAATTCACTATCTATACTTCATGTGACCTATTAAAGATAAGTCTACTTACATCAAACATGAAAGGGTTGAGAGAAAGCAAGGATAAACACTAATCACTTAACCTTTAACTATACACCACTTCACACACTTAGACAAGATAACTTATGAACTAAAAACCAAATTTCATATCTTATATCAAAGGAAAATTTAAATATCAAACCCGCATTGCTTCACCATACCAGGTGTGGAATTTTTATATAAGAGCCAAAGTGGCTTACATGTATAGAATGTGTGAAGACAGAGTAAAAGAGTAGAGCTCAAGGGTCACAATGCCACATGTCAAGGTATGAAAACTAGTTACAGTTTAGAATAATGAAGTGGATAATGGAGGTCTAAAATGACTTCTTGGACAAGTTTCTCTCTAAAGCATGAAAATTTTCCCAAACTAGCAGAGGGACCTTTTATTTGCCTTCTTTAAACTACCTTCATAATTAGGCATCCTTTGAGTGCTTGAAACTATAATAGGGAGATATGACACATGTGCACTATATTATGTTGGTTGGAAACATTCCATGATAGGCATCAGATGCATCCCTAACTACCAACCATCTTCTAGATGCTTATACTCACCATCTACAATCATTCATTAGCCCTCTTGGCCTCATTCTTCACATTTATCATCAAGGTGGCCTTTTGTTTCTCAACTAAATCCATGGAAGAGGTTTTAAGACACCTATATATATTTTTTTTTCCTTCCATTCCATGATAAAGGTCCAAAAACCAACTTCTCATCCTCTCACTAGGCAGTCACTCTTAATCTTCAATCTCTATCAAAGATTGCCTAAAATGACTGACATAGAAAAAACATTATAGGCTATTATAAGGTGATAAATGGAGATGGAGAGTTATAATATGTCCCAATTTACCCCATCCAATGGTTCTCACCTATTTATCTTCTTCTATACCTATAAAACAATCACAAACTTGTAAATTTTTCTATTTTGTACCTTATCCATATAAGTAGGGTACAAACCAATCTGTTTTGATGGATCCTAAGAGATCCCTAAATAAGTCCAAAACAATTTTGAGGCCATTTTACCCCTTTTTAATTCATTTCTTTCTAATTGGGTCTTAGACAAGGGTTTAAGAGAGTTTTAGCATGTTTGGCTTCTTAGGGATGGTTCATAAAAACTAGACATTGAAACTTAGAACCAATTCCACTAATTTTGAGCTCAAGACCTTCCTCAAACATTACCAACTCCTTAGGTCACCATGCAATCCCACCATATAGGTGTGAGTGGATGAAACTAGCCTATCAAGCTTTTAAGTGCATCCTAAATAGGTCTGAGATGAAATGGGCCAAATTTGACCAACTTGTGTAGTTCCTCTATAAAATAATGGATTCAAAAAGTATTATTCCTCATCTTAAAGGTTCTCAACTAGGTGGTAAGATTCATTTGGTATTATAAATGAAATTGAGCCTCATTAGGGCTTAGACCTAATCTAGGCCTAATAGGCCTGACTGTGCTCAAGTTACCCATAACCACCTCTAAGTGATTTCTCAAGACTCTGAGGTATTCTATATTATTTTTCATGCCAAAAAAACATTACACACCATTCTACAATATTATAACACTCCTCATGTCATCCCCTTACCATTCACTCACCAAGCCTATAGTCATGTCTCTATAAGAGTGACCTCTATCTGAGATAAAATATAGGGTACTTAACCTATTTTTAAAACCATTTTAAATATATGAGAGGCTTTATTAGGTCATTAAGAACTTATAAATCAAGTTTAAAAGTTGGATCACACCCATAGCCCACTCAAATCTATCAAAACTGGCTTTCAAGAATATGTGATTATGTAGGGTCTAAAATTGCCTATAGGTTTAATGTTAAAACTTGCCTTGCACTATTTATTTGGTTTGAGAACCATATGATGTGTGTTACTATCTATGTGAGATTTATCATCATCATTTTCAACCATCATCAATGTCTACCAACTCTCTCATCATGCATCTCCATTTGACTAGGCTTAGTCTGCCTACTGTAGCAGACTGTAGGTGTTTATCTCGATTGATATTTGAGGTGTCTTATAGGTGATGTTTTAGGTTTAGACATGAAATTTCATTTCCTAGGTTATTATTGGAGTCTCTGATATCATCTTGTTGACCAATTTTTTCCCAATAGGCAAAAATTTTGGTCCCCTTCTACCTCTTGCTGTTCTAGACTATGTATTTTGATTTTGCATAGGTCCTGTAAAATCTATGGACTCTGTAGGAATATTTTCTAAGGATTCAGCAGTTCCCTATAGACTTCATGTTTCTATAGACTTAACTGGTTAGTCTTTTGGGTGCAAGGAGGATTAGTTTAGAGAATGCTGGGGTTTTCAAGACTTTTTGGGCTCTTATCTAAAAAATTTGGCCCTGGTTCAAGCCTCAGTTCAATCTTCAAGACCATCACTCCTGGTTCAATCACTGGTTCAATCAGCACTTGGTTCACCCATCTATATTTCAAATGGCCTTGTTTCAAGCTTTGGTTTATCTGGATGGTTCAGTCATTTGGTTTAATTGGATGGTTCAGCGGCTTCAAGTTCATCAGCGTTGATTCACTTGGCATTGGCATGCAATGTTTGAACTACTTGAACCATTGAACCATTTTGGTTCAATGGCTTAGTTAAAGGGTAAGCCCAGATGGCTAAGGGGCAACTCAAGGTTCAAATGCCCTTGCAGAGGGTAGGCACTTCAAAGAAAGGTAGCCAAAAGGTAAGTTTGTATTTTGTTTAAGTCTTGAATTCCTTTGAACTTTTTGTCTGAAAGAATTCCTTCAGAAAAAATGTCTGAAGGAATTCGAGCCACAATTCAAAACAAAAGGGTGGAGAAAATGTCTATGGACAAAAGTCCATGGGAAAATGTCCATAGACAAAAGTCTGTGGGGACCTAGGAATTAATCCAGAAGAGCATAATGACCCGCCAAAGGACCCCGAAAGGCAAGTGCCCTTGTGGGGGACTCTCGGCCCAAATAAAGGGACACTTAGCAAGGCTGGAGGGTCACCTTCCCTTCAGGAAGGTGCTAAGAAGGGACTTCAAGAGAAAAAATACCCATAGAGAGGGCCAAGGAGAAAAAATCCTATAGAGAAGCTAGTGAAGGACCTGATGACCTTTTGCCAGGGACGGTGACATCCCAAAAGCCATCAAAGTTAAGAAAGCAAATTAGTCGTTGGTTTTCAAAGTGATGACAGCCACGTGAATGTCAAAATTAACACAATGAAATAGCCATTTGCTTTCAAACTAAAGGAATGCCAACCATGAAAGGAGTCCCAAAAATGCAGTGACCCACTAAAAGCTCACCCTAAGGGCCGAAGGAGCTAGAAGAGACAAAATAGGGAAAAGACAAAGTGCCAAGCATGGAGCAAACAGATACTCCAAGTGGTGAAGGGAAGCACCAATTCAAGAAGTGACTCCAGTAGGTGAAATAGTGGCTACAAATTGACCATTAGAGGATGTGAATGGCCAACCATGCGACCCTTTTTTCTTCATTTCATATTTATGAGCAAACAAGCTGCATAGGTGCCTTCAAGAAATAGCCTCAGTTAACGAGAAAATAGTGTGGCCATGTCAAAAAATGCCTGAAGTCAAAGCCAAAGTCGACACAACATTTATTTTTAAGGTAGCCTACTCTTCCTAATGAGGGGACGCAAATGGGCCACTTGTAAAAAGGGGCACCAAAAGGCCTCTTTTCCTCTCCTATATATTGAAGACTTGTCATTTGAGAAGAGGATCTTCCACATTTTATAAGGCGTAGCCCTGGCAAAATTTCACTTGAATCACTAAACACATTTTTTACCTCTATCTTGGATAGATATTTTTTTGTATGTCTTGAGTGTTAGTTTGTGTTTAGTCATTGTTTCTTGATGCTTGCATAGGTCCAACACCAACCTATATGTTGTTTACAAGGTGATATTTCTGCAACTAACAAGGAGAGCTATATTTGGAAGTGTAGAACAAAAGAAATTACTTATAGTGTGCATTTCATAGCACCTTAGTGAATCTCTATTTTCTATATTTTTTCCATGAAAGCCTCCCTGCCAAGTTTCTAGTAGCCTGGTCCTTTTGCCAAGTGTGAAGTGTATGTATGTATTTATCTAATTTTAGTGTGAGGGTGAGAAGGTCAACCTATTTTGGTGCATCACCTCTTTAGAGTAGTTTGTTTTCCTGCAATCTTTCTCCCTTTTCATCCCCCCATTATGTGTGTGTGTGTGTGTGTGTGTGTGTGTGTGTGTGTGTGTGTGTGTTAGCACTTGCTGGAATGAATATGATGCATCAAAGGGAGCTAGCCATTATCTAGAGACTCTCCCCTCTAGCTTCACCGGTCCCATAGGTGAGAGGGGAGTTTCCATAGTTGCATGAAGAAGGCAGGAGCTCGGCCTTCTACCAAGGGTGCAATCTTCTATGTCAACAATTTTGGCACACCCGGTGGGTCCAACTAGAACAAGTTGTGTCCATAGAGTTGAAGAACTTTTGGTGTGTTCTTCAACCAACCAGCCTTTGGAGGCTTTTACATCAAACACCAATGGTGACTCCAAGTTAAATCAACTGGTTAAGTAGTTCTGGTACCATACCATCAAGAAATAGCATCTTGGTATGTATAATCCCATCATTTTGAGCCATGGACCCTATTTTTTTGGCCAACATGGCTATGATCATCACCAACCCTATGTTGATCCTTATCAGGTCTAATATGACTGGTCCTAGCCCTATCATGAGCTATATTAGCCTTATGCCCAGTCTTCTCATTATGTCACTTCTCCCACTCAACCTAGTATCTTTACTAATCAACCCATTTCCACCTTCAAGCGAGCACTACTGGGATACAAAAAATATATAATAGATCTTGACACCAAAAGGGGATGTGGATAAGAAATTCTTGATCATGTCATCCATCAAGTGAGAAATACACTAAATCAGGTTAAGAAGGAATGGACTCCTATTGAAAGAGCCAATTAGCACAAGCTTACAAATGAGATGCTAGATGTGAGTGGTTTGATTGCAGATTTGGAGGAGAAGATGAGTATTTATGAGAGGCAGCCTTACCAAGTCTATCAACCTACATACTTGCTACCCCAAGTATCATATCAATCATATACAACCCCTGCTTATGAGCCAAGTCAAGCCTGTCAAAGTCCTATCCCCAATCATGTTGGGGAGAGTTTTGAAATAATAAATCTTGTGTTTAAGGCTAATCTTGATAGACAAATTGAATTGGCAAACCTTTAGATGCAGCAGTCCATTTTGGAATCAAGGGAAGTGGAATCTAAATCTTCACTACCCTCTCATGTTATGGCCCCATCACCCCCAAAAGAGGTGCCTAGTCCAAATTGCTTGAGCTAGAATAAATTGGTTGAGTCATGGAACAAAAAGGAGGAGAAAGACATTGTCCAAGAGTGCAAGGTACAAAATAAGGTTAGTCCTTTTCAAGTCTCTCCCACCTTTCCTCAGAAAGCTCCTTGCATTTCATGGCAATCTTCATGCACTCCCCATCTCTACAATGTTTCCCACGAGCTCTAAGAGGTGCAAAATGAGGATGATCTAGCCAAGCAGATTGAGGAATTAGAAAAAAAGATGAGACTACTGGGTGAAAGAGAGATGGAGCTTTCAGACCCTGTAGAGGAGCTGAAGCCAAAAAACACCCTTTCCACCAATCCACAAGTTGCTTTCAATATTGATGAAGTGTTGGTAAAGTGGAGGGATAAAAACCAAGAAATTTTGACCCAAGGTCTACCCCCTCCTATTCTGAAGAAAGCCCCCTCTTGTGTGCCAAATCATTTCTATCAAATGGTACTTGCTCTTTCTGGCTCATTCGATGTATATAATGATCCTACCCTCAATCCCGTGTGCCTTAGCTTTTTAGCATGCATCTTTTTAGACAACTCTTCCTGTGCATGAGCAGACCCTCCCAAATCTTCCCCAACCCCCTCAAGTCTTTCAACATGATCTCCAAATTTTGAGCTGGAAGAAGGAACATCATGAACCAGCTCAGGACCTTAAAGAGGATAAAGTTGCTGCCTGTTCACAGGAGCAAGATTCCAATCCCAAGATCATGAGTTGGAAGCAAATAGTGGAATCCTGGGGCAGAAAGGAAGAGGAAGAGAAAGGTTTCACTCAAAACCTTGAAGAAGATGGGCTGCTCCTGCTCCTGATGATGATTGTGACTTCTAGAAAAGGCTTTTCTAGGAAGATTTGGATAGGCAAATTGTAGAGTTGGAGTCCAGAGCAGGTCTCCTCAGTGAATGTGTGATGGACATTTTAGACCAAATAGTAGATTCTGTGTCTAAATACATTCCATCCATATAGCTCTAGGAAAGCTATCAGGCCTTGCCTGATATGTATTATGCTCAGTTTATGACTAACCAGGGAGACTTCAGGAGTATAGATGAGGAAGAGATCATCTTAAGTGACATGGAAGAGCATGGGAAATATCTTGTTCATGTTTTTAATGATTATTTTGAATTCATTGAGGTAGGATACACTATTCTTCAAGGAGGCTATGAACTAGATAAGAGTGGAGAAGGTAGCATTGGGGTTCAAACAAGCATGCAAAGAGGCTACAATTTTTCAAATTTACCCCTTCAGGAGGTTAGTGAATCTAAAGATATCTTCTTTGAAATCATCAAGGAAGATGGTCATACCATGGAACCCAAGCATGAGGCAGAAGAGAGAAATCCAGTCAAGGGTGCGTATCAAGGGGCTTCTAGTGATGAGCCAGCAGTAATTGATTTCTTGATGAGATACACCAGCCTGAAGAACCAACAGGAGGAAAGCTTCTAATAAAAAAAGAGTATGTATACATTGAAAGCATGTTTGAATCTCCACTTGCGTACAAGCCAACTCAGGTGACAGGTAAGAGGAGTAGGTCACCAGATCTCCTTTTCATTCAGCTACTTGCTTGGCACCATAATTTTCTTGCCAGGAAGGAGACGTTAGAATTTTTCCCTTTGATCTAGGAGGGAATCAAAAATACCTAGTTAGCTATATTTAGTAGGTTTATTTTCATTTTCTTTCCCTATTTTCCCTAAGTGTTATTTGCACAAGTAGTTTTCTTAGATTTGTATGTGTTTTTCTTTTCCTCTTAGAGTGAATCTATGTGACTGATTCTAGAATTTATCAGCACTATTACTAATTTTAAAGTTACAATCTGACTCCATGCCCAATGGACTACAAGGCAACTAGTCTCTAAGCATAGCAGGCATGCTTCCCCTGGGAGTCACCAATTTGTTGACCAGTTTTTGCCCAATAGGCAAAAATTTTGGTCCCCTTCTGCCTCTTACTGTTCTAGGCCATTTCTTTTGATTTTGCATAGGTCCTATAAAATCTATGGACTCTGCAAGAATATTTCTAAGGATTTAGCAGTTCCCTATAGACTTCATGTTTCTACAAACTTAGCTCGTTAGTCTTTTGGGTGCAAGGAGGATCAGTTCAGAGAATGCTAGGGTTTTCAAGACTTTTTAGGCTCTTGTTTGATGAGTTCAGCCTCGGTTCAAGCCTCAGTTCAATCTTCAAGACCATCACTCCTGGTTTAATCACTGGTTTAATCGACACTTGGTTCACCCATCTACAGTTCAAATGGCCTTGTTTCAGGCTTTGGTTCATCTGGATGGTTCAGTCATTTGGTTCAACTGGATGGTTCAGCAGCTTCAAGTTCATCAGATTTGATTCACTTGGCATTGGCATGCAATGTTTGAACCACTTGAACCATTGAACCATTTTGGTTCAACAGTTTGGTTTAAGGGTAAGCTCAGATGGCCAAGGGGTAGCTCAAGGTTCAAATGCCCTTGCGGAGGGTAGGCACTTCAAAGAAAGGCAGCCGAAAGGTAAGTTTGGATTTTTTTTAAGTCCCAAATTCCTTCAGACTTTTTGTCTAAAGGAATTCCTTCAGATAAAAAGTCTGAAGGAATTTGGGCCACAGTTCAAAACAAAAGGGCAAAGAAAATATCCATGGACAAAAGTCTACGTGAAAATGTCTGTGGACAAAAGTTCATGGGAAAATGTCCATGGACAAAAGTCTACAGGGACCTGAAAATTAATTCAGAAGAGCACAACGACCCACCGAAGGACCCTGAAGGGCAAGTGCCCTTGCGGGGGACTCTCAACCCAAATAAATGGACACTTAGCAAGTCTGGAGGGTTACCTTCCCTTCGAGAAGGTGCTAAGAAGGGACTTCAAGTAGAAAAAGACCCGCAGAGAGGGTCGAGGAGAACAAAGCCCGTAGAGAAGCCAACAAAGGACCCGATGACCTTTTTTCAGGGATGATGACATCCTAAAAGTTATCAAAGTTAAGAAAGAAAATTAGCCATTGGTTTTTAAAGGGATGATGGCCATGTGAACGTCAAAATTAACATAATGAAATAGCCATTTGCTTTCAAACTAAAGGAATGCCAACCATGAAAGGAGTCACAGAAATGTAGCGACCTACTAAAAGATCACCCTGAGGGCTGAAGGAGCTAGAAGAGACAAAATAGGGAAAAGACAAAGTTTCAAGCATGGAGCAAATAGATAGTCCAAGTGGCAAAGGGAAGCATCGATTCAAGAAGTGACTCCAGTAGGTGAAATAGTGGCTACAAATTGACCATTAGAGGGTGCAAATGGCCAACCGTGTGACCCTTTTTTCTTCATTTCATATTTATGAGAAGACAAGTTGCATAGGTGCCTTCAAGAAATAGCCTTGGTTAATGAGAAAACAATGCGGCCATGTTAAAAAATGCCTGAAGTCAAAGCCAAAGTCAACACAACATTTATTTTTAAGGTAGCCTACTCTTCCTAATGAGGGGACGCAAATGGGCCACTTGTAAAAAGGGGCAAATAAAGGCCTCCTTTCTTCTCCTATATATTGAAGACTTGTCATTTGAGAAGAGGATCTTCCACATTTTGTAAGGCGTAGCCCTGGAAAAATTTCACCTGAATCAATAAACACATTTTTTACCTCTATCTTGGATAGATATTTCTGTGTATGTCTTGAGTGTTAGTTTGTGTTTAGTCATTTTTTCTTGATGCTTGCACAGGTCCAACACCAACATATATGTTGTCTACAAGGTGCTATTTCTACAACTGACAAGAAGAGTTGTATTTGGAAGTGCAGAATAGAAGAAATTACTGACAGTGTGCATTTCACAACACCTTGGTGAATATCTATTTTCGGTATTTTTTCCATGAAAGCCTCCCTACCAAGTTTCTAGCATCCTAGTCCTTCTGCCAAGTGTGAAGTGTATGTATGTATTTGTCTAATTTTAGTGTGAGGGTGAGAAGGTCGACTTATTTTGGTGCATCACCTCTTTAGAGTAGTTTGTTTTCCTACAATCTTTCTCCCTTTTCATCCCCCCATTATATGTCTATATATATGTGTGTGTTAGCACTTGCTAGAACGAATATGATGCATCAAAGGGAGCTATCCCTTATCTAGAGACTCTCCCCTCGAGCTTCGCCGATCCCACAGGTGAGAGGGGAGTTTCCATAGTTGTGTGAAGAAGGTAGGAGCTTGGCCTCTTACTAAGGGTGTAATCTTATGCATCAACACATCTCATAGTCAAACACATTCATATCATGTCTAGGGTTAAGCCAACATTTAAACTACCTACTCTAATATACTGTAAGACTATAGTCAAACTGAAGATGCCATTTTGAGAATAAAAGGGGCCCTTGTATGTGCTCATAAGACTGAGTACTCAAAATTAACCTACTTTACTACTCCTAATTTCATAGTATCATCTCTCACTCAAATGAAATCACCTTACCTTAAAGGTATGCTTCCATTATGTCATATTGCATTGAAAGACCACTTAGGATTCAAAATTACTATATAGTACTTAGTATACTCAATGATAACCTATCTGAAATGGAAGGCTATTTACACTATAATAATATGACCAAAAAATCACTCTCCTATGTCAAATCATTACCCTTATGCCTAAGCTACATGATGGAAACCACTAGACTGGTCTATAATTCAAGATATTCCACCATGGGATGATCCTTTGTGAGATAAGATCCCCATTTCAGAGATATTAAGGTAATATTTCTCTAAATTCAAATTTTCTAATCTTTGATCAAAGTCTTAGGTCTATTTACCATCTTGTGATTTCAACACTATCAAAATGGTACTTTCAATTCTCTTATACTTCAATTAGGTTTTAAACAAGAGATCAAACACATGTATCTCAATACTCTTCAGACCTTTGTTGGAGCTTCATGTAGGTGTCATTGTAAGATATAAGGTAGTGTGTGGTGAATTGGTTATACAACTAATCTTAACCCTCTTTGAATAGTTAAAATTTATTATTCACATTTCATGAGACTTCTCACCACCTTAAAACCTTCATGCCTAACCACCATGACTATGAAATACTTAATTTCACCTAACTATAGGTGGAAATCATAAAACAAATTGACTATGTGCATGTTTCTTGACCTTGCATATCAAAATATGGCTAGTCTTGAGACAAGACCCTCATATAATAAATAATTACCATGATATGTGAGAAGTATAAATCATCATATTCCCTTGATCTAAGATCATTATAGGAGAGAGAAACCTTTGCAATTGGGGAAACTTGTCTATAGCCTGACAATGAAATATTTTATAGTAAGAAAGAGATGTGTATGCCTATTCCTTGGCATCCATACATGAAACTAGGCTAATAAACTTGTGATAATATTGGTCATTCTCTCAAAAGAAATTTAAAACACTTGAATCGCTTAGACCAATCCAAATAGAGGATAAATTTGAAGTCCATGGGGATGAGTAAGTAGAAAAGAGTCACTATCACTCTAAGAAATGTTTTATATATAAAAATCAACCAATCCTCTAAATATTACCATGGATTCTAAGTAGAAAAGGAGCATTATCATCCACTAAAGTCACTTGATCCAAATCACCTCTTGTTGTTTATACCAAACTAAAACTAGTTGACCATTTTTGTATGCAAAGGAGAGTGATAGAATAAATAGGATAGTTTTTACCATTTTTGAGATTTTCAAGGCTTCTAAAGCATGGGAATTCGATTAGGGGACCTGAAGAGTTAGTTTATAAGTCCTCCCACATGCCAAAACTATTGCATAGGCTGTAAAAATTTGAAAACCGCATGAAACTACTTGATCTTCTTATTTTAAATGTATCACCTACATTTGTCAGTCTAAGACTACCACCTCTGAGAATAATCTAACATTTAAGACATTAAATCATCTCTTGACACCTTTATTTTCTTATAAAAATTATACTACTTCAATAAATGACCATAGAGTGACACAAGACAAATTATATAACTATGACAAAGCTAAAACACATTATAAATGACCTCATAAGACCAATGGTACACATTTTACACCCTGGAAGACCCCTATAAAAAAAAATTAACTATATTAGGTTGACTTAATTTGACTTATTATCAAATTAGTCAATGACCACATCATGAAAATTAGCTCTCTACATGTTATTGATTTTTGGCTAAGATATTGGCTCATATTCCATATTTGCTAGTTATGTATTGATGCGACACCTCTTAAATTCTTCAGTGAAAGATGTTGGAAGATGTTGAAATTTTTTTGATGAGATTTATATATCTTCTTGGCATGTTATTCATGGATAAACATGTGCAAATTCATCCACCAATTGGTCTAACAAATCTTTAGCTACAATTATCTTCTTTTGTGTCTTTTGTCAAAACCTTCCTGCATGGAATGCATTTTGTTCCCCATTTTTGTGAAAAAATTTAATGTCAAAAAAGTTACTTCTCTTCAATCCATATATTTTAAGCCAAGCTTCAAAACATATCTTTGTACCCTAAAAATAAATGATAGTTTTTTTTTAATTAAATAAACTGACAAAAATGGCATCCAAGACATGTTGCCTCCTATCTATTATGGTGGAATCAAGCAACTTTATCCTTATATATTTTAGCATCTCAAATGACAATCCTAACTAATTTTTTTTTTTTGATACAACATTTATTTACATTCATTATTGTAATCTCATTATCTATGCTTTCATCAAACTCCACTTAGCTGAGTGAAGTGTTTGGTTGATTTATTTTTTGGGCTAAGTAGTTGTAGTCATGAGTTAATTTTTTTGGATGCCTTTGTGCTAGGAATGTCATTCAAGGAATGGCTTAATTATCCACTACTTCCTAAATGTTTCCAATTTATTTATCTTTTTGTGTCATGTATGGTAAATTTATTGCTCTACATTCAATGTCTACTATCTTGTTGGAAGGCCATCTAATGATAGATGTTTTAGTTACCTTTATACTACAAGTTTCATAATGTTTTATAACATGCCTTGTGTAAATTCCCAATTCATTTTATAACATCAGGATAGGGATGAAACCAAAAATATCCCCTAGTTTTGAAAATTCAACATAACCAAAATCAATTTTTTCATCATTTGCAAGAGTTGTACATTTGTGCAATAAATGTACCCTTTCCCCAATAAAATTATTTCTTAGGTTATGAAATGTGATAGGATCATCGATATATCAAACCAATGAATCCAAGCAAGTATTTTATTGTTTCAATGGTTGTATATGCAAAACTGAATGAAATTATTTTGTATTTCTTCCATGTCATTCTATAAAGAAAACGTGTCTATGATGTGTTGCATCATTCTTGTGCTCCATATAGTAAAAATATCAACTACATCCCCCAAATTATTGACAAAATTTTTAGGAAATAGAATTGGTAGAGTTAGATAAAAATCTTTAATCTCATTAACACTTACACATTTAATAGGTATTTCCTCATTGTGGCATGTGGAAGTGAGATTTATGGGTTCTAGAGAGTCAACATCTGGACCTAGAACTTTGTGTATTCTTCTTTCACCAATGACCTTACCATTATTTATGAGAGAAATATAGTCTCCACATTGGAAATCCATTGATGTATGATTTTTAGCCTATATATTTATAAAATACATGAGAAGAGTTATTAACTAGGTTATTTATAAATTTAGTCCAGTTTATACCTATATGTAGGATATAAAGCTCTATGTATACCATAACATAAGCATGGAGATATGTTAAAACCTAAAAATTTTAAAAATATAATGTATAACTCTCTTTTTTAATGACACGGTTTATGTCAATCCGAAAAAAATAATAGATTTTAATATTATATACTACATACTTCAATCTTTGTTTCATCCTACTTTGAATGTATCTAATAAGAGATACCTTTAAAACATTCATAAGAGTGGAATAGCCATGTAAAGAAAAATATCTAATTTAGTCAACATTCAACCATGTATTTTATTAGTATACAAAATGATATTTACCAATGTATATTTTTATCAAAATTATATAAAATAATTAGCTACTTATAATTTGGGATCATGTATGTGATTTGAACCTCTGTGGTGAATCCAAGAGTTTGAAGTTATCTTCTAGAGATACCTTTCAAACATGTATAAGGGTACCCATAAAGGTATTACAAGGGCTTTCAAGGTCTATTTGAAGGTAGTACTAGGTGATGTCATGAAGGGCCTTGTAATACCTTCAAGGGTACCCATGACATTAAGCTTAAGATTTCATTTTTCAATAGATAAGTACATGTGGCATGCACCCACAAACCCATGACATTTCAACACTTATAAAATATTTTAAGTTCACCAAACAAGTGACTCTTAGATATTATGCCAAGTGTCTCCATCTCATTTACCTAGAAACTAATAGATTGAACTTAATGTACAAAATCCTTAGGTAATTGGGAAAGCGATATCATACCAAATGTCATCATCACAATCACCTAGAGACTGACTCAATGAAATTCATTATATGAAATATCTTGGGAAAGTGATTTAGTGTGATCTTTTAAAGTGGTACCATCTTGTAATTTTAACTCTACCAAAGTGTCACCATCCCATGAGTCTAATGTGATCAAAGCATCACCATCCCATGAGTCAGGTTAAATTCAAATATAAAAAATAAAAGTGAGGATCTAAAGCCATTGACAACATTAATTCACATGAAATGAACATATTTACATTTAGTTTGATGAATCCAGTGAATCCAAAGGAAATATATGTAATTTTTACAAACAATTACACTCATATTACCATATAAATAACAAATTACAAGCCTAATTTTGAACCCTTACAAACTAGAAGTTTCATAGCCATATAACCATAGCCTCCTCATGTCAAAGTTCACCTCCTCCATCTATGTATTAATTATAGGAACAATAGAATATACTAACATAGTCTTTGATAAAGTTTACCTTAAACATTAAATCAAACACTTCTCTTCTATTGGGAAGAAGTTGATAAGGCCAAACCTTGCAGTTGGAGGACCAACTCTATACATTCTCATGGAGGTACCTAGATGACTTGTTGGTAATCAAGATAGTGGGTCTACATAATGTCACATCTAAACCTGAGGTAATACCCTACATCAATTTATTGTTTTATTTATTTAAAAATGGTAAAATTTATGAAAAAATCATGCACTTTCACCAAAAAAGCACACCAATGGCCCACCTTAGTGATAAAGCATTCAAAAGGTACTATAGGATACTTGCCCCTAAGATAACATAAGACTAAACCATAGTGAATATTTGGATACATACAAATAATTTAGAGACCAATCTACAAAAATGGGCCCATGACCTTAGTGCTTATGTAATTAGAGGCCTTATTTTTTCTATCCCCATAGCCACTTTCTGACATAGAGTCAGAACTGCTAAGGACTTATTAAACAAAATCTATAATTTCCTTAGAATGACTTATGTCAATGAGGTGTATATTCCCATACATGACATTATTATCATATTTAAAAGGATAATTTACATAGGGGGATCATTATTTCTAACATCATTAACACAATAACCACTCTGAACAACTCCCCATATCATAATATTTATGTAATGTCCTACATGGTGGATGCTATAATCATAAACATACATACATATTTTAACAAGACTTGGGATCCTTATAAAGAGTACCCTAAGGGAAGGATATGTGAAAGGTTCAACATCCTCCATATTCATAAGTTCAGGAGTAACATGACCAAGATTACTAAGACCTTCTACTTGATGGTATACCAAGACATCTATATCAAAGATATGCTTAGGCTTGTGTTAAAAAACTTTTCTAGTTAGTTCTCAGTTTATTACTACCAGGCACAAGCATGGGATATTCCCTTTACACTCAAAATTTAATAATTTGGTTGTGTTATCATCAATAAACATAAGACATAGGCCTTATGCATTCACCTAAAGTTTAGATGAGAATGAATTAGGGCCTACATTGGGATAGTTATGCCATGGCACAAGGCTTCAAAAAGGGACTTAAATATTTCAACAAAAGCTTTAGGTAGATCCATAGTCATAAACCTTTTGTGTACTAAGACTAGTGTCATATAATCATTTGAAGGGTCAAAATGTTGATTTTACTCAAATTACTCATACTTAGACATGCGATCTTGACAAGGATAGGAATACTTGGCATAGAACCTATACTCATTCTCCATAAAACATGATGGTGGCATCATAGAAGTTTACAGGGACTCCATTAAAGATGTGAACTACTAATATGCATGAAAATTACTTAACATAATTCCATGGAAAGTATGACATTACAAATATATGTGTCCCATTATCAACATAAAAAAGATAGATAAACTAGATAGATTATATTTTGATGTAACTATATATATCATTAATCATAATCCACAATAAAGTTTCTATTCATTATACTTAATGACTCAGAGGCTCACAAATGATCTTGAGCACTTACAAGTGGATCCTTAATGTCTTCCATACTATTCCTAAGCCTTAATGTCTATTGAAGGCAATGCCTATAGAGAATTCATTTCACTAGATCTCTATTATAGTTCTTTATCTCCCCCACCTCTTCTTGCTTGAGCTCCTTAAATAGCCTTCAAGAGCATCTTCACTAGGGTGGAAATTGCATGTTGAGTGCTGAGTTGGAACTTGGTCATCATAACCACCACTCTATGACTCTAAAAACTTCATGTTGCACTAGCCACATTTTAATAAATTAGGGATGAAGCCCTAAAGATCTGAGAGATAGTTATCCACCTGCCAGCTAGCACAAGATATGCGCTACAATCTCTAGATAGCTACAAAAATCCCAAAAGGTTAACCACTTGAGAAAATGATGCCTTCACACCTAGGTGGATGTCATGTTGGCATGAATCCTCTATTTAATGGGTTAGGGGCCCAACATTAACCCATAAAAAACCTTTAGTCCACCCTCAGACTAGGGTGTCAAACTCTTCATAGTGCACAACTTAGGTGCATTTTCTTTGAGTTTGGTGCCAAGGTATTCAAATCCCTTAATGGAAAGCTTGATTTCTTATATGATACTATTTATCTTAATGTATATAGCAGTCCACACAAGTGTATCTATTTTCTCCAACTCCTTATAAAATGCCTCAACATGGGCTCACCTTTTCCACACTTCCATCTAAGATCTCTCCTCG
This sequence comes from Torreya grandis, assembly GCA_037957365.1. Classification (NCBI taxonomy): domain Eukaryota; kingdom Viridiplantae; phylum Streptophyta; class Pinopsida; order Cupressales; family Taxaceae; genus Torreya; species Torreya grandis. The sequence continues at coordinate 3,898,316 of JARHVA010000781.1, read as the reverse complement.
ATCATAGGCCTTAGTCTATGGAGCATGGAAGAGTGATTCCAAGGACTACTCTTGGTCCTTGATCTAATTAATGAGTGAGTTCACATTACCCATGTTTTTCATTTTTTCTAATGTATTTTTAGATTACACTTGTAGTATCAACTTCTCCTTCTCTTCTTTTACCTATTTTAGGCACACATCTATTATCAAGGCTTAGTTGGAGAAGGTTAAGAAAATGGTGTCTACTTCCTATGCACTCTCCTATAATTTTATGAAGAGGTATTTATATAGTTTGATGTTTGGGTCTTCTTCTTCTTCTTCATGTGCCAAATCTATTTTTATCCTTGGGAGCATCTACTCCACCAACATACAAATCTTGTCAACCTCTGAAAGGTCTGAAGTGTCAATGCTGACTAGAAGAGATGTCTCAGTTGCCTCCACATGCTCATAGAGTTGTTATAACTTGAACTTGTTGGCCTACACCTCATCCTTGGCTTCTTTTAGGAGCCTTTTCCATTTCTTTACCTTACCATCAGTAATGATATTTTGGCATGCAACTTCTATGGACATACTTATTTGTCCATTCCCAGATTGGACTAGGTTCATGGAGTGAAGTTTAATAAGGAGGGAATATTTCCCCTCTTTAGGATCTTATATGATTTAATTAGCTACTCTAGGAACCTCAAATTGGGTCTCATCCATATAGTAGTCTATCAAAAATGAGAGTTGTTTATGCATCCTGATCATGGTGGCTTGGGGGGTATAATGTTATACATGTATAGGTCTTCCTCCATCCATTTTGTCTATACCATCTCCCTTATATTCATCTCTCTATCATCCTTCTTTATGATGGCCTTTTCTATTTATATTTCCTCCTCTTAACTAGTACCATCACTCTCCTCGGCACTCTCCTCTGAGGACTCATTTTTTTTATCTTTGGGGGTTATTTCCTTGGACTTCTCCTCTTCGTCCATTTCTTCATCCTAGGGTTTTTCAATACTTACCTCTAAGGTAATTCCTTTGGTTCCAATGTCACCTTATTAATATTGGGTCTCCTCCACTATCTTTATTTGTTATTCTAAGGTGCCAATATTAACTTCTTTTTTTAAACACCCTTTCACTACTTGGGCATACCTCTTGTGTATCATCTTTTACTATAGACACTAAAAAACTACACATTTGAAATTTTAGATGTTTGAATGCCTTAGGAACTCATAAAAACCTTGTAAACCTTCTTAACCCTTAACTAACCCCTCTTAACCTAGCCAAATCACTATTTTCCTATCATTATTCACATAGTACTATTTAGAATTGTTATTCACTATCACTATTCACTATGGGACCCACTATCACTAATCATGATGACATGGTAGGTGACATGGCATGAGACATGAAAAGTGACATGGAAGGTGATATGTCAAGGTGATATGGTAAGTGACATGGCTTGGAAGTGAGGTGGCTTGAAGTGTGACATCATACCCCACATGGGCCCCTCTTTCAAGGTACCTAATGACATCATTAAACACTAAAGGGCCCCTCCTTTAAATTATAGTGCTTTTTTCCCTATGAGACCATCATTCAATATGTGTTTTTTTCCTCATGCATGAATAATGGTGCCAAAATTCATGGGGAACTTACCCAAAAGATGGAAGTGAGTGGTGAAAATTATTTTAGACCCATATGAGCCCATGTGCATGATTCCCACTCCATTTTGGACTCTTTAGAAAGTTGGGAGACAAACCAACCAAGTGGGAGACCTATTATCTAAGTGGGAATCTTGCCCCCTTGTCTTTCATTACCATTCATGCACCCACATGGAGAATGGTTCCAAAATTCATGGTACACGTAGCCAAAAGATAAATTAGCTTGGTGGAAAGTCCTTTATCCTCATTTGAGCCCATGTGCATGATTTCCACTCAAAATTAGACTCATATGAAAGGTGGGAGACAAACCAAAAAGGTGGGAATCCCATCACCCTTATCCCCTTTGTCATTTATGAGCTCACTTTAAAAATGGTTCCATACCTCATTATTTCATTTATTTGTCATGTTTATTGGCAACAAATGCTATAAATATGACCCTTCCCCTTCACCCATGGTTAAGTTGGTTTTTGGTAAAAATCACTCATCCTCTAGGTTATATACTTTTTGAAGGAGGTCACTCATCCATCTTGGAGAAGAGATCAAGAAATGAAACTCTACCCAAATATTCAACAATCCATCTTCAACAAGCCATCTTCAAGTCATCTTTAACAAACATTAAGGTATATTGTTTATTTTAGTCATTTCAATTCTTTAGTTTCTTGGCATTCTTACCTTCTTATATTCTTTACCATATTGGTTCTATTTTGACCCTCTTGACCTTTTTACCATCCACCATTTATCTTTACCCTTTTTATCTTTATCATCTTTCCTTCTCGACTATCATTTACCCCTTTACCATTTTCCCTATTGCCTTCTTGACCATTTACCCCTTTGTCTCCTTGACCATTTTCTCCATTGCCTTCCTTTACCATAATTTATCTCTACCAGATTTACCATTTACTAATCCCAATAAAACTACCTTGTCTTGGCCTTTTTCACAACACAAACCTAAACTGAAAACCACAATTGTGACTTGATTAGTTTTAGCATTAAGTTGCTTTATTATTTAGTCATATTTTTAGAAAACTTTCTTGCATTAATTTTAGTTAATTTTTGTTTTTTTTTTATTTCACTTTTTCTATCATTTAATTCAAATACATTTATTTTATCATTTAAACTTAATTATTTAAAGTAGATGGATTAATAGCCTCCTAGGAAGCTAACACTTCTAGGATATAGCTCACGCTAGGCAATCCACCTTTCTAATTGTCTAAAAAACAAGTTTTTTGGTAGTGTTTACTTATTTTTAGGTCATCCTCCTAATCCAAAGAGGATTTATCACAAATTCTACACTTCAATGCATGCACATTCAATAGATATTCTTTTAGACCCCCTTCACAAGTTTCTTTTTTCCAAAATTAAGAAAAGAAAAAAAATTAGATAGAAACATTTTGGCACGCCCAGTGGAACCCTTGAGTTTTATTGGGTTCATTATTTAATTTAGGACATTTAGAGTTACATTAGTGAAATTTTCATTTAGTTACATTAGTGAAATTTTCATTTAGTTTCATTAGTGAAAAATTCCTTTAGTTGCATTTTTTACACATTAAGTGTTCTTTCTTGCATTTTTAGTTGAATTTTAGTTGCATTATTAAAAAAAATTAAGCTTTATTTCTTTCTAAAAAATTAAAAAAAAGACAAACACAAGTTTTAGTTGCATTTTTTTAGAAAAATTTAAATTTTATTTTCTTTCATTTCTAAAAGAGAAAATAAAAAATAGTATTCATCCTAAGATTAGGATTGCATTTTCATGTTCCATTTAGATGATTTTAGTTGTTTTGTTTTCATTAAAAAGAAACAAAAAAAAACTTTGGGATTAAAATTAATTATTATACATAGTTTGTTTTCTTGTTTAATTAGCTCATCTAGTTTAATTTAAGCAAATAAAATTAACCATAGTGCACAAATATTACATAAACAAAACCATTTTCACTAAAACAAACATCAAACACACTTGAGACAAGGCTTAACTAGGATTTCATCACCTAACAGATCACCTTACACTTTCTTAGTTATCATACTTGGATTTAATTACTAAGGGGATAACCAACTTAGTCCTCTAGTTGAGTATAATCTTTGGTGATCAATATATTATCTAAGCACCTACACTAGCTATGAGATTGTGATGTGAGGGGAGCAATCCCCAAGTATCAAGCCATGTACTTGATCTAATACAGACTTCTTTTTGAGCACCTAAATACAAGCCAAAATGAAACATAGATTGCTTTCTAGGGCCTATTCAAGCCAAATTTCCTCTTAACACTTTTATAAAGCATAAGCCAAAGGAGAGATTAAAAGGAATCTTAGGAATTAATGCACTCCTAGTGAATGCATTGTTTGCCTTAAATCTTATTTGATTACTTTTTTGTTTTGAGGTGTGAGAATGTATTATTACTATCCTATTTTTTCATATGGTTCTTACTTGGCAACAAAGAAGGGAGCTTGAGGAAAAAAACTCACCACCAAATCAACCAACCTATTCCACATATGCATCTATGGAACATGTTTTTGAATCCATGGACTCCACTTACTCTCTAAGAAGTCCTATTCAGGTAGTCCTAGGAGATGTATATTTTTCTACTTTCCTAAACAATAATCATGCAACCTTACAACATTACCTTATAACTACATCTTACCAAATGTTATAATTATCTACAAGATCTAATGAATCTAATAGAAAGCATAAATAAGAGATGAACTAGTAATAGTAATAAACAAGAGCTATATATCTAAGATAATAACAAAAATGAATAAATAACTCAAATATGATGAATTACTCTGATAATTAAATATTATTTTGATGTGGAATACATAAATATCAATTGTTTATATAGAGCAAGACATATATGATAAAGATTAGAGAACTCATATAACACATGTCGTTTAACTGATATCTATCTACATGAATAGTGGAGTACAACTCCACACTAACAAGATAGGTGTCTAACTTGTGTAAATAATCAACACAATTTGACTATTAGTTAAACAACCTTATCCTATCTTACCATGAATAGTGGAGTATAACTCCACTGTAACAAGATAAGTGTCTAAATTAACTACTAGCTAAGCAAGCTTATCCTATCTAGTGCAAATTATTAATAAACATAATAAACTAATTACAATAAGTAATTAGTGCACCAAAATAATAAATACAAGTAAATGAAATAAAGTAAATAAATGCACCAACACCCCCATAAGTGAAGCTTAGGTAGGGCTATGCAGATAAGATTCCTAACAATGTGTAGCCATATTAGGTACTCTATACAAATAGATAAGGAAAGGAGAAAACATGAAGGAAAAAAAACTCCTCAAAATGAAGGTCTAAGAGACCCCCTGAAGAATTGATGTCCCCTAAATAACTGATGTCCTACACCCCCAAAAGAGATTACAAGTGAAGATACTTTATCTCAGTGAAAGGTTTGGCAAAAATATCTACAATCTACTTATAGGACAATATTTAAGATTAATTATCTTCACCTAAATCAACTCTCTGATAAAGTGCATATGGATCTCTATGTTTTTGGTTCTCTAATGATGAACTAGATTATTTGAGATTTGGATAGTGTTGACCATTTTTGCCCATCAGGCCAAAATTGGTCCCCTTTTTTCCCTTGCTATTCAAAGCCAGTCAATTTTGGGTTGCACGAGTTCAAGCAGCTTCAAGTTTAACCACTTGGTTCTTTCAGTTTTGGTTTAATCAGCTAGTTCAACACTAGTTCAATGCGCTAGCTCAACACTTTAGCTAGTTCAATTGGCTTGGTTCAATGCGTTGGTTCAATTCCTTGGTTCATTTCACTTGGTTCAATGTTTAAGTTCATTGGCAAGTTTGTCAGCTTGGTTAAATGGGCTTAGCGTGCAGCATTGAACCATTGAACTAGTTCAATGAGTGGTTCAAGTGAACGGTTCAAAGGCTTGGTTCAATAGGTTTAGTGCATAGCATTAAACCATTGAACTGGTTCAATGAATTAGTTTAATTGCTTGGTTTATTGGTAAGTTCAAAAGATTAGTTCAATTGACTCAGTACGCAGTGATTGAACCATTGATCCGATTGAGTTGTTGAACCATTTTTTGTTCAATGGGTTGGTTCAACGGCTTGGTTCAAGGGTGTGTCCCAAATCTGAAGGGTATTCCAGGTTTAATAAGCCCTTGTAAAGGGCAAGGAGCGCTTCAAAGAGGCCATGAGGAAACACTTTAGACCTTTCATAATTTTGTAAAGACAAAGTCCCAAATTCCTTTGGACTTTTTGTCTGAAGGAGTTCCTTTGGACAAAAATTCTGAAGGAATTCAGGAGGGGCTACAGACCAAAGAACTTGAAGGATTGGTGGGCAACTGAGACAAATTCTCATAGACTTTTGTCTACAGAAAAATTGTTTGTAGAAAATCCCAAGGCATAAAAGCCACAGAAAGGGGCTGAAGGAAGAGCCCAACCAAGAAAGACAAAAGACCCATGAAAAAAAAGCTATAAGAAAGACCTGATGGCATTTTTCCAAGGATGGCGACATCCCAAAAGCTGTCCATTTTAAGGAGACAGACTAGCCATTGGGTGACGACTGCGTGAACGTCAAATTTAACATAGTGGAGTAGCTGTTTGTTTTTGAAATGTCTGAGCACCAATCATGGAAAGAGCCAAAAGAATGTAGCGACCCACCAGAAGATCACCCCCAAGGGATAAAAAAGCAAGAAGAAGACAAGGAGCAGAAAAGACAAAGCATCCAACTGGCAAAGGGAAGGCGAGTTATTGCCAGACGAGTGGAGCAGCCTATTTTCTCCGGTTGGCATTGATGAGGGGACAAACTATAGTTTGTTTGCAAAAAAGAGGTGTGGCCATGTTCTTACATTAATTCTTGAATTCCAAAGTCAATTTTGGTGATTGTACAACATGGTTCCAGTAGGCCTCTTCTAAAAGAATGACATCAGTAATAGTGGCTTCCTCTTCCCAAGGTTCAGAACGCACATGGGCCACTGGCAAAAAAGGGTGCCAAAATCTTTCCCAAGAAGCACCAAGTTCTCTTCCTCTTCCTATATATTGTAAACTTCTCTTTTGATAAGGGATCGACTCTCAGCCTTAAGGCAAAACTCCACCCAAAAATCTCTCAGGCTTGTAAGGCAGAGCTCTACCAAAATTTTACCTTGAATCGAAAGATAGAATTTTTACCTCCATTCTGAGTTTTGCATCTTTAGTATGTGTCTATGCCTTGATTCTATGTTAAGTAATTTTCTTAATGCTATTTCAAAATGATTTTAGTATGTCTGGTGCATCTTTTGAGTTTCCTTCTATAGGTCTGTTAGAAGTGCCCCTAGAGGAATATAGGTGAAGTGAATAGGTTGTTACAGTGTGTCTCAGAATGCCTCTAGTAGTTATTTCCTCCCTGTATCTCCACAGACCCCTGACCCACTAATGCAAATAGTTTTCTCATGTTAGATGAAGTGTATGGGAGGTGGTTCTCAGTGGAAAGTGTATGTTCAGGTGGAGTGGATCACACTTTTCTAGTGTATCACCTTTTCTCTTTTTAGGTTAGGTTCTATTTTTAACATCTCTCTCTCCCTTTTCATCCCCCCCTTCCTTTTCATTTTAGTTTTTAGCAATAGGAGAAACTAGGACTTGAAAGATACATCAGAGGGAGCTATCCTTCATCTAGAGACTCTCCCCTCTAGCTTCACTAGTCCCATAGGTGAGATGGGAGTTTCCATTATTGTGTGAAGAAGGCAGGAGCTTGGCCTCCTGCCAAGGGTGCAATCTTTTGTGTCAACAGATAGTGTTATGGTTATCACAATAGATGATTGATGGCTTTTAAAATTTAACATGAATCTTAGTGAGAATATTCTAAAGCTAAATAGCCTCAGTAATGGCACTAAAATCACCATGATACTCAGCCTCTATAGATGAAAAAGCAATAACATTTTGTTTCTTACTCTTCCAATAAATGGCACCATATTTGAAGTGAAAGCTATAACCATAAGTAGACTTATGATCATCATAATCACCAACCCAATTAGAATCTATGTATCCCACCAAGTCTAAACCTATACCTACTATATAGTGAATCTCGTACCTGATAGTGCCTTGAATGTAGCTCAAAATATACTTGGAAATTCTCTAATGAATCTCATGTGGTGTCTACATAAAGCATGAAACCATGCCAAATGCATATGAAATGTTGAGTCATGTATGAATTAGATAGATGAGGTTTCCTACAAGTTGGCGATATAATGTGGCATCAACCAAGGGAGTGGAATAATGAACCTCAAGTATAACTCTAGATAAGAAAGGAGTCAGTGCAGGCCTATAATCAGCCATGTGAAATTGAGCTAACAAGTCCATGGCATAATTAGGCTATGAAAGTGTAATCTTGAAAGAATATTGTGCTATTTAAATCCCAATAAAATAATTCAATAATCCCATGTCTATCATAGAAAACATATCATGAAGTGCAGTCTTAACACTGTTGATGATTGATGTTATGCTCCCTGTAATAATGAGATCATCAACATAGAGCACCAAGTATAATAGTGAATCCTCCTACCAGAGAATGTAGACACTCAAATCCAAGTGACATCTTGAGAACCCAACTAAGAGAAGAAATGTGTCCATCTTAGAATAAAAATCCCTAGGGGCATGTTTTAGACCATACAGATACTTCTTCAAGTAGCATACCAGTGAAGAATCTTAAGTGAACCCCTATGGCTACTCCATATAATTATCTTCATGAAGATCCCCATTAATAATGTGATCTTCACATCCATCTAATGTACAACCCAACCATGAGCTACACCAATAGCTAGTATCAAGTGAATATAATTCATCTTAGCAATAGGCACAAAGGTTTTTGTATAGTGAATTCCTTCTACTTGGGAAAAACTTTTGGCCACTAAGCGTGATTTATACTTATAAATATTTCCATCTACTAAAAATTTAGTCTAATATATCCACCTACATCTTACTAATTTTATTCCCTTAGGAAGAGGAATAAGATCCCAAGTGTTGTTCCTAATCAATGAGTCATACTATTCTTCCATCACTGAATCCCACTCAACTATCCCTATGGCTTCTTAAAAAGACTATGGATTATAATTTGTGGCAATGTAGGAATGTCGAATATCATGTTGTGACCATGTTCTCCTTTTATCTAATGGATCCCTAACAAGAGGTTCTACATCTACCAAAGTCTATCTATCCCACAAAGGCATCAATGGGAAAGGATCTAGAGGAGGAGGAGTAGGAACATGACCCACTAAACCCTTATTGGGGAGGAAATACCTCATCATCTCTATGAGTAGATAAAATAGGAGTATCATCGTTACTGTTATCTAATTCTTCTAAAGAATAACAATGAGAAATTTTAGAAGACAAGTTTGAAGGACTTTCTTTAAAGTAAACAATTCTCACTATAATAAGCTCATGTGAATCTAGATCAATGAGTCGATATCCCTTAACACCATCAAGATATCCCACAAATATGCAAGTTTGGCTTTGTTTTTCTAAAGCATGATGCTTGTTTGAAGTTATGTGAGCCCATGTTCGACTACAAAAGACTCTAAAATGATGCACATCTGGCTTCTTATTACACTAATATTTAAGAGGTGTTATCCCCTTTAAATCTTTGTGAGGAACTCTATTATATATATATATATGCAACACAATTAATCACTTCCATCCAGTACTTAGGTACTAATGATTTTGCATGAATCATACAACTTACTATCTCTTTTAAGAATATATTCTTCCTCTCTACTACACCATTCTATTAAGGTGTGTATACAACTGAATGTTGAAGATAAATTCCTTCAAGAGCACAAAATTGTTCAAACTTGTTGTTCACATATTCCCTCCCATTATCTATGTGGATAATCTTGACATACTTCCCATATTGTTTCTCTACTAGAGCTTTAAACTTTATAAATCTATCAAATACTTCACTCTTGAGTTTCAAAAAATAAACCCAAGTATATCTAGAATAGTCATCAATAAATTTGAGAACATAGCAAGCTTTACTAAAATATAAAGTAGGTAATGGATCCACTACATCACTATGAACAAGTTCAAGGACTTGTGTATCCCTCCAAGCCTTCCCTTTATCAAAATTATCCTTTGTATGTTTTCCTAAGGCACAACCATGACATACACCCCCTAAAAATTGAATATGTGGAAGTCATGTAACCATCTCCTACTGATTAAGTTGTTATAAATAGTGGTAGTTTAAATGACCAAACCACTCATGCCAAAACTTGCTCACTGAATCAGTGTGTGAGAACAAAGTTGTAGAGGAAGACTGAGGCACAAAGTGGGAGAATGAATAAATTTGAGTATTATTATTTACTTTTCTCACTAAAACTAAGGCATTATCCCCAAATTTTTTGATTGATACAGAATTGGGTGTGAACTCAACTTTCCTATCAATATCAAAGTGAGTGATTTGTTAGATAGAAATAAGGTTAGTTGATAAATATGGCACACATAGGACATCCTCAAATACACCACTATCAACATCAGTTGTACCTTTTCCTATAACATCTACCTTAGAATCATCACCTATGAGAATATGAGGCAAGGAACTTGGTTCTAATCTAGAAAATTATTCTTGATCAAAACCCATATGGTGCAAAGCACCTGAGTCAATGACCCATGACTTGGGATAATTTGCCAATGCAACTAATGCCATAGCTTTCCCTTTCCCTAAATTTAAAAGAGTGAAATAATTCTTTGAATTGGATTGATTGATGTTATTCTTTTTGGGAAGACCCTTAAGGTCATCAATATCTTTCTTCCAACAATCTTATTCACTATGAAACCCCTTTTTGAAATAAGGGCAAGGAGTGCCAGTCTTTTTTTATGAATCCCCTTTCTTATTAGTGGATTTATAATCTCCTTGTGAGGAATATTGTTTCCTTTTTATTCTTATCTTTTTGTGAATTATTATGATTATTATGCTTTTTTTTACTTAAACCTATATTTGATGTTGATGTTAAAACTTGCTTATGTTAAGGTTGACTTGAAACTAGAGCTTGAGATTTGGATGACTTGATTAGACCCATAGCTATTAATTTTTCTTCTTCAACCATTATAATCTCAGAGAATACCTCAAATGTGGGCATTTGATAAGATGTTCCCAATGTGAGCTGATGAGTGTGAAAGCTAGAGACAAAGGATGAATATTCATGACCTAATTTGTGTAAGGCACTAAAAATCAATTTAATATCCTTTTTATCAATTTTATATTAAAAAATTTGTTCTCTAAGATCTATGACTTTAGTGATGTAGTCTTGTATTGTAGCATAATTTTTAGGATCCAAAATAATGAGTTCATTGTCAATTTGATAACCATGAACCTCATCTATTTTGACAAACAATGATGATAATTTATCCCAAGCCTCTTTTGGAGTTGTACATTTGTAAAGATGAAAATTTAAATCTAAATACATGTAAGACCAAATGCATCCAATTACTTTAGTAGTTTCAAAGAGAAAGTGTTGTAACTCTTTTGCACCAGTAGGTGGAGTAAGAAGATTTGTTATGTAAGGCATATATCCTAGCATCATTAATGAATTTAAAGCATTTTTTTCCATGTATTATAGTTGTATGCTACTAATAGTGGGAACTTAGGATTCCCCATGATGTAATTAAAAATAAACTTTCATAAAGTAGAAATCAAAGTATAGAACACACCATAAAACCCCCCTAAATTACTTAGTTTTATCCTACCTAGTAATTATTTTGGTCACTTTATAATTGAGTACAATTACAAGGCTAGATTATAATTTTTCCAGTTTACAAAAAGCTCATTTAGGCCCTCTAGTCTAAAAGTACAAAAAATATGCACTTTATTATAAACATTTCTACACCAATGTGTTGTGTTTGAAAAAATATTAACTCTCAAAAAAAATGGGACCTCAATTCGAGATCGTATGTGAAAGTTATGAGCCTCTAAAGTTGAAAAAATGAGGATGGGAAAAAGTTGCTATATAAAATCTAATTTCTATAAAAATATAGAAAAATATAGAAAAAAATGAAAGTACAACAGTGAATAACATGAAATTTTAAGCTATTTTAAAAAACAATTCACTCAAAAATATCTCCCAATGTTCAAATGGTGGGCTTCTGAAGTTGCCCTTTCAAATCTACCTGCCAATCCGTGAGGCCTACCAAAAAAAAAATTGGTTTACATAGTCCATATGGTCTTTAAAATTGTACCTGAGAGCAAAAAAAATTTGTCTTATAGAGTGACTGTGTCCAATTTAGACAAATTTTATATGGATCTATAGGTTTTGACATCTTTTGAACACAAATGTGAGGTCGTTTTACTCAAAAACACTTCAATTTTCATGTACCCACTGGATTTGGGTGTGGTGCTTCTGGATCAAACCCTTACCAATTTCACCTCTTATGCCTAATTTGAACAAAATTATAGATGATTTTGACTATCTTAGGTACTCTAAACTCAATGGTGAGCTCAAAAATTCTCCACAAAGCTCTAATTTATATCTATATACAAAATCAAAAACTGATCCTATATCTAGATATTTTTCTCTTGAATATTTAGCAATTTATAGATTTAAGATAGCTCTGGTACCATGTTAGAATTATCGACATGATCTAATGAATCTAATATAAAGCATAAATAAGAGATAAAATAGTAATAGTAATAAATAATAACTATATATCTATCATAATAATAGAAATGAATAAATAACTCAAATATGATGAATTACTCTGATAATTCAATAATAATCTAATGTGGAATACATAAATAGCCATTGCTTATATAGAGAAAGGTGTGCATGATAAATATCAGGGAACTCACACAACACATGTAGTTCAACTGATATCTATCTACATGAATAGTGGAGTGAAACTCCACACTAACAAGATAGGTGTCCAACTTGTGTAAATGATCAACACAAGTTGACTATTAGTTTAACAATCTTATCCTATCTTACCCTAAATAGTGGAGTGAAACTCCACTATAACAACATAAGTGTCTAAGTTAACTACTAGCTAAGCAAGTTTATCCTATCTAGTGTAAATTATTAATAAACATAATAAACTAATTACAATAATTAATTAGTACACCAAAATAATAAATAATAAATACAAGTAAATGCAATAAAGTAAATAAATGCACCAACACCAAATCTTGATTTCTACTCCACCTATAGATCTACCTTATGGCATGCCTCTGTACCACATGGGTAATACCTCTACTATCATAGGTGCTACTAAACCTTTAGTCACCCAAGCCTTATCATCGACCAACAACCCCCTTAAGGCTACCATTCAAAATCAACCAACCCAAACTACCATTTCCCTTATACCTCCTACCAATCACTCCTTTGTAATAGAAGTGCCTACCTATAGCACTACCCATCTCCCTCTGGTTACCTCCAATCTATCAAACACTACTTTACTTAAAATCCTTGTGGTATCTATACCCTCCATGTTACCATTGATTAGTACAAAGGTCACCACCCTTCCATCAACCACTAACCCAACTACCACTCCTACCCAACAAATAACCTCTAGTTTTCTCCATAATCCATAAGGGCATATGCTCACTACCCAACCACCCACCCCTACCCAACCATGAAATCCACATATCAATATATATCTTCTACCCAACCATTGGCATCCACATACCAATATGTGGTAACCTCTCAACCTTCCACCCACTATCAACATGTTTCTCAACCACCACCATAATATGTATCTTACAACCTCTCGGGTGCTCAACACCAAGTAGATTTAATGAAGATAATCATGGGAAAAATTACCACCTTATATTCATCTATCTTAGGTGCTCACAATACCTTATCCTATGACCAAAATTGTAATGAGCCCATCCATCCATCCATACCCATTAAGCCATATCCTCCCCAATGGGAACTTCCAAAGTTTTTTAAATTTCAAAGCAAAGAAAATCCCCAACAACATCTTATGGAATTTAGGCATGTTTGTTATCTCATCACCTATGATGATTCCCTTCTTATCTTCACTTTCCCAATGTCTCTAGCTGGCCTAGCCTTAGATTGGTATAGTGCCTTCCCCAAACATTCCATCTTTTCCTTCACCCAACTAGCCTAAAACTTCTTGGATCACTTTTCAATCAATATATCTAAGATATTTTCCATCTGCAACCTCTACTCCATCTATAAATTTGAGGATGAATCTATTTCCAATTTTGTGACTCATTAAATGAGCCTAATTAACCAATTTTCATTTTTCTTGCCTCAACTATAATTTATATATCTCTTTACTCAAGCATGTGTCAAACACATCTTATCCACATTATGTGTCCAAACCTTTTATACCTTTGATGAATATTTTACCATGGTTCGTAAGATAGAGAACCAAGCCATTGATGAAGGAAATCTTGAAGTCAAAAATAAAAACTCAACCTATAAAACTAATGAGGATCCTTCCTCCAATTCAAGCAACCAACCCAATACCAATACCAAGAACAAAGAAATTGCAAATGATATTGTCCTCAAATCCACACCTCCACCATCTACCAACCAACAAAACCTAAGGAACTAAACTACCAACTCCCCTAATTATTTAAACCAAAACCCAAGGAACCAAACTTAGAGAAACCATAAGCAATTAACTCCACTTGGGGAACCCTATGCTTCTATTTTGGAAAATTTATTACAAGCTAATATCATCCAAATTTAACCAATTAAACCACCCCATATAGTTTGATACTTCTCACCTCGTGTCTGGTTGGTATAAAAAAATTGACCATTATGCCTTTCACCGAGTCATAGGACATGATATCAATAGGTGTAATACCTTCAAATACCTTATCCAATCCCTCATTGACAAGGGGGAGCTTACATTAGACAACCCCAATACACCACCTAACCAAGCCCTTGACATATTTATACAACCTTTTTGAAACCATGCTCCTACCAAAAATGAGAGTAACAACTTTGAGTTCTCTCCTAACACTCATACCATTAACATAGTTCTTGACACACTCACTAATAAATAACCCACTCACCAATTTACCAACCCCTCTCTACTTATGGAAGTATCAAAGTTACCTTCTACCCTTTTTGGAGACCCAAAATAAGAAAGTACCTCTTCCTACTCCTTCACTCATTTAAGAACTAGAGTTACCAACTTCCCCTTTGATCGATATACTAGACCACACACCCATGTTACCTTCCTCATCAATTACCATGCAACTCCCCCCCCCCACAAAAATCATTCCTAAAAAGGAAATGTCCCTATCTACTCCTCCCATAGAAGAACCATCTATCCCAACCTTACATCCTTAGATTGAAGAAGAGGAAAAGGTTACCATACCTATGTATCCACCTAGTGGATCATATTTTCTAACCACCATTTAGGGAATCAAACCTTTCTTAAAGCTAATACAAAAATTAGAATTTATCCCCAACCCTGACATAGATCAAGCTATCTTTTGGTAACAATTATGTCTCCCTTATGTTACCAAACTAGAACCTCCAACCCATTCTTTGGTAGACCAACCTAGCACTTCTAATAACTAACCAACCAAAACATCCACCCAACCAACCAAAATCTCCACCAAACTAACCAACCCTCAACCACCTAAGCCAATCAAGACCCAAGTAACCAAACCCCCTTCAAAACCAATAACCCAAGAAACCAAAGAGGTAAAACTACCCAAAGGCCCAAATCCTCAAATTTTACCTCCCTCAACCTTTCCCTCTATTATGGGTCCTCATCCCTCTACCTTAAGCATGAATCCCATTATTTTTACCAAAACCCCACCACCTCTATTGGTTACTCCTTCACACTTTTTTCCTAACACACCTTTTTTTACTACACCATCAATACCTAAGTCACCTACCTTGCCATCCTTTGCCTCTAGTTCATCAAAACCATCAACCAAGCATACTACCTTACCTAAGACACCTATCACCAAACCTACTTCTAAAAAACCTTCTACCTTAACACCCAAAACAAAAATTTCTAAAATTTTACCACCTTTAATCAAGTCTTACTTAACCATTCTACAATGGTTATTGAAAATCTCTTGAGCTTGCCACCCATCAAACCCTTTGACCCTTCATGTACCAAACCATCATGGTCCAATAATAATTTGATTTGTTTATACCATAAGACACCTAGCCATGATATAGATAATTGCAAATCTCTCCAAACTCTCAGCCATTGCCTTTATGATGAGGATGATCTATTAATGGATGAACCTCTTATATCACCCATACCAACCCAAACTACCCAAAACTTACCCACTCCTCCATTCTCACCTAATAATGAAGATGAGTCTGACCACTCTACTACATCACCCTCTCCTTCTATCCATACTATCAACATGGTCACTAGATCACAACATAAGGGTAAATGGAAGGCTAAGGTGTTTACTCCTTAGACTTACCCCTCTTCAAACTCCCAAGAAAACCATACATAACCATCTCCATCTTAAATCAAATGTAAGGTGTCTATCTTAAGTGCCCCCTAATCTAACCCTCCACAATCCAACCCATATGCAATATCTATACAAAAGGTTATCCACAAGCAGCTTCACTAGACCCCAACAAAAATGAGCTTGTATGAGTTGATTTCTACTCTCCCCATCACTGCCAAGCACTCATATAAGCCTTGAAATCCATATAGACCCAGCCTAATGACCCTCAAACTCTAGCTGTATTTGTTGGTGCCCTCTAAACTTTCAACCTTGTCACCTTTAAAAATTCAAAAATACCTTCTATCAACCTTGAGGACCTAGATCCCCCACTATTTATTATCACTTATATCAACTAAACCCATGTCAAAAGGGAGATGATTGATGGGGGAATTAGCATTAACATCATATCCTTTTATTATTATGACCAACTCAACTTACTAGACAACATCATGTCAAAATCCATAGTTTTCCTCTGATCTTTTAATGACACTATAGCCACTACTTTGGAAACCATCATCCTTCACATCTGTGTAGGACCCCACACACTCCCTAAACTTTTCTATGTGGTGGAATGAGAATTTTAATACATCATCTTATTAGGATTACCTTGGATTCACTCCATGTAATGCATTCCCTCTACCCTCCATTGATGCATTAATTTTGATCATGAGGGCTAGGTCATCAATATCCAAGTAGACACATATCCTTTCTGAACATGCAACATGACCTATCACCCCAATGATGTCATCGTACACCAATCCAATTCACCTTTATTAGTTACACTACAACCTCCAACTATCGATGAAATGTCAACTAGCTCATCCATCAATTCTTCATATATCTTCATAGAGGAGCCCTTGGGATCTATGTTTTCATGATTCTTGTTAGGGGAGTATCAACTTATAGCATTGGATGCTTTCCCTACTCAAGAATATGGGAACCTCAAACATGAACCTTCTTACAACCCTAACATCAGAACCATCATCCCTTTTGATCCTCCTAGCCATCAAATGAACTTCATCAATGGGGGACTTGATCGGCCACTTCTTACTCCCACCACTACCTCTTCCATCTGACCATTCACCTCTGAATTTTCTTACCTTGACAAACTAGCATTTACTAAATTATACCTTCATAGGTGTGCCTAGAAGGGATGTGGCCTTAGCCAATATGAACAAGGACCTCATGAGTTACCTTTGATCAAAACCCAAAAACCTTATGAGTCATTTGGCCTTGGGTTTATACCACATGAAGAACCCATCAATTCACCCAGACCTATTGACACCATCAAGGAAGACATCCCCTCATCACCAACCCAACCTCCTTCAAAGTTTGAATATTTTGATATCATTCCTCTTAATTTTTTTTATCAAAACCATTAGTTTAGGCCCCCTAACCTATCAAAATGATGTACAAATTCAAACCCTTCCTCTCATCCATCTTGAAATGGTATAAATTGATTCTCCTACCATCAATACCATCTAACATCAAGATGATGATTCTATTCCAACCTACCTTAGTGCCTTAGATTCTTCAATGCATAAATCCCTTCCTCCTAAATCCTTAACCATGTTGAATGAATCCAACATGGATATCAACTTAGGTACTATTAAGAATTCCCATGTTGTTAAATTGGGCCAATCACTGAATGTCGAAGAACTTTGAGACTTTTCCTCTTTCCTCCAAGACCGAAGCATGGCATTTTATTGGTCTTATGGATATGCCTGGGATTGACCCCACCATTTCTACCCATAACATAGTCACTCATCATGATTCCAAGCCTATTACAAATAGACTTTGATGAATGCATCCTCACATAGCCCTTTTCATCAAAGAAGAGCTTTAGTGTCTCCTATCTATAAACTTCATTCAACCCATTGACTACCCCCAATGGGTCTTGAATATTTTACCTATCACCAAAGCCACTAGGGTTCTATTAATTGTGTGGACTTTCATGACCTTAACCTCACCTACTCTAAGGATGACATTCCTCTACCTAGTATTGACTAGCTTATTGATCTTACATCTGGTCATGAGATGTTATCTCTCATGGATGGGTTTTTAAGTTATAATTAGATCTTGATTACTCCTAAAGATCAACATAAAACCACATTTACTACCCTTTGGGGAACTCTTTTCTATAGATTCATGCCTTTTGAGTTAAAGAACATTGGTGCAACCTACCAGTGAGCCATGACCTACATCTTTCATGACCTCATCCACACCATTATAGAGGATTAGGTCAATGATCTCTTGGGAAAATCTAAATCTTTCAAAGATCATCTAAAAGTTATCAACATTATCTTTGAATGCCTAATCCATTTCCATGTTAGACTCCACCCCAAGAAATGTGTTTTTAGGGTCCTTTCAAGAAATTTTATTGGCTTTATTGTCTCCCTTAAAGGAATCAAAGTAGACCCTACCAAAGTCAAAGTAATCTTAAAGATGCCTCCTGCTATCAACATTAAGCAAATCCATAGCCTTTAGGGAAAGCTTCAATCCATTCACCATTTCATTTCTCATCTTTTAGACTAGTGCCAACCTTTCCATCACCTTCTGAAGAAGGATGTCTCTTTCAAATGGAATAGTGATTGTCGATAAGCCTTTGAATCACTCAAACAATACCTTTTTCACTATCTATCCTCACCCCTCCTAACGATGACCAACCATTTTACCTATATATCTCTACCATTGACCATTCCTTAGGGGCAATGTTAGCTCACCGAGATGAACAACACAGACAACAAGTTGTATACTACATTAGTCACATGCTTATAAAATGTGAGATTTGGTATACCCATACTAAGAAATTATGTTTATCCTTGAGTTGCATTGACACCAAACTCTACCACTACCTTCTTAACCATAAAACCTATGTCATAACCAACACTAACCCACTCAAGTACATGCATTCCAAGCCATACCAAAACTAGCGTATGGCCAAGTGGCTTATGATCTTATCTAAGTTTGATCTTGAGTTCTTTCAATAAAATTCCATTAAATGGAAATTCATTGCTAACCAATTACCTAAAGCACCTTTGGCAGATCACCAACCTCCTTTTAAATTTATAGATGAATCCATTGCTACTCTTTCCCAAGAGGATATAACCTACCAAATCTATGTTATTTGATGGGTCAAAGTGTGAATATGGTGGGGGTGTTGGTATCATCCTAATACCCTTTGATGGTTAACCCCTTCCTCTATCCTTCAATCTTGATTTTTAATGCACCAACAATATGGCTAAGTACAAAGCGCTAGTCATAGGTTTCTAAATCACTCTAGCCTTGGGAACTAAGACAATCGATGTCTTTGGTGATTCCTAGCTCGTGGTCAACTAGGTCAATGGCTCTTATCAATGTAAGAATGATGTTTTAAAAAAATACAAATGTTTAGTTGATAAACTCTTAGCATCATTCAAATGTTACCTAGTCTAATCTATTCTTTGATCCACTAACAAATTCTTCAATAAAATGGCTTGCCTTACTTCCCAGATCCCTTCTCAACCTTCTAATTCCAAAATATTTATCACCATTCACCATTTTACCACACCCTCTTATAACCAATCCAACCTCCCTACCATTTATAATTTGGAAGAATCCCCATCTGACATTTAGTATGACCAAACTTTTAACTATTTCAACCTAGGCTTCATTCCTTCCAACCTCTCTAGGAATTCTCAAAGAACCTTTATTTAGAGTACCTCTTATTACACCATACTAGGGGAATCTTTTACAAACTTGGTTTTGACAATATCCTTCTTCATTGCCTACATAGCCATTAAGCTTTACATGCCATCGGTTAAACACATGATGGGATATATGGGGAGGGGACACTTTAGCGGTCTAGTGGTTGCTAAACATATCCTTCTCCTTGGATACTATTTACCCACCCTCAACCAAGACTATTATGATTATGTAAAAAAGTGTGTTAAATGTCAATAGCACATTAATTTACATCATGTGCCAGCCAATGGCCTCCAAGTATCTAGGGAATTTTGGCCTTTCTAACTATGGTGGATCGATCTCATTAGGGAAATCAACCCCTATTCTTTACAGTGGCATAGCTCCATCATCATAGCCACTGAATATTTCACCAAGTGCGTGGAAGATATTCCCCTTATCTCAACTAAGGTAGAGAAGATTGTCGACTTTATCAACCATCATAGCATTTGTTGCTTCAATGTTCCTCATAATATCATCACCAATAATGGAAAATATTTTTAAAAAAGGAAATTCTAAGGTGTATGTGATGTATTTGGCATCAAATTAATCTTTTATTTACCTTACCATCCATAAGAAAATGGACAGACAGAAGCCCCTAATAAAATCCTTAACAAAATACTAACCAAAGTCATCAGTGTTTCAAGTCATAATTGTCACTTGCACATCCCATTCACTTTATGGGCCTATCACACTAGCATTTGACCCTCTACGAGTGCTACCCCTTTCTCTCTAGTCTTTGGAGCAGAGGCAGTCTTGCCTCTTGAAGTCCAAATTCCTTCTCTTTGCATATCTTTACAAGATCTTATTTCTAAAGAATATTATCATCAACACTATTTAGCTCAGCTTGAGATACTTGATGAGCATCATTTAACAGCCCTCACCCACCTCCATATATATTAAGAGCATATCAAATGCACTTATAATAAGTAACTCAAATGAGACTTTAATATCAGAGATCTCATCCTAAAAAAAAACCAACATGAAGAAAAGTAAGGCAAGTTTACTTTCAATTGGCTTGGACCCTACATCATTACCCATAAGTATCGATCAGGAGCTTATCATTTGTCCTCTCTCAAAAGCAAACTAGAATTTGAGACTCTTAATGCTTCACATCTATATCCATATTTTTGTTAAAGAAGGATCAAGCTCACTCCTTTTGTCTAACTTAAACTCATCCCTTAATTACAAGATTTTCACCTTCACCCATCTTCCTCCTCCCCTTCTGAGGATGATTGATTATAACATAGAACCATGTGATTAACTACCATAATCAGATCCTAATCTTAAATATGGGTACCATGGCTCTACCCATAGCATGGTTCTCATGGACACTTTTTTTCTCTAACAATATGGAATCCCATGGTCATTGTCTCTCAAACCACCTCCTCTCACCTATCATTTAACCCTCTTACGTTAAAGTTTGGCTCTTATATAGTAAATTCCCTCATAAAGGTAAACCTTTAAACCTAATTAGACTTTTCCATGTCTAAAAACATCAAATACAAAATAAATTGGATACCAAAATATTACTTGGTTCAATATCTTAAGCATTGTAGACTACTCCCTTAAAAGATAGCTGCCCAAAAACAAAATAAAAATTACTTGCACTAAAGATAGATTGCTCCCTCAAAGGTCAGCTATCAAAATGCATTAAACAAAGCATCTAAACTTAGACCACTCCCTTGAAGGATGGCTAAGTTGACTTTGTCAAAAATATATAAATTTATTGGAAGCTTCCCATATCGATCAACTTCCCATATACATTAATAAATCAAAAGACACACTATCACAATCAAAGAAAATTTTAAATAATCTTGAAAGCCACAATCATCTCTCAAAAATCATAATAAGATGGAAGCCACAATCAAATTTCACATGTAGACTTCCTACATTGATCAGTCTACATCTAGCATATGACATGGACTTGTCTATTATCATTCTTAGGTCACTTATAGAAGGGGAAAACTTACCCACATAAGGTTACCATACACATTACCCTTTATCCTTCACACCACATATCACCCATCTTCCCTTTATATTATCTATAAATCAAGGGATTTTGAGCTTACTTGGCACACTATGATCAAGAAACTTGTTTAATCAACCAATGCACACTAATTCAAAGCATTTACAAGGCTTATGTTCCTTAATTCAATCCAACTTTGAGATTTGTTTTACTTTATCCTTGTCAACAAACAAGCAATACACCTCATTTATTATTCTCTCTTTGCTGATTCATGTATTCTTTTGGACCTATGTCTCACAATTTTTCATGTCTTTTTCCACATCTAGTATGGTCATCTAACCCATTTATGAGATACCACTATCGTCCATATAAACCATAAATGAAATAAAAATAACATTAACATCAATAAACCCACCTTCTAGGGATGCCTTTAACTGCAACCTCAACTTGCCTTCAACACACACACTTTATTTGCAAACCTTCAATCAAACCAAACCATGTGGTCCATCAAATTGGGGTAACCAATTTGAACACCTCTCACCTAAACCTTGTTGAACTACATTGGCCTGATGTCCATGGACTATGTAGGTATTTCTTGACTTCTAAGGGTAGTTTAGCCACTAATAATTAATTTCCCTCCCCTTTTTCTTCTCATTAATTTCCATTACTAACAATTCCCTCTTGCTTATAGCATCCTATGTTAAGGAAGATTTGGATTATTCCTAGCATCCTTGTATTTTAACATCATCTAATAATTCTTGCTTGTTTTTCCCCCATTACTGGGAGAACTACATTGGCCTAAAGTCTTTTTAGACTATGTTGGCAACACTCAATTACTAAGGACAGCTAGGCCACATGCCTTAATTTATTTTTACTTATCCCCAAAAATATCTTCCTCCACTTCTCTATCTATCTCTTCCTCCACTTCTCTATCTATCTCTTCACCACCTCCTCTCTTCAGCTTGTCAATATTTTTTAACCACTTTTCCAACTTGTCAATCTCTTTTAACATAAGGATTGACAGCATTCTTCATTAGCCCCTCTTATCTCCCATTAATCCATCACCTACTCTACTTCATTGGCCTCCCCATCACCTTTCCTTACACATGCTTCATGGCTCACTCCCTCACCCACTTTTCATGTTTTTTGTCCCTCTCTCCACTTCTTACCAACATTTCCCTTTATCTTCTTCCACCATCCTCATCCTTTCCCCTTACCCTTGGCAACTTGTCATACCCTCTTCCTCACTAATTCCACATCATCTTGTTCCCTTACACACTAATGGACACTTTTACATCCTTATATTCTTTGATACCACCTTATTAGATCTCTTCCACTGCTTATAAACCACCTTCATTCTAATTCTCAATTCTTGTTTTCCTCTTTCCCTTCTTTTCAATCTGGCATGCTTTATATTTCTTTTATTTCTTCTAGCATCCCATTTTTTCTTACATGTTCCACCACTCTTGGTTGATTTGGCACTCTCCCCACCTTTTCCATTTTTTTCCTCCATAACTAGCTTCTAACTGGGTCTTTATCTTTTGAGAATCCTTCCATAATTGCCCTTTTCTTCTCATTAGTCCCATCCTTTTATACTTTGCATTCCCCTTTTCCTCTTTCCATCTCATTACTCACTTATCTTTTTCATCTATGTGAGTATTCATGCTTTATATCCCTGCTTTAATTCTTCCTTTTCCTTCCTATCATCCCTAATCTTCATCCCTTATTTTCATCTCATTCCCTTTCATTATGTTCCCCTATTTATTCACCACCTCACCACTGTTTGGCTTGTCAATCTCTTATAATCACCCATTTAGATTTTTAATCTCTTCTAATAAGTTGATTAGCACATACCTTATCCCTTTAGCTTCTTATCCATCTATCCTTTATTTCCTCTCATTTTTTAGCCCCTTTCCTATTTTCCATCCCATTCTCATCTCCAACACTACCATCTAATTTTCTTTGTTTTTCCTCTCCTTACCTATCATCATATATGCTTACTTGGTCATGTCATCACCTGCTTCTTCACTCTCTTGTTATCCTTTTTGTGTTCAAATTTCACTCCTTTTTCCTTTTATTTCTTTTTCTTCCATGTGTTTCCTTGTTTTTTATTCTCATCACCAAACTATTTTTTATTTGGTCTCTTTTAGACCTCTTTTCAATTCTATCATGGCCTACCATATTTTTGATCCTCCCCTTACCCTTCATGATTGTTATACTTCTCTCCCCATCCTTTTCAATTATCCAATCTATAATTTCTTAGTACATTCCTCAAACCCCCATCTTCTACATTTTATTTTTCTTTTATTTTCTCTATTTAATTTCATTTTTCTCATCTCCCTTGATGACATTCTTTATTCTTCCTAACCTTCCTTTTTTCCTCCTCCATATCCATGCTTGGTTCCCTCCATCCTTTTCAATCTTCATCTTTATCTGTGACCTCATTAACTCCTCTACCTATCCCTTCATCCATCTCTTTGTCCACCTTCACCTCATCCCTTGTTGGATCTCCTTTATTTTTTCCCATTATCACTCCATGTTCTCACTCATTAAAGTGTGGTCACTAGTCACATTGCTTATACGTGCATATAAATGATTTCTTCCACATGTACTAAGACATCCATTTCTTCCTTCAATATTTATATCAGTTAAGCGTGGGTCATCCTTTTGTCCTTCTCCAACTACTCCCTTCATCCTATTCATCACCTCTTCAACCTTTAAACCCTTTACACATTTTGAGTGTACTTGATAGAGTGTGATCAACACACTTTTTTTTAGCCTTCAAAGCATTCTCATGCAATGCATTCGTAGGGCTTAGGTTCATTAAACTAAGCCCACTTTGGGTTTATTTTTAGTCCTTTTCATAAAAAGAACATCATGCCCTCTTCTCATCCTAATGTTCCTAGTTGATATTTTCATTACGACATTTATCTCTTGATTATATTCTTCACTTTACCATTAGTTTTTTTCATTATCTTACCCCATCTAATTTACCTTAAGTGAGATTCCAACAAACATAACCATAAAATTCATGAGTATCCATATAACCATAAGCATAATAACATTCAAATGATGACATCCAACACATTGTGTATATGAATACAACAAACTATGAAATATTTTATTTAGGGTGTGAGGATTTACATGACACATAAAAAGTTATTAGACTATACACATCTCACCTAAGGCAACTACATACATTATTTTCCTACCTAAGCATTAGGTTGATTATCTAGTGACTCTAGATTTGTGTTCAACCATCCTTCTACTTGATTACTCCCTGAATTAACATCCATAACATTCCCTATTTTAGTAGCTTTTAAAGGGAGTAATCTATTCTCCTCTTCCACATTCATCCCCATAGGGTGAGAATCTTATTCCACTCTGGGTCTTTCACCCTACTTGACCATTTCATCCATTACATCGCTCTACTCAAGTTGTTCTTCTTGCATAAGTGCCACCTCTTATTGCCTCAACACACATCCCCTGAGATAGTGAGGGTTCCCTCTATAGATAGTCCAATGATCATTTTCCCCAGCGCTGCATCTTATGCAGTTAAATTCTTGCCTTCTTCACTACTAAGGAGGTAAGAGTTTAGGGTCAAGCTCAGGTTGTGGGTGCCTTTCCTTTTGTTGTTGGTTTAACAATACTTCCATTATTTATATTTTATATTTTAGTATTTGGTAGATATGTAAATTCACCATATTGATTATTTTATGTCATGGAGGTCCTTGATTATCTCTACCAATATTCCCATCATTCACCATCTTCACCCTTGTGTATTTCCCTACACTATCAGTAACCTACAAAACTAAATAACTACACAATGTGATACTATTCATAACATGATTCTTTAAATATAAAACTAGACTATTATTCCTTACTGACATGATTATCTATTCCATCAACTAGGAGGATCCTATGATGTTATTGATTCCCTTAAATAATCTTCCCACTTGAAATGGTCATGTCTACTTACTTTTGCATATCGACATGTCACCCTTTATCTAATTGGTCATCTCAATAAAGTCATTATGCACCGTCATGATATCTTTTTATCACCCTTATCATCTGATATGCATCTAATGTATTTTCTTACTTTGTCATCTTACTATTCTTGTGGGTTTGGTAGTCTTTTACATCATTTTCACCTTTTCCTTAGTTAACATAAATTGGCTTCCATCCATGGGATGCTACAATGATCATGCGTTTGAAATTATTTCTATTTCTGGTGGTGGTAGTTCCAAATACTTGCCATAGTAGAAACTCCACCATCTTATTCAACTATATACTCAATAACCTACGCCATGTAGCTCCCAACTGGTAGTGCCTCTTCTAAGTGGAACCCAAAGTCATTATTTCTAAGGTAATGGGAAAAATTATGTAGACATAGACACCTTTTTCCCATATTGGCTATGCATCTCTTGAGTAAGTCATAGTCCATCCTCTATTGCTCACCACACTACTAATTTTCTACCTTTTAGAATCTACTTGACCATCAAATAAATTATTTTTAGGTTGTCACTTTGTTACTACCCTTAAAAATTGGCTTTTAGTGATGATGACCTTTCACCAACAGGATTATGTAGATCTTGATAGATGCCCATCTCCTAAAACTCAACTCATAATGATACATTCCATCAATGTGCTTATACCCTCACATAATTTTAGAAGGTGTAACCTTCTCATGAAGTCACATATTCTTTATCTTATCTCTACCATAGGCCATTTATGGTGCTTAACCTTGTTGTTACCCACTTATTTATCTTCAATTGCCCATATGTGTTTCCTCTTCCTAATGCATGTGGGATTATTATTGTGACTATTCACCAAACTACACCATAACACCTCACCATTACCAAAATATCAACCCAAACCTACCCATGTGGTATTTCACATTGGGGTAACCCATCTAAACTCCACTAAAGAGATACATTGGGCTTGAAGTTCTTTTGGATATTTTATATATAAAACTATGTAGGTAGCATCCATTTGGCCTAGTGCATTTGGAGTCATCTCGGGCACCCCCTACTAACCCATCCCTACCTATTCACCTTTCTCCACCATGACATTGGTTGTTTTGACCCAAATAGTTTCTTATTTTTTGTAACAACCTTGCCTTGATCCTTTCAACCATATTGACCAATATTATCATGTTGAATATTTGAATTTTCACTACCTAGTGCACAACCTGACCATTTGTGTTTTTTAAGGGAGTACTTCCTAGCTTGGATACCTATGAATAATAATGATTAAGACACTACCAATGTGCCCAATCATAGTTGTGATCACGTGGTACATTGTTCACTTATCTCTTAGAATTTGACCCTTATTTTACCAACATTGGAAACTTTCATTTATGTGTGATCTCAGCCATCACACTTAGTCATATTTTGTGTGTGTGTTTACATTTCAATTTCCCAACCCTTTTTTTTCACCAAACTCTTATCAAACCTATACCTGATTCCACTTTTCCTCATCAAATACTGGTTTGAGGGGGAAAACCTCTTCCCATACTTGGGGCATCCTTCAACCAAGCAATCCATTTTTTAATTTGTATCTTTTTAATTCAAAGTCAAATAATAAAAAGGGGTATAATATAGACACTAGAAAACTACACATTTGTAATTCTAAATGTTTGAATGCCTCAAGACCCCCTAACAACCCCCTAAACCTTATTAACCCTTAACCAACCCCTCTTAACCTAACCAAATCATTATTCTCCTATGATTATTCATATAGTAATATTCAAAAGTACTATTCACTATTCACTGTGGGATCCACTATCACTATTCATGATGACATGGTAGGTGACATGGCATGAGATATGGAAAGTGACATGGAAGGTGATATGTCAAGTGACATGGATTGGAAGTGAGGTGGCTTGAAGTGGGACATCATACCCCACCTGGGACCCTCCTCCAAGGTACCTAATGACATCATTAAGCACCAAAGGGCCCCTCCTTTGAAGTATGGTGCATTTTTATCTATGGGAGCATTAGTCAACATGTGTTTTTGTCCACATGCATGGATACTGGTGCTAAAATTCATGGGGCACTTAGATAAAATATAGAAGTGAGTGGTTAAAAGTATTTTAGACCCATGTGAGCCCATGTGCGTGATTCCCACTCCATTTTGGACTCTTTAGCAAGTTGGGAGACAAACCAACCAAGTGGGAGACCTATTAGATAAGTAGGAATCTCAAACCCTTTTATTTCATGACCACTCATGCACCCACATGGAGAATGGTGCCAAAATTCATGGGGAACTTATACAAAGGACAAATTATCTTGGTAAAAATTCCTTTGGCCTCATTTGAGTCCATGTACATGATTCTCACAAAAAATTGGACTCATGTGCAAGGTGGGAGACAAACTAATAAGGTGGGAATCCCACCACCCTTATCCCCTTTGTCATTTATGATCCCACTTGAAAAATGGTGCCATAATTCACTATTCTAATTCTTTGGCATGTTTCTTGATAATAAATGCTATAAATATGACCCTCCCCCTTCACTCATGGTTAAGTTGGTTTTTGGTAAAAATCACTTATCTTGAAAGTTATTTACTTTTTCAAGGAGGTTAATCATCCATCTTGAATAAGAGATCAAGAAATGAAACTCTACCTAAATCTTCAACAATCCATCTTCAAGTCATCTTCAACAAACATCAAGGTATATTGTTTATTTTAGTCATTTCAATTCTTTAGTTTCTTGGCCTTCTTCCCTTCTTATCTTCTTTACCATGTTGGTTCTATTTTTACCCTCTTGACCTTTTTACCATCCACCATTTATCTTTACCCTTCTTATCTTCAATACCATCTTTCCTTCTTGACTATCATTTACCCATTTACCATTTTTCCTATTGCCTTCTTGACCACCATTTTCCTCTTTGCCTTCTTGATCATGTACCCCTTTATCTCCTTGATCATTTGCTTCTTTACCTTTCTTTACCACCATTTATCTCTACCAACTTGACCATTTACCAATCCCAACAAAACCACATTTTCTTGGCCTTTTGTCATAATACAAACATAAACCAAAAACCACAATTTTGAATTGACTAGTTTTAGCATTAAGTTGTTTTATTGTTTAGTCATCTTCTTAGCAAACTTTCTTGCATTAATTTTAGTTATTTTTTATTTTTTTATTTCAGTTTTTTAATCATTTAATTCAAAAACATTTATTTTTTCATTTCAACTTAATTATTTAAAGCAAGTGGATTGATATCCTCCTAGGAAGCTCACGCTTTTAGGATCTAGCTCACATAAGGCAATCCACCTTTCTACTTGTCCAACAAACAAGTTTTGTGGTAGTGTTTTATTATTTTTAGGTCATCCTCCCAAGATAAAGAGTATTTCTCACAAATTTTGGACTTCAACATGCACATATTCAATAGGTATTCTTCTACACCCCCTTCACAAGTTTCTTTTTTTCAAAATTAATAAAAGCAAAAAAATTAGATAGAAACATCTACATTTCTAATAGGGTCACTTGGTGCTTTCCATAACACTTTAAATGTTGGTCCTATGCTTGTGGGAACCTTCAGTACATTTTTATCTAATTTAGCCTTTTTCTTCTCTCGTTCAAGCCTATGTTTCTCTTCAAGTGTTAAAGCCATGTTGATCTTATTCTCTTTCAATCCCATCTTCTTCTAAGCCACTCCTTTCTCCTTGACTATTTGAGGAGGTAGTGGGGAGTCCTCCTTGCTAGATGTCAGCACTAGTTTATTTGGAGGGTTCATTAATGGGGTGGTGCTAGATGTGAGACTCACCATTTACTTTATTAACTAAAGTGAGTTGGTCATGTTATTTTTTAGGGCTTCCTACATATTCCTAACACTAAGATATTTTTCTCCTTCTTCTATCTATAGGATATAGGTCCTTGCTCGATCTTCTTAAGTTTCCTCCTCTATTATGGATGTGAATCTTGTCTCTCTCTCCATATCTTTAATATTTATAGTATATAATGCTCTCAATCCCTTGGTGTTTTTATTTGGCTTCTTGCTAGAAGAATCACTCTCTTGTGTGAAGGTCACATGCTTCTTTGGGGTAGGAAGCACAATTGGTTCTTTAGAGGTAATCTTTAACTAAATTAACTTTGTGATCTCTTCTAGATTCTCACCCCATTTCCTTTAGAGTGTCTTCTCTTGTATCTTTTTCATAGCCTTCCCTTCATCACCGACTAGAGGGGGTGATCATCATCCTTTCTAGGATTGCTACCCTTCTATCATATTTTCATTTCATAATAGAGGTTAAATATCCTCCCATTTATTATCACCCTATAGAGGGGATGAATGTTTGTCCTATTAGTGTCATTTTCCCCATCTTTAGTGGCTTTAGCTCTAGAGTACACAAATTGTCACCTGATCTTACTTCTATCATGATCCATGATCTTGACTAAGATCTCAAGTTATTGCACATTGGGGATTCTCCTTAGCACTACCATGATATACTTGGCTAAGAATTTGTAAGGCAATTGAAGCCACCCTGATAGTTTTCCATCTATGAGTGCTAAGTACACCACATAAAAGTGTTGCATCACATCAAATGTTTTCATTCCCATTAGTTATTGGGGAAGCTCTTGAATGATGCACCACTCCTTCCCAAAGGATTTTATGCACCTCATAAACCACTCTTGAACCCTAGTCTTATACTTCTATGAGAATTTGGGTGGGAAAATGAAATCCTAATAATTCATTATAGGGGATTCATGGTTGGGTGGGAACACCCATAGGTGGTCATTATCACTATCTGGCACACCTATCTCTTATATTACTATCAAAATCAACATATACCCCAATTAGAAGGTTTCACAAGCTCGATGACATCCTAACACATTCTTGATTATCTCTTTAGCAATGAACTTAGAGATGTTTAATTTTACACCTCGCTCTATGTGGTGGGAAATGCACAATAAGGTCTTATTTATATTGGACCACTAGTCGCTAAGACATAGTTTGGTGTTAATAAAGTGTACCACTACCCTTATGTCACTGTCTTAGATGTCCTTAATGGGGAATGCAAACCTTAACTTGTAATATCCCAAGAGCTTTGTGACCCTTTTAACCTCCACCTTGTCCTCCATCATTTCTTAGATGTCTACGCATGTACCAAGTAATCCCATGATTTTACTAATGAGGCTCATTGAGATCTTTATGCACCATCCTCTAAAGTAGAATCAGTCATCATGTAATCTTAAGAGGAGGAAATGTACCAAGCCTTTTATCCTACTAAAACTTGGTAGCTCAAATAGTGTCATGGTGCCTTTGGTTACTAATTTATCTCTGATGGATATATTAAAGAGTGTGTTTCTTGATTTTATCTTCTTCCCCATATTCTACCATGCAATCTTAGTTTAACTATTACATATTACTTCTTATCCTATGGTTGTAGTCCTTTAGTTTACACATATGAATAAAGAACACCCACTTCTCCCCCACCATAACCTTAGGGTCTATTTTATTTCTATATATGTGAGTTGTGTGCTCACTTATAGATCTACTTATACAATGCTAATGCCCTCCACCAATTGTGCCTCTATTTTCATGATAGTTGCTTCTCTCATTGCCCATGCTTTCTTTACATCTTTCTATGCCTATGGCAAACTTATGCTTAGCTTTTCTTTCCCATCCTAAACCTTGTGTTATTGAAACATGGTTGTTTCATTCTAACAAATCCCAAAATTATGTTTGGCACTTATTCATCTTCATGGGAAATGTGACTGTGCATTCAGCTCTTGAGATTCATATACCATTAATGGTATCTTGGTCATCCTACTAAATTTATACTCCCCTATTTCAATACCAATTTGTCTCCACTCACCTCCATTTCAACTCAAGTTAGAATGTAATCTTGTTTACAGTGTTTCATTCTTTCTTGGGAGCTATGGATGGTTGATTCTCTCTCTAGTAGCATCTTTCAGGTTTGATGGCTTCAGCTCTTTGCTATGCTAATAACTCTTAAAAATGATAGTAACCCTACTACTTTGAAAATCTACTATTTTATAAGATGTTTTTAGCTACCGCATTGATGGCTTGTGGTGCATGGATTTATTTAAATCTATTAAACCCATAAAATCTACTAAAATCTACCACCAACTTCTCATTTACTATGGATATTTATTCTTTCATCATCATAGAATTAACTTTTACTAATGGTTTATTTAGTGAAGTGAAAGGTAATTCAAATGGTCACTTCTCACCAAATTTTTGGTGGGTGTAATCTATCACAATGGTCATTATCTTATGCTTAGTTCAATTTTTCATTACCTTCACCCTTCTTATGGTAACCTAGGTATAGCACTTCACATACACATGATTTGACCTCCTCAATTCCATCTCTTCTCAGTGTTTCACTTCCTTCAAATCGCACCTCTATTTCTTGGTTGATTTTTATACACTTTCATGCCTCTTTCTTTAGCCTTCCCTACCCCATACAAATCTTGGTACTGGTACTCTAGCACATCATTGTCTCCTCTTATTTTCTTGTACATGAAAATCTTATGCACCTTCCTTTATCAACTCGTACTTTTAATTTTTTAAACCAGAAAAACTTTCCATGTAGCTAGAGACTTAGGTGTCTTTAAAAATTGACCATGCTTGACTCACCTGAATAGATTTATGTGTGTGTAAGCACTAGAAGAGTTATCTTATGCACCTAGAAGTGACACTCTATTTCACCCAATATAAAAGAAACAAAAATAAGGAAAGATTTATCTTGCACCAATTTTATTATGGTCAAGGAAAGTAACTGACTTGTGACTAGGAAGTTGGTACCAGATAGTGTAAATGCCATCCTAGTAACTATATAGCTTCAATTTTTTACTGTTGAAATGCCTAAAGAACATTTCACCAACTAACATTCATAGATTGCATGCACCAATGTCCAATATGCTATGGATGACATAAGGTCCCATCCACATAATATGTAACTTTCCTAGGTTCTTAAGGTACTTAGAGTAATATAATAAGACCATTGTACCTTATAAAAATACCTTGAGCTTGATGTGCTTATTATTCCATACTTTTTGGCATTCTTTTTTTATCTACTGGATCCATTGTGATTGGGCACATGTCTCATTTAAGCACTCCAAGTCTTCTAGGCATGTTCTTAAAGATTCATGGCCATCCAATTGACCAATATACATAATGAGAGTAATATGTATTCCATAGGTAAAATAACCTCTATGCCAAACACTTTTTGAAAGGGTTTAGCCTTGTTCAGGTGCTTATACGTAGTGTGACAGGCCCACAATATTGTTGAAAAATAGTCATCCTAATCCCTATGACTAACATCACATATTTTTTTTGGAGAGTTATCAATGATGTCATGGTGACATCATGAAGGTGTTCTAATGAGTGGATGAAGAGATTTGATAGTCTATGTGATAAGACAAAGCATGTAATGTGTTTGTCTTAGTATGCTTGATGTTGGTTTAGTTAATTTTTAGATTTTAATTGATTAGAGGTGTTTAGGGATGAGTCTAAAGTATTGAGCATGTATAAGGGTTCATATCAGAGGTTCATGATGGTTATAATGTTTATGTTCATGAGTGGTATTCATTTGGTTCTTCATTATGGTCATCCTAATAGATTGGTCTAGTAGCAAAAAATCTGAGTAGATAATCTGATGACATTACCATTGCCACGTAGGAATGAGTCAAAGAGAGTTGGTCATATGGTTGTGATCACATTATTACCTAGTTTTTATGTGTTATATCTCAAGTCATACATCAAATTTTAGTCAAATATATAATGGTACAAAGTTATCTTCTCAACTAGAATTCATTATTTTCCCATACTTAGCCAAATTCGCATATGTTTAGAAAGAGCCAAGTAAGCATGTTGATAAGGTCAGAATTCACGTGCCTAGAGGTTTCAAGATAAAATGATCATATGGTTTTTTTCATTATTGTTCCTAGTTTATTTTCACTAAATTTTAGATCATGTGATAAAGTGCATCAAAAGATATACATATGCAAAGTTGGGCTCCTAGGAAATTTGACTATGTTTTTCCATAGCCAAATTTGCATGTGATAAGGAAATATGAGTAGGTATTTTGTTAATGTTATATATTTCACATGTGAAGGTGTCAAGAGAAATTGATCATATGGGTTTATTTAATTTTGAGCTAAGTTTATTTTCACTAAATTTTAGATCATGCACTGAAGTGTGACAAAAGTTATGCAAGATCAAAGTTGCTCTCCTAGATAAATTCTAAGCATAGTTGGATCTATGACAAAAGATTTAGAGAAAGCATTTTAATGGTGTTATATCTCTCATGAAAGAAGGTTTCAAGAGTAGTATGTCACATGGTTAGATTCCTCTTTTAAAGGATAACATATGGTAAAATGTATAGGCATGAGATTAATTATAATATATATATATATATATATATATATATATATATATATATATATCCAAAGTTAGACTTCTAGGCATATTGAAAGGGTCCCCATAGTCAATTTTGAAAGTGTTAAAGATCGAGAAAGATCGATAGTACACATTACTCCAAGAAGATTGGAAGTAGTGAGATGAGGATAGGTATACAATGTTTACAAACTAAGTAAAGGTAAAGGATAAGGATCCAATGATGATCAAGTGTTCATACAGATTGATCAAATGTTGAGAGTTGAAATTTAAAGACCTGATTGATCCACAAAGATCAATGGAGTGCATTGAGTCAAAGTTTACAAATTACACGAGATGAGGTCAACTACTAGATGTTTAACATTTGGCTTTAGTGGACTATGTGTTAAAGCTCAAATAATATTGATGGTGTGAGATTGATCCAAATATAAGAGGACATGAGATGTGAGCATTGTGTTCAAAGTTTATCTATGACCATTTGTATTTGAATGTGTGACTTTGCAAAGGAAAAACTAGTCTATGGTTTTTAGACCATATCTTTTGATAGAATTTGAATTTTCTAGTGATATAAAAAGTAAATATGAAGAAGACTCCATGGTGCATCTAATGGACCTAATTTGAAGATCTATAAATGTGTATAAATATATTTATGAAGGTTCAAATTTTAATATGTTTTTGCATATGTTCTACAATTGACCCAAGAAGATTAATTGAGCCTATGTAGATGTTATTTCGATGTTTCATGGTGAATTGGCTATTGGGGAGTGTTGTAGACTACATTAGGATTATTTATGATTATTTTATAGGTGTGATAAATTTATCTTGAGTATAAAAAATTATTAATAAGTTGACTATATGTTCAGTAATGGTGTTTCCATGTATAAGTTTTATGTTTGAGTTGTTTGAGCATATACAAAGGTGAGATAAGATGACTATGATCATTTGAGGATGTTTAAGGGGACATAAGGAGTGAACCCATATATTTTAAATTGGTCTTGTGTTCTTATTTTGCTTGAGTGTGTGTTAAATCGGTAAATAGGTCTCCACATGACCTATAATAGCTACAAGGGCCTTATTAAAAGGTGTAGCTTCTTAAGGGTGACCCATAGACGTAATGGCCAACAAAGATGGTGTTGATCATGATTAATCTATAAATAGTGAATCCAAATGTGTTGGTTTCTAGACTATTAAGACTTGGAAGAGGGAAAGCAAATGTGGATCTAAGTGAAGGTAAGAACCTTTGAAAGAGAAAGTATAAGTTAGTGAGGACTAATAGAGAGAAAAAAGGATCAAACATGATTGTCTGAGCAAGGTGTTGAAGATGATCACATAAGTCATTGGACCTAATAAGCCTAAAAGAGGAAGAATGGGTGAGTATGCTCAAGAGGCTATTTGAGAGAGTTTTGTGTGTGTGAATTATGGAATGAAGGATGGGTAGAGTGGCATGTGAATGTATTGATGAGAATATTTGTTTAAAGAATATGTATATTCTTTATTGGTTATAATTATGTTGATAGAATAACTATCTTTTTATTTGAGTGTGAGTGAAGGTAAGGTGAATATTATGTAATCTCAGTGGTTGATCTAAAAGGTAGATAGTGTGTGTACTATGTGTATGACCATCTAGTCATGTTTTTGAAGTTGTGATAGAGTTGTTATTGTTGTAAAAGATGTGTTGAGTGTGTAGAATTGAAGAGTGGGGTTAGCTGGGATATGTAATGTGTCCTAATTGATCTTTGTGTACTGGTTAAAATATGTAATGTGCTTTGTCCAATAGGAAGAGTGAAGGTAAAGTGTGATAATCAGAGTTTCATCATCAAGTGTTGAAGACATCAATTCAAAGGTGGAGTTGTTTATAGGTGTTATTGTGGCTTCTCAACATCTAAGGGGGTTGTAACCTCCTTGCAAGGTGAAACTTTTTAAAAGTCTAGTTGTTATGGTTACTTAGCTAGATAGGTGTAGAAGCTCCTTATGGGATTATAGTCTCACTAAAATTAGGAATGGTAGTTCCTTGATCATTTTTAGATGGTCTAAATTAGATCTTATTATTATAGGATAATAGTCTAATTTCAATTTCTAGTGGTTTTATTCCCCAAGATGGTTTCCCATATATGTCATGTGTTATGTGCTTAATCTTGCATTATCTTTCTTATTCATTACTATGAAAGATGTGTGTGCCTAATGAATGTATGTATTAACTAATTAAGAGTTTGGAAGGTTTGGAATTGAAATTGAAATATCTGGGCTCACTGATTCACCCCCCCCCCTCTCAGTGATTGTACCTCTAATAATTGGTATCAAAGTAGGTATTTTAGATGAAGCCTAATAGCTTGAAGGTGATTTGAAGTAGGTACAAAGATAGCTAAGCAGTTGAAGAAATAAAATCAATAGTAGAAAGCTCTTATCAAGTTACTTGAAGAATATATATGTAATTTGAAGAAAGAGTCCAAAGAGGATGAGAATATTATCAATGATCTCAAGGTTTAGTTAGTAGATGCCAAGATAATTTTGTGTTCAATAGATAAAGACATCATGTTTGATAAATAGGCTTGCCATAATAGTATAAAAGATGACAGCAAGGAAGAAGAAGTTGATCTAGAAGCTGAGCTCATGAGTACACTTGGTGAACTAAAGGAGTAGAAGAAGAGGAAACATAAAATTAAGAATATGATCAAAGGCCTTGAAGCACAAGTTAGTTATATTGAGGGAAGTTTGTTAGGTTTGTCCATGAAAGAAGAAAAGAAGTATCAAGAACATATCAGGTCTATTAAAGTGCAAGCATATAGATTAAAAGACATGGCTAACAAGGCCAAAGAGGATGAAGAGAAGATCATTATTATTGAAGATTAGTTAAAGACTACAAATACAAATCTAAAATCAAGAGATGATGAGTATACATATCTAAAGGTTGAAATGGAGTCATTGAAGAGTGAGCAAGTGAAGGAGAATGTAAACTTGAAAAGTAATGTTAAAAGGATAATTAGACAACCTAATTCAATAAGATAAGCAAGTTCTTTTCAAGGTCTTTGTTATACATGTAATAAGTATGGCCATATAGCTAAGGACTATATAAGGAAGTCAATCAAGTATGGATATTCATGGAGCCATGATAGAAGGAGTTTTTGGCCAAATATTGATCATAGTTCAAATCTATCAAAAGGTATGAAAGATGTTATTTATTTCAATTGTCATAAGAGTGGAAATATTGATAGATTCTATCCAAATAATGTTAATAGGTCTTTAAGGTATGTCAAAGGATATAGAGATCCTAGAAAGTTTGAGAAAGGACAAACTCAGGTATGGAAACCAAAGGTAATCATTGCCAATTATTTTAGTCATAAGGTTTATTAGAATGTTACTCTAGAAGGCTATGTTGCAGATCAATCTAAACTCAAAGGTTAATTTGGTAAGTTAGTTTTAAAAGATAAGAAGAGTAAAACTATGGTATGGGGACCTGAGGTAGTAAAGACTAAAAAGACTAACCCTGCTAAGTCCAAGAATATTGATGGATTGTTTGCCAAGGTGGAAAAATAATTAGAGATGGAGAGTCAAGAGTTTTTATTGACAGCATTTATTGAAAAATATAAAGAAAATAATGACATCAATTATTCAATTAAAGTCAAATAGGACTAAAAATCAAAGAAAGATATGGAGATATGGAGTCTCCTAAGTTTTGGGACTTTAGTGTCTCTATGTCAAAGGGGTGTCTCTATCTAAGCTTCAAGGAAACACTTATTAGTCAGAGGAAACTTGGTTGTTATCAAATATTATTTGGTAAGAAGGTATGAAAATAAGTATCTGAAGACTTGTTGAAGATGGCATGTTCCTGATGAAGCATGAAGTTAGGGGGAACTTTGTAATTAGTCAGGAAATAAGATCAAAGGACTAAGTAGTTGAATCTAAAATATAAGGTGTGGAGAAGAAATTTTGTGTGCTCAAGATGATAATGCCAATTAGAGAATGTCTTTATTTAAGGGGGAGCAATAAGTTCATGAGTTTGTTCTAGAGGTTTGTGAAGGAGCTATAGTATAGGATTAGAATGAGTGTTTTCAGGTGCCTAATGAGTTTGATGCAATGTAAATAATATTTTGATTCTTAGAAAGGTATTTTCACTTCTTTTTGATGTTCTTTAGGTGCTTTTGTGGTCTGAAAGTATGTTGAAGTCAAAGTAGAGAATTTTTAGTGCTCTTAGTTTTCTCAGCTTTTGGCTTAAGAATAAGCATGCCTAAAATGGGTTATAAGAAGTCAAATATCCTAATGGTTTGGAAGCTCAAATTTTGGTCCCTAAATGTGTGATGGGTATCTCTAGGTGTGAAATAATTTTTAGAGGTATACATTGACCAAAAGGAGGTTCGTTGGCTTTGTTTATTTTTAAGATTCTAGGGTTTTGGGTTGTGTTAGAAAAGTGGTTTACCTTGTGAATTAAGGTTTTAGGCTTATTAATATGTTTAATGGTCCAAATGGGTGGTCAAATCAATCTTCACAAAGAATTTAAGGTTTGTGGTTCTCAAATTATTCATTTTTTTGTCAATATGGAGGGCTAATTAGCTAGTAGGTTTGTGAAGGAAGTATGTTGTAGAGGATGTTCTTGATGATCCAAATTTGTTTTATTGAGTGGTCATATGAGAGTGCTATAAATATGAAGTCTCAAGTCCTAAATATGTGTCTACTAAAAATTATGGGCTCTGTAAGTTTCAGGTAGGGCTACAAGGAGGCTAAATAGGCCTAGTGTGAATAAGAATGCCTTTTTCTAAGTTTATCTAAAAGAGAAAGGTATGTGTGTTTCAAGGTGATTTATCAAGTTGGTTTACTTAATGTTTCATATTTTTTGAGTGGCATGAAGTTTTCTTGGTGGTCCTTATGGTAGATTGAGAGAGAAGGCTAGTAAGCATGTGTGATGATTCTTCATAATGTGTGGAGTTCTAAAGATGATCAAGATGTGAAATGTCTCAAAAATATTAGATGGAGTCCCTATCAGAGGATTCTTTGTGAGTTTCATCATATTTTAGTGTTTTGTGTGTTCTTTCTTCATTAACTATACTGTTTAGTTGAAGAGAGTGTTGGCATAGAACAAGAGGAAGTTATCAAGGCAAAGAAGTAGGATCAAGGTAAGGGGGAGTTTGTATCATCTTTATAATATGGTCCTTTCCTATTTTATATTATTTATAGGTCCTTGGGATCTATTGGTTCCCACTTTGTCATTGTGTCAAAGGGGGAGAAGTTTACTATTGTGGGAGTGCTTGAAGAGAGAAAATGTGAGTTGTATATTGTTATATATGATGGTTGTTGACATCAATGACAAAGGGGGAGATTGTTGGAGATTTTTCAATGATGTCATGAATATATCTAGGTGAGTGGATGAAGAGCCTTGATATTCTATGTGATAATGACAAAGTGTGTAATGTGTTTGTCTTAGTATGCTTGATGTTGACTTAGTTGATCTTCAGAGTTTAATTGATCAAAGGTGTTTAAGGATGAGCCTAAAGTATTTATTATATCTAATGGGTAATATCAGAGGTTTATGATGGTTATAATGCTTGTGTGCATGATTTTTATTCATATGGTTCTTCATTATGGTCATCTTGGTAGATTGGTCTAGTAGCAAAAAATTTGAGTAGGCAGTTTGATGACGTCACCATTACCACATGGGAATGAGTCAAGGGGAGTTGGTCATATGGTTGTGATCACATTAGTCCCTAGTTATCATGAAATAGATATAAATTCATGAATAAAATCATGGTCAAAGATATGAGGGTGAAAATTTGGCTTCTTAGTTAGAATTCATTATTTTCCCATACTTAGCCAAATTTACATGTGGCCAGAAAGCGCTAAAGAAGCATGTTGATAAGGTCAGCATTCGCATGCATGAAGGTGTTAGGAAAAAATTATCATATGGGTTTATTCATTCTTGTACTTATTTTATTTTTTATAAATTTTATATCATGCAATAAAGTGCATCAAAAGATATGCATATGCAAAGTTGGGTTGCTACGCAATTTGATTGTGTTTTTCCAAACATAGCCAAATTTGTGTGTGACAAGGAAAGCCAAGTAGGAATTTTGTTCATGTTATATCTTGCATATGTGCAGGTGTAAAGATAAAATGATCATATGGGTTTTTTCAAATTTGAGCCTAGTTTAGTTATGATAAATTTTAGATCATGTGTTGAAGTGTGGCAAAAGTTATGTAGCAACAAAGTTGGTCTCCTAGACAAATTTTAAGCATAGTTGGCTTTGTGATAGAATATTTTGAGAAAGTATTTTAATGGAATTATATCTCACATTCACAAAGGTTTTAGGAGTATTTTTTCACATGGTTGGATTCCTCTTTGAAAGGAGAACATATGGTGTAACTTGTAGGACACGAGATTGATTGCAGTAAAAGACGTATATGTCTAAAGTTGGCCTTTTAGGCATATTGAAAGGGTCCCCATACTTAGTCAATTTTGAAAGTGTTAAATCTCAAGCAAGATCAACGATGCATATTTTTCCAAGAAGATAGGAAGTATTGAGATGAGGATAAGTACATGATGTTTAATGACTAATAAAATTCAAAGGATAAGGATCTAATGGTGAGTGGGTGTTCATACAGATGGATCAAATAGTGAGTTTTGATAGTTAAAGACCTGACTGATCCATAGAGATTGATGAAGCATATCGAGTCAAAGTTTTTAGATTGCACAAGATGAAGTTAACTATCAAGTGTTTAACATTTGGATTTGTAAAATTATGTGTTAAAGCTCAGATAATATCGATGGTGAAAGATTAATCCAAATATGAGAGGACACAAGATATGAGTATTGTGTTTGAAGGTTAACTATGACCATTTGCATTTGAATATTTGAATTTGTAAAGGAAAAACTAGTCTATGGTTTTTAGACCATATCTTTTGATAGAATTCAAATTTATTAGTTCTATAAAAACCAAAGATAAATAAGACTACATGGTGTATCTAATGAACCTAATTTAAAGATCTAACAGTGTATACATACATAGTTATGAAGGTTTGAAGCTGACTATGTTTTTTTATATATTCTACAAGTGACCCAATAAGAGTAATTGAGCTTATGTAGATATTGTTTCGATGTTTCATGGTGAATAGGCTATTGGAGAGTGTTGTAGTTATATAAGGATAACCTATGAGTATTTTAAAGGTGTGATCAATCTATTTTGAGTATGAAAAATGTCTAATAAGTTGATTTTATGTTTGGAAATGGTGTTCCTATGTATAAGGTCTATGTTTGAGTTGTTTGAGCATACACAAAGGTGAGATAAGATGATTGTGATAATTTGAGGATGTTGAAGGGGATATAAGAAGTGGACCCATGTATTTAAAAGTGGTATTATGTTCTTTTTTTACTTGAGGGTGTGATAAATTGGTTAATATGTATCTATGAGACCTATAAGGCCCTTATTAAAAGGTGTAGTTGCTTAAGGGTGACCCATAAATGTAATTTCCAACCAAGATGGTGTTGATCATGATTAATCTATAAATAGTGAAACCAAATGTGTTGGTTTCTAGACTAGTAAAACTTGGATGAGGGAGAGTGAATGTGGAGCCAAATGAAGGTAAAAACCTTTAAAAGAGAAAGTGCAGGATAATGAGGACCAGTAGAGAGCAAAGAGGATCAAACATGCTTATATGATCAAGATGTTAAAGATAATCACATAGGTCATTGGACCTGATAATCCTAAAATATTTAGAATGGGTGAGTATGCTCAAGAGGATATTTAAGAGAGGCTTGTGTGTGTGAATTATGGATTAAAGGATGGGTGGAGTGACCTATGGATGTGTTGCTAACAAAATTTGTTTGAACACTATTTGTATGACTAACTAGTCATAATTTTTTTGACAAAATAGTGCTCTTGTAATTTGAGTGTGAGTGAAGGCAAGGTGAAGATTTTGTGAGCTTGGTGGTTGATCTAAGAGGCAGATCAGTGTGTGGACTATGTGTATGACCATTTGGTCATGTTGTTGAAATTTTGATATAGATATTGCTATCAAGGATGCATTAAGTGTGCAAAGTTGAAGAGTGGGGTTAGTTGGGATATGTAATGTGTCCTAATTGATCTTTTTGTATTGGTTTAAGTATGTAATGTGTTTTATCCAAGAGGGAGTTTTGAATGAAGGTGAAGTGTGAAAATCAAATTTCCATCATTAGGTGTTGAAGATATCAATTAAAAGGTGGAGTTTTTCATAGGTGTTGTTTTGGATACTCAACATTTGAGGGGGTTACAACCTCCTTACAAGGTGAAACTTGTTAAAAGTCTAGTTTTTGTGGTTGCTCAACTAGACAGGTGTAGAAGCTCCTTGTGGGATTGTAGTCTCACTAAATTTAGGAATGGTATTTCCTTGCTCATTTGTATATGATCTAAATTAGATCTTGGTATTATAGGACAGTATTCCAATTATAGGTTCTAGTGGGTTTTATTCCCTAAGAGGTTTTCCCATGTATGTCATGTGTTATGTGCTTAATCTTGCATTGTATTTCTTATTTATTACTATGAATGATGTTAATGCCTCATGAATGTATGTATTGACTGATCAAGATTTTGAAAGGTTTGGAACTAAAGTTTAAATATTTGAGAACACTGATTTACTCCCCCCTTTTAGTGATTATACCTCTAATAATTTTGGTGAGGCATGTCCCTAAAATTTTAATTAATGCCTTTGTGATGTCATTCACTTGGGGATGGTAGGGTGTCATTTTATGTTGCACCACCATATATAAATTCAATAAGATCTAAACATTTTCATTGATGAAGTATGCACCGTGGTCACTACTCAAGCTAAGTGGGAATCTATAATGACTAATGATATTTTCCTAGATGAATTTCGATACTATGGTGGTTGTACAATCTTTGGTCGACACTACTTTGGCCCATTTAGTGAAGTAATTTATGGTAGCTAGAATATACCTTATTCCTATTTTCCTTATCATGGGAGTAATAGGCCCAACAAATTTAATGGCCCATTTTTCAAATGGTATCTGGGCAAGCATGGGAATGAGAGGCATCTCATCTTGGTGGTTTGGTTTCCCTATACACTAGAAAATATCACATGCTTTGGCATATTATTTTACGTCATGAAAAATAGTTGACCACCACAAGCCTAGTTATATTACCTTACATATCATAGTGTCTCCATCATAATGGCCTATAGCAACCCCCTCATGTGCCTCTTATAGTACTAAGTCTCATTTGTACTCTAGGACACATCGATGCAT
The DNA here is from genome assembly GCA_037957365.1 of Torreya grandis. Classification (NCBI taxonomy): domain Eukaryota; kingdom Viridiplantae; phylum Streptophyta; class Pinopsida; order Cupressales; family Taxaceae; genus Torreya; species Torreya grandis. The sequence goes on along the minus strand of JARHVA010000781.1, from coordinate 3,855,000 downwards.
GACTTCATCATAACTCAATTTTTACAATTCCTTACCAATGATTTGAAAAGGGGTGGCATGATCCATAAGCTACGTCTCCTTAGCCATCATGGTCTTAGGCAGAGATCTAGAGGTCAAAAATGAAATGATTTATTTCAAGTCTTCTGGGACACATTGAACATTATAAAGCACATTAGGCATATCATCTTTGATTGGTACTTCCACATCACTATATTTGATGTGGGAGAGATGGATTAGACCTAAGTTCTATTTCACAAGCTTTGATACCATAGAAAATTAGAATTTTTGGAATAAAAAAATCCATTGACAAATGTGCCCATGCAAAATGGGATTATTCACCAAGTAATTAAGTACCTCTTGATCAGTGAAGAATATGAAAGGGGTCACCAGTAAATATTATCAAAATATTTGCAAGGCATAGACCATAACAAGTACCTCACACTTAGTTGTGGTGAATTTTTTTTCCCTTGGTTAGCTTATTTCTTGTGAAATAAATGGGATGATCCATTTTCCCTTCTCCTAATTGCATGACAATGAAATTGATTGTAGTATCAAAGGCATTGATGTGGACATGAAATTGATTTCCCTAGTTAGTAAATTATAGTATCAGTGCACTTACTATTTTGAGCTTTAGGGTTTTAAAAGCATCTTCCTACACTATGCCCCAATAGAATGGGCCATCCTTTTGCAAGAGTTCCTCTATATGCACTAAAACTTTTGCATAATTTCTTATGAACTTCTTGTAATACCCAAAATTCCCAAGAAAGGTGTGAATGTCTTTCTACATTGATGGGGTCTAAATTTTAAGGTGTATACACATAATATTTTTAACTTTTATCAAATACTAACACTTTACATCTTGTAAGAACCCATCATGACTCAATATTTTTGAGTGCAACCCTTAAGGGGTACACTGGGAAAGGGGTGGGCAGACCTTTTATTCTTCATAGTATTATTGTCTCTTATTACCACATTATTTCCAATCCATTCATCTCCTAAAACCTTTCCCTAAGTTATTTATCCTTCCTTGCACATTCCTCTAGTCTTTTCCTTTTTCTATCATTCTCCTTGATTATCACCCTTTTGACATTCCCAACAGACTAGGTCAACCTGGTCAAACCTGTGTAGTTTAGGGTCACTTTAGATCTCTAGGTTTGTTATCCTTTTAGCCAACCTAGCATAGACTTTAGGCATTATCTTGAAAATATGATAAGTCAACCAGGTTTACCTAACATAATCAACATTTTAAAATTATGTTAGGATGAGATAATCATATATATACAAAGTCATTTTGGTGATTATATAGATATACAATCAAGAGTTATTATTTTCTCACACTTCTTCACAATATGCTCTTCCACCATTCTACTTGAGGAGTCTTAACTTATGTTTCTTATTTTGGGGAATATAGTCTTGTGGATAGGTCTTGGATGCTTTGGCCTAATAAAGTGATACTTATGAACCATAACAACCTCTTATGAAGCCCCATTGGCCAAGGGAGAGATTGAATCGTGAAAAGTTCACATTCAGGAAAGTATATTCTAACTTTGTTCTCCTCTCTTTTAGTAGATAGAAGTAGCATGAGTGTTGGATCGAATAATATTACTCTTCATATTCTATGTTTTAGGGTGTTACTCATACTTACTTTATTTGAAGTTACATATACATATTTTATTGCTTTACATGTAACCCCTCACATTATGCCACAAGTTTTGGTGCACATTAGATTAGTTTGTTTTTATTGTTATTAAAATAGTTTACTTTATTTTCTATTAACATAAGTGAAATATCAAATCATAGGACTCTTTTAGGGTTTTTCTATGATTGTGTTAGACTGTAGGCTTTGGAACCCTTCCTAGCATGATATTTTGTGACAAGTGATACAAGTGATCCCCTAATCAAGTATAGCAAATCCCCATATTGGTCATGTTCCTGCTTAACAAGTGTATACCTAATTGGAAGTGTAGTTGTGCTCTATCTTATACAATTCAAGATTATTTCATGTACATCATACAATTTTGATTGCATACCTTCTAGTGAACCCAATTCAATTATTTTTGTCATCATTTATATAATATATTTTGACACATTAGTTTGATTTTATCGACCCAATTATTTTTATCTATGCACAAGAATAAGTAATTGGATTGATTAGCTTGACTTAGTCTAGGTTTTTAACACTTTTTAGACTTTTAGTTTAGCCTACTAGGTTAACCAAACCTAGCACATTTTTAGCCACTTTGTATTAGGTTCATGTACATCTTGATAAATCAGCTCGACCCAGTATAGGTTTTTATTTTCTAGACTTCCAAATTAGCCTACTAAGTTGAACAGCTTAACCTCGTGCATTTTTAGACATCCTATTCAACCTACTAGGTTGACCAAGTCAACCTAGTGCATTTTTAGCACTTTTTAGTAGGTTTATGTATTGTTTAGTCGATCAACTTGACCCAGTTCTATAGATTGGATCAGTTTTCTCCAAGGTTATAGATCAAAAATATCCTTCATTTCCATCTTTAAACCATCAAGGTCAATCTTTTATTCTGTCTCTTTTTTTTTAAACTTTCCTTTCAAGTTTATAGTCTTCAAAACTACCCTTGAATATCTAACTAGATTGACCTAGTTGATGCAGTTATGTGTTCTATGTGCTATCTAAAACAACTAGGTTCACCTAGTTGACCTAGTAGGTTTTCTAGACCCTGTCTTCAATAGTATTATCTCAACCATGTCAGCCTAGTTTTGTATGTCATGCATATAGTGTCTTTACTATACCTTGTTTCAAAGTTAGAATTTACCTTGTATGTTAATCACATATTTTCTTTCAATTTTTTCATGCTTAGAATAGTTAACATAGTCTAATTAGGAGGTTTTTAATTAACCACTTAGTTTCACTATTTCTATTTTATGCACACACGGCCAAATCACATAACATCAATAAACATTTTAACATTTGACTAGCCAAACCAACTTACTTAGATTTCATCAACAAGGGGGAAGCTAACTTGATTCTCTAGTCAAGTATAAAGCATGGTTAAAGGTATATTCTAGCTAAACACCCTTATCACTATAGTGTGTGAAGTGAGGGGGTAGGCCCTAATCCTAAGCATGTATCATTACCACTACAGTCCCTTTCATCATAAACTCACTTGAAACCATATATATATTTATATCTAATACCTTGCTTATATCCAACTCCCTATCAATTAAAAATCATTCTTAATAATCTAATTAACATTCTAGGTTGACCAATTAGCTAGCTTTACTTTCCAAGTTATCTGCTTACTCTTTACTCAATTATGTGTGTAAGAACTTACATTGGCCAGCATTGGTGCAAGGTTTTACTTTATGTGCATCAATTAGATTGGATAACATCAATTTAATTGACTTTCTATTTACTTTCAGCATTTACTTTCCTAGATTAGTTGCAAAATTATCTTGTTTTATTTCCCATCTTGTCAACAATCTTTTATTTTTCCATGTCTACTATATTAGGTTGACTTGGTTGACCTAGTACTATTATAGACCCTATTTTTTTCTCCTATTCATTATGCTAGGTTGACTTGGTCAACTGAGTATAATTTGTAAGTCTTGTTTTTACACTAGGTCAATCTGGTTGACCTAGTTTTATTTCTTATTTTCCCTATTTATCAACCTAATTCTTCATCTCTTCAAATTTACATTTTGTTAATTTCCCTTTGGTCAAAATGAGGTATGATATCAAAATATTTTTGGAAAAACTTAATCCATTTAGATCCTATATGGGATGCTCATTTATCCCTTTCTTTTCCTCCTAATAACACCATCACTCTTGGCATATCTCTTCTCCTCCTTCATCTATAAATTGTAACATGGTGTAAATAACACCTCAAAATTAAGTTGATGGATCCAATCCTTTTTTCACCTACCTATAAACTTCTCAAAATCTTCAAAATATTTTATGAGTAATTGACGCAAGTTTATTTAACAATCCTACTAATAACCCTTCTTCTAATAATCCTCCCCCCAACACCAATTCAAGGAGATCTCTTTCTAACACCAACCTACCACCTGATACAACCCAATTATTAGACCAAGTGATTCAACAAATGAGCATTATGTAAAAATTGAATACCAATCAAATGGTGTAACTTCAACAACACTTGATCAATGTGGTTAATCAACCTCTAATCATGCATCCTCAAGAAAATCCTAATTATATTCCTCCACCTCTTAGATAATCCTTATGTAATGTTATTCCTCAACCAATAATGAATAACAAGATGATTCAAACCATTCAAAATGAGCCTTTATATCCCTTCATTGTATTTATTGACATCGATAACATATCACCAACTATCAAATATGATGGGACTCAAGACCCTACCTCATTTCTTAAATCCTTTGGTAATCTCTACAAAGAGTGGATCCAAACTAATAAATTTACTACTACTAAACTCTTAGTTTAAATTTTCAATGGTGATGTATTAGAATGGTATAATTAATTACCCCAACATTCTATTTGGAAACTTGAAGATTTGGTCAATCCTCTAGTTAAAGAGTTTCAACACAATGATCTTCCTAAAAATTGTCTTAGCCATTTCACAAATACTAAGAAATCTCCTAACAAATTGACTCGTGACTTTATTAAAAGATGGAAATCCTTAACTCATAAAGCTAATCATAATATGTATGATGATAACCTATTCAAACTCCTTATCACTACTTAAACTCCTACTCTTAAATATAAGCTTCAAAACTTTGCTCCTCAAACTCTTAATGAAGCTCTTGACCATGCTAAACAAAAAGACCATATTGGCTAGATCAACGAGCAGACTATCCTTACAGACAATGTGCCCAATCAAAGCATCAAATGGCATTGCAAAAACACACTTCTTAAGGTTCAATGAAATTTGCAACTACCTACAATAAATTTCAAACATTAGGCATAAATTATCATAGTGATCTTTCACTAACCCATACACTATCCAATCATCTAAGTATACTTTGAGGAACTTGCTAATGAAGTCTTTGAAAGTGGTGATCACCACTTGGGAGAACATTTTTGGTGTATTATTTAGCCCAAAGGGCATCACATTATAGTGAAATAACCCCATTCAATTTCAAAGGTGGTTTTGGGCTTCTCCTCCTCCTTAATTTGGACTTGATGGTATCCTAATAACCCATCATTAAAGGTGTATATCTTGTAACTTATGATGCCATCCAATACTTCTTCGATGAATAGAGTTAAAAAAGGGTTGGTTATATAGGTAGTGTTCAATAGTTTATAATCAATAAAAAATTAGATGTGCCCATCATTTTTTATGTTGATGACCATGTGGATAACCCTTAAAATTCTTATATGGGTTAGATGATATCTTTATCTATCATGCCATTGATCTCTATCTTGACCTTGGCATAAATATTTGGGTTCATCCTGTAAGGTTGCTTCTTGATGGGTCTTGTACCATCAACTAGTTTGATGCTCATCTTCCTAAGGGATGGGTGTGCACCTTTCATATCCTTGTAGTTTTATAAGAACAAGTCTTGAAATTCCTTTAGGAGATCAAAAATATGTACCATCTCTGTGTCAGACCAATAGGTACCCAGAGTGGCAATATTCAGTTGATATCTACCTTGGTAGTTTTTAATGGCACTCGGTAAGGTTCATTATTCTCTTGGTGTGAATTCTTGACTTATTTTCTATCCTCAATTATTTCTACCCAAATATGGGTAAGGTATTCTTCTTCTGGGGTTTCATCCTTAACTTGGTGCACTAACTTCTTTTTCCCTATAAAATTCTTCCAATTACACACCTTTCATGTGTCATCATCTTCATCACTAGAGTCATTTTTGAGAGTTTGATCTTTGATGAAGTTTGGGAGTGATAACCCTTTTTTGTTGAACATGTCTTTTAGGCACTCCTCCAATATTGTAGTGTCCTCAAACACTGACCTTCAAACTACTTGAAATGGCTCAATAAATTTAAGGTTTTTTAAATAAAAGGAGAAGGTATGGACAAACTACTCCTTAAGGTAATCCCAATTGGATATTTTGAAATATGTCTCATTGAATATGTACCATGTTTCTGGCCAAGTCTTCAAGGTCCTATAGAAGAGGTGCACCCATATATTCCTTGGGGTATTTTCTCTACAAATATTCCACATTTATTTACAAAGGCATACATGTGTGATAGGGTTAGAGTCACTAGAATAAGCTAAAATGTCTAGGTCCACATTACTCTTTTTCAATTTAGTGAAAATGGATGCCTTCACCTCTTACCAAGTTGACAAGCTAATATTTTATGTTTCCAGCCAATGAGTGGTAATAATCTTCAATGTGTATATTAGTATGCCCATTCTACCTACTTCTTTTATGATGCATGACTCAAGGTCATAGAAATAATATTCTATGGGATTACCCCATTCATATCTTAGAAGCATTGAAAGTTTTCCTTTACTAAGGTGAAACATTATTTTTCCCCTTTTCTTGGTCCAAGGGACCCATTTTTTGAAAGCATGTTTGATCTATACCCAACCTATGTTTACTATTTTTTGCACCTTTATGCATACCAAGGGGCACCATCGACCAATGGTCTCATGTGCTTCTTCAACCCATTGATTGCAAGCAATATTGGTGGTTCTTGAGGATAATTGTCCATATACCCAAGAGATTATTCCTTGATCATTTAGGTCTAGAGTCTCTATGACTTATATCATGATGTTATAAATATGGTTGATTTCATCCTCGATGTCCACACTCTTGACATAGGTGGGTCCTTGGTCATTTGAGAGGGGTATAAATGTCATCTCCTTTTCATTCTCAAATATCATGTATGCTTTTTAAAGTACATATTTGCATTTTTTTCATAGCACCATGGCCTTCCTAGAAGCACTCAATAGTTATCCTACTCTACTAACTCTATTACTTCAAAGTCAACATAGAATTCAACACCCATGATATATACAACTATGTTCTTTAGAATTTTGATTGGCTACACCCAGATCTTATTAGCTATGAAGAGTACATGATGGGAGGGTCTTAGGAATGGTCTATCCATTTTCACCAAAGCATTCTTGGTTAAGATGTTGACCTTAAATCCTGTGTTTATAAGAACCTCATAGATAAACCATCCATCAATAGTCAAATCCACTAGTAGTTCTTGGTCATCTTTCATATTTTGTGTATGCCAAAATTCTTGCACCCTCTCCATATGTAGCATAATGGCCTTAAATTTATTTTGACCTACATGCTCTAGGAGTAAGTTCTTAAATAGAGTCAGCATTCCTTCTATCTATAAAAGGTGCAAGATATCAGTTAATGATTATACTTCAGCTTCCTGGTTATCCTACTTCTTATGGAAGGTGGCAGCTTATGCATCTAAGTCTCACACTAATTAAAGATCCCCTTACAAGTTTTTAATGACACTCATAGCCTATTATAGCACATTTTCTACATGTTGGGTCTAGGTATGGCATAAATTTAGGTTTAGGCTAGGTTATGTGCTCATTATGACCCTTATCCCCATACTCTAGCATAACTTAGGTACTGGCATAATTGATGGTTGAGTGGTAAATCCACTATGCATAGTTACCTACACCTTAACTACCTCTATACATAAAATTTTCATCTTTGGGGTCCATTTTTCTATCTTTTACTCATGCCTAATTATTATTACTCCTTTGTCTATGTCAAGCCTGACTTTGGTCAAATTTTTGTATAGGTCAAGGCATTCTTTGACCTTATAGGACTATAGACACCAAAAATCTACACACTATGATACCAAATGTCAAAATACCCCTAAACTACCCTAAGCCCCCCTCAAGGCCAATATCACCTTCTGACCCCTAATCAACCTAGCCCATAATCAAGTTTAACTTAACTGGCTCAACCCTTCCTTCTATCTCTTCTTACCCTTCACACTTGACCATCAATGTTCAGGCTAACCATCAATAGTCAGATTACATTACCCCAACTAAAATCATTAAAACCACCTACCTTGCCTTTCTAAAAATATTCTATCTAATTCTAGTTGTGAGTCATTTCATGGATGAGTTAAATTTAGAAGGCCTAGTTCATGTGTTGTTACAACTCTCTTGCCTTGCCTATAAGAGAGATGAGAAAAGAGGTGAAATCCATCTACAATCATTATCTAGAACTTGTGCATCTAGGAGTTTATTTTGTAGTTCAATTATCATTAGTAATCTAGCAACCTATTAATCATATCAGAGAGTCTATTTTTTATTGCCTCTCCACCAAGCTTTCAGGTATTGTTATTCTGCTAGAATTAAGCTAGATTCCACCAACAGATCAACTACCTCAATCATCCACTCAATCAAATTTTGGTAAGACAAGTACTTGATTCTTATTATTCATTTACTTTATTTCCATTTTGTAATCAACCTAAGTCTTACCCATATCTCAAAATCCATCTTTTAGATCTCATTAATTCACAATTTATCAACCCAAATCTAGATACAATAACTATCGATGGTTAACTCAATTGTCGATGGTGTGTCCAACAATAAATGATCAACTTAGCCACTGATAGTCACCTTAATCATTGATGGTCATCCCAACCATTGATGGTCACTGTGGCATGAAAAACTAGCAAGTTGATTTCACCTATTTACACCCAATCAAACCTAGTTTTTTATGTTCTTTCCTGTTCATAGACCCCTTTCTAATTTTTTGAAGCATACCCCAACACCTTAGCACTAGTTTTGATTAGTTAATTAATATTTTAATCATTTATATCATATTTATTAACAATCACTCTTATATTCAATTTTATTACTTTTAATTTATTGATGAAAGCACCTTTCTTTTCTATTTGTAAACTTAATTGTTTAAAATGTGTTGATTCACAGCCCCTAAGGAATCTCTTGCTTCTAGGATCTATCTTTCTCTAGGAAATCCACTTAATTATTTATCTAAAAAACAAGTTTTCTTTAGTTATTTCTTATCTACAAGTCATCCTCCCAACCAAAGAGGAGCTCTTCACAATCTTCTGATCTCAATGTGTGCACTACCAATCAAGTTTTTCAACCATACCCATATTTAGTTTCTTCTTTTCCTCTTTTCCATAATAAACAATAAATTCATTGAAACATTTTGGCATGCTCAGTGGGACCCTTGTGTCTTTGTTTTGATTCTTCTTTTCTTGCACTCTCTCTCTATATATTATTTTCTCATTAACAAAATCAAAAGTTTCTTTTAGTCTTAAAATTAAGTGCATACATCAATTGCTTGAAATTCTAGTTCATATAGCTTAACTTAAAGGAAAAGTAATCTATCATAGATTCACACTTTATTACACACACCTAAATCAAACCACTTTTATCAATTAAACATCAAACATACTTAAGATAAGGCTCGACTAGGATTTCATCACCTAGTGGTAACCTTACCCTTTCCTAGAAATCCTACTTGGAGGTCATTACAAAGGGGAGAACCAACTCGACTCACTAGTTGAGTATAAATTCGAGATATAAATATATTTTGGCTAGGCACTTGACACCCTTATCATTATAGTGTGTGAAGTGAGTGGGTAGGCCCCAATATCAGGCCATGTATTAATTTCAATATAGATTATTTTTAGTGCCTAAACACAACTTGAAACCGACCATAGATTTTCTCTCTAGTAACCAATCTACAAACCAATTTTAGTCAAAAAATTTATTAAGGCATAAGCCAAAAGTGAGATTAATTAAAACTCTAGATCTCGATGCATCTCTTAAGGCATGATTTAATTTCTTTGGTCCTTTTCTTATTTTCTCTTTATTTGAGTAGTAAGGTTGTTTGTTCTTTCTATCTCCCCTATCTTGCATGGTTCTCACTCGCCAGTAGCAAAGAGACCTTGTGGAGCAAAACCTATCACCAAGCCAACTTACCTCTTCCACCTCTTCATCCATGGATTGTACCTTTAAACTTATAGACTCTCTTCACCCTTTGGGAAATCCTACCTTCCCTCAAGAGGTTCCTCAAGGAGATACATATTTTTTCACTTTCCTAGACAATAATCATGTAGCCTTACAACATTATCTCATAGCCATATCTTACCCTACTCCAACCCTAACCCCCTCCATAAATCCACCTTATGGTATTCCCCTAATCTCATGGGTATTACCTCCATTACCATGGTTACTACATAACTATTAACTACCCAAGATTCCTCATCAACCAATAACCCCTTTGAGACTATCATTGAAAACCAACCAACCCAAACTACCACCACACTTATACCTTCTATTCCTAAAAACCACTCCTTCACTATAGTAGTTCCTACCTTTAACACTACCATCTGTAATTACTCTATATACCTTAAACCCATCAACCACCACTCCACTTCAAATCTTTGTGGTTTCCATACCCTATATCTTGCCACCAATCAATACAAGGGTCACCACCCTTCCATCAGTTACCAACCTAACTACCACTCCTATCTAACAAGTGCCCCTTAGACTAACCTTTGGCTACATCCCTAATCTACAAGGGCATGTAGCCACTACTCGACCACCTACCTCTACCTACCCTTATGTGTCTTCCACCCAAAAATTAACATCTACTTACTCATATGTGGTAGCCTCCCAACCTTTTACCCATTATTTGTATATCTCTCAACCACCTTAGTAATATGCATCTTATAACCCTTCAAGGGCCCAACCCCAAGTAGATCTAATGAAGATGTTTATGGATAATATGACCACCTTAGAGTCATCCATTTTAGGTTCTCACAACATCTTTTAATATGACCAAATCTATAATGAACCTATCCATCCATCCATACCTATTAAGCCATATCTTCCCCAATGGGAACTTCCCAAATCCTCTAAGTTTCAAAGGAAGATCCCTAACAACACCTTAGTAAATTTATGCATGCTTGTTATCTCATCACTTATGATGATGCCCTTCTCCTCCACACCTTATCTATGTCTCTAGCTAACCTATCCTTAGATTGGTATAGTGCCTTACCCAAACACTCCATCTTCTCCTTCACCCAACTGTCCCAAACCTTCTTGGACCACTTTTTGATCAATATCTTCAAGAAAGTGTCTATCATCAACCTCTACTCTAGTCAACAGTTTGAGGATGAGTTGGCTCATTGGAGGAGTCTTATCAATTAACTATTTTTTTCCCTACCTCAACTTGAACACAAAGATATCTTTGCTCAAATATGTACCAAGCATATCTCCTCTACCCTACATGTCCAAATATTTCAAATCTTTTATGAATATTTTACCATGGCACATAGGCTGGATAACCAAGCCATTGATGAAGGTAAGATTAATCTCAAGAACAAGAACCCAACCTATAAAACTAATGAGGCGTCTTCCTCAAATTCAAGTAACCAGCCCAATGCCAACACCAAGAATAACGGAACCACGAATGTGGTTATCCTAAAATCCACTCCTCCACCTTTTGTTAACCAATCTAATTCCCCTATTCCTCAAAGCAAAATCCAAGGAACCAAAGCTAGAATAACCAAAAGCAATTCACTTCACTTGGAGAATCTTATGCTTCCATCTTGGAGAATTTATTAAAATCCAACATCATTTAACTTCCTCCTATCAAACCACCCCAATCCCACACCTAGTTGGTACAATGAGAATGATTTATGTGCCTTTGATAGAGTAATAGGACATTATGTCAGTAGATAAAACACTTTCAAGAGCCTTGTCTAATCCCTTATTGAAAATGGGGATCTTACATTGGATAACCCCAATGCACCATTAAACTAAGCCCCTAATATATTTAGGCAACCCTTCCTAAACCATGATCCTACCAAGAATGAGAGAAACAATATATAATTCTCTCATGACACCCATACAGTTAACATGATCTTTGACACACTCATTTCTAAAGAACCTATTGACCAACCCATTTGTCTCTCACCCTCTTTCCTTATTGAGATAGTGGACTTACCTTCCCTTCCTTTAGATACCCAAGCTAAGGAAATACCATCTTTTTCCTCTGCACTTATTGAGGTAGTGGAACCACTAGTCACCCTTTTAATTGATATCCCAAAATAACCAACCATCACCACCTCACCTTCACCTTTAATTACTGAGAAACCACTCCCCCTTTGAAAACCATTCCCAATGAGAAAATCCCTATGTATAATCCTCCCACAGAGGAGACACCCATCCAAGATTCACATCCTTTGATTGAGGAAAAGGATGAGGATACCATCCTTGTGTCCCCACTTAGGATCCTATATTTTAGGTCTACCATTCAAGGAATTAAGCCAACCTACAAACCATTCTCTAGGATAGTGTAGAAATTGGAGTTTATCTCTAACCTAGACATAGATCAAGCCACCTTCTAGAAACAATTAGGATTCCATTACATTACTTGACTAAAACCTCTAACATTTTTTTCATACCAACCTATCACTTCCATTAACCAACCCCTTACCATATACACCCAAATAACCAAACCCTCTAGCTAACCAACTAAAACATCCACCAAATAAACCAACTCCTAACCACTTGAGCCAATAAATACCATAATAACCAATCCCTCTCCTATCATCCCATCTAGGTCTACCAAGAATTTTGGTATCCTTCTTACACCAAGTCTTAGTTGTATGTTTATGAAAGTGAACCTAACCCCTTTAAGCCCCTCAACCAAATACTAGACCAAATAAACTAAAGAGGCAAAGCCACACAAAGGCTAGAAGGTCCAAAATTTACCTCCTTCACCATTTCCCTCCATTCTAAGGCCTCATCCCTCTACCTTGAGTAAGAAGTTAATTACCTCTATTAAAACCTTACCATCTCTTTTGGTTATGCCTTTATAGTTGCTCTCTAATGTACCTCTTTTCATCATAGCAACAATACCTAAGATACCTACCTTGCAATATTCCACCTCTAACTCATCAACCTCCTTACCTAGACTAAGGCAATCAACCAAATGTACCACCCTATTTAAGGCACCCATCACCAAACTTGATTATAGACAACCTTCCACCTCAACAATTAAATCCAAGACCACTATACCTTTACCACCTTTAGTCGAGTCCTAATCGACCATCCTCCATAGTTTATTGTAGACTTCTTATTTATATTTACCTCCCATTAGACCATTTGACCCTGTATCTTCAAAACTTTCCTAGTACAATGATCACCAAGTGTGTGTTTATCATAGCATATTGGGCCATGATATGGAGAACTAAAAATCTCTCCAAACCATCATCCATCAACTTTATAATATGGATGATTTGTTAACAAATTAACATGATATGAGTCCCATACCAATCTAACCACCCATCATACCTACCCAACACCCACCCACTCCTCCACTCTCACCTCAAAGTGAAGATGAATCTAACCAATCCTCCATCTCAACCTCTCCTTCTATCCATACCATCAATGTGGTCACTAGATCACACTAGAAGGATAAAGGGAAACTAAAGGTGTCCATTCCTTGGACATATCCATATTCAAACTCAGAACCAACCTTCACCCAACCTTCTCCATCTTTAAACAAACCCAAGGTGTCTATCTTAGGTGCCTCCCAATCTAACCCCTCAAATTCCATCAAGAGAGTTATCCTCAAGCAACTTCACCAGACCCTAATGAAGATGAGTTTGTATGAGTTGATCTCTACCTCTTCTTGTCACTAATAAGCACTAATAGAAGCTTTGTAATCCATTTAAGTCCAATCCAAAGACCCCTAACCTCTAGCCACCTTTGTCAATGCCCTTCAAATTTATAACCTTGTTACCTTTAAGGATTAGAAAATACCTTTCATCCACACTAAGGAACTAGATCCTCATCTCTTTATCATTGCCTACATTAACCAAAATTGCATCAAATAGGTCACAATTAATGGGGGAGTTAGCATTAACATCAGCTCCTCTCATGCTTACAACCAACTCAACTTTCCAAATAATGTCATGTTCAAATCCTTAGTCATCCTTCACTCCTTCAATGATACCATGGCCACTACCTTGGGATCTATTGTCATTCATATCTATGTAGTACCCCACACAATCCCTAAACTAGTTTATGTTGTAAAAGGTGAATTCTAATATAATGTCTTGTTAGAGTGACCCTGGATTCACTCCATGGGTTACATTCCCTCTACCCTCCACCATTTCATTAAGTTTGAACACGAAGGCTAGGTCATCACCATACAAATTGATTGAAGTCCTTTCTTAATATGTAAAATGACCTATTTTCCCAATGATGTCCTCATACCCCCATCTAGCATACCCTTAGTATCCCAAACCAAACTTATAACTACCAAAGAGGATATCATACCTCCATCCGTCGATAAGGAATAAACTAGTTCCTCTATACCTTAACACCAAATACCTACCATAAACCCTTTAGAATCCATGTTCTATCACCTTTTACTGAGGGATTATCACCTTTTAGCATTGATGTTTTCCCTACTCCTTATGAGTATGGGTAGCTTACCAACCAACTAGGATATGACCCCAATGTCAAAACTATCATTCCCTTTGGACCTCCTAATCATTAGAGCCATTTTAACTATGGGGGACTTGATAAATCCCTCAGTGACTCTACCACCTCTATTCCACCTCAAAAATTCACCATTGGTTTCTCTTACCTTAATAAACCAAGTTTCACCAAGACATTCCTCCATCGGTGCACTTGGAAAGGTTTTAGTCTTGGATGATATGAGCATGTCCCACATGAATTGGTCACCATCAAAACTAAGAAGCCACATAATAATCATGGACTTGGTTTGATCTTTCCTAATAAGAATAAAGCCAAGCAACTTGTCACTACCATTATTAATGAGGATGTCCCTCCCTCAATGACCTTGCCTCCACTTGCATGTGAAGATGATGACATCATCCCACCTAATTTTTTTCATCAACATGATCAGCTTTAGACCCCTAACTTATCAAACTAAGGGACAACCATAACCATCCATTTGATCTATCTGATAAGGGAAGACTCTCTTACCATTAACACTATTTAGTGCCAGGGTGATGATTCCATTCTCACCTAATTTGGTGCCCCAAATTCTTTGATCTATAAATCCCTTCCTCCTAAGACCTTGACCATGATGAATGAATCCATCATGGATATCAACTTGGGCACTCTGAATAACCCCCATATTATCAAACTAGGCCAATCTTTAAATACCAAGGAACTTTGGGATTTCCCATCCATCCTCAAAGACCATAACATAGCATTCACTTGGTCTTATAGTGATATTCCCAAAATTGACCCCACCATTACTACCCATAACATAGTCACTCACCATGATGCCAAACCTATCAATAAAAATATCTAATGCATGCATCTTTGCATAGCCCTTCTAATCAAAGAAGAGCTTTAGTATCTCCTATCTGTCAACTATATTCAACCTATTGACTACCCTCAATGTTTCTTGAATTTCATACTTGTCACCAAATCCTTAGGGGGACTATGAATTTATGTAAACTTTTATGACCTCAACCTCATCTGCCCTAAAGATGACTTTCCTCTACCTAACATCAACTAGCTTATTGATCTTATAGCTGGCCACGAGATGTTATCTCTCATGGATGGGTTCTTAGGTTACAATCATATCCCAATTACACCCAAATATCAACATAAAACTACCTTTA
Source organism: Torreya grandis (assembly GCA_037957365.1). Taxonomy (NCBI): domain Eukaryota; kingdom Viridiplantae; phylum Streptophyta; class Pinopsida; order Cupressales; family Taxaceae; genus Torreya; species Torreya grandis. The sequence goes on along the minus strand of JARHVA010000781.1, from coordinate 3,839,432 downwards.
CCACCCCATGGGGGACCTTCTATTATAGAGGCATGCCTTTTAGGTTAAAAAACACTGGTGTAACCTACCAACATACCATGACCCACATTTTTCATGACTTAATCCATAAGATCATGGAGGACTATGCGAATGACCTTCTTAGAAAATCAAAGATCTGAAAATATCACTTAGTTATCCTTCAAATCACCTTTGAATGGCTTGTCCATTACCATGTCTGCCCTAATCCCAAGAAATGCATTTTGGGGGTCTTTTCAAGAAAGCTTATATATTTTATTATCCCCCTTCATGGAATCAAATTTAATCCCACCAAAATCAAAGAAATCTTAGACATTCTCCCTCCTACCAACCTTAAGTAACTTTGAAACTTGCAAGGGAAGCTTCAGTCCATTCATCATTTTATCTCTCAGCTTTCAGACTAGTGTCAGCCTTTCTACCATCTTTTGAAGAAACATGTCTCTTTCTAGTGGAATAGTGATTATTAAAAGGCCTTTGATTCACTCAAAGATTACCTTTGTCACCACTTATCCTTATCCCTCCCAAGGATGACCAACATTTCTACCTATATATCTCTACCACTCACCATTCCCTAGGGGCAATGATGTCTCACCAAGATGAACAACATAAATAACAAGTCATATACTACATTAGTCACATACTTATAGAGTAAAAGACTCATTACACTCATTCTAAGAAACTCTGTGTAGTTTTAGTCTTCATGGCTACCAAACATTGCCACTACCTTAACCATAAAACCTATGTCAATACCAATATTGACCAACTCAAGTACATGCATTCCAAGCCATATCAAAATTGGTGTATGGCCAAGTGGCTCATAATCTTAGTAGATTTTGACCTTTATTTCCTCTAATAGAAGTTAATTAAGGGGCAAGTCATTTCTAACTAATTGGTTGAAGCACCATTAACAGATAATCATCCTCCTCCTCATGAGTTCTCTGATGAGTCTATTGTAACCCTATCTCAAGTAGATTTCACCTATCAAGTCACCATGTTCTTTGATGAATAAAAATTTCAATGTGGTGGGGGATAAGGTATCATCCTTATCCCCTTTAATGGTGAACCTCTTCCTTTGTCTTTTAAGCTTGATTTTGAATGTACCAACAACATGGCTAAGTATGAAGCCCTAGTGATAGGTCTTCAAACTATCTTAGCCTTAGGAGTCAAAATGATCAATATCTTTGATGAATCCCAACTTATGTTCAATTAAATAAATGGCTCTTACCAGTGTAAAAATGATGTTTTATAGTAGTACAATCAATTAGTTGGAAAACTATTAGCATCATTTGAACACTACCCCATCCAATCAACCCCATAATATACTAACAATTTTGTTGAAACCATAACATCCCTTGCCTCATAAATCCCATCCGTACCCTCATATTCTAAGTTATTTATCATTATCCATAGACTTACCTAGCATTCCTACATCAAATCAGATTCTACCACCATTTATAATGTGGAGGAGACCCAACCTGACCTTTGGTATCAACAAACCTTCGACTATCTTAACCTTAGCATAATTCCTTCTGGCCTCTCTAGGAATGCTTGAAGAGAATTTATGTAGAGTACCTCATTCTATACCATTATGGGAGGAATTATTTATAAACATGGCTTTAATGGCCTCCTCTTTCATTGCATACATATCCATGAAGCCTCCCATGCTATCAAGGAAATGCATGATGGTATATATGGGGGACACTTTAGTGGCCTCACTATAGCTAAGTACATCTTCCATCTTAGATATTACTAGCCTACCCTTAACCAATATTGTTGTGATTATGTGAAAAAGTGTGTCAAGCGTCATGCACCTAGCCATAGCCTTCATATTTCTATCGATTTATAGCCTTTTTCATAATGGGGTCTAGACTTCATTGGTGAAATTAATCCCCATTCCTCATAGTGGCACCATTATATTATCACCATCACTATGTACTTTACCAAGTGGGTCGAGGCTATTCATCTAGTCTCAACCAAAGTGTAGAATATTATCAACTTTATCAACCATCATATCATCTGTCGCTTTGGTGTTCCTCATAAAATTATCATCAATAATGGTAAATCCTTTAAAAACAAGAAAGTCTAGGGTCTATGTGATGCATTCAACATTAAGTTAAGTTTCTCCTCACCCCATCACCCTTAAGTGAATGGATAGGTAGAAGCCTCTAACAAAACTCTTAATAACATGCTAACTAAAATGGTCAGTACAACCAATCAAGATTAGCATTTACACATCCCCTTTGCCTTGTGGGCATATTGTACTATCATTATAACCCCTATGGGTTCTACCCCATTTTTTATTGTATTTGGATCAAAGGTTATCTTTCATTTTTAATTATAAATCCCCTCTCTTCACATATCTCTACAAAAGCCTATTTTAGAATATGATTATCATTAGCATTGTTTATCCTAGCTAGAGATACTCAATGAGTAACACCTAACAGCCCTCACCCATCTTCATGTATGCCAAGAGAATATCAAACATGCTTATAACAATCACCTTAAAGTGTGATAATTCAACATTGAAGACCTCATCCTAAAGGAAAATCAACATGTCACTAAGATGGAAAAAAGTAAGCAGGGCTTGGACCTTATATCATAACCCACAAGTATAGATCAAGATCTTTTATATTATCTTCTCTCAAAGGCCACCCAAAACATGAGCCCCTTAATGATTCACATATATGTATATTCTTTTTTTATGAAGGATCAAGTTCACCTTTTATTTCACTTAAGATCATCCCTTATTATCTACCCACATTTATCCCCCTAATTTAGGTGTAACTAATTAAAATTGAATCATGTGATTATATATCATGGTCATAGCCTAATCTTAAATAATTGGTACCATGGCTCTACCCATGGCATGGTTTTCATGGTACTTTCCACCCCTTTTCAGGATGGATCCCCATGATCATTTTCACCTAAAACTCTTTACACCTAACCAATCCTCTTGTGCTCCTAGTTTCACCTTCATGAAGGTGAACTACTAAGTCAGCCTAAACAAGTCTATGTCAAGCACAATCAAATCAAAATATCAAAATTCCTATCACCAATAATCATGGGTCATTCTTAACATTCATAGACTTCTCCCTTGAAGGATAGTTATTTTAAACCTCTTTGAAATTACCAAAACGTAAGGTAAACTTCTCCCTTGAAGGATAGATATCAAAAAGCATTAAGTAAAACACAAATTTAGACCACTTCCTTTAAGGATGGATAAGCAAGCAATTTTCAAAAGCATAGAAATTTCTTAGAATCTTCACACATTGATTAGCTTTCCACATACAACAATTAGCAGAGGACCCATTATCATACTCAAAACAAAATCAAAATGATCTCGAAAGCCATAATTGGCTCTCAAGATAGCATAATAAGGTAGAAGTCACAATCAAATTTTGCAAGTATACTTCTTGCATCGATCAATCTACACAAATTGGCATAGGCTTATTTACCCTGGTCTTTCAGACACCTATAATAGAGGCTTGCCAGTCTCACACTGGGGTTTGATTTTCACCAACCTCCCCTTTTCCACTATATGCAAGGGATTTTTGAGCTTACTTAACATTAGGTGGTTAAGACACCTTTTTAAATAGCTAATGAATGATAATTCCAAGCATTCAAAGTGATTATGCTCATTAAGTCAATCCAACTTTGTTTTGTTTTAGTCCTTGTCAATGAATAAGCATCATGCTCTCTGCTTATCCTATTCTAACTAGTTGATATTTTCATTATGGCATTCACCTCTTGATTATATTCTCTATTCTCCCATCTAGTGTTGCTAATTAAACCAACTCATGTGTTCTATCATAAACAATAAACAAAAATGAACCATAAGCATAACCATAATCATCCACATTATTGTTCATACATGATAATCACATCTATATGTAATAAATTCAATGTTAACATGTCTAAACATAATAAAATTCAAGATAATCATTAAAAATTAGCATGTCATAAGCATAACCATAAATAAAATCCATCTCATGCCTAGCTAGGTGAGTCTACATCCATGTCTAACATCCATAACATAAGCATAATCCATAAGCAATATGCACATCACATCATAAGCACTAAACACCAAATGGAAATAATACACCATGACCATGGGAAATAAATAAAGATCACATATATAGATCTAATAACATCATAACATGAACATAAATGACCATAATCATAAACCACATCATGAAACATAAAATCATCATATACATCATGTCCATCAAAGTGAATAATACATGTAATAAATATATGCCATCTCTCTCTCATGTACATTTCACATCATTATCACATAGGTCGATATTAAAAATCAAAACATGTACATATATCATGTCATGTATCATACCCTTGGGGCACCCCTACCATTGGCCCCTCCTACTCCACTACCACTACCATTAGATGATGGTCCTGGAGTACATTATACTTACCCACTAACTATAGATGCCCACTATCCTAGAGTAGCCATAGTTAGACCACCTACTAAATTGAATTTGTATTCCCCACATCTGAGATCATTTGGCAACTATGCCAGAATAATAGCTTCGTAATACCATAGCTCCTCTACTGTAGCTAGGTATCAGGATATAGGAGTGAAACATGATGGTGTTACCTATCCTACCACTACCCCTACCCTTTACCTTAGGTTATCCCTCTCCTGAGTCACTAAACCAAGGGTGGTCGTTGCCTAATCTCTCTTAGCTATAATAATGGCAACCTAACCCTATAAAATGATGATTTGTCCCTAAAGAGTGGTCACATATCCTTATAAACCTATGAGCTGGGCTTGTGCCACTGATAGTGCTACCACTACCTAACCATCACCCTATATAGGTTCCCCAACAAGATCCACATCCATGGCCTACCAACCACCCTAACCCCATTTCTAAAATAGCTAAACTACCCAAATAACAAAATTAAATAATCTACGATCTCACAAAACATCACCCACCTCATTCCTGGATCACTATCAAGGTTGGAGTCCACATCCAACTACTTGACCACACATTCATTCACCCTACATTATGATCCCTATTGATCACCTCAACATACAAGCTCAACAAATCCACAAACTCCACCTCAGCCAACACACTTAGTCAAACAAACTCTCAAAAAATGCCAAAATTCAAAAATGCCAAAACATGGAATGCACAAAGGTTAGATGTCAAAGTGGAAATGAAAGCTCATTTTAAACTTTTATTTTCTACCTTTTTAGGTTTTCCTCAACTTTTGATGGTTAGGATGACCATCGACAGTCGACCCTGAGAACCCCTGATCATTGATGATCAAGGTTCTACACTTTTTCAATTTTGGCACCTAACTTACATACCAAATTTTGGAGACCAATCCAATCCCCCCTTAACAAATTTGAACTTTTTGGATACTACCATTCTTCTACCAATCGTTAGGCCACCTCCACTTTAAAATTGGTAATTTTTTACCCAAACTATCACATGTTTTTACAATGACCTTGTGTGGTCTTTTTTACCACACCAACCATTTTTTCCATGTTGACCATTCAAATTTGGTACCACCTAGTGCACAACCAAACCATTTATGTTTTTCAAGGGTGTTATTCCTACCTTGGATACCTAAAAAAACACTAACCCTATCTAGAGACTTGATATGAATAACCTGATCAGTTATTCCTAACATTGTGGCCTAGTTACCCCATCATTTGTACTTCTAGAATTGACCTTATTTTTACCAACATTGGCAACCTTAGTCTATGTGTGATCTTGGCTAATGCACTTAGTCATATTTTGTACACACATTACATCTCAAATTCCCAATTTCATTTTTTCACCACCTCATGCCTTACCATGTACCACTTATCAAACCTTGACTCAATTTTAGTTTACCTCATTAACTCCCAATTTGAGGGAGAACACCTCCTCCCATACTCGGGGTAATCAAACCTTTGACCAACACTCCATTTTTATTTGGTAGCTTGTTGATTAAAATCCACATAAAAAAAGGGGTAAAATATAGACATCAAAAATCTATACACTATGATTCTTCATGTCAAAATACCCTTTGGACTACCCTAGCCCCCCCTCAAAACCAATATCACCTTTCGACCCCTAATCAACCTATCCCATAATCAAATTTAACTTAACTGGATCAATGCTTCCTTCTATCCCTTCTTACCCTTCACACTTCACCATTGAAAATTAGGTTGACCATTGATGGTTAGGTTGCACTTCCCCAACTAAAATCATGCAAACCACCCACCTTGCTTTTTATAAAAATAGCTTGTCTAATTCTAGTTTCAAATCATTATATGGATGAGTTAAATTTATAAGGCCTAGTTCATGTGCCATTGAAACTCTCTCACCTTACTTATAAGAGAGAGGAGAAAATATTTGAAATCCATATGCAATATTTATCAATAGCTTGTGTATCTAGGAGCTTTTTTAGGTTATTCATCATCAGCTATCTAAAAACTGAACAATCATATCAAAGAGTCAATTTATTGTTACCTCTCTACCAATATTTTAAGTACCTTTCTCTACTAGAATCAAGCTAGATTCCACCAATAGATCAACTACCTCAATCATCCACTCAATCAACTTCTAGTAAGACAAGTACTTGATTCTCAATATTCATTTACTTTATTTCCATTTTGCAATCAACCTAGGTCTTACCCATCTCTCAGAATCCATCTTTTGGAACTTGTCAATTAGCAATTTATCAACCCAAATCTAGACACAATAACTATCAATGGTTGACTCAATCATCGATGGTCACCTTGACCATAGACGGTGACCTTAACCATCAATGGTCATTCCAACTACTGATAATCACTATGGCATTAAAAATTAGCAAGCTAAATTCACTTATTTACACCCAATCAAACCTAGCTTTCTATGTTCCTACCTATCCACAAACACCTTTCTAATTTTCTAAAGCATACCCTAATACCTTAGCACTAGTGTTGATTAGTTCATTTTTAATTTAATCATTTTTATCATATTTCTTAGCAAGCACTCTTGTATTCAATTTTATTATTTTTGATTTATTAATGCAAGTACCTTTATTTTCTATTTGTAAACTTAATTATTTAAAATGTGTGGATTGATAGCCCCTAAGGAAGCTCTTGCTTCCAGGATCTAGCTACTACTAGTCAATCCACTCAGATATTTATCTAACAAACAAGTCTGCTTTAGTGATTTCTTATATGTAGGTCATCCTCCCAAGCCAAAGAAGAGCTCTTCATAATCTTCTAATCTCAACACATGCACTATCAATAAGGTTTTTCAACCATACCTATACTTAGTTTATTCTTTTCCTCTTTTCCATCATAAGAAAGAAATTCATTGAAATAGGGACCCTCGACAATACCCACACATGGGATGTGTAGGGTAGTCATGCTAATAATACTCTATTGATCCACACTTATAACATGATCATGGTGGGAACTTTCCACCACCACATCCTCCACCTCACCCTCTATCACCTTGTTACATCCCAAAGCCTATGGTTTGTTGGCCATAACCCTCATTACCTTCGTTACCCTACCCTCTAACTATTTTTGTAGCCTACCATGCACCTCTTTCCTTGTTCTCATGCATTTCATCAATCACTTAACAATCAGTAGTGGTATGGTATAGGTGTTGCACAATTGATAATATATGGTTATGTTGACTTGGCTAGTGATTTGAAATAAAGGGTAGTTATAGATGTCATATGCCTCTCAAAAGAATTTGTAGCTTAGAAGTAGAGTGTGCACATTCTTTTATGGGTAGTTAATTATATTATGGCCTTCTACTTCATAGTCAGTGTACCATAGTCTACTTTGAGCATCATATGAAGAACTAGCAGTAAGATTTTGGAGCTTGGAGGCTATAAATACAATTTATACTTCCATAAATGGGTTGATCCATCTATCTACACTTCTAAATACCTCAGCTCTGAGTGTGGCTTTAAGCACTTCTCGAGGGTTGGTAAAATTCTGCATGGAAAGTGATCTTTAGAATGGCATGAGTAACCCCCCAATGAACCACTATACATGTTGGGAAATTTTAATATCATATGGTAGCTTCGATAGGAAAGTTTTTAACTTTGCTCATACAGTCTGAGAGTCTTTGGATAATTTCTTTTAGCATAGTGATGTTCTATTTTTCAAACTCTAGAATGTCAAATTCCTTTAGGAATGAATCCTTTAGGGTATTATAGTTAACCATGGCCTAGTTAAGATCAAATTTTATGTACCAAGTGTGGGTGTGATCAAGTAGAATGGTTGTAAATTGAGTAGGCTCGCACTCTAACTAGGTTATGCCTTGAGTGTGCCATTACAGTTCACACTTCAATAAATGTTCTATAGCAATATCCATATCATGATACTTTGGTAAGTACATATCCATTTTATAATATATTTTTTATGGGGGGAAGCTAGTACTTAAGGTGATTATCTCCCCAATGCCTATCGTAGTGGTGGTCTTCCAATGCCTCCAGTCATGGGGTTAGGCACTGGCCCCATCATTACTACTGGCATAGTTGATGTTATTATCACCATGTCACATACTTGTGGTGTTGGACCACTTCTTATAGGCTATTTTTCACTTGCATTGATGACATTGGCTACATTGGTATGCTTGTGTTCAAGTTCTATTATGGTGAGTTAGTGGCCAATGGTCTAGATTTATTTGGACTCACCTCCTTATATGGAATAATGTATTCAATCATAAACTTGTAATCTAAGTCTACAAAATGTCTAAGATTTGAGTCATAAGCAGAGTCAATAATTAATTCTATACTTTATTCAAGTGGGGGATCTAGTGTGTGAGCATGCACCATAAGTTCAAATGGGGTAGACATATCAAGCATATTTGTAGTCATCAAATTCTATAGGAACCCAAAAAATTCCACACCTATCAAGTCTTGAGCTTGAATCATTATATATCTCATTTTAATGCTATTATATGTCAATAAATCCTTTCCTACACTTTACCCACTCATTACAAGTTCTCTCAGCACTTCCAAGTTCTATATCTTCTATCAATTAGTGTTGTCTCTTATTATAGGTCTATCTTCTAAGCTCTCAAGTGTCAATTTACTTATCCCCTTCCATTACACCTCACCTACACATCCCCTTATCCCCCTTTACATATCTCATACATGAAAGGACTTTATCCTTATATCCATAAAGTTTCAAAACCTTAATCCACCATTATCCTTTTGAGCTATGTGCTGAACTCCTTCACAAATGTGCCTATAGGGTCATGCAAAAAATAGTACTCTACTTTATCAGGGCATGAGTATGTTGAGACTATGAACTCAAGTACATAGCTATTTAGGGATCTTTTTCACCATTTATCCACTATTATATTCTAAGTTACATCCAAGTTCTCAAACCTCTCTAGGCTCTACTTTGTCCACTCATAGCACTGTCCATAACTTCTTCTATGGGTTAAATATGAATCTAACCATTGGTACACATGTTAGGTAACCCACAAAAAAAGACCTCATATAGAGCATCATATGGTTATCCTAAACCCAACCTCTTGGATTTTATCTTTTACAGGTTGGATGATTTAATGCAAATATGTCTTCTACCTATTTAGCCAGTACTCGATGTTTTCAAGAGAAATTTGGTACATCATTCTATCTCACCATCATAGCAATAAAATTCAACATGGATCCTAGTAATGGAACTAAAATATTGTATTAAAAAACACATCTAGTTCATTCTTAGTTTATTACTACCAGGATCAAGCATGGGATTTTCCCTTTGCACTCAACATTTAATCACTTAACTACGTTGACATCAATCGAAGTAAGTCATAGTTCTTATGCACTCACCTGAAGTGTAATTGAGAAAGAACTAAGGTGCATTTTGGGCTAGTTGTGCCATGATATAAGCTTCAAAAGGGGACTTAAATAATTCAACAAAATCTTTAGGTATATCTATAGGTATAAGCCTTTCATGGACTAATCCTAGTGTCATATAAGCACTTAAAGGGTTAAAAGGTTGATTTCACTCAAACTACTCATACTTAAAAATGAAATATTGACAAGGATAGGAATACTTGGCAGAAAACCTATACTCATTCTCTATACAAAATGATGGTGATGTCATATAATTTTATAGGGACTCCATTAAAGATGCAAACTAGTAACATGCATGAACATTACTTAACATAATTCTATGGAAAGTATGACATTATAAATATATGCATTCCATTATCAACATAAAAACACATATAAACCAAACAAATTATGTTTTAATGTAATAGTCTTCATCATTAATTAAAATCTCTAAGAAATATTTTATTCATTATAATTAATGACACAGAGGCTCACAAATGAGTTTGGGCACTTACAGGCATAACCTTAATGGTTGTTATACTATTTCTAAGCCTTAATGGCCATCAAACGTAATATTTGTATATAATTCATTTCACCAAAAAAAAATTATAGTTCTTCATCTCCCTCACCTCTTCTTGTTTGAGTTTCTTAAATAGCCTTCAGGAGCATCTTCTCCAAGGTAGAAGTTACACATTGAAATATAAACTAGAACTTGGTCATCCTAACTACTAGCTCCATAACTCTAAAAACTTTTCACTGCACCTACCATTTTTTTCCAAATTAGGGATGAGCCCTTAAGATCCAAGAGATAGTTATCTACCTACCAACTAGTACAAGATATGTCTTATAACCTCCATTTGGCTACAAAAAGCCCAAAAGACTAACCACTAGACAAAATGATCCCTTCACACCTAGGTGGATGTTGTGTTGGCATGAATCCTCTACTTAATGGCTTAGGGGCCCAATAAGGATCTGAAATCAAATCAAGATGAGCATAGGAAATATGGGGGATTATTGACTCTATCTAGACTACACCATAATTAGGATAGAGGGCACTAGAGCCTACTCTATGTATCTACCCAGGTTGGTCCCAGACAAAGTTATAAAATAAGAAATTGCTAACCAATTAGATGACTCTATGGATGTTCATCTAAAAAATAAGATGCAAAGATTTGTGCACCTGACTCCCCTTATTTTTTTCAATATTCAATACACTATATGGGAATACTTCTAATTGGTGGGAAAAATCTAAACCCATTATGATTTCAATTTGGCACCCTACAAAGAATGGGACCCTAGGGAGAATGTGAGGAAACACCTAAAGAGACTCAGAGGAAGGGTAAATACCAACTATAATCATGTCCACACTTGGAATGATGAGGTGTTTATGAATGACCTAAATTTTTTACAGGTCCACACTAGGATGAAGAAGGTTACCATGTCAATGGTGTTATCCAGTCACATATAGTATAATACTAAAACCACCAAAGAGCAAGCTAAGAATATTGAAAAGGAGTATTAGTTTTTAGAGCTTCCCAAGGGTCCCTTTCACAAATGGGAACACAAGAATATTCACCCCTTCAAGAATATCTTTATGCCTCACCACCCTCTATTTCCATCATAGCAAATATTATAGTGGAAACTATCCTTTCTACACCCTTTACAACACAAGGCACCACAAATGCCATGGGTAGTGGTGGATTTTACTCTATGTTATTTTTTCTTCTACTCACCATAGTTTAGGAAGTTCATCTTCCTTCATTCCTCTCCTCAATAAATTATCCTCTCCCACTTTCACCTCTAATTCATGTAACATCCACCACTGTGGGGATCAATGGAAACTTCTCTATGTTTCCCTTTCCTCTACTCACCATAGTGTAGGAAGTTCCTATACCTTATTTCCTCACCTTAGCTATTGGTTTATGTCCATCCACTCTCCCCTAATCTTAAACCAATATCACACTATTTTCATCACTTGTTGCTCCACTTTTCTCCACATAAACTTCCACCCCCATTATGAAGCCTATTGTATACAAAAGGAAACCCAAGAATCCTATAGCCTCACCATAGGGTGAAATTTTCTAAGATGCACCTAATGAGGGATAAATGGGATTATTGAAGGTAAGTAAGGGTTCTATAATAATAGAAACCCTATAGCTATTGGATAGTAATGAGAAATTGAAGAAATTACCCTCGGATGAAGGAGAATGGGAAGGTAAATCTGATACATCACTCTCATTATGTATTAGTGAGACTACTAAGAGTGATCTTGAGTATAAATGGATTAAATAAAAAGAGGCCCAATTATGGGATACAGATATTTTGGGGACTAGTTCAGTTTTCACTAAGATACTTCTAGAAGAAGGAGACACCAAGGATGAAGCAGATTCAAGACCCATGGATTCCACAAGTAGACAATCGGTGAGAGTATCTCTATGTCCTTCACCATCAAAGACAATAATGATAATTATTTAAATAGTTCCCCTTGTTACTTTTATGCAACATGTAGTACCTTACCCCATTATTCTTTGCCCTCAACTTTTAAACTTTCAATTATAGTGGAAAACAATATTGTAGCTCCCTCTCATAATTTAAATTAATTGAATTATATTAATGTTAGTCCACTCCATAATTTTCCTACTAAAACCACTGATGCACTCATATTTTCCTTAACCACTGATTAGTTATAAAATTTCCTCAGTACTCCCTCCACATACTTTTACTTTAGCACAACTAACCCTCCCCAACTGTAAAAATGAGTCCAATTTGAGAGCCTAATCTATGCCTCCATTTTTGCTTCACCTATTTCCCCATCTCAACCATCCACCCAAATGGGTATGTCAATAACCTAGCCTACTTAGACCTATAATGTTATGGTGATCACCCAAAATGAGATGGAAAAGGGCAAGCTAGTTCTAGATACGACACACCCTAAAAAGGTCACTAATTGGAGGTAGGCTATTCAACCTTTCCCATAAATAGGACCCTCTTCCCCTAATCCAATTTTCCCTATGGGTAATCATCAATCCTCCACTCCAATAGAGATTAAAAAACACACTAAGCATTCAATAACCTTGAACATGCTAGAAGAGGGTAGGGAAACCTTGTAGTCATTGAGCAACCAGTGGTCAAGTTCCATTTTGACAAGGAGATGAAGACCATGAGGAATTTAAAAAATAAGACCTTCATCACATAAGGGTAGGAGGTGGAATTATAAAAAATGTAATATATCTCATCTCTATCTAAAAGGATAAAATTACATCCCTCTGATGTGAGCTCCCTACCCTAGGAAGACCCCTATAACTTTATGCATTTTGTAGGGGGTGATCAAGAAAACATTCAAATTATATAATCAAGACATTGAATAATTAAAAAGAAGAAACACCATACAACCCTTGTTGGATATAATTGATAACATACAAGGGGAAGCCAAGAATCTGTACAATATCATCCAATTAATTAGGGTTGCAAAATGGGAGTCATATCCTAGAAGGGGAGATGTATATCTAGAGGTAAAAAATATGAAGAAAATAAAGGTTAAATTGAATTTTTTTAGCAAAGCATCTAAAAATAAATCCTATGCCAATTTTTACCTAATATCATCCCCTGATGCTACTTGAGTTCATAACTACATAGCTAACAAGAGAGATACCTTGTTTGAATCACACCAAGACATGAAGTCTTTGGTCCTATAGTTGATGAGTTAGGAGAGGCAAGTTATTTCTATTTTGGGAGAAATAAGGATCAATAATATAGTCACTCCATAGATATAATTTGGTACACATATCCATTTTTGAAGAGCTTCTCTACATAGCTACCAATAGTTTTAGATCATAGGTTGAGGTCACTATCTATAGAACAATCGATGAAGTGTAACAACTAGTGAGTTTTGATAGAAGCAAGGTTCTTAGTGAAAAAATGCTTTATGTAGAGCTTGGGGCATCACTAAAGATACATAGAAATTTTATAGATAATCTTCCTCAAATTTTCAAAAGAACCTTGTTGGAATTCAAGGTAGTGTAAATTAACTTCCAGGCTAGCCATATTGTCTACCTCCAAATTATGGTGAGCAAGTAGGGCATGACATCCATGGTAACCCCATCGACAATTATAGTTTCAACCATTTCTCCAATTATGGATCATATTCTAGTTGTAACAATCTTCTTAATGACAACCCACACTATGACAAGAACTTTAGCTATAGTGGCAATGATTTCATTTTCAATTACAATAGCTATAATAATCACTAATGCACAAGTGCCACCATTTACATCTTCCATCTCATAGGTAGACCCTCTGATAACTATAAGCCTTGGTTGGGAATATTTCCTATTGTAGCTTTTTTTGGTCTCTAATGAGAAGTTGAGTGTTACATCAACTTTTCTTGACAGATGAGGTTATCTCTATCCCAAAACTATGAAAAGTGTATTACCCTTTTTAATCATAGAAGAGAATTTTTGACATCAAATACAGATAAAAAACCCTTCAAGTTGTTCTATAAGTTTATGTTGTATGGTGGTCTCTTCCATTTATTGTCATTGATATGGTATCTTATTTATTTTATATATGCAATAACAATTTTAAAGGTTCCATTATAAGTTACTTAGTTTCTATTAATGAAGAATTTTTGATAGAAATTCTAGTTGATAGATCTCAATGACTATTTATGGAATAATATCTTGTTAAGATAATTTAGAATTTGGGAGATACCTTGAAGTGCATTGTAATACCTTCAAGGGCACCCTTATGCATGTTTTAAAGGTATCACCTAGGAGATACTTTCAAGGTACCATTTAAGTTAATATAATGCACCTCAAGGGTTCTCTTATTAGATACATTAAACATGAATATGATTGGAATTTTATTTCAAGGTATCTCCTAGGAGATACCTTGAAGGGCCTTGTACTACCTTAAATGGGTCTCCTTGTAGATACCTTAAACATGTACATGATTGGAATTTTATTTTAAGGTATCTCTTAGGAGATACCTTAAAGGGACTTGTAATACCTTCAAAGGTAACCTTATGCATTTTTTAAATGTATCTCTTAGAAGATACTTTCAATGTACCCTTGAAGGTAATATAATGCCCTTCAAGGTATCTTCTAGGAGATACCTTGAAGGGTCTTGTAGTAACTTCAAGGGTTCTCCTAGTAGATATCTTGAACATGCACACAATTAAAATCTCATTTCAAGGTATCTACTAGGGGATACCTTAAAGGGACTTGTAATACCATCAATGTTGATTTCAAAGGTTATTTCAATGGATTTTATATAACCATGGTGTGTAGGGATAGTTGAGTTATGGTTATATGAGTGAATATGTAGAGATATTCAAAAATAATAAAAAATACCTTCATTATAAATGCAATTTATATTCATTAATGGTGAATTAACTATTTTAAGACTTGTTAGAACATTGATTCTCCATTTTTTTAGGGTTTGAACTCATTTCTATAGACCAATTTCACACACTAAGTCTCTACAAATCATGAATACATAATTTAGTGGCATATATCACATAAACATCTCATTGGGACCCAAATATGATGTATATAGGATCATGGTTTTTTTTATGTTTGAACACTTATAAAATTTGATCCCTTGTATAAGGAAAACATGTGGCACACAACCATTTGTCCCCTTGGTACACCATGACTCAAAGTCAACCCATCCTACGATCTTATGGGCATAAAAGAAACACTCTAAAAGGGATACAAGATTCACTCCATTTCACTTGGTATATGGTCTTAAGGTAGTTATGCCTATGGAATATATTATACCAATTTTGCACATTAAAATGGTTATATGACTCAATTACCATAAGTTAGTAAATGAAATATTTATGGATTTAACTAAGATGGAAGATAATCGATGAAGCACTTATTAGATACAACAAATTAATAATATAAGGAAAAAGGCATGTTATGATCAAAACTTATGATCTAAAGAGTTTAATCTATAACAAGTAGTGTTATTATATGATAGCAAGTTCAAATTATTTCTAGGGAAGATGTGCACTAGATGCAAAGGACCCTATATTATTCAAGAAGTCTCATAATAGGGTACCATTGTGTTAAAAGATTTATAGGAAACCATATTACCATGACATATAAATGGTTGTAGGCTTAATCCTTACCACATTTAATCTCTATCAGTATGCAAAAATTATGAGTGGGTGTTGAGTGGTACTAGGTAGTTAATGTTGTGTGTTTTTATTTTGTTAGGTTAGAATGCTTGTATAGTGTGTTTGTAGTCTGACATCATAACATTCAAGAAGAGGCTCTTATCATTGGGTGAAATCACATTTTAGTGATAAATCATCAAGGATAGTTAGTCACAACTACATCAAGCTTAATTAATTATGAGAAAGTGGTGGTAAAAATATTGGTATGGCAGAAGGACTTCTAAAAGTCATGCAAGACCATTAATGATGCAACATTTCAAAATATTAAATTTTATTCAAAGCAGATCGAGTTGGGATGCGATAAGTGGATTAATTAAATACAGTCTCTAGATGAAGTGAAATAGGGTCACATAAAACACATGTTATGGTATAAATTAAAGATTTAGGACACAAAACAGTCACTATCAAAGCCAAAATATTAAAGATGATGAAAATCACTCATGCGTAGGTAGTTAGTGCATTTAAATATATTGGAAAGAGTAAATTGGGAACTGAAAGCTATAAAATAAAGGGGATGAATAATGCCAAAACATTACAAACTTTGGTGAATAAGAGTATTCTATTATCTACTCTTGATATACTCTTGTGCACAAAAATCAAGACCCATATTTTGGTAGAATAAAGAAATCAAACAACACAGATTATAGGTATAATCATGGATAGGAACAAGTTATTAATCCCACTCACATATGCACATAAGTAATAAATGAGGATTGGGATATGTACTTGACAAAAAAAATACAATGACCTAGATCCCTTTGACTTTGTGGAAATAGCTAAAGTTACTCTCTTTACCCAAATAACATAACTAGGTGCACAAGCAGGAGCTCTTCCTCTTCAACATCTACTTTGGGGTTCTAACATAGAAAGGCTAATCAAGTTACCTACATTTAGGAAAATAAATGAGTTCATGCATACCTTGTTAATTAGATAAAAGAATGGGGTTATTCATTTGTCCCAAGATATCACTATCTAGATTAATGCATAGACCATTATGAGAGCCACAAATATTTGGAATCATAGAAAATCCTTATTGCCATATAAGTTCACTGCACCACCAATTCATTCAGTTATTCAAGAGAATTTTTCCACTAGGATAGGTAGAGGAACCCCAATTGATTCCATTGAGGATGTTATAGTGTGTATTTTATTAGAGTGTATAATAAATAGGTTCTGGCAAATAATGAAGTAGGCCAAGTACGCAACAAAATGAGTAATTAACATTGTGTATCACATGATACACCTAAATGAGAACTTCAATTGGCTTGATTTTTTCACATCCAATCTTTCCACTAATATCAATAAGGTACTTTTAGGTAGCTCATAAAATTTCCAATATTAGTTTTTAGTTTTATTGTTATGATTCATCCAATGGAAGTCCCCACTAGGCCAAGTTAATTTTACTACAGACTTTGGGCCTACTACTACCCTCATAAGCATCACTTAGACTAAGATAGGGAAATATTATGAGTAGCTAGGGTGTTTTAACACATGGTGGCTTGAGGATCTAGTTTTGATCAGGTCATGCCCTCAAATTCCATAAGATGTCATGAAATATTTGGGGTAGCATGCATCAATAACTAATTTTTACAATGGTATTCAAATCAAGGTGCATGAGTTGGCCATACCAACTATAACTACAATGACCTTTTTCATCACAATGGTCAAAGCAAAAGAAAAATTATGGAGGAAGAGATCCCTAGCTGTGATGTTAGTGTAGCCTATTCAAACCATCCCTCTAAGTATAAAACAACCTAGGAAAGAACAAGCACAAATAAAGCTAGTTATGCAATCATGAGCCTCAACATAGTAGTTTGTATCTCCCCATATAAATAAAAAGGCAAATAGAAGGGACCTACATAGAGAGCCTCACCACCACCAACCAAGATCAAAGTAAACCAAGTTTTGGTTGTATAACCCACATGTGCCAAGGATAGCTTGTGAGTGAAATCTGATAAATTTAGGGGTTGATGAACATGAATTTATTTAATGCATGATTGAATACATCAACCAAGAGGGCTATAATAAGGAGGAGGAGAAGGAATTATTTTTTTAGAAATTAGTGTGCACATGCCAAGTGAAAAATAAGGTAAGTAGAGACCTTTGGGTCAACATTATAAACCCCTTCCCTCTATTATTGCGGATATTGTAGGTCAAGAAGAAGCTCAACACAAACTTGAGGTAGACATTTTCCAGATAGATCCAATAGTTGGTTCATCATCTGCATAATGTGTAAATCCACTAGAGCAATGGATCCCATTATGAACACTATTTTGTAAACAACATACACATCATTGGGTTAGGCCTTCAACCACCATGAAAGAATATATGGTATATTTTGAAGAGCCATCCATAATAAGTAGTGCCCATTAGGTTAATTATAGGGGAATGAGAAGACACAAGGATACACTCATCCTTTTGGCCAAGTCCATAAATATTTTTTGTGTACAAAGGTGTGGTTATGGGATTTGAATATTTTGATCACTCATAATTTGATATAGAAATAGATGATGTAGATATAATATTCCATATACAACTATATTGGATCAAATATAAGAAACAAAATATATGTAAGATGCCCTAGATCTTGAAAAGGAGGATACAAATAAAGAAGAGAGTAAATAGAGAAAAGTAAAGAAGAAAGAATCCATGGAACAAGTAGCTACATAGGAATCCCAACATGCGCAATAGGAATTTTCATAATAGGAATAAGACAAATAGCATGCCAAAGAGGAGGAACAATAAAATAAGTTCAAAGAATTTGAGGTTTGGAAAAATAAGGCCAAAGAAGCTCAAGCCTAGAGAAATAAAGCTGAGGAAGTAGAGGCCAAAAGGAAGATAATGAAATAAGTAAAGGCTACATGGAGATAAGATGAGGAAGTAGAGACTCAATAGAAAAAAGCCAAAGAAATAGAGGCTAAGAGAAGGGAATAAGAAGATTTATAATACAAGGATCAAGAGACACAAGCTACATAAAAAAAAATAGAATAAGAGGCATGAGAGAAATATGCCAAAGAATAATGCTAGGAGGAGGAAACCAAACACAAAATAAAGGCACAAGCCACCAAAGTAAAATATAAGGTTGATGTCAAAGCTAAAGTGGATGTTAGTGATAAAGCTAAGGATGAGGTGTATGCCAAGGTTGAAATTATGGCCAAAGCCAAGGTGAAGGATGTATCTTGAATTCATGTTGAGGCCACAACCAAGGCTCAAGCTAAAGCTGAGGCACAAATTATGAAAGAAAAGGAAGCTAAGGAAAACATAAAAGAAAAACATGTAGAATCCCATATAGATGTGACCTAATTAGGTACACTAGATGAGACTTCACTATCAAAGTCTCACCCCTCTACCCAATGGTTATCGGATGTCCCTACCAAATCATCTCATCGTACCACTTTCTTACTTCTGTTGGCTCAATTTACACCAAATTTTAACATAGTCACAACCACATCCACTATGTTTGCTCCTATTTCCATGGAGACATCTTTATACATTTTGTAGCTACTATTGTCTAAGCCAATTGAAGGATCAGATACATTACAAGAATCCATTTCATAAAAGGCTTCAGACTTGGAATAAAATGCTTTTCAACTACACAAGGAGAAAGAAGAAGCATAAAATCAAATTACTAAGGCTAGGTAGCTCATCAATGTTACTTGTCCTACTCTAGTTATGCAAGTCCTGGGTGATCAAGTAATGTCTGAAGATAAAAAACTCACTACATTGATGACTTAGATAATAAAGGATTGGGTGAGTCCATAGAAACTACTGACACTACACACCTAAGGGTAGGCTATCTGCATTAAAATGGAATGCATTTTCAAACTACAAGAGGAATATGCACAATTCCTTAATACTGATGCACATCAATCTAAGTAGATATCCCAAAGAATTCTTGACTTAAGGTAGCACCTTAATAAATCCTTGGCTACTATAAAACTAGAGGTCATAATGGTGGATAAAGCTAAATTTATAATGAGTGATCAAATAGATATTAAACAAACATTGATCAACACATTTCAACATTTGTTATACAACATGGATACCACAATGAAGAAGCTCCAAGTCTGGTAAAATGAGACAATGCACAACACATTTTTGGCTATTCAATCTCAAATGACTATAGATAGGTTGGATGACATTGTGTTAGATATCCACTTTAAGTTGTCAAATTTTAGAGCCTTCTTTATCATTATGAAAGAAGAAGATGTGGAAAATTTTATGGTCATTCAAATTCCAAAGCACTTCTTACTAACCATGGTGTGGGAAGCACTTGATAATTGTAAAATGCTCAAGTATGAACTCTCATAGGTTGAAGCATGTATTATGCACATCAGAGAAGAAACTAAGTTCATTCCACCATAGGATATCCAAGCAATTTTTTAGAAGAGAAATTTGGATACAAAGACACAGTATAAGCAACCACAGCCTACACAACCACCTGGCCAAACTTTGGCACCACCTTTGTAGTAGGTAAATATACAATTAAATTTTTTTAGTTTAAATATATATATATACCTTTTAAAATAATCATAAGCATTAGAAGCAGGAATAGATTGGTTGAAAACCCCTAACCAAGACATCCACCTAGTTAAGCTAGTCTATGAAAAACCATAAAGGGTGGTAAGCAAGTATGCTACTTAGTTGAAAACCCAAAAAGGTGGCTAACTAGTGCATAAAGGGTTAAAACTAGTAAATGATACTTAGAGTGATTACTACCACTTTTGTACAAGGTTAATCTTTTCCATCTTTATCCAAGGTTAAAGTTTAGAGTTTTATCTCAAAACTAAATAATATTTTAAGTCTAAAAAATTGGTGGATGTGAATCAGGGCCTCATAAAATCATAAGAGTATAATTGATGGACAAATGTGCATAGAGTATCAATTTTATCATCTATATGATATTTTGGATGTCTTCAACTTTGTGAGCCAAGTGATAGATATTATAATGCCAAGAGTCTTTCTTTTTGTATGCCAAAAGGTTGGAATGTGAAGAGATAGAGACATGTAAAAAGATATATATAGTGATATGATGAAATGGAATATGGTTCTGCTGTGTGATAAAGATTAATAGACTAGTTTTGTTATGGTTTTCCTAAGATTCTCTTATGTATGCCTAGTGTGTAGTGTCTAATCTATTTTATTTTATCTTTTTTTATCTTGTATTATGTTTTTTATGTTATGAAATTGTTAACTCCATGTTAGTTTATCTTTATATTTGTTGTTGTGTATGTTGTCCCAGCAGAGTCACCAAAAAATGTTGGTTGAATATTTTGTCGATCAGCATACTGATAAATAAAATAGGTTTGATTAGCCAAAGTATGAAGATTAGTCATCCAATGTGTAGGTTTACCACATCAAAAGGGGACTGATCTCTCCACTCATCAAGGGGAGGTTCCCTATAGATAAGCTATATATATAGAAAATAATACTCAGGGGTAGGACAAACCATCCATCTCTCTTTTTTCAGAGATGATGCATGCAGATCAAAGGAAAAACTCAAAGGAAATGATAGACAATACTCCTCTTCTTTTAGAAGTACTATTCAGCAAGCCACAAGAATGCTCCAGGTAGTAACAACAAAATGTAACAAAGGATGTAATAACCAGAAAATTGAGATGCAGCACAAAGTCTCCACCTAAATTGCTCAAGAGTAAGATACGAAGGACAATGAGGGAACAAAGTCATCCCAAAGTCATTTATACAAAAATGAAAATAAAACACACTAAAGGCAATTATGGGGGTGCAAAGTCTCTCCACAGTTGACTCTTTAGGACACCTTTCTGACTAATTTCACTAATCCTGCTTGTTGAATTAAAAGAATAGAAAATATATTAAAGAAAAAGACATAAGAACAGTTTCCTCAACAACAAAGATATTACAGCACCAAGTCTAAAAAACCATTTGCTTTCTTATTCCAATAACAAAATATGATAAACAAATTGAGCTCAAAGTCTTAGAAGTGCATTTCAATTTGGGCAGAGTTTCATTCTAATTGTCAAAAAGAGATCCATTTACAATAGAAGAGAGTCCCTTATATAGCCTCTTCAAGAAGGACTCATGAATAGTCACACATCATGTTGCATTGAAATCTATTAAGAAGGCAGGCTAGAACTTAGGGGCATCTACCCATTTGCTTTTCTCAATGTAGAGAAACAAGTCATGCTATTTAAATTTTACATCTTTCAATGTCCACCTGGTGATCTTATCCTTCTTCATCATTCCTCCTTTTTTGGTTATTTGAGTTGGGTCCTAGATTCAATTTGATGCTCTATTCCTTAGTCACTTTCTGCTGGTCTTTAGCAATTGACGTGTGGCACATTCCGCTGCTAAATAGGTAAAGACACGTGGTAACTTCCACGAGACTCTAAGAAACATTTATTGATAGAGGCTTTGAAACTTATTAGAAACTCAAAATCATGGGTGCAGACACTTGTCGCTCTCCATGGATTTACAATAGAAAAGGTGGCATCTTCCGCTTGCCTCTTGAGAATCCTGTAGGATGACATGTGTCAGCTTCCTTGCATTTTAGAAACACTATAAAACTATGTGTAACTCATTTAGATTCATGTAGATGATGCCACTTAGCATGTTCTACTTAACTTAAAAAGGACACGTGGTAGCTTTCATGGCTCTTAGAAGCAAAGTGAAATGAGACTAAGAAGATGACATATCCTTTGAGAGCCCTGTAGAAGATGACACATGGCAGTATCTGCTACGCTTTAGCGGCCTTTGAAAAAACTTAGGACTTATTTTAGATTCACATGGATGATAACACATGGCAGTCTCCACTATGCTCAAAAAATGCTTAGGATGAGCTTAGAAACTTGTTTAAAACTTGAATGCAGACACGTGTCGCTCTCCACAGAGTTATAAATGAATAGGTGGCAGCTTCTGCTCATCTTTGGAGAGTCAGGTGAATGATGACACATGGCACGTTCCACTTTTTTCAATAGTTCACTAGGGGTCTACCACAATCTTTATGAAAATAAGAAGCAAGAGGAAGAAATTGTGGAGATTTGACACTTGTTGGCTTCCACCAAATATTGCAAGGGACATATGGCACGGTCTAAATACATTTATTAGTTGCATAGATGCAAACACTTGGCAGCATCCATGAGATTCTATCAGGATTTTGTCTCAGTCCATTTGTTTGCCTTAGTCACTCTTTTCCATGGGAATTATCTTCGTAAGGGCACTTGTGTCTTTGACTCTTAGGGCACTCCTTTGAACTTTGTCGCTTGAACTGACTGATTAAACCAACTTTGGTTCAATGGTTTAATGGTTCATTGCCTTGCTTCAACTAAGTCTTTTTTATCTTCATTGAACCAAACATGTTGAACCACTTGATTGAACCAAATGTTGAACCATTTGGTTGAACCACTTCATTAAACCAAGGCTTTGAACCAAAATGGTTCAAGCCGGTGGTTCAAGCCAATAGTTCAATTGAATGAACCAAGCCTTTGAACCAAGTGTTTGAACCAACCATTGAACATGCCTTTGAACCATGTGTTTAAACCAAAGGATGAACCAAAATGTTGAAACAAAGTAGCTGAACTGATTTAACCAAAGTGGTTCAAGCCTCTTTTGCTTGAATGCTGGTCGATAAACATTTTTTATTGAACCAAGGCACTAAACCAATCCTGAAAATGACCAAGTGATAGAAACTAATTCTTTTGGTTGAACCTGCTTGAAAAAACTATGAAGCCTATTGAGCTTGTAGAAATGAACCTATTTGCAGAGTCTATAGAAATCAAGTCTATATAAATCAACCTATAAAACCCATTGAACTTAGCCTACAAATTCTGTAGATTTCCTCTTCCTATTGAGTCTGTAGATTCAAGCCTACAGAGTCCATAGATTTCTAAGAAGCTTGAAAAATGAGGAATTTGAATGCCCAGGATAAATTTTAAAAAGGAAAGAGATAATTTTGGTCTGTAGGACCAAAATAGTTTAAATGTTGTCCCAAAAATGAGTGATATTTTTTGGGGACAACAGCTGGCTCCAGTTGGGGAACTTCTATCAATTGCAAAAAGAATTGAAAGAAGTAGAATCATGAATCTTCAGTGTCTTCATGTGTACCATTGGGTTATGGATTCATGCTACCCAAAAATGAAAGGCATCAAAAATAGAAACAAACAAAACAAAATAGAATTAAAAACTGTACAAATATACATATATACATATGCAATGATCTCATACTTCAAGAATTGAAGTGTTTTAGATGATGTCCATTGTGAGGTAGAGAAAAGAGTGTGTCATCTCAATATTTTAGTAGAAAGTTGTTTTCACCAATGTGCTGATGAATTATAAATGGGCCTCTCCAAAGGGAGTCAAACTTTCCATGCATCTCCTTTGGTTCTCTCCTTTTGTCCCATAGTAGGACTTGATCCCCAATCTAGAAATCACAATTTTTAGCCTTCTGGTCAAAGAGTTTCTTTACCAGACTTTGATGAGCAGCAATTTTGTCCACCAACATGGTTCTCTATTCCTCCAGCTCAATTAGGCACATGATTCTTTTGTCAAGAAAACTTTTATATGTCTGATCTTCAAATGCCTTTACCAATTTCAAGGCTAGAAATTCTAAGGTGATTGGTATCTCAGCATTGATACCATAAAGAAGTTGAAAAGGAGACATACCAATTACCCTCTTTGGTGTGATTATATCTACCCATATAGCATCAACCAATGCTTTGTGCCATGTCCGTTGATTGTCATCTGCTAGCTCCTTGATGATAGTTACTAGGTTCTTATTGCTGGATTCAGCTTGTCCATTCCCTTATGGAAAATAATCAAAAGAATGAGAGAGTATAATTCCATAATAGAAACAGAATTGTGTAATATCTTGAGAGGTGAAACAAGCTACATTATTAGTAACAATTTTGATTAGAACTCCAAACGTGGAAATGATATTCTCTTTGAGGAAGTTGCATATAACTTCTGAAATAGCATGCTTAGTTGGGATTGCTTCTACCCACTTGGTGAAATAGTCAGTTGTTGTAAGGACATAATCATGTCCAACACTTGAAGATGGGTTTATTATCCCAATAAAATCAATCCCCCATTGCTGGAAAAGTTCTTCTATGATCACTGGATTGAGAGGCATAGTAGCTAACTTAGGTCTTCCAACAAATTGCTTAAAGAGTTCACATTTTCTCACCCACTTATGTGCATCTTGGAAAAGAGTTGGCCAATAATACCTAGCTCATAGAATCTTGTGAGCAGTCGCAGGAGTAGAAAAATGTCCTCCACAAGCCAGATTATGAAAATATTTCAAAAGCTAGGTTTGTTACTCTTTATCTACACAATGAAGGAATACTCCATCTATGCTTCTGTTGTATAGGACGTTATCCCAAAGGATAAAATCGGTAGCTTTCAACTTGATAGTCCTCTTTTCTTTGTAAAACAAATGAGTAGGAAATTCACCATAAGGAAATGAGTGATACCTAAATACCACTCATTGGTAGTGGAGACAAAAAGGACTGTTGGTGTCTCTTTCACTTCAGTTTCTTCATGTTGTATGTCTTCTGGCTTATTGTCAGCAATTAATTGTCATAAGCATTTACCCCTGACCAACTTTGTCAGCTTGATGTCTAGATCAAACTCTTAGATCTTTGCAATCCAATTACCTCTTTTTGTGCCAAACTCCTGCTGAGTTAATATAGACTTGATTGTAGTATTAAGCACTAGGGAAGTAGTATGTGAATTCAGAATATAGAAGTGGAAATGTTTGACTGCTTTTACCAAGGCATAAGCATGCTTCTCTATATTTTAATATTTCATCTCATGGGTTTTTTAAGGGAAAATCATGAAAGAGATAGGAGATTCCATACCTTCCTTGTCCTATTGAACAAGAATTACTGAAAGAGTGTGTTCAGATGCATAGCTATATATGATGAAATCTTTGTTGTAATCTGGACAAACCAATGTAGGGGTGTGAGCAATGACAGTTTTGATATCTTGAAATGTTGATTTGCCTTCTTTAGTCCAGCTAAAGATGGTCTTCCATTTCATCATGTTCACAATATGTCTAGTTTTCTTAGCAAATTTGGGGATAAATCTCTGTAAGAAATTCACCTTTCGAAAGAAAGAATGAACAGTGTTCTTACTTGTAGGCAAATTAAGCTCTTGAATAGACTTGACTCTGTCTGAGTCAATCTTTATGCCTTCTTTACACACAATGTGTCCAAGGAGTTTCCCCTCTGTTACTTCAAAAATAGACTTTTTAGGATTTAAAGAAATACCATTCTAGCGGCAGCACTCTAGCACTTGTTGCAAATGGTGTACATGATCAAATCAATGCTTTGAAAAGATAGTCAAGTCGTCAAGGTATACCACTATGAATTTACCAATCTCATCTTTGAAAGCCAAATCCATAGCTCTCTGAAAGGTAGCACCAGTATTTATTAAACCAAAAGGCATTCTTCTATATGCAAATATACCCCAAGGTGTAGTGAATGCAGTCTTGTGTTGGTCTACTTCACTAACTTCAACTTGATTATATCTTGATAAGCCATCCAACATTGATAACATCTCTACACCTATCACTGTTTGAAGCACTTGATCCATAATTGGCAAAGGATAATTATCCTTCAAAGATGCTTGATTTAGATTTATGAAATCTACACATGCAAATTTCACCATTCTTCTTTTTTATAGGCACTATGTTTGCAGTCCATGTGGAATGATGGATTGGGAAGATGATTCTAGCATTTAACATTTTTTGTATCTCAGACAGAATAGTACCTGATATTTTTGGATTATATTGTCTGGATTTTTGCTTGTATGGGATTGAGTCCGCCTTGAGAGGAATGTTATGGTGGATTTCATCTGGTCTGAGAGACTTCAAGTCTTCATAAGAATATGCTAAGACATCCATGTATTGATAGAGTAAAGAGGTGAACTTGAATCTTTCTTCAGGGGTGCAACACTTATCAATATTGACCATCTTGGGATTTTCTTCAGTAGTCAGATTCACTTGATCAAATCCCTGAGAGAAACTCGATTCTATTTGTTGTTGTTTGATGAATCTATCATGCTTGTCAAACAGCTTCTCAAGAGAAACCAGGCCTTTGGGAATTTTGTTTTCTTTTAGCTGTAATAATTTTTTATTTATATCTGAACTGGATTCAGACATAAATTCATTTTTTTAAGATTCACTACCTTCAAAACATAGTTGTTCAAAATTATCTTTTCATTCCAGGAAGGAAATGATTTGATGATCATCATTGAATACTTGCCAATGATCAGCATTGTTAGGAACACTTGGTCTATAGACTAGCTCAACGGTATACCGATCTTCTTTAAAATCTGAATGAGGAACTAAGAGATTTCCTAAAATAGCAAGTGCATCAGCTCTATCATTAGACTCTCTAGGTATGGCAAAAATGTTGAAAGCATCAAAGCTTTCAATTTGGTCCTAAACCAAGTTACGGTAGTGGCATAATATTTCATTCTTATTTTGGTATAAGTTCCTCACTTGACAAACCACTAATTCAGCATCCCCTTTGACATGAAGAAACTTGATGCCTTTTTTTTGAGCAGCCTTCATGCCAAGTAATAGGGATTCACATTCAGCTATATTATTAGTGTTGCTAAACTGTAATTTGTAAGATGAAGGGAAAATATCTCCTTGAGGAGATATCAAAACAATCCCAACTCCTGAACTGGTAGAAGAACAACTACCATCAAATTCCAAAGTCCATTTCTCATCTGATACTAATTTTTCTTTAGACTTTCCTTCATCAGAGATGGAGGATCCTTCTTGGTCCGTACTGCAGCCTACTAGCTTTTTTGCTATTCTTGTTGAACTAATTTCTGAGTTGATACTTTTAGGTGTTTCATGCACTTCATCTGTAGACATAAATTAGTTACCCATACCTACGAATTCAAAAAGAATTTGAGCTTCAGGGGCTGATATATGAGTGACCACATGTTTTGCTTCCTTTTTAGGGAGTAACCTCTTCATTATGCCTTGTACAAGGATCCTTGCCTCAGACAGATCCATGCTTAGTTCTCCTCCCATGTCTTTGCAAAAATTTCATCCAAGCAAAATGCCATAGGATGATGGGACGTCAGCCACCAAGATAGTCATCTTGATTCTCTTGTTTGGAAAGGCTGTAAATGCAAATTTGGCATCTTTGATTTTCCCTAGCAATGGTACTTGCTTGTTCTCCATGGAGAAATATCTCCCAAATGTCTTGGTCAGTGTGAGACCAAGAGACTCAGCTACTTTAGTAGGCATAACATTATCAGATGTGCCTGAGTTTATAATATAGTTACTCAGCTTGTGGCCATTAATTAACAAGGAAACATAGAAAGGTTCTATTTTTCTAGGAGCAGCTAGGGGAGTAATGACCAAATTATTTGGAATAGGCATGTTCTTTGGAGAATTAGGAGTTACCTTTTTAGCCTTTTGTCCTACAAGGATGGTTTGGTTTTTGACATATTGGACCAGCTTATTCAATTGATTAGGATTGGACTACAAATATTCAAACTCAGGCATTTGTATTTTTGTCTTTTTGACATGATTGATTATGTCAAATGGCTAAATTGAGCTAGGTACAGAGAAAGGTACTTCAACTTTCTAAGTTTTAGGAGGGATGGGAGGTGAGCTGGTTTGCAAATTATAAATAGAAGGGGAAGGCGTAATTGATGTATTTGCCTTTTGAGTGATCACTAGATCCTTTGACTAAAAAGGTAGAATGGTTCCATGCTTAGCAATCATGACTACTAGCTACAGTTGCTCTTCTATCTTCTCTTTATCATCTTGCTAGACTAATTAGTTTTTGGACCTAGTAAACACTACATATGATCCATCAAAAGATTCTCCTTTACTTCTAGGTTCATCCTGGTAGTTCAGGAAACTAATATGGGAGTCACCAGTTGATTCTTTTTTATTGTCTTCAAGGAGATCAATGTCATTTTCTTGATTCAATTCAGGCTGGAAAGAGAATTTTGATTCTGCTTCAAGATATCCCATTGTTGAATTGGTTGGAGGAGTTTCCAAGGCAAGTTTCCCTTGTGGGGGAGCAAGGTGATTCTATTTCCCTTGATTCTTGGTAGCATTGCCCTAATATGACTAATTTGGGAATGTCTTTCTGTATGGAGTAGAAGACATTCCTTGAGCCATTTTCTTTTTGAGAGCAAGCAACTCATTTGCCAATTTCTACACCATTGGATATGTGGTGCTTGTAGATGCATATTCAGAAGATGATGAAGTTTTATTTCTATTGGGATCTCTTCTTATCTTCCCTACTAAGATGAGATCATCTTCTACTTCAATGGTCAAAAGTTGAGCTGTAGCAAGATCTATTTGACCAGCACGTCTCAAGAAAAAACTTACTTCAGGTAGCTGAGAATTAATGAAAAAGCATTTGAGATTCTCAGTGGTAGGTCGAGCAATTACAAGAATTATATTCCTCAATTTGTCAAATTTGGCTATGAAGTCTCTCATAGGCTCATGAAGCTCTTTCTTCATCTGTGTAAGTTGAGCCAGAAGTGTATGTACATCTTCTGTAGGTTTAAATCTAGCTTCAAACTTAGCTTTGAGAGTATTCCAATCAGTCACTGACCAAGCCTATAGATGATAAAACTAATCTGTAGCATCACCTTGTAGTGTCTCCACAAAAATCTTGACTGCTACATCTTCAAATTCTACTCTGATTACTCCATAAGCTATGCTGAAAGCTATAATGTGCTCGTCAAGATCAACTTTCCCATCACCATATAACTTGGGGAAGTTCTTCCTTGAACTATGTGGAAGCTCATGTAGAGGTGGAGTAAGATTGAGAGGACCAAAAACATTACTCTAGGGTCCTTGAACTACCATTGTAGGATTATGAAAAGGAGGGATAACAAATCTCAGAGGGGTAATTATAGGTAAAGCTTTATCAACAATAGAAGTAGATACTTCGTCTAGCAATGGAGATTTGAATTTAGTAGGAAGAAATCTCTTGGTTCATTGGAGATGAGATGGTGAAGGAAATAGATCAAAATCACTTTGTTGTACCAACCCGAATACAGGGTCAATGATACCTTTAGCCCTTTAGCTTTGTGTATACCTTGAATCTGCCAGATTGTGAAACAAAAAATAGAAAAAAATTGACCTTGCTTCAATTAAAGCTTGAGGATTTAAACTTTAGATATAATTAAAGAATTCTTATATCTAAAAGGAAACAAAATTCCCAAAGGCCTGGTTTCTCTTGAGAAGCTGTTTGACAAGCATGATAGATTCATCAAACAATAGAAAACAGACTCGAGTTTCTCTCAGGGATTTAATCAAGTGAATCTGACTACTGAAGAAAATCCCAAGATGGTCAATATTGGTAAGTGTTGCACCCCTGAAGAAAGATTCAAGTTCACCTCTTTACTCTATCAATACATGGATGTCTTAGCATATTCTTATGAAGACTTGAAGTTTCTCAGACCAGATGAAATCTACCTTAACATTCCTCTCAAGGCCGACTCAATGCCATACAAGCAAAAATCTAGACAGTATAATCTAAAAATATCAGGTACAATTTTTTCTGAGATATAAAAAATGTTAAATGCTAGAATCA
Organism: Torreya grandis; assembly: GCA_037957365.1. NCBI lineage: Eukaryota > Viridiplantae > Streptophyta > Pinopsida > Cupressales > Taxaceae > Torreya > Torreya grandis. Next base: position 3,808,862 of record JARHVA010000781.1, on the reverse strand, counting down.
TCTTCCCAATCCATCATTCCACATGGATTGCAAACATAGTGCCTATAAGGAATAAGAATGGTGAAATTTCCATTTGTGTAGATTTCAGAAATCTGAATCAAGCATCTTTGAAAGATAATTATCCTTTGCCAATTATGGATCAAGTGCTTCAAATAGTGATAGGTGTAGAGATGTTATCAATGTTGGATGGCTTCTCAAGATATAATCAAGTTGAATTTGGTGAAGCAAACCAACACAAGACTGTATTCACTACACCTTGGGGTACATTTACATATAGAAGAATGCCTTTTGGTTTAATAAATTTTGGTTCTACCTTTCAGAGAGCTATGGATTTGGATTTCAAAGATGAGATTGGTAAATTCATAGTGGTATACCTTGATGACTTGACTATCTTTTCAAATCATTGATTTGATCATGTATGCCATTTACAATAAGTGTTGGAGTGCTGTCACCAGAATGGTATTTCCTTAAATCCTAAAAAGTCTATTTTTGGAGTAACAAAAGGGAAACTCCTTGGACACATTGTGTCCAAAGAAGGTGTAAAGATTAACTCAAATAGCGTCAAGTCTATTCAAGAACATAATTTGCCTATAAATAATAATGATGTTCATTCTTTCTTCGAAAAGGTGAATTTCTTATTGAGATTTATCCCTAAATTTGCTGAGAAAACTAGACATATTGTGAACATGATGAAAGGGAAGACCGTCTTTAGCTGGAATAAAGAAGGCAAATCAGCATTTCAAGATATGAGCATATATTTTTCTACTCCTCTGACTACTCACAATATTTTATGAGCCAAGTATTACTAGCCAACTCTTTTCCAAGATGCACATAAGTGGGTGAGAAAATGTGGACTCTGTTAGTAATTTGTTGGAAGACCCAAGTTAGCTGCTATGCCTCTCAAGCCAATGATCATAGAAGAACCTTTCCAGCAATGGGGGATTGATTTTATTGGGATAATAAACCATATTCAAGTGCTGGACATTATTATGTCCATACAGCAATTGCTTATTTCACCAAGTGGGTAGAAGCAATCCCAACTAAGCATGCTACTTCAGAAGTTGTATGCAACTTCCTCAAAGAGAATATCATTTCTAGGTTTGGAGTTTCAATCAAAATTATTAATGATAATGTAGCTTGTTTCACCTCTCAGGAGATTACACAATTATGTTTCCATTATGGAATTATACTCTCTCATTCTTCTAATTATTTTCCACAAGGGAATGGACAAGTTGAATCCAGCAATAAGAACCTGGTAACTATCATCAAGAAACTAGCAGATGACAATAAAAAGACATGGCACAAAGCATTGGTTGATTCTCTGTGGGCAAACAGAATCACACCAAAGAGGGCAATTGGTATGTCTCCTTTTCAACTTCTTTATGGTATCAATGCTATGATACCAATCACCTTAGAATTGTCAGCCTTGAAATTGGCAAAGGCAATTGAAGATCAGACATATGAAATTTCTCTTGACAAAAGAATCATGTGCCTAACTGAGCTGGAGGAATAGAGAACCATGGTGGTGGACAAAATTGTTGCTCATCAAAGTCTGGTAAAGAAACTCTTTGACCAGAAGGCCAAAAATTGTGATTTCTAAATTGGGGATCAAGTCCCACTGTGGGACAAAAGGAGAGAACCAAAGGGGATGCATGGAAAGTTTGAGTCTCTTTGGAGAGGCCCATTTATAATTCATCAGCACATTGGTGAAAATAGATTTTTGCCAAAATATCAAGATGGCACATTCTTTTCTCTGCCTCATAATGGGCAGTATCTAAAACACTTCAACTCTTAAAGTATCAGATCATTGCATATGTATATATGTATATTTGTACAGTTTTTAATTCTATTTTGTTTTCTTTGTTTCCATTTTGGATGCCTTTCATTTTTGGGTAGCATGACTCCATAACCCAATGGTACACATGAAGACACTAGAGATTATGGATTCTACTCATTTCAATTCTTTTTGCAATTGATAGAAGTTCCCCAACTGGAGCCAGCTGTTGTCCCCCAAAAACATCACGCATTTTTGGGACAACATTTGAACTATTTTGGTCCTACAAACCAAAATTGTCTCTTTCCTTTTTAAAATTTGTCCTAGGCATTCAAACTCCTCATTTTTAAATCTTCTCAAAAATCTACGGACTCTACAGGCTTGAATCTATAGACTCAATAGGAAGAGAAAATCTATGGACTTTGTAGGCCAAGTTCAATGGGCTTTATAGGTTGATTTCTATAGACTTGATTTCTACACACTCTGCAAGCAGGTTCATTTCTACAAGTTCAATGGGCTTCACAGTTTCTATAGGTAGGTTTAACCAAAAGAATTAGTTTTTATCACTTGGTCATTTTTAAGATTGGTTCAGTGCCTTGGTTCAATAAAAAATGTCTATCGACAAGCATTTAAGCAAAAGAGGCTTGAACCACTTTGATTCAATCAGTTCATCTGCTTTGTTTCAACATTTTGGTTCAAACACATGGTTCAAAGGCAAGTTCAACGGTTGGTTCAAACACTTGGTTCATTGAATTGAATTATCAGCTTAAACCATTTTGGTTCAAAGTCTTGGTTCAACGAAGTGGTTCAACGTCTTGTGGTTCAACCAAATAGTTCAACATTTGGTTCAATCAAGTAGTTCAACACATTTGGTTCAATGAAGATTAAAAAGACTCAGCTGAAACAAGGCAATGAACCATTGAACCATTAAACCAAAGTTGGTTCAATCGGTCGGTTCAAGCAACAAAGTTCAAAGGAGTGCCCAAAGAGTCAAAGACACAAGTGCCCTTGCGAAGGGAATTCCCATGGCAAAAAGTGACCAAGGAAAACAAACAGATAGAGACAAAATCTTGATAGAATGTCATGGATGCTTCCAAGTGTCTACATCTATGTGACTAACATATGTGTTTGGATCACTCCACATGTCCCTTGCAAAATTTGGTAGAAGTGACAAGTGTCAAATCTCCACAATTTCTCCCTCCTGCTTATTGTTTTCATAAAGACTGTGGTAGACCCCCAGTGAATTGCTGAAGAAAGTGGAATGTGCCATGTGTCATCATCTGCCTGACTCTCCAAATATAAGTGGAAGCCACCACCTTTTCATTTCTAACTCTACAGAGAGTGACACATGTCTGCATTCGAGTTTTAAACAAGTTTCTAAGCTCATCCTAAGCATTTTTTGAGCACAACATAGACTGCCACGTGTTATCATCCATGTGAATCTAAAATAAGTCCTGAGTGTTTTCAAATTCTGCTAAAGCACAGTGGAGACTACCATGTGTCATCTTTCATAGGACTCTCAAAGGATATGTCATCTTCTAAGTCTCATTTCACTTTGCTTCTAAGAGCCATAAAAGATGCCACATGTCCTTTGTAAGTTAAGTGGAACATGCCAAGTGCATCATCCACATGAATTTAAATGAGTTACGCATAGTTTTATAGTGTTTCTAAAATGCAATAAAAGCTGACACATGTCATCCTCCATAGGATTCTCAAGAGGCAAGTGGAAGCTACCACCTTTTCTATTGTAAATCCATAGAGAGCGACAAGTGTCTGCACCCATGATTCTGAGTTTCTAATAAGTTTCAAAGCCTCTATCAATAAATTTTTCTCAGATTCCCATGGAAGTTGCCACGTGTCTTCACCTATTTAGTAGTGGAATGTGCCACACGTTAATTGTTAAAGACTAGCAGAAAGTGACTAAGGAAATGAGCATCGAATTGAATCTAGGAACCGATTCAAATAACCAGAAAAGGAGGAATGATGAAGAAGGATCAGATCACCAGGTGGACATTGAAAGATGTAAACTTTTAATAGTGTGACTTATTTCTTTGCATTGAGAAAAGCAAATGGGTAGATGCCCCTAAGTTCCAGCCTACCTTCTTAATAGATTTCAATGCAACATGATGTGTGACTGTTCTTGAGTCCTTCTTGAAGAGGCTATTTAAGGGACTCTCTTCTATTGTAAATGGATCTCTTTTTGAGAATCAGAACAAAACTCTGCCCAAATTGAAAGGCACTTCTGAGACTTTGAGCTCAGTTTGTTTATCATATTTTTTTATTGGAATAAGAAAGCAAATGGTTTTTTAGACTTTATGTTGTAATATCTTTGTTGTTGAGGAAACTATTATTATGTCTTTTTCTTCAATATATTTTCTATTCTTTTAATTCAACAAGTAGGATTAGTGAAATTTGTCAGAAAGGTGTCCTGAAGAGTCAACTATGGAGAGACTTTGCACCCCCATAATTGCATTTAGTGTGTTTTCTTTTCATTTTTGTGTAAAGGACTTTGGGATGACTTTGTGCCCTCATTGTCCTTCGTATATTACTCCTGAGAAATTTAGGTGGAGACTTTGTGCTGCATCTCGATTTGCTAGTTATTACATACTTTGTTACATTTTACTTTTATTACCTGGAATATTCTTGTGGCTTGCTAAATAGTACTTCTGAAAGAAGAGGAGTACTGTCTGTCATTTCCTTTGAGTTTTTCCTTTGATCCACATGCATCATCTCTAAAAAAAGAGAGATGGATGGTTTTTCCTACCCCTGAGTATTATTTTTTGTTTATATATATATATATATATATATATATATATATATATATAGGGAACCTCCCCTTAATGAGAGGAGAGATCAGTCCCCTTTTGATGTGGTAAACCTACACATTTGGATGACTAATCTTCCTACTTTGGTTGATCAGACCTATTTTATTTATCAGTACGCTGATCAACAAAATATTCAACAACAGTGTATAAAATTGAATATTTTACAAATTCAATCATTATATTATAATTCTTTTTTTATTCTTGTTGTGTAAGTTATCCCTATAATTAATATGTTCTAGAAAAATTCCAAAAAACTCTACTAACATTCCTTGAACATGCACACTATTGGAATTTTATTTTAAGATATCTATGAGGATATACTTTGAAGGGATTTGTAGTATCTTCAAGTGTACCCTAATGCATGTTTGAAATGTATAAAGTATCTCCTAGAAGATGCCTTTCAAAAATTCATTAGGGTACCCTTGAAGGTACTATAAGGCCCTTAAAGGTATCTCCTAGGAGATACCATGAAAGATCTTGTAGTACCTTCAATGGGTCTCCTAGTAGATACCTTGAAGATACACATGATTTGAATTTTATTTCAAGGTATCTTCTAGGAGATACCTTGAAGGTTCTTGTAATACCTTCAAGGGTACCCTTATGCATGTTTGAAAGGTATCTCCTAGGATATACCTTTAAGGTACCCTTGAAGGTTGTAGACACTAAAATTACATCACACACACATGTATAACTCCTTGTGTCGAAACCCCCCTTTAGCCTATTTTTCAATATTAACAATTAGCCTCCCTAACCCATGCTTTTACCACTCACATATATAATTAATTTAAAATACTTAATTAAGTTAATTAAAAACCCTTTTTGCCACCTTACCAGGCCACCTCATCCTAAGACTGATTCTCACCTAATTAGTCACTTCAAGACTTAGTCCCTTTATCCTAACTACCCAAGACTTATTCTCACCTCAAAATTGAATTCCTAACTAACTACATCTATCTTAGACTCGTATTTTTACCATTTTGTAATGGGTGCCACACTTGGCATGAGGAGTAATATAAAACTATCCAAAAAATAGTAATTTTACATATTCTAAGGCTACCAATGTTGGTCAACCCATAGTCAACATCAGTCAGATCACTGACATCAGTTATATAAGCCAAAATCCAACCTTATGATTAGGTCAGTAGAAATCAAGAAAACTCATTCTTATTTACATCCAAGCTCTCGGCATTTCAATTTTGGTATCTTAACTTACTATTATCATATGTAAGTTAATCTAGATTAGGAACTAAGCTCTTGAGGACCAACAACACCTACTTATTTTCTCTATTCAAGGCATCAGTTTAGACTACTTGATAATATCCATCTATATAGTACTTATCATTCAGTCACTATTGTAGCTAAGTATATCACTTTTTTAATGGGTCTTTTAAGTAGTCACTTTGCTATTACTTTACATCTAGTGTTCATTACTTTAAAAATTCCTAACCTAACCCTCATGAGGGAGTTATAAATATTCCCTACTTGTTTACCCTTGACCTAACACACCAAACCTCTGACCAAAATCCATTTAAACCATACTCTCTCTCACAACTCTCCCCAACCTCCTAGACCTGACTAAAACCATTTCCTAGACCCAAAAAAGCCTTCTACAGGCTCCTAGGAAATTATTTCCCCTATTGACCTTGGTAGCTTAACTGACATCAATCACCTTCACCCACCGACCTCGGTAGCATAACTGATATCGATCACTTCCATACCGATGTTGACAAATGTGGATTTCTTAACATTTCTTAAACCTACCCAAACAACTTCTAAAATATAAATAGAATATACCACCTACACTCTGTTAATTTCTATTGTACTTAGGTTTTGAATAATGGTAACATTATCTCTCTTTACCTCTCTTTTAATTATTTATTACTCTTTTATCTCTCAAAAGTGGATTGCTATCTCTAAGGAAGTTTGACACTTCCTAGAACAAGCACATAGCTTGGAAGCCCACTCATTTATCTACTAACAAATATTTTGTGGTAGTTTTTTCTTATTTATAGGTAGTCCTCCCCAACCAAAGAGGAGTGCTCACAATGTCTAGATATAGTGTGCAAACCAATCCCTGTTCATTCTAATCACTTATCACTATCATTCTTCTCTATTTTTCTTTAGACTTGAAATAGACAAATTTTAGAGAAACATTTCTAGCACACCCGATGGGACCCTAGAGTTTTCCTTGGGTTCATTGCTTGTTTTAAACATTCATATAGGTGAATTATAGTGAAAACTTCATTTATTGCACTTTCCTCTTCTTTTCTCCCTTAAAACAAAAAATTGAACATTTTATTTTCTATTTAAACGCATTAAACTAAAATTTCTTCTTTTTTCCTTGCCTTTAAAAAGTAATTCACCATTTTTTTTCTTATAAGTTAAAATAATCTCATCTTTAATTCTTATTGAATACATAACAAGATCATGAATTTCATTCTCTACTCCTATTTCATCTTTTTTTTCATTTGAATCTAAACATTTCATATTTAGGTTTAAAACTTACTGCACTTCATTGTTTACTTATTTTATATTAGCTCACCTAGTTAATTACAAGCATTATGAATGAATTATAGTACACCTATGTTACCAAACCAAATCACACTCACACAAACAAACATCTAAACTCACTTGAGAAAAGGCCCATTAGGATTTCATCACCTGGTGGATCACCTTACCCTACCGGATTATCCTACTTGGATTTCACCACCAAGGGGAGAACCCACTCTATTCTCTAGTGAAGTATAAACTCTAAGCAGAAGGTATATTTTGGCTAAGAGGCATGGCTTAGCTTCAGTTCCATGAAGTGTAGGGAGCAATCTCTTATAAAAATCCATGTACCTAGTCTAACATAGATTTCCTCACTAGCTCTAGATTGTTTTCTAGTACCTTTGATAACCAAATTCTCTTTTCATTATCTGATTAAGGCATAAGACAATACGAGACTAAAATTAATCTCTAGGAGTTAATAATTAGTGGTTGTATGTTCTTTTTCTACTTTTCTTTTTCCTTCTATCTTTCAGAGTTAGTAAGGACATTTTCTTATTGATTCACAAAATCAATACTATTCCTAATACTCAATTTGTATAACCTATTATATCAAGTTTTCTAAGTGTTCTTCCTTCTTACACAGACCTCTTTCATCCACTATTTTACCTAGTTTCAACTTTTGAGTTTATAAAACATTAGATTTTCCAACTCCCAAGTTATCACAGTGACCAACATTGGTAAACTTTTACTACCGACATCGATCAAGTGATCGATGATGGCAACTATGTAATTTTCATTTTCTAAAAACAACAAGTTGAAACAACCCACTTACCTATACCCAAACCTAATTTTTCCTTATTTTTTTACTAATATATAATATTAAGACTATTCTTTCTTCTTCTTGCATGGTATTGATGTGAGCTCAAGCCAAAATTCTTATTGATTATGCAAGCTAGCAACCACTTCCACCTTCCCCTCTTGTTATTGAATCTATCATGGAGAATAATTTAAATACAAATCATACTCCTAAAACCAACCAAATTCCCATTTTTCTTGAGGGAGATCAATATTTTGCTAAATTTATTGATCACAATATGGCAGCCCTTCAGCATTACCTTGCCAGGAGTTGAACCCACAATTCTTTAGGTAACCCAATCTATGGTATGCCAACCTCTATAATGGAGACAATTTCATTTTTAGCCACTTCCATTATTTTCCCCATGGTTACTCAAAACACCACCTTGACAAGTAACCTAACCATAAATAATGTCCAAATTTTAGCATCACCAACTTCCCAATCCCACCTAAACCCTAGCATGACTTTGCAACTTTCAAAACCATAACCAGTTTAGTCAAGTCACACCCCATTTTAGAATTTAGTTGTACCTATTCCATCTAATCTTGCACCTATAATTACCATAGTTATGACTCATCCTTCATTTAGTCTAACCATGCCAATAACCCAACCTATAATAACAACATCCAACCAAAGCATAGTCTCTAACCCAATGGGATAAGCCCTTTTTATTTTCATTCCTTAGCCTATAACTCATTATCCTTATGTTGTCCCAACACAACCTCAGTAAGCTATGTCATATGCTCCCTCTACTTCCTATCAGGTTCCCTATAACTTAGGAGGTATCTCTTAGACTAATCCCCCTCTAGACCTCATCAAGATATTGATGGATAAGATGTCTAATCTAGAGACATCCATTTCTAGTTTAAAGAATGTGTTATCTTATGATCAGATATGTAATGAACCCATCCATCATTATATGCCTATTATCCCTTATCCAAGCTAATGGGAACTCTCCAAATTTACCCATTTCTAGAGTAAAGAGGACCCACAATAGCATTTGTGAGCATTTAGACATGCTTGTTATTTAATAGGACACGATGATGCATTGCTACTTCGTACTCTCCCTATGTCTCTTTAGGGTGTTGCCTTGGATTGGTATAGCTCTATACCTTATCACTCCCTTTTATAATTTACTCAACTTGCACAAATATTCCTAGACCATTTCTCTATTAACATTTCTAAAAAAATTTCTATTACAGACCTTTATTTTATTAGATAATTTGATGACAAGTCTATCATATATTTTATCTCTCATTAGAGAGGCTTGATCAATTAACTCTCCTTATCCTTACCCCAACCTGAGATTATTGAACTCTTCTCAAGGGCATGTGATAAGCACATATCATCCACACTTTGGGTACAAATTTTTTGCACATTTGATGAATCCTTTATAATGGCACAGAAACTTGAGATTTGTATTATAGATGAAGGAAGAGTCAAGTTATGCAGTAAGAACCCCAATTATAAATCAAATGACTTCTCCTCTTCTAAAACTTTTCCTTCTAACCAAAAAGCTAAAGGTTCTACCAATGTAGTGGTCATTAAGTTATCTTCTTCCATAACCACAAACCAATCAAATTCATCTACTTCCCAAAATTTTACCAAGTAATTCTAACAATGGTATGAACAAAGACAATATACTCCCATTGGGGAGTCATATACATCCATTTTGGAAAAAATATTACAACAAGGTGTCATAACCCTTCCTCAAATCAAACTTCCTATACAATTTGACCCCTCTCATCCTATTCTAACTTGATACAAAGAAGATGAGTGTTACATCTACCATCAAGTTAAAGGCCACAATTCTAATAAATGTAAGACATTCAAGAATATTATTTAAGACATGCTTGATATGGGTGATATCATCTTGGATAATCCTAATACACCCCCTAATCAAAGTATGGAGGTGTTCAAACATCCTTTTCCTAACCATTCACCTAATTAAAATATTATTCAAACCATGACTAACTCTAATGATCATAATATCCATACAATTAATATGGTATCTCCTTTACCTCTAGTTCAACCTTCCCCTCAATAAGAAGCACCTATATTATCAACTCCTCCCCCACATACAATGGCATTTATTTTCTCTATTATTCATCCCCAGGTAGAAGAGCCTATTTCACCTATTCCACTCCCATGTGAAGAAGAGCATCCTTTACCACTTCTTTTGCCATAGAAGGAGCCACTATTGCCAATTCCTTTTACACCAATATTACCTATTCTTTTGCCTATGGAAGACTATGCATTACCTATTCCACAACCACATGTCGAAGGGAACATTATTCCTATATTATACCCTCTTGAGGAACTTTATTCACCTACCTCTCCTCATTGATAGAGATTAGTACCCCATCCACTCCACCTTTATGCCTAAAAGAGTCAGTATTATCTACTTCCACATTAGATGAGAGACATATTGTATCTACTCTAATTGTACCACTCTTACCCTTTATTTTACCTATGGAGGATCATATTTTACCTATTCCATGCCCACATGTTGAGGGAGAAATTGTACCTATGTTTTACCCCCTTGAGGAACCCTCTTCACCTACCTCTCCTCCACCCATAGAAGATCATGCCTCTTCTCCTATCTTTGTTGAAGAAGACCCCGTTGTGGTTCTTTCTCATCTTTGGCTCAAAGTAGTAGAGACCAACAATTTCCCTCTTTCCTAGACACCTCAACCTTCTAAATACATAACTATAAGGCCTACATTAACTTCATCTAAACCCTTTTCACGGTTGGTGAAAAGTCTATAGTTTCTTAACTCTATGAAGCTCAATCACATAGCATTTTGGGACCGGCTTAAAAATCCTTATCCAACACAATGAGTTTCTAATTTACCACCAATCCTCTCACTACCCTTTACCCCAGGGTCATTTATAAATTTAGAGCTTCTTCACCAAAATCACCTAAATTTGATCCATCTATGTCACAACCGCCACCCTCGCAAACATATGCCACATTAAAGTAGATCAAGCCTTTAGGCGTATACCCCATTTCTAATTTAATTCATCCACAAGTGAAATTAGATTTAACTCCTCAACCATAAGTTAGAGTTTTATGGCCTAAATTATAGAAAAATGTTAAGCTTCCTATATCTCATTGACCCTTCCCTCTTCAACCTTCAACTTTACCATCAATTTTGGGACCACACCCCTCTAGTTTAGTTGGAGTATTGCCAACCCAAGAAAAAAAAGAGGCTAAGTTACCTCCACTCCTACCTTTGCCACCTAGTAGGCCTTTTACATCTAACACCAAGATACCTAATAGCAAGAAAGTGTCAAAAAAACATGTAACTCTACCACCACCAAATAAGGCACCATGTAAAATCACCTTTGCAACTCCTAAAAAAAATAAGGTCTCCACTCTTATTAACATAACAAGTGCAATCCCACTTATAGTATCTCAAAGATTTTTCCTATGTTAGTTATTATATTCTTTCATAATAACTCTTCCTCCAATTAAGACTTATAGTCCTCTTATAATGAAGCCATCTTGGATTAATGATACACAAGTGTGTTTCTATCATCACTCACCTGGATATGATACTAAGAGTTGTAAAGCCCTCACAATAGTCATTCAATAACACCTTGATGTCAACACTCTCTTGTTTGATAATCCCATTAACCTCCCTATTATTCCACCTTTGGCATCCATAATGTCTCATAATGTTCCACCTATATTCAAACCTAAAGATGTGGTTTTACCCCCTTTTCCACCTCCTTCACTTATCTTTTAGATCAACACAATTAATGTGGCCACACAGTCACAAAACCAAAAGGATAAACGTAAAGAAAAGGTCACTACTCCTTGGGCTTATCCCTTCACCAAATACACTCTTTATATAAATCCTAAGATTTCCATATTGGGTGTCCCTAAACTAACATCTTCAGATGTTATTTAAAGCTCGATGGTGAAATAGCGTCACCAAACTCATATGAAAATGTCCTTATATGAGTTAATCTAAAACTCATCCTAATGCCATCAAGATTTGATTACTAACTTACAAGTAATTTAAGTATAAACTAATGATCCCCAACCTCTTGCAGCTTTGGTCAGCTCCCTTAATTCCATCTCCCTAATTTCCTTCAGTAATTCAAAAATTCCACTTCAACACCCTGAAGATCAGGATTTTGCCCTTTTTATTACTACATATATTGATCAAACTCATATCAAGAGATTCATGATCAATGGGGGAGCTGGTATCAATATTATTTCCACCCATTCCTATAAATAGATATCTTTTCTTGATAATTGCATGTCTCAAATTGACATGGTACTCTACTCTTTTAATGATACCACAACTACTGAGATGGGCATTATTGTCTTACATATTTATGTAGGTCCCCACATAATTCTTGAGCTCTTCTATATTGTAGAAGGAGAGTTTCAATATAAAATACTACTTAGAAGACCTTGGATACATGCTATGGCATGTGTACCTTCAACTTTGCACCACTGTGTTAAGTTTAAGCATGATAGACAAGTGCATGTTATACCCACTGACCCACCTCTATTTAAAACATGTAACATGACTTATAGTCCCAATAACGTTCTCATTCCATTTAAAACATCTTCTCCACATGATACTTTTGAATCTTCCACAAGATCTACTCCCTCTGTTACACATATATTGACAACACAAATTCCTAACAAGGATCCCATGGAGGAGACTTTTCAACATTTGTCACTCGGTGAATATCATTTATTGATGCTTGACATGTTCTATATTCCACAAGAGTATGGAAAGCTTCACATGCACCCAAATTATGATCCTTGCATTGGTATGGTCATCCCTTATGGGCCCCCTAACCTTCAAACTAATTTCACATATGGGGGAATTGATCAAGCTCCCACTATCGGTAATCCTTCTTCTTCACCACAGCCATTTACCTATGATTTATCTTTCCTAAGCAACCCTATATTTACTCACACTTATCTCTATAGGTGTGCCTAGAAAGGATTTTGTTTGGGTCATTACAAATAGGGTGTCCATATACCTATTAAATATCTTAATATCACAACCATTAAAAATTCCAAAAGGAGGCATAAGGTGGGATATGACGAACCAAGTAAACTCACTAAAAATTCCCATATACTAATTATTGAAGAATCAATCTCCTTCTCCACCTTCTTCTCCACTATCACCTATAGAATTGGATGTATCTATACCTCCTATTTTTTTACAATAAATGCCATCCATTTGGGGCCTCTCACCTATCACTAGGGTAAAGAAACAAGGTCCCTTCCTCTAGTTCATCTTAAAATAATTGATGAAGACTCTCCCACTATTAACATTTTCCAATGTCAAGATGATGATGCAATTCTCACATACATGGGTGTGGATGATTCTTATACTAATTATCACTCCCATCCAAAACATAAGCTATGTTAAATGAATCAACCATTGACATCAATCTACCCTCTCTTGATAACCCTCGCATCCTCAAGATTGGCCAATCTATGGATTCCTCTAAGCAAGATGATTATGCCACAATTACTAATAACCATATCAAAGCCTTCACTTTGTCTTATAATGACATGCCTAGAATTGACATCTCTATTTTCACCCATAACACTATCACCAATCAAGATGCTAAACCTATTAAGCATAAGCTTCACAAGATGCATCCTTGTATTGCTCTCCTTGTCAAATAAGAGCTCCAATGCCTCCTTTCTATTAACTTTATCCAACCCATCGACTACCCACAATAGATTTCCAATATTATTCTTATCACAAAAGTGACTAGGGGAATCTACATTTGCACCAACTATCATGAATTAAACCTCACTTGTCCAAAAGATGACTTCCCATTACCAAGTATCGACCAACTTGTTGATTTAATTACCGACCATGAAATGTTATCCCTAATCGATGGGTTTTCTAGATATAATCAAATCATGGTTGCACCTAAGGAATACTAAAAAATGACCTTCATTACCCCATGAGGGACTTTCTATTATCAGGTCATGTCTTTTAGTCTAAAGAATGATGGTGCCACTTATCAATGCACTATGACTTATATCTTCCATGATCTCCTACACAAAATTATGCAATATTATGTGGATGACTTACTCGGCAAGTCTAAACTTTTCCAAGACCACTTGATGATTCTCAAAACCATATTTATTCATCTCTTCCAGTATAACATTTTACTAAACCCAAAGAAATATGTCTTTGGTGTTCTTTTTGGTAAGCTTTTGGGTTTTATTGTTTCTCTCCATGGTATTGAGGTCAACCCTGCTAAGGTTAGATCAATACTAGAGATGCCTCCACCTACTAATATCAAACAACTATGTATCCTACAAGTCAAACTTTAGTCAATCTACCACTTCATCTCCCAGTTGTCAGATCATTACCAACCCTTTCACCATCTCCTCAAAAAGGATGTTTCATTTTATTAGAATATTGATTGCTAGGAGGTTTTTGATGCACTCAAACAATATCTCCTTTCCCTACTGGTTCTTATTCCAACTAAGGAAAATCATCCTTTCTACCTATACATTTCTATAATAGGCCATTCTCTAGGCACTATGATTACACATCGATATGACTAACATTGAGAATAGGTGGTTTACTACATAAGTTGTACACTTATTGATTATGAGACTCGATATACCCATATTGAAAAATTTTGCCTTACATTGGTCTTTTTTACTTCTAAGATTCTCTATTATCTCCTAAATCATAAAACCTATATAGTCACCAATATAGATCCCCTCAAATACATACATTCCAAGCCATATCACAACTAAGGTGTAGCTCAGTGGCTCATTCTTCTTACTAAATTTGACTTAGAATTCATTCAACAAAAGTTTATTAATGGGCAAACAATCACTAACTAGTTAGCTATCGCCCCTTTACCTAATAGCCAACCTTCAAACCTTGAATTCCCTTACAGATCCATCACAATGCTCTCTACTGATGACATCTCCTATCAAATGATGATGTTCTTCAATGGGTCTAAATTTCAATACAGTTGGGGTGTGGGATTCATTCTTATTCCTCTAGATGGAGAACCTATGCCTTTGTTATTTAAACTAGATTTTGAATGCACTAATAATATGGCTAAATATGAAGCTTTAATCTTAGGACTTCAAATAGCTCTCTTCTTGGGTATCAAATCCATAACCATTTTTAGTGATTCTTATCTAGTGGTTAACCAAGTTAATGGTTCCTACCCATGCAAAAATGAGATTTTGCAATGGTATAAACATCATGTAGATACGCTCTTGGGATCATTTGACTCTTATCTCTTACAAACTATTCCTTGATCTACAAATAATTTTTCTGACACAATGGCTTCACTTGACTCACACATTCATCCTCTTCTTCAAAAATTTATGTCACAATGCATAACTTAACATTACCCTCCTATGTATCAACTAACATCCTCTTTATCAAAAATGTAACATCCAACCCACATGACTTATGGTACAAGTAACTCATGGATTACCTTTCCTTATCTATTACCCCTTCTAATCTATCCAATAATGGGAGATGCACCTTCATAAAACATGTCATTCATTATACTATGCTAGGGGAACTTCTCTACAAGCCAGGTTTAGATGGTCTTCTTCTTAGATTCCTCACTAGTACTGAGATTCCCTTTGCTATTAAGGAGGTCCATGATGGGATTTGTGGTGGACATTTTAATGGTCACATAGTTTCCAAGCGTATCCTTTGACTTAGTTATTATTGGCCCACACTCCATCAAGATTATGTTAATTATGTTTAACAATGCATTAAATCTCAATAACATGCTAACCTCCTTCACATTTTGAGTCATGCATTATAAGTCACCAAATAATTTTGGCCCTTTTCCCAATGGAGCTTAGATCTAATCAAGGAGATTAACCCTCATTCCTCCCTCTATCATCACTCTATCATTACTTCCACTAAATACTTCACCAAATGGGTCAAGGCCATTCCTCTTATTTCCACTAAGGCTGACAAAATTATTGACTTTATCAACTATCACATCATCTATCATTTTGGTTTTCCACATAAAATTATAATAGATAATGGAAAATATTTCAAAAACAAAACTATCCAAAGTCTTTGTGATACATTCAGAATCAAATTAAGCTTCTCATCATCATACTATACACAAGAAAATGGATAGGCAAAAGCTTCTAACAAAACATTGACTAAAATTCTCATGAAGGTAGTCAATGATATGGGCAAGGATTATCACTCACACATTCCTTTTGATTTATGGGCTTACTGCACTAGCATTCAGACCCCTATATGTGCTACACCTTTTTCCTTAGTATATGGGATAGAGGTTGTTTTGCCTCTTGAGGTTTAGATTCTTTCTCTTTGCATTTCTCTAAAAGACATACTTACTACTAATGACTTTCACCAAGAATATTTGGCTCAACTTGAATTGCTTGATGAGCATCATCTCATAGCCCTTAACCACCTCCAAATCTATCAAGAGCATATCAAATGCACTTATAACAAAAACCTCAAAGAGCAAGATTTTAATATTAGATATCTCATCTTAAAATAAAATCAACATGTGATGAACATGGAGAAAAGCAAACAGGGTAAATTTGCTCCTAATTAGCTTAGACCCTATATCATAACTCATAAGTATGGCTTAGGAACTTATCGCTTGTCTTCTCTTGAAGGAAGGCCAGAACCCAAACCTCTAAATGACTTATACCTATGACCATTATTTTGTTAGATAAGTGTCGCTTCACCATGTGTTTAACTTGAGTTTGTCCCTTGATAACACTTACTCCATCTCCCTTTCTCTTCACCCTTACTCCTACACACTTAGTTAACTTAAAAAGTGATATGGTTTTTCCGTCAAAGTGGAAAACTCCTGCGCCTTTATAGTCTTGTCCATGACTAAAAGCAAACAAAAAACAACAACAAATAAATAAATGGGATATGTGACAAGTTCTAATCTCTAAGGACCTATTTCTCAGCATAAACTGCTCCCTTGAAGGATAGTTACGTAACTTCTCTTTTCTAATATCAATAGATTTATCCTTTTAAGGACAACTATTTAAAAATAAAAAACAAATGCTTAGACCACAAGGCTAATATTTTTTCTAAAAGAGGAATACAAATGAAAATATTCTCTTATTGATCATCTTTATATGACATCTACACATACACAATCACATTGTAGGCTTCCTGAATTGATCAGCTTACACTAAATTAAAAAATAATAATTATAAGCTTTAAGTCATGGACTTGCCTATAGTAGCTCTCAAGTCACCCACAGTAGGGGCATATCATTCCTACTTCGAAGGTTACGCTACCCAAACATTTTCCCTCATTTTACCCCTTTTTCCCTCATACTCTTTTAAGGAACTTTGAACTCACTTAACATAAAGTGAACACAACACTTCTCTAACAAACAAAATGGTCCAATACTACAAGGCATAAATGAGGCTCATATTCTTGAGCCTATTTATGTTATGATTATGGTCATTGCTAGTACACGAGCATTCTACCCCTTTATTTTCCCACTCAAATCACATGTTGATCTATCTATTGAGATGAAATTTTTCATACTAACACTTTCCAACCTACTCAATTTATTTTAAGCATACACCATCACAAATATGGAAAAATGCTGGAATAAACTAACATACCCAACCTATTCATTTTAAGCATACACCATCACAAATATGGACAAATGCTAAGATGAAACTAACAAACTAAATATGCATATACCATCACATATATGGAAAATGTTAGTCTAACTCAACTAACATGATCAGCATTAACATCAAAATTAACATAACATTAACATAGTCATCTACATAAATATCATCATCACAATCATAATAAATGCATCTCATAATCACACTAAACAAACATCTCATATATATATATATATATATATATATATGATCAAAATAATATGTCCATCAATACATCATCATAATATCATCTCTCTCTCTTAAAATATACATCTCACATCTTCAACTCATAGGCCAGTTTACATATAACATATATAACCCAAAAAGGTAAACTCTAGCACTCAAGGTCCTTGAGGCTTTGTGCATGGTCATGAAGAAGTAGTGTCATCACCACTCTCAGCCTGTCTATGTCTACATGAGCTAGAAGCTATGGCACATGGCATAGATCTCTCTTGCTCTCTAAAATCAAAATGCCACCAAATCTATGAGAACACCCTAATGGCCTTCTCGTAATAGGCAATCTCATCCAGGGTAGTAGTATATCTGGCTAGAGATATAGTCTATGGTAGTCCTATCACACCTACTAATGTTCTAACCTATACTAGTCCCTATGGTGGAGGAGTAGCCTAACCTACTACACTCAAACTATCCCTCTCTACTATCAGTGTAGTAACTTGACCCTATAACACACTGACTTGGCCCTGTAGTGCCCTAATTTGGCCCCATAGTGCCCCTACCTAGCCCTATAATGTCTCCACCTATCCCTGTAAGGCTACTACTTATGTCTATGCTATATCTTTAGCCTACACTATTGCATCATGTACCTCTACAACTACATCTATCTCCCTCATCACACCTTTCAAATCTAGTGGTGGCCTCCTGACCTCAATCATGGGATGCAAATTTACCCACCAAGTCATATATGCCATCATACATCCTAGGTCAACTACACTTAGCCCTATTGGCAGCTCCTCAAAATTAGGCCCATTTGTCTCCTATGACAAGGGTAAGGGTGCCTCTATATCATCCCTCCTATATCAAGGGAAGGCAAGTGGTACATCCTATAGTAGGTTGAATTGCCTCCTGATCCATGCCATTGTTACCATCTATAGCTCTCCATTTCATCTCCCTCTAACCCATAATGAGCTCTATAAGCCAATAAGCTACTATGCATATCCTTTGAATATGGGGTATGTCAGGTAGGGTCTCCACAAAATATTAGTAGGGATCAAACCCTTAATCATGTTCTTATAATAAGTAATGTTGCACACTACACCATCTACTCAAGTCTATACCATACCATCCCTCTACCATCTAAAACCACCACTAAAGCTGGCTAGAATTGTGTTACGTAGCAATAATGGTCATGTCACCATGATATGCTCATACATCTAATAGTATAGTAAATGACTAACATAGAAACCATACTACCATCATAGTCTCAAACCCCATAGCTCTCTATATAACTTATCCAAAAACACTAGTCCCCATATAAAAATAGTCCATTGCTAAATCATCTATGCTAGCACACCTATCAATGCAATCATAAATATACCACCATCTATATTTGGTAGTGCATACAATGTGATCCCTATCATCATCAAGATGCTTAGTTGATGTTTCTCCTCATCAATCATATACAGTGGCTCATAGGTGAAATTTTTTGAATAATATGTCACCTCACTAACATGCTCACCATGTACATATCATGTTCCTCTCTTGAGAATACAAAGAGCTCCTCACCCTAGAGTGGCAACTGTAATATCCTATTTACATCCTCCTAAGTCAATATCAACTCTTCAATTGATAGATAGAAGGTGTTATTAGTATGATCCCACTTCTTGATCAATGTTATTATCAGACTCACATCTCATGTGACTCTATAATATCATTTCACTCTCCCTAACCCCATAGTTTCCATATGCTCCCACTCATCTGGGGTGATGTTCCTCCTCATCCATATCAACAACCTCAATAGATGATCTCACAACATCAACTCTAACCTTTTTTACATTTATACATACATAAATTTAGTCACATACTTTCTAATATCATCTATCACCACCTTTTTCCCTTCTCTTGTAGAAGAACTACATTGGTCTGAGGCCCTAAACTAGGCTATGTAGGCAACACTTAATTGACACAGGGTCTTTTGAGGATAGCTTAGCCATATACCCACCTAACTATCTACCTTACTCTTCCCTCTCTACCCTAGGCTTCAATGCCTCTCTCTCTCTCTACCCTAGGCCCAATTGCCTATCCCAAATTTGGGCCTTACAACTTATATCCCTACCTCTCAACCCTATGCCCTATCTTTTAAACCCTAGCTCTTTTGACCTATCTCAACCTCTCTGTTTAAAAACACACTTTTAACCATACCTTAGATCTTTTTCCCTAATCTCTAGGAGAAATACATTGGCTTAAGGCCCTAAAATAGGCTATGTAGGTAGCACTCAATTGACATGGGGTTTTTTAGGCTAGCTCAACCATTAGGCTAGTTTACTACTTCCATTAGGGATCCAAACTAATATTTTCTCCTATTTTCTAGTTCTTCATAGTCATCGATGTTAGTTTTAATACTAACATCAATGCTTGGTGTCAATAAATGTTGACAAAAACCTACCAACATCAATGTCATGTCAACTAATGTTGGTGGACCCCATTGACATGAGTGACTGGTTCAACCCTAGGGCTAAATGACCCATCCCTAAAAGTTTAAATTTTCACCTAAAAATTACCCTAAATCCCCCTAACTTATCTTAAAACTACCCTACCCCATTTCTTACCCCTCTACTAACATTTTCTATCCCCCCACCTATAAATTAGGCTAAAAACTCAAAATAACCAAATCAAGTTTCAAGCCAAATCACAAAGACTCTTACCTCATCTTTCTATCTCCTTCAGACTGGCACAACTAGCTCTTGTGGTGGCACACCTCCTGTTAGGTCCCCTCTTAGCTCTACCATCACAATTTCTTTCACAACACTTTTCATCTCTAATAAAAAGTTTCAAATGAGTTTGGTCAGCCACCAAACCCCCTTTTGTCAGGTTTGGTCGGTCATTGACATCCTTGACCTAATCCACTGACGTTGACACTTAATCTTATCAACATCAACAACATTTCCCCAGCCACCAATATTAGTAACTTTACTGATGTCAACATTATTTACTACTAAAATTGATGATGTCATTGACATCAACACCATTGAATTAATGTTTTCACCAACAAGCAACCCCAACTTTTTAGACTTTACCCATACTCTGGGGTAATTTGGAGATCAATTATATCTCCTTGACCATGACCACCAACCTAGAGATCACATATATCTCCCCAACCATGAAAAACACCCTTGGAGATCACTTCAATCTCCACACATGATGACTTTTATTTGAGATCTTGAATATCTCCTCGCTCATTGACCCTTTTACACCAAACTTGCATTACTTGTCTTAAATTGCCTATGTTATTTTTCTATAGTTGGCTATTGTACACATGCATGTATATTAAGTGTTTTAGATAGAAACCAAGCTCATGTTGTCATCTGAAACCCTTTTGTGTTTCCCAAGGGAACTTCCTACCTTGGATACCTAGCACACATAGACCATTAGAGCTATAACTTTGATTTTTTTGACATTCTGAGCTATCACTTACAAGTTGTGCTTTGGTTATTTCTATTTGAGTCCTCCTCAACCTTACATGTTGAATTTATCAAATATAGCTTATAATAGTATATTCAAAAGAAATAATACCATTTTCTCCTCTACTTACCCAATTCACTTCTTAACAAATTGGTACTTGATTTTGATTTCTCCTTCATTGATTCTCATTTTGAAGGGGGATACCTCATCCAATACCTCAAGAATATAACTCCTATTTTTATATTATAACTTGTCAGCACAAATTACAAGACAAAAAGGGAAAAATTTAGACACTAAAATTATGTCACACACAAGTGCATAACTCCCTATGTCGAAACCCCCCTTTAGCCCATTTTTCAATAATAACAATTAGCCTCCCTAACTCATGATTTTACCCCTCACATATTTAATCAATTTAAAATACTTAATTAAGTTAATTAAAAACCCTTTTTTCCACCTTATCAAGCCATCTCATCCTAAGACCAATTCTCACCTAATGAGTCACCTCAAGACTTAGTCCCCTTATCCTAACTACCCAAGACTTATTCTTACCTTAAAACTGAACATAACCAACTACATCTATCTTAGCCTCTTATTTTTACCATTTTGTAATAGGTGCCACACTTGACATAAGGAGCAACAAAAAACTATCCAAAAATATTAGTTTTACCTATTCTAAGGCCATTGGCATTAGTTAACCCATGGCCAATGTCGATAGGATCACCGATGTCAGTTATATAAGCCAAACTCCAACCTTATGATCAAGTCAATAGAAATCAAGAAAACTCATTCTTATTTTCATTTAAGCTCTTGGAATTCAACTTTTGGCATCTTAGCTTATTTTTATCTTATGTAAGTTAATCTAGATTAGGAACCAAGTCTTGAGGACCAGTAGCACATGCTTGTTTTCTCTATTTAGGGCATTAGTTCAGACTACTTGATAGGAGCCATCTATCTGGTACTTATCATTTATTCACCATTATAGCTAAGTATACTATAGATATTTTAAGTATTCACTTTTCTATCACTTTACATATACTATTTATTACTTTACACATTCCTATCCAAACCCTAATGAGGGAGTTATAAATATTTCCTACTTATTTCCCCTTGACCTGACACACCAAACCTCTGAATAGATCCATTTAAACCATACTTTCTCTCTCTCATAACTCTCCCCAACCTCCCAAACCTAACTAAAACCATTTCCCAGACCTAAAAAATCCTTTTATAGGCTCCTAGGCAATTATTTCCCCTACCAACCTCGATAGCTTAATTAACATCAATCACCTTCACCCATTGACCTGGGTAGCATAATTGATATCGATCACTTCCCTACTGACGTCGATGACTATGGATTTCCTAACTTTTCCAAAACCTACCCAAACAACTTTTAAAATATAAATAAAATATACCACCTACACTCTATTAATTTTTGTTGAACTTAAGTTATGACTAATGGTAACATTATCTCTCTTTCACTCTCTCTTTACCTCTCTTTTAGTTATTTATTACTCTTTTATCTCTCAAAAGTGGATTGTCATCTCTAAGGAAGTTTGATACTTCTTTAAACAAGCACATAGCTTGGCAACCCACTCATTTATCTATTAATAAACATTTTTTTGTAGTACTTTCTTACTTGCAGATAGTCCTCACCAGCCAAAGAGGAGTTCTCACAACATCTAGATATAGTTTGCAAACTAATCCAGGTTCATTCTAATCACTTATCTGTATCATTCTTTTTTATTTTTTTAGACTTGAAATAGACAAATTTTATCAAAATAAAGGTACTACATTTCCCTTCAATATATCTTCTAGGATATACTTTCAAGGGTCTTGTAGTACCTTCAAGGGTTCTCCTAGTACATACCTTGAACATGCGCATGATTGGAATTTTCTTTCAAGTTATCTCCTAGGGGATACCTTAAAGGGCCTTGTAGTACCTTCAATGGGTCTCTTAGTAGATAACTTGAACATGCACATGATTGGAATTTTCTTTCAAGGTATCTCCTAGGAGATACCTTGAAGGGCCTTGTAATACCTTAAAGGGTACCCTTATTCATGTTTGAAAGGTATCTCTTAGGAGAAACCTTCAAGGTAACCTTGACGGTACTATAATGCCCTTTAAGATATCTTCTAGGAAATACCTTGAAGGGTCTTGTAGTACCTTCAAGGGTTTTCTTAGTAGATACCTTGAACATGCACATAATTGGAATTTTATTTCAAGATATCTCATAGGGGATACCTTGAAGTTCCTTTTAGTATCTTCAAGGGGTCTCCTACTAGATACCTTGAACATGCACATGATTTTAATTTTATTGTAAGGTATCTCCTTGGAGATACCTTGAAGGGCCTTGTAATACCTTCCATGTTAATTACAAAGGTCATTGTAAGGGATTTGATATAACTATGGTGTGTAAGGGACATTCGAGTTATGGATATATGAATTAATGTGTAGAGATATTCAAAAAGAATAAATATAAGACCTTATGTGGAAATGTAATTTCTATTCATTAATGTGAATTGATTATTTTAAGACTTTTTTAAACACTAATTCTTTATTTGTTTAGGGTTTGAGGTATTTTTGAATATTTCATTGATGTCTAATTCACTATGATTTCTAATAATTTGGCTTATTTATAGGTGCTCTTACAAGAGATTATGTTCAAAAATCCAAGGTATGATCCTTAGAACTCAACTAAGGTTAATCAAAGTTTTATAAAGCATAATCTAGCTTTAATTGTGACAAAATTCATATTTGGGACTATGTCATACCTTAATCTTAATTTTTATACTAAATCCCAAGTTTATTTCATGCTCAAGGTTTATAACTTTAAGCTTGTCTCTTTTCTTTTTATCTTATGGATTTCTAAATTTTATACCTTTTTATTTGGTAGGAACCCCGATACTAGCTTAGCTTTAAATGACATGCAATAGTGTCACATACATTTGTGAATTAGTTGTATAATTTCTAGACTTCATCACATATATTTTTCCTTTGAAAAATTGATCAACAACATGACCTAATGGGATTTTTCCACTTTTTACCTAGTCAGTGCATTCCATCTTAAAAGAAGTTTCAAATTTTGTGAACTCATGACTCAATTAGAGCATGCCACACAGTATCTAGTCATAGCCTTCCAAGGATTCTATTATTTTCTAAGTCTCATGATGATGTAATCCTATCACATCATGTCATTTGGCACTCAGTCTCAACCCATAATAAAGATGCAATATTTCAATTTAATAATATAGAGATTGCATGATAAGATGGCACTTGGTAGTAAGTCACTTAATCTTAGGTAGCTATATGTAATATGGAAGCCATGCAATAGTTGGGGAAAATGGGATAAATACACATAGACACATATCTCATGAAAATAATATAATCAAAGGAAGACATGAAACCCAACTATTGCACAATAAAATTAAACTGTGACACTTGGTAAAGAGCCATGGCATTTGGATCCATTAAGAATTGCATATAATAAATCCATGTGACAATGTGAGTCAACAAGGACTTGACACTTAGTAAACTAGAAAATTTTCCTAGGCCATGTTAATCAAAGGATGAAAGGGTTTGATTCATATGACAATTGAAAATGAGCAATCCAATTAGAAGATGACACTTGGCAAAGTGTCATGATCTACCCAAATGGTTTGATATTAAGAATAAAAGGCTAAAATGCTTGAGAGGGTGCCATGTGTTAAAGGAGAAGGAAAGCCTTAAATAAATAGATTGATGATATGATATCTTTGAGCCATTCTATTAGTAATCAAGGTGATAGAGTTACAACTATACTCAAGGAGGCTAAAATCACACAAATTACAAATAGAGATGATACCATTGTCAAGAAGGATGCTTTTAAAGCACAACTCTAGATTTTCATTATCAATATTAGGAAATGAGATCTAGCTAGAGGATTAACCTTTAGACAAGAGATGGTGGACATTGCAGCATCATATAATAAAATAATAGAGAAGGTAATAAAAATCAATGAATCCATAATACCTCTCTTAACTAAACATGATGCAATGTCAGATTTCATGATCAAATTGATAAAGGAACCCATCATGAACCTAAAATTTATTGATATAGATTATAGGAAGTTATCCAAGGCATGGAAGGAATAAATAGAAGATAAAAAAATAGGTGGATAAGCAACTAAAAATGGTCACCATAGGAGCTTCTTCCTCTTCTACCCCTCTAGGAGTTTCTTCTTCTTCAGCTACACTAGGAATTATTCCCTCTTTAGCTACACTAGTTTCGCTTTCCTATTCTACCACATTGGGAGATCCATCATCATCAACAACAAAAGGATCCTAATTTGGCACCTCAAGATCAAAATATCCATTTGTCATGTTATTTTTGAGATATATTTCATGTTCTAGTTCCAATCAGTATGTTGTAATAAGATTCCCTCTTTGAATAGGGATATTTTTTATTTTTAGAACATGAGGAACTTTTATCTAGTGACAGTTGTCATGTATTCAGTTCTTTTATAACTAATGCAATCATATCAGTAATTTTAAGAGTCCTATATATAGGCATTCCCCCTCATTTATTTTTTAGAATAAAACTTTATGGAATTAATGAAAATAGAAAGAGGAATTCTAGGAATTTGTTCAAAATTTCATTTTTTTCCATATTTTTTGTTTCTCATGGTTTTAGTTTATAATGGTTAAAATTCATAATAGTGCTTCTAATGCATCTTTTTAGTTTGCACTTTTTACTATTCTAATAAAAATTTTCTATGTATGCTTTATTTCTCTTCTAATATGAAAATAAATGTACTTAAGGAAATTTAATGTGGATAGCTATTTTTTAGGACATACTTCTTAGATATATGCATTTTATTCACTCTAGACTCACCACTGCATTTATGAAATTTTGAGCCCAGCACTAGTATTTCATGAATGCTAGTTTTATTTGGACTATCATTAGAAATAACCAAAGGAAATCTATTGGTCTTGGTTATTTTAAAGCAAATCTTTTTTTCTCATCCCTTCTTTCCCTTTTTGATTTTTTTGACATCAATCACCTTAGTTTACTAATCACTATAAATATTCATCTTCTTATTAGAGTTTGGGTAATAGTTGGCAAAAATATAAAGTAATTTTCACCATAATAACAAAATGAAATCTCAAATAGATTTTATCACTAAAAAGTTACTATTGTCCCTATAGTATGGTTTTCTTGTATACTAAGGGTGTTGGTTATATAATCGTTCCAAAAAAATTGAATTAAACCCTACGGTCTTCCAGGACCTACACAACAAACTGAGATATATGACATTATTTTTAGCATTCTATTCTTGAAACTGATTCACATCAACATGTCCCACATAAACCTCTTCTTCTATCACTCCATGCAAGAAGGTTGACTTGACATATATTTGATGCACCTTCCATTTGTGTTAAACATCAATGGCTATGATTATCCTCACCATTTTTAGCCTTACTATGGGTGTAAACATCACATTGTAATCACATTTGGGCCTTTTCTTATAGCTCTTCACCACTAGTCTTGATTTATGCTTCTCTATCTTGCCTTTGGGAGTGGTTTTTGTTTAATATACCCACTTAACTTCTATGTCCTCTTTTCCTTTTGGAAGATTAATTAACTCTTAGCTCTAATTTCTCTCTATGGTATAAAAAATAGAATGTTCAATCCTAGGTGGGCATCAACCAACAACATTAAGTAAAATAAAATACTGAGACTATGGGGATAGTCCAAACCAAATAACAGTGTTGAAAATGCACTAAATAAACATGCAAGAAGAGATTAAATAGGGGAGGGTAGAGTTATAGCAATAAAACACAAAATTTGCATATATTAAATTTGCTTAAAATACTATTACAACTTGTTTACTATGTCTAAACTTGTACAGCTATAGTTGTTCATAAGACTCACAAAAAACATCAATCCATAGATTAATAGCCTAGGTAAACCATTCCAAGTGAAAAGAGCATTTAGACATCAATGAGTCCTTATGAGGTTACAAGTTGGCCCTTTTGGTTGGTTTGGGTGATTATCTATAATTTTTCAAAGCTGAAACTATTAAATATATTGGTTACTAAGATTATTTGATTATAGTTATTAAAAAATGTCAGCTTTACCCCCACATTCACCATTTGGGTCCTTATTGGTTTTACACACACAATTAAATAATTAATAATCAATAGAAGTAAGTGATAAACAATTCTAATCTCTGCCATTTCATAAAAAAAATCCACATAGACTATCTGAATCTTGGTGATTTCATAAATAAAGCAATAAATAATGAATAAAAGGGCCAACTCAAGACACAAAAACACACATTTCAAATTGAGAAAAAAAATATTAAATAATATTTAAAGGTTAAATACCTAAAAATAAGGATCTAAAAAAATGACAATAACAAATATGGTCAATGCTTTAGACACTTTATAACCTGCTCTATTCCGATCTATCATCACTCTACAGTGTATGTTCATAAAAACTAGAAATATGTATCTAGTCAAACATGTTCAGTGGTTTTTGTTCCTCTTAAAAATATGTTAAAATTATACAAACCCCATTTTTCAAAGTAATTTAAATTTCAAATTAATTGGGGACTCTCGCCTATTTATGAATGTAAATGCACCTCAAGAGTAGTCAAGTCAAATTGAAGGCAAGTGATATATGTAATATATTAAAATGATATATATATATATATATATATATATATAATGTAATATAATATTATAATATTATATATTTTATAATATAAATTTAAGTATATTATACTGAAATAAATAATATATAATTATAATTTGATTTATAAACTATAATAACATATATTATAATAATAATAATATTATTATTATTATTAAAATATATAATTTATATATAATATTAATCAGTTTAATATATAAAAATATTATGACAACACACACACACACACACACACACATATCATGACATATGTGTGTATATATGTATTGGTAAGAGGGGTTATGTAAAATGAAATAGTGTAAATTGATATTTAAACCTAATTATTCCAAACCCATGACAATGTCAAAATAAACTTATTTAAGGTAATTGTGGGCACATACCAAATGGCATCTGAATCACAATGCAATACTTTAGTCTATGATAGCTTGCATTCTTTGTGTAAAGAGATAGCCTCTTATCATGTCATCTCTATGTCAAAATTGTAACTTCCTTGGTTTCAATCAAGGGGCATCTGTATTCACTGGATAAGGAGCTCAGTTGTGGATGATCACATTTTGCCTTGGTGATTGTAATGGATAAATTAATTTTATTATAATGGTACTAAAAAAATTAAAAGCAACCAAGAGGAATTTTGGTTTTAAAAACTGGATAAAAAATTGAAGTGGACATATATGTTTCAAAGACACCATTTATTCCATGTATGCCTACTATGCCCAGTGATGATGTATTCTCAAGTTTACCACCACAACTTATTTCTCCTAAAGACACTATTAATGTTACATCTACAAAAAATGTGGATGAAATTCCACTTAATATTATGCAAGATCCTATTTCTAAATCATTACCATCAGTTTCAAAGTTCCATAATGATAATTTTACTTCTATATCCATATTTGAACTTCTATAATTTTCATTTTACTATGGTCTTGTAGTGGATTATTGAACATTTTCTAATTATTATGATCCCTTGGATGTGATCCAAAACCCATGGTAGGATACCCATCAAGTGTAATTTGTTGGGACTCGTATAAGTCTTGAAGCTTATATCTAAAGGAAAAGAATTTATTATTAGAATGCCTATGGCCCTGGTGGAAATCATAATATGCATTCTCATCATATCCCCATGGAAGAGGTTTACTCATATCAACCTTTATAGGTTTAAGGAGAGATATGAGTTGACACTCAACCAACTTCTTAATAAGAAGAACTAGAGGCTTTGTGAATCTAGTAAAAAAAATTTGTGGTTCATTCTATAATATAGAGATCATTGTGGCACTACCATGTTCATTGTTTGATTGGTATCAAATTTTAGTTCATTTTGATTAACTTTGTAAGATGGCTTGATCTTAAATTTTGTATTGGATGAGGTCAATGTAGTGGCCCTATACTTTAGCTTGTTTAATGTAAGGAGTTTTATTTCTTGATCATGCTCAGGGTCACCCTTCATGTTTCTCATAATTAGGAAATTTTAGTGTCATAAAGTGTGGTGGTAAGGGTTGAAATGATACCTCCAATTCAAGAGGATTATGCAAGACATATTGTGAATCAAGCACATTGGATGCCTTTTAGGTGTTCTTTTCAATGAGAATGTTTTCCTCCAATGCTTTAACAATTTGTAATGGGGATTTTGAAAAAGGCCCACCTTGGTTCAAAGTATTCATTGAAGTTGACATCAAGGGGGATGGATATATGTTCCCACTCAATAGATGCTCAATGTTTGATGTGATTAATGGATGTGAAAGAGGAATTTCCTTCGTATAAGTATCTATCATATTTGATATCTAACCATGTTAGATGTCTATTGTGTTATAAGTGTTTAAATTAACTGAGAGATTCAAAAGTTTAAATTAAATAAAGGTGACTCACTATCATAGGTCTTTGAATTGGTGAATTCTATCTCAAAGATATTGTAAGGAGGCTAAAAATTAAGGAGTCAAATCCCTATTAGACAATTTAATCATGTAAATTAACAAATATAAATAAAATTATTTAATAATAATAATAATAATAATTGATAAAAATTTGTCATTATTTTTATTTTTAAAATCTATGTTTATTATTTATTTATTTATGTTTAAATCTCTAAATATTTTTACTAAATAATTTATGTTTAAATGTTTTTCTAAAGTGGTTAGTTTTTGCCTCCTCATAAAATGAAACATTTTTGAATGGAATGTGTAATCATATAAAATGTCAAAATTCATAGTTTGAGTGTGTTGTGTGACACCCAACCTATATGTCCCTCTTACGTGCTCTCATGACCCGTCTAGACACCTTTTTCTCATAACTAGTCATCTATATACTTCTAGACAATCATTCTAGCTCAACCAAGTTACATTCCCCTTGTTAATTCCATCCCCCTAGGTCTTGCACATATAGGACAAGATTTCCCAACTTGGAATATATTTTTGAACCCTATATAGACACCAAAATTATTTCACACACACCTATGTAAATCCCTGTGTCAAAACCCCCCTTAAGCCCATTTCAATAATAATGATTAATCTCCCTAACCCATACTTTTACCCCTCACACATTTAATTAGTTTAAAATACTTAATTAAGTTAATTAAAAAATCTTATTGCCACCTTACCTAGCCACCTCACCCTATGAGTAATTCTCACCAGATGAGTCACCTCAAGACCTAATCCCCTCATCCTAACTACCCAAGACTTATTCCCACTTCCAAACTAAATTCCTAATCAACTACTTCCTTCTTAACCTCTTATTTTTACCATTTTATAATAGGTGTCACACTTGGCATGAATAATAATAGAAAATAGGCCAAAAATAATAAGGTTTACCTATTCTAAGGCCGTTGATGTTGGTCAACCCATGACTAACATCGATGAGATTACCGACATTGGTAATATAATCCAAGCCCCACCTTGAAGTTTAGGTTAGTAGAAATTAATAAAATTGATTCTTACTCATTCAGACTATTGGAATTCTATTTTTTGACATCCTGGCTTACAATCATCCTGCATAAGTCAATCATAATCAAAAACTGAGATCTTGAGGAACAAACAACACCCGCTTTTTCTCTCTATTTAGGTATTCAAGTTTGGACTGCTTAATAAGGACCATCAACCTAGCACTTATTTTTTAATGACCACCATAGCTAAGTACATCACTAATACTATAGGTCATTTAAATATTTATTTTTCTATTTCTTTATATCTACTCTACATTACTTTATGCACTTATGATCATACCCTCATGAGGGAGTTATAAAGCTTCATTTCTTATTTCCCCTTAACCTAACATACCAAACCTATGACTAGACTTAACCAAGCCATAATCTCCCTCTCAAAACTCTCCCAACCTCCCTAAATTAATCCAAACCATTTCCCAAACCTAAGAAAGCCTTATGCAAGCTCCCAGACAATTATTGCCCCAAGGTTTATCAACCTTGATATCCTAACCGACATCAATCGCCTCACTACTAACCTCGATAGTATGACTGATATCAGTCTCTTCCCTATCGATGTTAGTGACTGTGAATTCCCTAGCCTCTTCAAAACCTACCTAGAAAACTTCTAAGATAAAAATTGAGTACCTCACCTACACCTTATCACTCTCTGTTACATACAGGTTGTTAATAATGATAATCTTATCTCTTTTTCACTCTCTCTTTACCTCTCTTTTAGTTATTATTATTTTGTCTCTCAAAAGTGGACTATCATCTCTAGAGAAGTTTCACACTTCCTAGAATAAACACGTAGCTTGGCATCCCACTCATTTATCTACTAACAAACATCTTGTGGTAGTGCTTATTTATTTACAGGTAGTCTTCCCAAGCCAAAGAGGAGTGATCACAATATCTGGATATGGTGTGCAAACCAAATCCAAGTTCATTCTAATCGCTTATCCCCATCCTTTTTTTTATTTTCCTTTAGACTTAAAACAGACAAAATTTAGTGAAACATTTGTGGCACACCCGGTGGGACCCTAGAGTTTCCCATGGGTTACTGTCTTGTTTTAAACATTCATATAGGTGAATTATAGTGAAATTTTCATTTCTTGTACTTCCTCCTCTTTTCTCTTAAAAATGAAAAATTCAATATCTTATTCTTTGTTTAAAAGGTATTAAACTAAAATTTTCTTTATTTTATCCTTACATCTAAAAGCAATTTGTCATTTTCTTTTACAAACAAAACATTTTTTTTAACTTCCTTTTGCATGCACATTAGGATAGTGAAACATACTCTATTCTTATTTCTTTTCTATTTTCATTTGAATCTAAACATTTTATATTTGGGTTTAAAACTTATTGCATTTCATAGTTTTCTTGTTGCATATTAACTCACCTAGTTAATTGCAATCATTTTGAATAAATTATAGTACATCTATGTTACACAACCAAATCACATTCACATAAATAAGCATCTAAACTCACCTGAGAAAAATCTCTTCAATATTTCATCACTTGGTGGATCACCTTACCCTATTCGGCTATCCTAATTTCACCACCAAGGGGAGAACCCACTCCATTCTCTAGTGAAGTATAATCTCTAGATAGAAGGTATATTTTGTCTAAACAACCTAGCTTAGCTCTAGGTTCATGAAGTATAGAGAGCAAGCTCCTATAAAAAGACATGTACCTAGTCTAACACAGATTTCCTCTTGAGCACCAAAACTAACCTGAAATCAGCTCTAAATTGTTTTCTAGTACCTTCAATAACCAAATTCTCTTCTCATTATCTAATTAAGGCATAAACCAATACAAGACAAAAATTTAATCTCTAGGATTTAATATTTGTTGGTTGAATGTTATTTTTATAATTTTTAATTGCCTTCTATATTTTTGAGTTGATAAGGACACTTTTGTATTGATTCACAAAATCAATACTATTTCTAAAACTTAGTTTGTATAACTTGTTATCTTAGTTTTTCTGAGTTTTATTCCTTCTTACGCAGACTTTTTACATCCACTATTTTAAATATTTTTAACCTCTAATTTTTGACAACATCAAATTTTTGTCTCCCAAGATTTCATAATGATCGACATCGATTAACCCTACTAGTATCAATAGACTTTACCTACCGACATAGGTTATCCCATCAATGTTGGTGAACTATTCCTACCGATATAGGTCACTTCCCTACAGACATTGACGGCTGTGTAATTTCATCTACTCAAAATAGCAAGATAAAATAACCCATTTACCTACACTCAAACCTACTTTTCCTTTATTCTATTTCAAATATAGGTTAGCAAAAATATTTAAACCTCTTTTTGTATGGTATTGACACAAGATCAAGCCAAAATTCTTACTGATTATGCAAGCCAACAACCACTTCCACCTTTCCCTCTCACTTTTAATTCTATCCTAGAGCATACTTCAGATATAGAGCATAATCCAAGACCTAACCAAATTCCCATTGTGCCTGAGGGAGATCAAGATTTTGGTAAATTTATTGATCACAATGTGGCAGCCCTTCAACATTACCTTGTTATGAGCTGAACCCATAATTATTCAAGTGACCCAATCTATGGTATGCCAACCTCTTTAATGGAGACAACCTCAGTTTTAGTTTCCTCCACTATTTTCCCCATGATTACCCAAACCACCACTTTGATGAGTAACCCAACTATAAACAATGTTCAAAATATAACATCTCCAACTACCCAATCCCACCTAAACCGTAGTGTAACTTCCCTACTTTCACAACCACAACCAGTTCAGCCAAGTCACATGTCATTCTAGAATTTAGTGGTACTTATTTCATCCACCCTCACACCTATAATTACCTATGTTATGACTCACCCTTCATCCATTCTAACCATGCCAATAATCCAACCTGTAGTAACAATAACCAACCAAGGCATAGTCTCCAACCCAATGGGACAAGTCCCTTTTCTTTCCACACCTCAACCTATGATTCATTATCCTTATGTTACCTTGACATAACCTTAGCAAGCTATGTCATATACTCCCTCTACTTCCTATAATCTTCCTCATAACTTAAGAAGTATCCTCCAAACTAATCCCCCTCCAGACCTCATTAAGATGCTAATTTAGAGACATCCATTTCTCATTCAAAGAATGTATTATCTTATGATCATATATGCATTGAACCAATCCATCATTATATGCCTATTTACCCTTATCCAAGTAAATGAGAACTCCCTAAATTTACTCATTTCTAGAGTAAAGAGGACCCATAATAGAACTTGTGAAAATTTAAACATGTTTGTTATTTAATAAGACATGATGATGTGTTACTACTTCACACTTTCCCTATGTCTCTTTTAAGTGTTGCCTTGGATTGATATATATCTATACCTCATCACTCCCTTTTCTCATTTACCCAACTTGCACAAATATTCCTAGACCATTTCTCTATTAACATTTCTAAGAAGGTTTCTATAATGGACCTTTATTCTATCAGACAATTTGATGATGAGTCTATTGTAAATTTTGTCACTCATTGGAGAAGCTTAATCAATTAAATCTCCTTTTTCTTACCCCAACTAAGATCATATATCTCTTATCAAGGGCATGTGCTAATCACATCTCATCCACACTCTAGGTACAAAATTTCTACATATTTGATGAAGCTTTTACAATAACATGAAAACTTGAGGTTCCTACTATAGATGAAGGCAAATTCAAGCTACATAATAAGAATCCCAATACCAATTCAAATGACTCCTCCTCTAAAAATTCTCCCTCTAACCAAAAGGATAAATGCTTCACCAACATAGTGGTCATTAAGTCAACCTCTTCCATAACCACAAACTAGTCCAATTCTTTGACTTCTCAAAATATGACCAAGAAATTCCAAGAATGGTATGAATAAAGATAATATACTCCCATTGGGGAATCATATAAATCCATCTTGGAGACACTATTATAACAAGGTGTCATAACCCTCCCTCAAATTAAATCTCCTATATAGTTTGACCCTTCCCATCCTATCCCAACCTAGTATAAATAAGATGAGTTTTGTAGTTACCATCGAGTTAAAGGCCACAACTATAATAATTGAAAGACACTCAAGAACATTATTCAAGATATACTCAATAGAGGAGATCTCATCTTAGATAACCTAACGCACCTCCTAACCAAAGTATGGATGTGTTCAAAAACCCTTTTCCTAACCATTCACCAAATCAAAATATTATCCAATCCACAACTAACTCAAGTGATCATAATATTCATATGATTAATATGGTCTTTCCTTTATCTTCAATTCAACCTACCTTCCAACAGGAGACATCTATTTCATTGACTCCTCCCCCACATTCAATGGCATCTATTTTTCCCATTCTTCCTCCTTAGGTAGAAGAGCCTATTTCACATATTCTACTCCTTTGAGAGGAAGAGCCTCCTTTACCACTCTTTTTTACACTTGAGGAGCCTATAATTCCAATTCCATTTGCACCAATATTACTTATTCTTTTATTAATTGAAGACCACACCCTACCTATTCCTCAACCACATGTTGAAGGGAACATCATTCTTACATTAGACCCTCTTGAGTAACATTCTTCACCTACTTATCCTCCACCTATAGAGAGTGTTACCCCACCCACTTCACCTTTACACCTAGAAGAGTCAATATCATCTACTTCCATAATAGATAAGAGACCTATTATGCCTATTCCAATTGTACCACCCTTACCTCTTATTTTACCTATGGAGGATCATACTTTACCCATGCCTCACCCACATGTTGAGGGAGCCATAATACCTATGTTTTACCCTCTTAAGTAACCTACTTCACCTACCTCCCCTCCACCCATGGTAGACCAAGTCTCTTCTCTCGTCTCTATCGAAGAGGACCCCATTGCATTTCATTCTCATCTTTGGCCCAAAGTAGCAGAGACCAAAAATTTCCCTCTTTCCAAAATACCATAGCCTTCTAAAAACATAACTATAAGGCCTATGTCAACTTCATCAAAACCCTTCTCACATTTGGTGAAAAGTCTAGAATTTATTGACTCCACGAAGCTTGACCATGTGGCATTTTGGGACCAACTTAAAACTCCATATCCAACACAATGAATGTCAACCTTTACCACTAATCCCCTTACTACCATTTACCCTAAGGTCTTTGACAAAGCTAGAGCTTCTTCACCAAAATCAACTCAAGTTTATCCATCTATGTCAGAAACCTCACCCTCATAAGAATATGTTATATTAAAGCAGATTAAGCCCTTAGGTGTATGCCCTATTTCTAATTTAATTCATCCATAGGTGAAATTAGATTTAACTCCTCAACCACAAGTTAGAGTTTCTCACCCTAAAATATAGAATAATGTTAAGCCTCATAGATCTCACTCATCCCTTCTTCACACATCAACTTTACCATCCATTTTGGGCCCACTCCCCTCTACTTTAGTTGGAATATCACCTAACCAAGCCAAACAAAAGGTTAAGCTACCTCCACTCTTATCTTTGCCATCCGGTATGCCTCTCACATCCAACACTAAGAAAGTGACAACAAAACATGTAACTCCACCATCACCAAAAAATATACCACATAAAATTACCTTTCTAACACTAAAACAAAAGAAGGTGTCCACTTTTATTAGCACAATAAATGTGAGTCCACTTGTAGGCTCTCAAATATTTTTCTTATGTCAGTTATTGAAATCTTCCATAATAACTCCTACTCCCATTAAGCCTTATATTCCTCTTAGAATGAATCCATCTTGGTTTTATGATACACAAGTATGTTTATATCATCATTTAACTGGATATAATACTGAGAGTTATAAATCCTTCACAACAGTTATTCAGCAATACTTCAATGTCAACACTCTCTTCAATGACACTACCATTAACCTTCATATTATTCCACCTTTGGCATCTATAGTGCCTCATACTATTCCACCTAAATTCAAACCCAAATATGTCATTATAACCCCTTTGCCACCTCCTTCACCAACTTTTCAAATCAACATAGTTAATGTGGCCACACAGTCACAAAACCAAAAAGATAAAGCTAAAAAAAAGGTCACTACTCCTTAGACCCATCCCTTCACCAAAGACACTCCCCATACTAATCCTAATATTTCCATCTTGGGTGTTCTTAAAAAAACATCTTTAGATGTTATTCAAAGCTCAATGGTGAAACAACTTCACCAAACTCTTGTGAAAATGTCTTTGTATGAGTTAATCCAAAACTCATCCTAACACCATCAAGCTTTGATAGTGATTTTCAAGTGATTGAGGTACAATTGGATGATCCCAAACCTCTTGTAGCTTTGGTTGACTCCCTTAATTCTATCTCCCTAATTTATTTCAATGATTTAGAAATTCCACTTCAACACCCTAAAGATCAAGATTCTAACCTTTTTATTACCACATATATTGATCAAACTCATATCAAGAGAGTTATGATCGATGGGGGAGATGGTATTAATATTATTTCTACACATGCCTACAAATAGCTAGCCCTTCTCGATAATTATATGTCTCAAATTGATGCAGTTCTCTGTTCCTTTAAGGATACTACAGCTACTATGATGGGCACTATTGTTTTACATATTTGTGTATGTCCCTACATAATCCCCAAGCTCCTCTATGTTATATAAGGAGAGTTAAAATATAACATATTGCTTGGACAACCTTGGATACGTGTTATGGCATGTGTACCCTCAACTTTGTATCATTGTGTCAAGTTTGAACATGATGGACAAGTGTATTTTATACCTACTGACCCACCTTCATTTAAAACATGTAACATGACCTATAGTCCAAATTTTGTTCTCATCCCATTGAAAACATTCTCTTCCTCACATGATGCTTCTGAATCTTCCACAAGCTCCACTCTTGTGGTTACACAGATACCAGCAACACAAATTCCTAACAAATATCCCATGGAGGAGACCTTTCAATATTTATCACTCGGTGAATATCATTTATTGATGCTCGACATGTTCTATAATCCACAAGAGTATGGAAGGCTTCACTTACACCTAAATTATGATCCCTGTATTGGTATGGTCATCCCTTAGAGCCCCCTAACCTTCGAACTAATTTCACGTATTAGGTAATTGATCAAGCTCCCATTATCATCAATCCATATTCTTTACCACAACCATTTACCTATGACTTGTCTTTCCTGAGTAACCCTATATTCACACACACCTGTCTCTATAGGTGTGCCAAGAAATAATTTGGTTTAGGTCATTATGAACAAGGTGTCCATATGCCTATTGAATATCCTACTAGCAACACCATTGAAAATACCAAAAAGAGGCATGGGTGGGATATGATAAACCAAATAAACTCACTAAAACCTCCCATGAACCAATTATCAAATAACCAGTCTCTCATTCTCTACCCTCTTTTCCACCATCACCTATAGAATTAGAGGTATCTATACCTCCTAATTTTATTATTTTAATAAATACCATCCATTTGGGGCCTCTCACCTATCATTAAGGTAAGGAAATAAGATCCCTTCCTCTCGTTCATCCTAAAATAATTGATGAAGACTCTCCTACTATTATCACTATCTAATGTCAAGATGATGATGTAATTCTCACCTACATGGGTGTAGATGATTCCTATATCCAATGATTTCTCTAATTAATAAACTATTGGCATCAACCTACCCTCCCATGATAACCCTCACGTCCTCAAGATTGGCCAATATTTAGATTCCTTTAAACAAGTTGATTATGCCACATTTCAGAATGACCATAGTAAAGAATTCACTTGGTCTTACAATGACATGCCTGGTATTAACCCCTCTATCATCACCCATAACATTGTCACCAATCAAGATGCTAAACCTATTAAATAGAAGCTTCACAAGATTCATCCTCATATTGCTCTCTTTGTCAAAGAAAAGCTCCAATGCCTCCTTTCTATTAACTTTATCCAACCTATCAACTACCCATAATGGATTTCCAATATTGTTCCTATCACAAAAATGACTGGGGGAATCCATATTTTCACTGACTATCATGATTTAAACCTTGCCTGTCCAAAAGATGATTTCCCATTGCCAAGTATCAACCAACTTATTGATCTAACATCTAGTCATAGATGCTATCACTTATAGATGGATTCTTTGGATATAATCAAATCCTGGTCACTCCTAAGGATCAACACAAGACAACCTTTATTACCCCATGGGGGACTTCTTATTATCAGGTCATGCCTTTTGGCTTGAAAAATGTTGGTGCAGCTTACCAATGTGCCAGGACCTACATTTTCCAAGATCTCCTAAACAAAATTATGGAAGATTACATGGATGACTTACTCAAAAAGTCTAAACTTCACCAAGAACACTTGATAATTCTCAAAACCATATTCACTCATCTCCTCCAATATAACATTTGACTAAACCCAACGAAATGTATCTTTAGTGTTCTTTTGGTAAACTCTTAGGTTTTATCATTTCTCTATGTGGTATCAAGGTTGATCCTACTAAGGTTAGAGAAATACTAGAGATTCCTCCACCTACTAATATCAAACAACTCTGGAACCTATAAGGCAAACTTTAGTCCATCCACTACTTCATTTCCTAGTTGTTAGATCTTTGTTAACCCTTTCACCATCTCCTTAAAAAGGATGTCTCCTTCCAATAGAATATATATTACTAGGAGGCTTTTGATGCACTTAAAAAATACCTCATTTTTCCACTAGTTCTTATTCTACCAAATTAAATTTAGCCTTTCTACCTATACATCTTTGTAATAGACCATTCTCTAGGTGTTATGATTGTACATCTGGATGACCAACATCGAGAGTGAGTGGTTTATTACATAAGCCACACACTTATTGATTATGAGACTTGATATACCCACACTAAAAAACTTTTCCTTGTGTTGGTCTTTTCCACCTCTAAGCTTTGTCGTTATCTCCTAAATCACAAAACCTATGTGGTCACCCATACTAATCCCCTCAAATACATGCATTCTAAACCATATCACAACCAATGTGTAGTTTGGTGGCTCATGCTTCTTGATAAATTTGATTTAGAGTTCATTCAAAATAAATCTATGAAAAGGCAAACAATCACTGACGAGTTAGTTGCTACCCCTTTACCTAACAATCAACCTTCAAACCTTGAATTCCCTAATGAATCTATTGCAATGCTTTCTATCAATGACATCTCTTATCAAATGATGATGTTCTTTGATAAATATAAATGCCAACATGGTGGGGATACAAGGGTCATTTTTATTCTTCTAAGTGGTGAGCCTATGCCTTTGTCATTTAAACTATATTTTGAATGCACCAATAATATGGCTGAATATGAGGCTTTGATTCTAGGAATTCAAATAGATCTCTTATTGAGTATCAAATCCATAACCATTTTTTGTGATTCTCAGCTAGTGGTTAACCAAGTTAATGGTTCCTACCAATGCAAAAATGAAATATTATAGTGGTATAAACATTTTTTAAATATACTCTTGGGATCATTTGACTCTTATCTCTTGAAAATTGTTCCTCGATCTACAAACAAGTTTGCTGACATTATGGCTTCACTTGCTTCACACATACCCTCTTCATCCTCCTCTTTGAGAATATATGTCATCATGCATCACTTAACATTACCCTTCTATGTCTTAGCTAATATCCTCTTTGTCATAAATGTAACAACCAACCCACAAGACTTATGGTACAAACAATTCATGGATTATATTTCCTTCTTTATTACCCCTCCTGATCTTTCTAATAATGGGAAATAGGCCTTCATAAAATATTCCACTCATTACACTATACTAGGGGGACTTCTCTACAAGCAAAGTTTTGATGGTCTTCTCCTTAGATGCCTAGCTAATACTAAGACTCCAAAGGTTTTGATGGTCTTCTCCTTAGATGCCTAGCTAGTACTGAGACTCCCTTTGCTATGAAGTCCATGATGGGATTTGTGGTGGTAATTTCAATGGTCACATAGTTGCTAAATGTATCATTTGACTTGGTTATTATTTTCCCACACTTCATCAAGACTGTGTTGATTACATTCAATGTTATGTCAAGTGTCAATAACATGCTAACCTCCTTCATGTTCTCAATCATGCATTATAAGTCACCAAAGACTTTTGTCCCTTCTCTTAATGGGGATTAGATCTAATCAGAGAGATTAACATTCATTCATCACTTTATCATTGTTCTATCATTACTGTCATTAAATACTTCACCAAGTGGATTGAGGCCATCTCTCTCATCTCCATGAAATCTGATAAAATTGTTGAATTCATTAACCATCACATCATCTATCATTTTGGTGTCCCCCATAAGATTTTAATAGATAATGCAAGTATCTCAAAAATAAGACTTTTCAAAGTCATTGTGATACATTTAGAATCAAAATAAGCTTCTCATCACCATATTATCCCAAATTTAATGGAAAGATAGAAGCTTTCAACAAAAAATTAACCAAAATTCTCATCAAGGTAGTCAATGATACGGGAAATGATTGGCACATACACATTCATTTTGATTTATAGGCTTACCGCACTAGCATTCAAACCCCTACAGGTGTTACACCTTTTTCATTGATATATGGGATGGAGGTTGTTTTACCTATTGAGTTCCAGATTCCTTCTCTTCACATTTATCTACATGACATCCTTAATAATGATGACTTTCACCAAGAACCCAACTTGAATTACTTAATGAGTGCCATCTTATAGCCCTCAATCACCTTCAAATTTATAAATAGTGTATCAAACATGCTTAGAAAAAAAACCTCAAAGAGCGAGATTTCAATATAAGAGATCTTATCTTAAAAGAGAATCAACATGTGATGAACATGGAGAAAATAAAATGGGGTAAGTTTACTCCTAATTCACTTGGACCTTATATCATAACTCACAAGTATGGCTTAGGAACCTATCATTTATCTTCTCTTAAAGGAAGGCTAGAACTCGAGCCTTTAAATTCCTTATATCTATGACCATTCTTTTGTTAAACAAGCATCACTTTACTATGTGTTTAACTTGATCACATCCCTTGATCAGTCTTATTACATTCATTTGTCCTTCCTCTTCACCCTTACTCATATACACTTAGTTAACTTACATAGTGGTATGGTTTTATCCTCATAGTGGAAAATTCCTAAGCCTTTATAGTCTTGTCCATGACTAAAAGCAAAAAAAGAAGGATATTTGAAAAACTTATAAAATGTTAGGTCATGTTTTTTAATGTATACTACTCCCTTTAAGGATAGCTATGTAACTTCCCTTTATTCCTATCAATAGACTGCTCCCTTGAAGGACAACTATTTAAACTTAAAAATAAATTCTTAGAACACTCCCTTGAAGGATGGCTAAGCCAAGATATATTCTCAAAGGGAAAGAAAACTAAAAAATGATTCTCATAGCTTTATACAACCTTAACCTATAAAAAATCCCATTATAGGCTTCCCACATTGATCAGCTTACAAACAAATAAAAAAAGGCTTTAAGTCATGGAATTGCCTATATTAACTCTCGAGTCACCCACAAAAGGGACATATCATCTCTACTTGGTAGGTTATGCTACCTAAACATTGTTTTTCTCTTTTTACCCCTTTTTCCCCTCATACTCTTTTAAGGGACTATGAAGCTCACTTAACATAAGGTAAACATGATGCTTCTCTAAAAAAAACAATGGTTGAAAGATATAAGGCATGAAGGAGGCTCATTTTCCTAAGCCTATTTATGTTCTAAATTGTGGTCTTTGCCAATGCACGAGCATTCTGCCTCTTTATTTTCCCATCCACATCACATGTTGATATCTCTATTTAAGATGAAGAAACAATGTCATACGAACACTAACATGACCAATCTATTTATTCTACGCATACACCATCACAAATATGGAAAAATGTTGAAATAAACTAACACCATTAATCTATTCATTTTAAGCATACACCATCACAAATATGGAAAAATGCTAAAATGAAACCAACCAACCAACTATGCATATATCATCACATAACTGGGAAAGGCTAGTCTAACTCAAATAACATGATCAACATTAACAACCA
This sequence comes from Torreya grandis, assembly GCA_037957365.1. Taxonomy (NCBI): domain Eukaryota; kingdom Viridiplantae; phylum Streptophyta; class Pinopsida; order Cupressales; family Taxaceae; genus Torreya; species Torreya grandis. Next base: position 3,765,953 of record JARHVA010000781.1, on the reverse strand, counting down.
AATTAATATAGCATATCATCATCTTCATCCATATCATCATCATAATCATAAGAAACACATCTCAAATAAATACATGGAAATAAATGAACATTTCATTTATGTAATATGTGATCAAAGTATATGTTCATCATCTACATCATCATAACATCATAAATCTCTCAAAATGTACATCTTGCATCTTTAGCTCATAGGTTGGTATACATATAACATATATAATCAAAACTAGCAAACTCTGATACTCAGGGTCCTTGAAGATCTCTATGTGGTCATGAGGAGGCAGTATCATCACTACTCTCCATCTGTCTGCATCGATGTGAACTAGAACCTATCATATGTGACATCAACCCTCCTACTCTCTGAACTCTAAATGTCTCTATATCTGTAAAAACTCTCTAATCACCCTCTCATAGTAGGCAATCTCATATAGGGAAGTCAAATATCTCACCATAGATATATTTTGTGGAGGACCCATAGCACTTAATGATTTCCCAGTGTGTACTAATCCCTATGGTGGTGGAGGAGGAGGATTAACCTAGCCTACTACTCTCAAAATATCTCTCTCTATTCTTATTATAGTCACCTGACCCTGTAAAATAATCACCTAGCCCTATAGTGTTGTAACCTAACCCTATAGAGCACCAATCTAACCCTACAACATCACCACCTACCCTGGTAAAGATAAAACTTATGCTTGGGCTATCTATCAAGCTTGTACTACTATATATTGGGCTTACACTACTATATCTTGGGCCTATAGTCCTATATCCCCCTCTCTAACTAACCTCTATAAATCTGGTGGTGGCCTCTTAAGCTCCATCACCAGATGTAACCCTACCCACCAAGTTGTATAGGCCACTATACACCCTAGGTCCCCAATACTTGGCCCTATTGGAAGCTCCTCAAAATCTAGCCCATCTATCTCTTGGGGCAATGGTATGGGTGCCTCTATGTCATCCCACCTATATCAAAGGAAGGTAAGTGAAATATCTTCTAGTATCCCAAAATACCTCCTAACCCATGTCATGAGCACTATCTCCAACTCACTGACCCATCTCCCCTGACCCATAGTGAACTTTGTAACCTAACAAGATTCTCTACCTTGCATTCTAAAGATTGTGTATGTCAGATACGGTCTCCACAAAATATCTATAGGGATCAAGCCCTTGATCATGTGCCTATATTAGGTAATGTCTCACACCATGCCATCCACTCAAGTCTATGTCATTCCCTCTCTCCAATATCTAAAACCAACCCTAAAGCTGCCTAGGATAGTGGTAGGTAACCTCAGTGGTCATGTCACCATGATGTGCTCATATGCCCAATAGTGTAGTAGATGACTGACACAAACTATATCACCACCACAGCCTCAAACCCCATATCTCTCTATATAATTATGCCAAAAATACTAGACCCCAAGCAAAAATGGTCCACTACTCAACCATCTATGTAAGCACACCTATAAGTAGCATAGTCTTAATGAATCAAAATATCTAATGGTGCTCATTCAATCAAATAGAATGGAGATCGATAGCACACATTCAATTGGACCATAGATCCAATGGTGCATAAAAAAGTAAATCCAATGGTGTATGAGGAATTTGATCAATGGTAAAAATTAAAGGTTGAAGTTATGAGACTTCAAATTGAGTTTAAACATGATATTAGTTAAAACATAGTAGATTTTATGCGTGTGTATACATACATACATACATAAATACATCATCCATATACAATAGCTTGTATGCAAAACTTGTAGAGTGGTAAGTCAACTCACTGACATGTTCTCCATATAAAGTAACCATGTATATATCATGCTCCTATCTTGAGCATGCAAAGAGATCCTCACCCTAGAGTGGTAGCCATAAAATCCTATACACATCCTCCTACATCACTATCAACTCTTTAGTCAATAGATAGAAGGTTTTGGTGTTGTGATCCCACCTCTGAATCAAATCTATCATCATAGACACATCCTGTGTGACTCAATAGTACCATCACACTCTTCCTAAACCCATGGCCACCATATGCTCCCACTCATCTGGAGTGACATCCCTCCTTATGCATGTCAATAGCCTTGACAGATGATCTTGAAGTTTAAGCTCCATCCTCTCCTACATCCATACACACAAATAACTTAGGTCACATGCCTTTTAATATACTCTATCAACATCTTTTTCCCTTCTTGCTAGGAGAACTACATTAATTTTAGGTCCTAAAATAGGTTATGTAAGCAGTATTCAGTTGACATGGGGTCTTCTAAGGTTAGCTCAGCCATATATCCATCTTACTAACCACCTTAGGCTTCACTACCTCTATCTCTCTCTACCCTAGGCTTTATTGCCTCTCTCTTTCTTTACCCTAGGCCTACCTGCTTATCCCAACTCTAGGCCTCATAGCCTATATTCTTGACTCTTGACACTATGACCTATTATTTAATCCCTAGACCTCTCAAACTATCTCAACTTACCTTTTTCCCTAAAACACACCTTTTTTGATCTTTTTCCTAGGTTCTAGGAGAACTACATTGGCCTGAAGCCCAAAATTAGGCTATGTAGGTATCACTCAGATGACATGGGGTCTTCTGAGTCTAGCTCAGCCATTAGGATAGTTGACTACTTCCACTAGAGATCCAAAAACTAACCCTTTCTCCTATTTTTCTACTTTTTAATAATCATCAACATCAGTGCTTTATCAACCTACATAATGGCTGATGTCAACAAAAAATTATCAATCTCAGTGCTTTTTTGACCAACATTGGTTGACCTCACCAACATTAGTGATTAGTTCAGCCTCAGGGCCAAACAACACAAATATAACCTTACCCATTTCCCATAAAAACCTACCCAAAAAACCCCCTAATTTATCCTACACCTACCCTAACCTATTTTCTACCCCTCTATTAACTTTTTCTACACCCCCACCTCTCATTTAACCTAAAAATTACAACTATCAAATCAAACTAGTGTAGGCTCTTACCTCATCTCTCTATCTCCTCTTGAATGGCACCATTGGCTCTCATTATTGTGTACCTCCCATTGGGTCCCCTCCTTGAGTTGATATCTCAAATCACTCTCAAGCTCTATTTCTTCTCACTAATCACTAAGTTGGAAATGAGTTTGGTCAACCACCAAACCCCCTTTTATTTATTTTTGTTAGCCACCAACATTAGCAACCTTGACCTAACATATCAATGTTGGTGCTTACACCTACTGACATTGGCAACATTTCCCTATTCTTATCGACATTGGCACTTTTTATTACTGATATCAACAAATGTAACCTATGTTATCACCATTCTAATCGTGTTTTCCCTAACACAAAACCCCTAACTTTTCAAACCTTAACCATACATTAGGGAAACTAGAGATCACATATATCTCCCCTAACCATGACAAAACAACATTGAATATCACTTAAATATTCACCCATGATGACTTTACTTGGAGATCACAAATATTTCCTCACTCATTGACCCTTTTACACCATCCTTGCATTTTTTGTCTTCATCACTTATGTTATTCCACTATAGTTAGCTATTATACACACACATATATATATTAGGTATTTTATATGGCAACCATGCCCATCCTATCACCCTCAAACTTTTTATGTTTCCCAGGGGTACTTCCTACCTTAGATACCTAGGACACATTGACCCTTGGAGTTACAACTTTGATTATTTTGACCTATCAGCTATCACTTACAAGTTTTGCTAAGGTTACTTATATATGAGTCCTATTTAACCTTTCCTATTCTTGAATTTGGAAACTATAACTCATTATGGAATATTCATACAGAGTGATGCTCAATTCTCCACCATTCACACAATTACCTTTTTATCAAATCGGTACCCGATTCTAGTTTCTCGTCTATCAATTCCTATTTTGAGGGGGGTTATTCATACCTCATCTAATACTTAGAGAATCTAGATCCTATTTTTTTCTTGCAACATGTTAGTAGAAATTATAAGACAAAAAGGGGCAAATGTAGACACCAAAATTATGTCACACACACATGCATAACTCCTTGTGTCAAAACCCCCCTTAAGCCCATTTCAATAATAATGATTAATCTCCCTAACCCATACTTTTACCCCTCACACATTTAATTAATTTAAAATAATTAATTAAGTTAATTAAAAACTCTTATTGCCATCTTACATGGCCACCTACCCTATGACTAATTCTCACTTGATGAGTCACCTCAAGACTTGGTCCCCTCATCCTAACTACCTAAGACTTATTCCCACTTATAAACTAAATTCCTAATCAACTAATTCCTTCCTAACCTCTTATTTTTACCATTATATAATGGGTGTCACACTTGGTATGAATAAAAATAGAAAATAGGCCAAAAATAGTAAGGTTTACCTATTCTAAGGCCCCAATGTCAATCAACCCACCACCGATGTCGATGGGATCATCAACGTCGGTAATATAAGCCAAGCTCCACCCTAAATTTCAAGTTAGAAAAAATTAATAAAATTAATTCTTACTCTCATTCAAGCTCTTAGCATTCTATTTTTTGACATCCAGACTTACAATCACCCTATGTAAGTCAATCATAATCAATAATTGAGCTCTTGAGGACCAAACAGTACCTGCTTATTCGCTTTGTTTAGGTATTTAGGTTTAGACTCCCTGATAGGGACCATCAACCTAGTACTTATTATTTAATGACCACCACAACTACATACATCACTAATATTCTAGGTCATTTAAATATTTATTCTGCTATTTATTTATATCTACTCTGCATTACTTTATGCACTTCTGATCCTACCCCCATAAGGGAGTTATAAAGCTTCCTTACTTATTTCCCCTTAACCTGCCATACCAAACCTATAACTAGACTTAACCAAGCCACAATCTCCCTCTCAAAGCTCTCTTAACCTCCCTAACTTGATCCAAACCATTTCCCAAACCTAGAAAAGTCTTCTATAAGATTCTAGATAATTATTACCCCTACTAACCTCAGTAGCCTAACTAACATCAGTCACCTCACTACTAACCTTGATAGTATAACTAATATCAGTCACTTCCCTACCAATGTTGATGACTATGAATTCCCTAACCTTTTCAAAACCTACACAGATAACTTTTAAAACATAAAAAAAGTACCTCACATGTACCCTATCACTCTCTGCTATGTATAGGTTGTTAATAATAATAATCTTATCTCTTTTTCACTCTCTCTTTACCTATATTTTAGTTATTTATTATTCTTTTAACTCTCAAAAGCTGACTGTCATGTCTAGGGAAGTTTCACACTTCCTAGAATAAGCACGTAGCTTGGCAGCCCACTCATTTATCTACTAACAAACATCTTATGGTAGTTCTTTATTATTTGTAGGTAGTCCTCCCTAGCCAAAAAGGAGTGCTCACAACATCTAGATACGACACACAAAACAAATTTGGGTTCATTCTAATCACTTATCCCCATCCTTCTTTATATTTTCTTTTAAACTTAAAATAGACAAAATTTAGTGAAGCACCCTAGGGTGTCCTATTTCAGTGTTCCTATTCAATTGCATTTTTAGCTCTAATGATTATTTCCTTTTGATTCATATCTTTCATCTTGTCAGCCTAGAGTGAATACATTTGACCCATGACCAATATATATCTATAAAAGCCCATTCAAAGTTAATTTAGGAGAGGTTGGAAAATATTACAAAACCAAGCAAGAATACAAGTAATACCATTGAGGAAAATTTCCCTATTATCTGTATATAGCCATCTAATATAGCTAAAAGCATATTCAAATCCTCACATCAGTCTCTAGCCACCACAAGCACACCTAATTTAGCATTTTTGCATCCTCATAACAATATTGCACAAAGCACATCAAGTGTGAGAACTACATATGGCTTGATCCATCTTTAAAATATTGATATGTAGGTAGTGTGCCTATATAAGAGGTAAGGATACATGTTTAGTGCATATTATAGACACTAACCCTCCTTTTTCTCAATATTTATCAAATCACAATGAAGTCTAGGGTTTGAATACTAAATTATCTCTACAAGGAGTTTTTTAGACCTTCAGCAATCAAGATTTCATAGGTAGGATCACATAGGAAAAATAAACAAAACTTAAAAAACTCAAGTCTCTATGAGTAGTTTGGATAATATTGAAAAAATAGGAATATATCACTAGACCCTAGGGTGTCCTATTTTGGCACTCCTATCCTTTCACAAAACAAAATCTAAATCCTAATTTGTGACACTGTCCCAGTCTTGCACAACAAATTCCAAACCCTGTCTTAGCTATTTCATCCTATTTTTAGCTGTCTTATTTTCTCCATATTTATTTCTATTTATATAAAGGTTAAAAATACAAATTAGTAGTTAAATTATTGAAATATTATTTACTAATTTAGTCAACTCAAACCTTTAACTAAATTAGGAATAAAACACGAATATTCCCAAAAGTATTAAATCATTTGGTGAACCTGACTTAATTCATTTGCACATAAAAACCCTAGAAACCTTAGGGTAAATTGCTTTCTATTTTTTCCAATAATTTTCTAATTTTTTACCTTCATATTTCAATCAAAAATTTGCTTTAATTTTTAAAAATTTGTAGTAAATATTAAAAAATCAATTCTCTTCCAAACCCTGGTTACATATGCTAGGTCCCTTTAAATCAAGAATTTTTCCAATATTTTTTTGATTTTTATCTACATATTTAAATTATAAATTCACATTAATTTTTAAAATTTCATAGTAATTTCTAAAATAATCATTTTTCAAAACCCTAGTTGCACATACTAGGTCCCTTTAAATCAAGAATTTTTCTAATATTTTATTGATTTTTTACCTACATATTTAAATCAAAAATTCACATTCATTTTTAAAATTTCATATTAATTTTATAAGTAATCATTTTTCTAAACCCTAGTTTTAATACTAGGTCCCATTGCTTTTGAGGTATCACCTTACATCTAAAATCAGATTTCACATTAAAATAAAAATGGATCTCATTTATTTAAAAGCATTTCTTGCATTTTTTACAAATAATGAGACCATACTCAATCCTATCATGTACATGAATGGTGAAGTTTTCCATATGTTAATACAATGTTTCATTCTTAGGATTTCATGTTTACTTTTAATAATATGGGATGATATCAAGAAATTCAATGTTAAACATGTTAAGATACCTCTTACCTCACCTCCCTTAGAGCCTTTATCCCATATCAAGTCATGTTTCATGGTCCATTTTTCTCTTCCCTAGGTCACTACCCATTGCCAAAAATCCCAATTGACATCCTTTGTCCCTCCATCACCTCGATCTATTGATTATATTCACTCTCCTCCTGTAGTTACTACTACTCCTATACAGATAGTAAATAATATAATTAGAGCTATTACTCAATGTGCTACCATGCCTTCCCCCACCTATTGAGGAACCCTACCACCCTCCTATTCCCTTCCATCCCTAGCCTAACCCACCTACATAGGTAGATCCACACAAGGCATATGATATTGTTGATCAGTTGAGAAACACACTAGCTAAGATTTTCATGTTAAAACTACTTCATAAAGCCAATGTGTTCAAGGATATTCTTTATCAAGTATTCATCAAAATTCTATGCCATTGATTTAGAGCTTTTTTATTTTGTATCAATGATGAACATGTTGAAAACTATATAAGATGCTATTTATTTTGATCGTGAGGACATGCCATCTCATACAGTTATTGAACAAAATTTACCAATGTTCATATAAGCTCAAGTCAAAACCAATGAATTTAAGAGAGTTCTAATTGATAGTGGTTTCAAACTTAATATATGTAATATTGCATTCTTTTAGACCATGAGCATAGATATATCATTTATGAAAAATCATATAATAATATTATAGGGTTTGATGATATACCATGATAGACATTAGGCACCATTGTTTTGGATATCATGGTAGGGTAAAAAACCTCTTTACATAGTTCTAGGTAATGCCATGTCCTCTTCATTATAATATTTTACTTGGATGACCTTGGATACATGTTATGGGGGTAATTCCTTCTACTCTTCATCGATATGTTAAGATTCTCCATGAAGGATACGTATACACATGCCTATCAAATAACTATCCATTTAGATATTGTTAAATTATAAAGTCATCTTCAACTATTTTTATAGATGGGACACCTCATATCATAGTTCAATCACCACCTCATTGCATTTCTCTTAATTAGATACATACATATGAGGTAGGAGAGACTAGCACATATTATACTCCTCCACTTATAGTTGTGTCCTTAGCTCTAGATACTAGCCAATCATAACAGCTTCAACCATTCTAGCTAATTTATTAGTCAAGATTCCTACACCTATTACAATTATACAATCATTGACAATATTTCCAATAGTACCAATTGATTCTACAAATACAACTCCTCTAATAATTATAGTTACTCTAATAGTTATAGATACTCTCAAAACACCATTGTCTTCTACTAATATAACTGGTGAGACTCCCATATCATTGTTACCCCTTGTGGTAAATTTTGAGTTACCATATGTACATGATGTTGATATAGATTACTAATCTACTTCACATGATGATACGACACCCACACTTATAGATGACTATTTGTATGGATTGAGTTTTATACCAGTTGGCCCAAAAGAGTATCAAGATGACTCTAGAGATCTCATTACACATCTTACATCACTCTTAGCATCTCACACTAGACTTTTAGGATATACTCTACATTTGTGCCCACATACAAATCACTTGGCACATATAGTTCACATGGTTACCTCTATGGATATAGAGTTAACCATTTAAATTTAGGTAGGTAGCACACAACATTAGCCACAAATTATGCTATAGATGTTAATTGATCATGGATTCATCACACTACCTATAATACAACATAGATCTATTAGTATATTATCATTATAGGATGGTCACCCATTTTGTCTCCTTCATTGAATCATAGACCATGACACTGACTCTTATACAAATTTACAACAAAGATTAGATAAACTACATGTTTAGGGTACTATTTAGATTACATCACCACCAGCACTAACTTCATCACTTCCACTAAAGCCATCTACTACCTAAGTTAAATGTCTTATAGGAGAACCAGCATCTTCACCATCAACTCAACCTTTAATTTGCCTTCAATAGGATGGTACCATGTATATAGAGTTTATAGCATATGATGATACATATGATCATGATCTTGAGGCATTTAATGATGGCCATGATCCATTCCTCCATCTCCATCCCTACTGAGATCCATCCTTGGACCCTTTTCCCTCTCTAGCCAAGTCCTTTATGTCATTATGTACATATAGCTTTATTCCAAATTAATTATACATAGTTTATTTTTTCTCACTTGTACATAGTTTCTCAGTATTTCTTGTACATAGTCTCCTAATACTTGATTATACATATTTAACTTCAAAAATAATAAAAACATTCAAATATGTCAAAATTTAAAAACATTCAAATATATCATAAACCCAAAAACATTTCAATTATATGCATTATCCATGTTTTACATTTCTACTACCATACTACACTTATATTTTGTTGTTTTATGCTATTATTTGCTGATTTATCTACATTAAAATGCTTCACTTGATCTTCTTTGAGTGTGTGTAGTGACATATAGATCCTTGATTACTTCACTCTACCCATTGAGAGGGCATCCTACTTCTACATTTGAGACACACATTGATATATCTACCTAGTGGGGGCATATTTTACATGACTACACCATCTAGGTTAAGGTTATGTCATTCCTATACCACACACTTTAATTTATCATAATGATGTACATTACTTACTAGTTTACACAAATTACTCTATCAACACTCACTATTATATAACACTTGTGTATTTTTTATCATATACCTAGCCTTGTACTACATATATTTCACTTTCACTTCTTGCTTTGATTAGTTAGATGAAATTGTATTACCAGTATTTACATGCTTTCCTTCCTTGCTTTGTGTAACTGGATGTAATTATATTTCTCAATTCTTGTTCTATGTTTTATGTGTGTCTTAGGACATTTTCCAGTGTCCTTTACTTGTACTCTTCTATGTGCTTATGGCCCTTATGCCAACCTTTCTTGTTTCATTTATATGTGTATGTGACATTTGAACATTATTTATATGATTTATTTATAGTTTGAGTGACATGTACCCATGTCTCTTATTTTTTTGGCCCCTTGGCCACTCTTGTATGCTTCTTGCTTCTTTCCTTGTGTTCTTGTTGCTTAATTCTTTCTCAATTATTTGCAATGGCATGATCCACATAATACATTATCTTGATTTTTTAGATGCCATGGTGGACATCATGCTTCATCCCTCATTGACAACTAAAAACTAACATTTATAGTTTTAATTTAGTATACTGCACATGCTATTACATTGTTAAATCTATCTAGGCATACCCTTGTTGATCTAACAATCTCTATTACAACCCATGTTATATTTTGAGATATCTTGTCAATCATTATTGCTATATCATGTATTTTTGTAGCATAACGCACTTGTAGGAATTTTTATTCTAAGGATATTCATTGTAGGTTCTTCATTCCTACTCTCAAAAGAGGGGGAAACTAAAAGAGGCTTTTGTCATAGAGATCAAATCCTCTAATCAGTCAAAAATCAGCTTTTAGAACACCCAAAATAGTATTCAGACTTCAAACCAAGTAGATCAGACTAGATAGATAGTGATAATTACATAACAATCTTTAAAATAAACACAAGATAAGAGCACTAAGTTTGGACTATAGTTCTAGATAGTAGGGTGTCTTACTTTAGCACTCCTATTTAAATAGTAAAAAAAACTAGATTTTCCAAAATCAAATAGAAAGGTAAGACCATTTATAGTCTTGTTAGAAATAGCTAAGTTTAGAATCAAAAATTTTAGTATAGTTTTTCTTAGAGAATCTAGATATAAGGGGCATCATATGTAGCATGATGGTTCTCACTTATATTTTTAGATATGGCAATTGGTATAACTTCCAAATCAAAATCCATGTTACAGATACCAGTGATTGGGGGTAATGTGTGTAGCACATATGACTTATTTTCTTTTCGAGTTTAGTATATCACTTATGTATTCTCAATAGTCTCATGCCTTATTCCATCTGTAGGTGGTTGGCATCAAAAATACATGGCTTCCACATAATCATATTGCCTAGTTTTGCAGTGGCTTTCATACAAGCCTACTCTCTACCTTTTCTGAGTGGCTAAGAGTGGCCTAGTTTCTAATACACATTGGGATGTCCATGTCACATTGTTATATTATAGAATATTTATGTGTTTCATGAGCCATCTCATATGATACACATTTCATACCAATATTAGTTCATATTTTCACTTCACGAGGTAATGATGGATCCAAAGGACTATCTAGCCTTTGTATTATTGAGCCACCTATTTAGAGGGATTGGACACACAGTCCAAACATTTATTATCACATGCATGATCACATAGCTTCACTTAGTGGGTGATAATTGAGCCAAAGGGTTAGCCTTTGCATTTTTGAGCCACTATTTGGGAATTGAGTTCTCAACTCAGTTTGTGATATTACTTTTGGTACAACATCATTTATCACATACCTAACATCACTTAGAATCACAACAAGTTTTATATTAGTTCACGTACCTGGTGAGGTGTATTCATTCCTTTTTTTTCCTCCCTCTTTTACCTATCTTTTTTACATTCTTATTGTAGTTATAGTGTATCTAATAAGAACTGATCTACTCCTTATTTTTTCTCAAAAATTTACACTTCAAAATGTACTCTCTCTATGCACACCCAACATCACATAGCTTCATGAGCTTTAACCTTGCAGGTAAGTTTAGGTACATTTTCTACTTTTCCTTTATCCTAGAATTTCACTTTTCTACATCACTAGAATAAAGGAGGGAAAAAATAGTCATTTAAAATGTCAAAATTGGTATCTTGAGTGTGGTGTGTGACACCCAACCCATAGGTCCCTCTTACATGCTCTCATGACCCTTTTAGACACCTTTTTACTCATAACTAGTCATCCATAGACTTCTAGATAATCATTTCATCTCAGCCAAGTTGTATTTTCCATGATAATTCCATCCCCCTAGGTCCCACACCTATATGATAGGAGCTCCCAACTTGGACTATAACACTAAAACCTAAGGTGTCCTATTTCGATGCTCTTATCCAATTTCATTTTTATCTCCAATGGTTATTTCCTTCTGGTTATTATCTTTCATCTTGTTGGCCTAGCACAAATACATTCAACCCATGACCAATAGATATTTATAAAATCCCAATCAAATTTCATTTATAAGAGGTTGTAAAATATTACAAAAGCAATAAATAATACAAATAATACCATTGAGGAAATTTTCCCTATTCTTTGCATACAACCATCTAATATAGCTACAAGCATATCTAAATCCTCACACCTATCCCTAGAAACCTCAAGCACACACAATTTAGTATTTTTCAATCCTTATAACATTATTTCATAAATCACATCAAGTGGGAGAATTACATATGGTTTGATCCCTCTTAGGAGTATTGGTATGTAGGCAGTGTGCCCACATAAGGGGTGTGGATACATGTTCAGTGCATCTTACACATAATAACCCCCATTTATTTCTCAAGATTGATAAAATCATAATGAAGTTAAGGGTTTGAAGACTAAATAAGCTCTACAAAGAGTTCTATAGACCTTCAGTAATTGAGATTTCATAGGCAGACTCACATAAGGATAGCAAAACAAAACCTATAAAAGTTAGGTCTCTATGAGCAGTTTGGACAATAATGACAAAAAAGTACTATAGAACTAGACCCTAAGGTGTCCTATTTTAGTGTTCCTATCCTTTCACAAAATCAAATCTAGATCTTGATTTGTGACACTATCCAAATCTTGCACAACAAATTCCAGACCCTGTCTCAGTTATTTCATCCTATTTTCAGCTAGTCTTATTTTCTCCATATTTATTGCTATTTATAGAAAGGTTAAAAATAAAATAAGTAGTTAAATTATTAAAATATTATTTATTGATTTATTCAACTCAAACCTTTAACTAAATTAGGAATAAAACTCCAATATTCCCAAAATTGTTAAATCAGATTGTTATTTTACTAAATTATTTATTTGTATTCAAGTGGTGATAAATAGAAAAGGTAAATCTATACTGAAAAAAATATTTAAACATAGTCACAATTTCATTACAAATATTTTGAATATTTTATACAAGTTTAAATCTCTCTAAATCTAGATAAGGTTCTATCCTCTAATGATAGGAATAACAAGAATCCCTCTTACACTTATCAAAATGAACCATGTCAATTTTTGTATGCAAGTCTGCTTCTAAATCAATTTTAATGACTTGGCATGCATGTTCAGAGTTATTTAGATATTCCACTTGAAATACAATCAAATGTTTAGAAACACATTTCATACTTAATATAATTTTGGCTACTTTATACACCCCTGATATTAAATTAAACAACCATAAACCATTATGGTATTTATCTAGGTTTCATCCAAGAATTCTTGAAAGTGTACATATTTAACTATGGCTTGTAAATATGAGTTGTTTTATTTGACTAAGACTCAAAATAATAACTGACAGATGGTTTTGTAGAATTGACTAATTAATTTTTTAGTAAACCTCATCCATATGCATATAATATAATGAACTAATACATCACATAACATAATTATCATAGTGTCACTCCATGGTGCATCCATCCAATTTCCATGCCTTTCTATAAATATGAATACAATAAATTAACACGCCTTTATGTATATGAAGTGCAACATCACTATTTATTTAAAATTATGATAGCAAACCATTATTTGGATATTTAAAATCTTAATGTAGCTGCTTAATACTACCAAAAAAAGATATGGTGGACATATGTCCATAAAAATTTTCCATAATCAACTAAAGTCCAGCCATATTTTGTATGATTGGTGATGTAGTGAGATAGAAATATTGAAAGATGTGATCAGCTTCTTTTGATGACATGTGCCTTATGATCAAATAATTTGAGGCTACGATTATATCTATGTGTAGAGTTTTAATGAAATAATAAAATTCAAATAATAATATGTACAAAATAATTACAAGGTCAAATGTATGTATGTATGTATGTACATATATAGTTCTTAAAGAAATATAAAATATGAACATATTAATATAATGTCAGGCCAATTCCATAGGTATATAATAAAATGTCATAAGACATATCTTAATCATCAAAAATCCTCCCTCTCTTTTCCTTTCTCATAGAAGGCTCTCCCCCAGATACCTTGCTTACAAATGGAGCTCACTCAAACACTTAATATTCCTTCAAGGTTTGACTATAGGTCCCCTTATGCTCATAACTCACCTTAGTAGTTGAACCTATTCATGTGTGTGTGTGTGTGTGTGTGTGTGTGTGTGTGTGTGTGTGTGTGTGTGTCTTGTTAGAAACTTTACATACTAGATATAGTCATAGTCATGTAACTAAGTTCAAAAGTTACTTTTAAAATGATACAAAAACTTTTTTATTTAGATGAATTTATGACAATCAGGTGTTCATCCTCAATTTTACTTTGATGCTCAATAGGGTCAATGGTAGGTTGTATCTCACAAGAAGGAGTTTGAAAGTTAAAAAAATACTAGGATTTGGTACCCTACTTATGATAATGGAAGGTGTTTGACCTTACACATGTATATATACAAAATAAAAATTCAAAATTAACTCAAAGTTATTTAAAATTAGATTTTTAAGTTCATATAAATGTTTAAACCAATTGAATAGATAATATAAATAAATTAGATAAATTAAAAAATGAAATTATCTTTTACCATGTGTCACCTTTGTTAATCATTTAAACAGGAGTATCAAATGTCATTAAAAACTCCTACGTAGACAATATATTCACATTAGATATTTGTACAAGTATTAAAGAAATTTATTAAAATAAATCCATATTTATAATTAAAACATAATTTACAAGTTCTCACACCTCGGTAAGTTGTTTCATAAATGAAATCACATTAGCAACATCTATATCTTCTCCTACCCATATAGATGGAGGAATCTCAAATGAGTTTAACAATGAAATAAACAAAATATCATAATATAGTCAAGAATTTATATAAAATAACATGTATCTACATAAATTATAACTTATAACATTTAAAATTACCTTTTTATATATAAACGTCGACCAAGTAGTAGTAATATATGAGCTACATGATGGTTCACAATCTGGCTAGGAAAAAGATGGTATTGTCTCCTATTACAACCTAAAAACTTACGTGTGTGTGTGTGTGTGTGTGTGTGTGTGTGTGTGTGTGTGTGTGTGTGTGTGTGTGTGTGTGTGTGTGTGTGTGTGTGTGTGTGTGTGTGTGTGTGTAAAATAATCATTATCTTTTAAATACTATTTTTAATTTAATAGGTATAACAATAAAAATTACATGTCAAATTTGAAATATACTTGTAAAAGTGCAGGCAAGATTTCTAAACCAAATGTATGTTTCAAAAAATAATTAGTCAAAACCATATCATCTATCCAATTAGAAACACCACCATAATTGCTTTACATCAAATCCTTCTCATCTAAAGGTCCAATTTATCAGCATCACAAGATCTACATTAGTATGGTTGAGTAGCAGTGTTAGTTGGACCATATCCATATCCACTCTCATAAGCATCAGTATGTGAAAAGTAGGTTGTACATTACATGAGGGTGTCAGTAAATACCTTAAGTGCATGTAAATTATCAATCTCTACAACATCCTTCACTATAGATGGATTATCTTAGGCTAAATAGGTTATTTAATAGAGAATTTCACAAGCTAATTACTCACATGGTATGCACCAACCTATCCTATCAAAAACATTTTTATTGGCCCTAAAACTCTTAATAATAAAATTAATAAAGAATTTCATTTAGGGAAACTTTTAATAATTTTTCCTCAAAAAATATGAAGGAACATCATTTTTTTTATAAGGTAGGACATCAAAGACCATCCACCATTAGTCCCAAAAATTCTTTCTCATCAATCTATTATGATATTAGTGGATTTGGAAATGTTTGAATTACATTAGAAATAGCACATTGGTTTTTAGACTAATGAATAATGAGAAAATTTTTATTTTTTTTATTTTTGATCTCTTAAACCAATAACTAGCAATTTGTTATCATATTAAGAATTACATCTCTCTCTATAAGATTCTCATCTATCAATTTGACATGTTACCAAATCAAATTTACCTACTAATGACTCTAATTAATTTTCCAAAGAAGTATGGTAGGGGTTGGCTAAAAGAGAATCCCTCATTGACCTAATTAATTTCTCAATCTCTATTTTTTCTATTATATGTGCAACTAAAGCCTTCTTATTACAAAGGGGTTCTTATGGAATTGTAGAAGGGTTAAAAGGTTTTATTATTTTTATATTCATCTTCACTTCCCATATTTTATTATACATTTTAGTCAATGTTACAAAACCATGTGGAAATTTTTGCTATTTTGAGTCTTAGTCAAACAAAACAACTCATATTTACAAGCCATAGTTAGAGATATATACTTTTAGGAATTCTTGGATGAAACTAAATTTCTCAAGAAAATAAAATAACATATTATTTATGCTAAAAAATGAGAAAACAATAAAGAAATAAAATTGATTTCCTTTATTGAAATTGGTTTTTCATTCCATACTAAAACAATAAATTGAGAATATGAAATAAAGAGTTTATAACATCTATACAAAGAAAAAAAACTATAGTTGATTATAGGTGCATGAATACATGCATCTTATTATGAATTAAAAAGCATAAAATTAGTTTATAAAAATAAATAAAATCTCATGTAATCTAAAAATAGAGATAAACCTCGTGCATGGAAATGGTTGATCAGATGATCATGCACTCCTTCAAAAATTTTAATTGGATTTTAGGGCTTATATAAAATTAAAATCTAAATTTAAAAATATGATAAATCAAAAATTCAATAATATATATATATATATATATATATATATATATATAAAACATGAACAAAGTCTATTATACATCCATCACTACAAATCACCAAAAAACTACCAATAAAGTTATGGTATACAATTAAAAAAGAACCAGGCTTAGAAAATTATTAAAATATAAAACATCCATTATTTTCCATAAAAATTGATTAACTATTATCCATCTCACTTTGTAGTAGCTTCATCTGCAAAAAGATCTACTAAGAAATACATCTCACAGTGACTTCAAAATTGAAGCTAGTAAGCAATTTGGTCTTAAACTAAAAAACTTCTAAATTATTTTTTTTCCAAATGAACTAAAGGATTTAAGTGGAGAAATAAACTCACCCTTAATAACATATAATAGAGATTCATTGGCACTAAAATAATTTTAGCTTAATTTTAATTAGTTGAATAGTAAAATTATGCAGGACTAGCTCGAATTACTGCTCTAAATATGTCATAGTTAACTGAAATTTGATTGTCATTTTGTTGTCATATAATTTATAAATAGTCCATAGACTATTTATAATATGTATAAAAATATTTAAATTTACTCTCACTCATCATCATCACATGTCTAGGCATGATCCCCTTTATTAAATACCAAAATGGACAAAATATTTTTTGACATTGAAACATTTTAAATAGCATGTCAAGATTAATCACTCGAATATCACAAAATTAATCACTCACATTATTTGAAAAACATAAAAATAAATTTAATTAACAATTATTACTAAGTTTCACTAATGAATTTTAGTATAAATAAATTTTAGTTAAATGAATATGTTCATGATTGACAGCTGACATGTTATAGGCTACTTAGTCTAAATATATAAATAGAGTACATTTTGCAAATAGTAAATACCCTTTGGTAATGTCCATCAACCAAAATCTACCAAATCCATCTTAGACTCTGCACATGAGGTAAAAACAAGCAACACAGAATCCCTATACACATGATGTCACAAAGCATTTTAACTATGTTAACGCATATGAATTTAAATTAAAAACTTAGGCTACTCTGATAATTATAGGATTAGATCATTTTTAAACCAATAAAAAATAAGTATAAAATTTTCATTGGTTTTTCAATTCCAACTATCACACATCTATCATAAATCTATCAATAGTCTACATTATAGTATAAAGTGCCACAAGGATCCTAGGTAAAATCATTCATTGTTGTAATGCCCAATACGGGTAGGCCTGGGGTGCCCTCAAGTGCATTCAATCCCTACTTTACTTCCCATTATCTTGTGTTAACTATCATTTTCAACTCCAAATTTAATGCTTCATGATACGTTATTTCAACTTTTACATTATACATATAAAGTAGGTAGGAAATGAATTTATTTTGAATCATCAAAGAACTTGTATTTAAAATAAATAAACAAACTATCAAGTCAAAAAAAATTATACAATCCTATAGGGTATGCATGGAGCACAAATTTATAATTATAATATATTTTATGGCTATAATTTAATGAAATGTTAGTTAGGTTAAATATTTTATACTTGTAAATTTCATCTATCGATCCTATTAAGTTAAAATTTATCCAATTTAAAATGGCAATTCATAAAGGGATGAATAATTAAATATATTGAGAATTGAAGTAGTATGCATTAATGTCTACTAAACATTAATGTCTGATAGATTTAGTCATCAAATTAATCTACCTCAATCCCTAAAATGACATGTTTTCTAGAGATAATACTATATATTTTTTCAAATATATATAAAATGATTTCTTATAATATAATATATTTTATAGTATTATATATATATAATATTGTTGACATATTTAGGATAGCATTTCAATATAGTAACTTAATATATAATATAAAATACTCTATAATACTAAGTATATTGAGAAGTGAAGCAGTATGCATTAATGTCTACCAAACATTAATGTTTGATAGATTTAATCATCAAATTAATCTACCTCAGTCCCTAAAATGACATGTTTTCTAGAGATAATACTATATATTTTTTAAAATATATATAAAATGATTTCTTATAATATAATATATTTTATAGTATTATATATATATATATATAATATTGTTGACATATTTAGGATAGCATTTCAATATAGTAACTTAATATATAATATAAAATACTCTATAATACTAAGTATATTGAGAAGTGAAGTAGTATGCATTAATGTCTACCAAACATTAATGTTTGATAGATTTAGTCATCAAATTAATCTACCTCAATCCCTAAAATGACATGTTTTCTAGAGATAATACTATATATTTTTAAAAATATATATAAAATGATTTCTTATAATATAATATATTTTATAGTATTATATATATATATATATATATATATAATAATATATAATATTTTTGACATATTTAGGATAGCATTTCAATATAGTAACTTAATATATAATATAAAATACTCTATAATACTAAGTATATTGAAACAATATAATATTATAGTATTATACTTTGAGATAATATAATTATTATATTTTCAATATAATATAATATCATATTTATATATAATATTATTTCTATACTATTAACAATATATAGGTGTATTGAAATATATTATACTAAAATATATAATATATAATATTGATTTATAAACTATATTAACATATATATTATATGATATAATACTATTTATTAATATTAAAATATATTTTATAAAATATATAATTGATATATATTATTATAAAATTAATGTTTAATATATAAATATATTATGATATATATGATACAATATTTATATAATAACTAATATTGTGTGTGTGTGTTGGTAAGAGGGGTTATGTGAAGTGAAAGAGTGTGAATCTATAGTTAACCTTAGTTACTCTAAACCCATTATAATGTCAAAATAAGTTCATATAAATTAATTGTGGGTAAAAATATATTGGGATCTGAATCACCATGCAATGTTTTAGTTTATGATGGCTTGCATTCATCGTGTAAAGAGATAGCATATTAACATAATCTCTACACCAAAATTCTAATTCCCTTAATTTCAATCAAGGGCATCTATATTCACTAGATAAGGATCTCAATTATGGGTGATTAGGTTTTGTCTTGGTGATTACAATGGAGAAATTTCTTTTTGTTATAATAGCACTAAAAAAATTAGAAGCGACCAAGAGAAATTTTGGGTTTAGAAATATGATAAAAATTTTAAGTGGACATATATGTTAAAAAGACACCATATATTCCATATATGCCTACTATTATACCACCACCATGTATTTATCCTAGAGATACTATTAATGTTACATCTTCAAAAAATATGGATGAAACACCACTTATTATGTAAGAGACTATTATTTATAAATCATTACCATCGGTTCCAAAGTTTCATGATGATAATTTTATATTTATTTCCATATTTGAACTTCTATAATTTTCATTATATGGTCTTGTGGTGGATTATTGAACATTTTATAATTTTGATGCTCCCCTGTATGTGATCCAAAACCCATGGTAGGAGACCCATCAAGTGTAATTTGTTGGGACTTGTATAAGTCTTGAAGCTTATATCTCAAGAAAAAACATCTATTAATAGAATACCTATGGCCATGATGGAAATCACAATATTCATTCTCATCATATCCTCATGGAAAATGTTTACTCATATTAACCTCTATAGGTGTAGGGAGAGAAATGAGTTGACACTCAACCAACTTCATAATAAGAAGCACTGAAGGCTTTATGAATCTCTTTTTTTTTTGCATGATGCATTCTATAATATAGCTTAGTTATGGGTAATCAGGTTTTGTCTTGGTGATTATAATCCATAAATTTTTTATGTTACAATGACACTCAAAAATTAGAAGCAACCAAGAAGAATTTTGGATTTAAAAATATGATAAAAATTTTAACTGGACATATATGTTAAAAAGACATCATTTATTCCACGAATTCATACTATTATACCACCACCACTTATTTCTCCTAAAGATACTATTAATTTTACATCTTCAAAAAATATGGATGAAAATCCACTTATTATGTAAGAGCCTATTATTTTTAAATCATTGCCATCGGTTCCAAAGTTCCATGATGATAGTTTTACTTCTATTTTCATATTTGAACTTCTCTAATTTTTATTTTATGGTATTGTAGAGGATTATATAACATTTTCCAATTCTAATAATCCCCTAGATATGATCCAAAACCCATGGTAGGAGACCCATCAAATGTGATTTTTTGGGACTCATATAAGTCATGAAGCTTATTTCTCAAGGAAAATAATCTATTAGTATAATGCTTATGGCCCTGGTGGAAATCACAATATACATTCTCATCATATCCCCTTGGAAGAGGCATACTCATATCAACTTATACAAGTATAGGGAGAGATATGAGTTGACACTCAACTAGCTTCATAATAAGAAGCACCGGAGGCTTTGTGAATCTAGTAATTTTTTTGTGTGGTGCATTATGTAATATAGCACAATGGATAAATTACTTTTGTTATAATGGAACTAAAAAATTATAAGCAACCAAAAGTAATTTTGGATTTAAAAATATGATAAAAATTTGAAGTGGACATATATGTTCAAAAGACACCATCTATTCCTTGTATGGATACTATTATACCACCACCACTTATTCCTCTTAAAGATACTATTAATGTTACATCTTCAAAAAATGTGGATAAAACTCCACTTATTATGTAAGAGCCTATTATTTATAAACAACTACCTTCGATTCCAAAGTTCCATGATGATAATTTTACTTCTATTTCCATATTTGAACTTCTATAATTTTTATTGTATGGTCTTGTAGTAGATTATTAAACATTTTATAATTATAATGATCCCTTGGATGTGATCTAAAACCCATGGTAGGAGACCCATCAAGTGTAATTTGTTGGGACTCATATAAGTTTTGAAGCTTATATCTCAAAAAAAGCATATGTTAGTAGAATGCATATGGCCTTGGTGTAGATCACAATATTCATTCTCATCATATCCCCATGGAAGAGGTTTACTCATATCAACCTCTACAGGTGTAGGGACAGATATGAGTTGACACTCAACCATCTTTGTAATAAGAAGCACTAGAGCCTTTGTGAATCTAGTAATTTTTTTAAGTTGTACATTCTATAATATAGCTCAGATGTGGGTGATAAGTTTTGTCTTGGTGATTGTAATAGACAAATTATTTTTATTACAATAGCGCTAAAAAAATTATAAGTGACCAAGAAGAATTTTGGGTTTAGAAATATGATAAAATTTTGAAGTGGACATATATGTTTGAAAGACACCACCTATTCTATGTATGCCTATTATTATACTACCACCACTTGTTTCTCCTAAAGATACTATTAATGTTACATCTTCAAAAAATGTGGATGAAACTCCACTTATTATGCAAGATCCTATTATTTCTAAATCATTACCATTGGTTCCAAATTTCCATGATGATAATTTTACTTATATTTCCATATTTGAATTTCTATAATTTTCATTGTATATTCTTGTAGCAGATTATTAAATATTTTCTAATTTTGATGATCCCCTAGATGTGATCCAAAACCCATGGTAGGAAACCCATCAAGTGTAATTTTTTGGGACTCAAATAAGTCTTGAAGCTTATATCTCAAGATAAAGTATCTATTAGTAAAATGCTTATGGCCTTAGTGGAAATCATAATATGCATTCTCATCCTATCTGCATGGAAGAGGTTTACTCATATCAACCTCTATAGGTGTAGGGAGAGATATGAGTTGACACTCAGCCAACTTCATAATAAGATGCATCGGAGGCTTTGTGAATCTAGTAATTTTTTTTCATGATGCATTCTATAATATATCTCATTGTGGCACTACCATATTAATTATTTTATTGGTATCACATTTTGGTTTATTTAGATTAACTTTATAAGATGGCTTGATCTTAAATTTTGTATTGGATGAGGTCAATTTAGTGGCCTCAAACTTTAACTTGTTTAATGCAAGAAGTGACATATTGTGAATCAAGCACATAATTTTCATGCCATTTCAGTGTTCTTATCAATGAGAGAATTTTTTTCCTCCAATGCTTTAATTATTTGCAATGAGGATTGTGAAAAAACCCCATCTTGGTTCCTTTACCTTGATTTATAATATTTTGTCTAAAATACAAATTTATATCTAAAGACATCTATAAAAATAAATTCTACATAGTAATATATGGAAATCTATTTATAGATATACTATATAAATAGAAAGTGTTCTTGTGATAGTTGGAAATGATCTTGGTCATCATATAATGGACCAATCAATCATTATAATACCTTAGAAATGCTTTCCAAATGAGTTTGTAGATGAAAATGGAATTGATCATCTTAGTATGTACCAATTAATCATCAAAATGCCCTTAAAAAGCTTCCCAAATGAGTATGTTGCTATTTTATTGGAATGAAATTCCCCAAATTATATAAATCTACATTTAGCTACAATCTATAAATGAAAAGTCTATATATATTATGTGTTCTAAGGTAGCTTAAAATGGCATAGATCATCTTAGGATGTACCAGCTAATTATCAAAATGCCCTTGAAAATCTTCCCAAGAAATATAATTAAATCTTGTGTTTTATCTATAATTTCTATAATCTTGATAAATGAAGTTTTTGTGATTCTTGTATTGAAATATTTTTTCAAGAGGAGTAAAGTTTCTTGGCTTACTTTCTTATTTAAATTTAATTGATTTTACATGGATGTGATTTAGACACATATTTTCCACCCCATTATTAGGCTTTGAAGTTGAAGTACTTATTTGTTGGTAGAAATGTTTAACCCTAACTCTGCATTAAGATATCACACCTTGTTTTTATGAATGAAAAATTAATGTTTATATATTGGTATGGCGTAGATTGCTTATTCCTCACATAACCATAATTTAAATAAGTACACAAAATCCTTTCCCAAGAGGTATTTGAGTTACTAGGTACAATTTTGTGTCACTTATTTTAATTACTATTTTGGGGTCAAATTCATCTCCAAATATTAATATATAAATTCAAGAAAGGTGACTCACTCTCATAGGTATTTGAATTAGTGAATTAAATTATGTCAAAGATATTCTAGGGGGGATAAAAATTAAGGAGTCAAATCTCTATTAGACAATTTAATCATATAAATTAACAAATATAAATAAACTTTTTTAATAAGAATAATTATAATAAATGATAAAAATTTGTAAATATTTTTATATTTAAAAATTATGCTTATTATTTATTTTTATTTATGTTTAAATCTTTAAATATTTTTATTAAATAATGTATGTTTAAATATATTAATAAAAATTAATTTTTTTATATGTGACTTTTTATATAAACTTTTAAATTATTATATAATTAAAAATTCTTGCACGCTTTAAAAATAGGGTTAAGTTTATCTTTTTCTCTTGCCATTATTTTTTCTTTCATTTTTTTCTCTCCCTTTATAAGGTTGATAAAAATTATTTTATGGACTATTAGGTTTACTATGGTGTTAGTGGTGGAAGCGTTGACCCCATTTTTAACTATCATTTATGTAGGTCCTTCTTGTCAGGTATTTAATCTATTTAATGTATTGTTTTACTATATCTAAAATGTGTGGCCCTTTTATTTATTATTTACCACTTTAAGTATGAAATCATTGAGATTTGGATAGACCTAAATTTTTGTCATGAAATGGTAAAGATAATGAAATGGCAAAGATTAGGATTATTTAATTCTTACTTATATTCAATAAGGACCCAAATGGTGAATTTGAGGGGAAAGCAAATATTTTTTATTAACTGTAAGAAAATAATCATAGTAAAAATGTGTCATGATGCAAGAGGGTTTCAATAGTTCCACCCTGTCTCTATCTCCTCACATAGTTCATCTATTGGCTCTATTTAGGATACTGCAATTTTTTTTCATTTTAGACTAAGTTGAAAAATCATTTTTTGGTCTGTTCTAGGTTATTATTAATTGGGGTGGAAAAATTTTACCTCATTTTGCCTCATAAAATTTAATGAATTCATTATTTAATAACACCTAACATTATGATGAATTAATTATTGTTCATTATCTTGATATATAGCAAAAAATGAGTGTTTTAATAATGAGTTTAATAAATAGCTTTAAAATTATACATTGATCATGCATGCAATTCAAACATCTTCTTCAATATTCTCTAGAACCAATTGAAATGATATAAATGAAATATTTAACACTATACTGAGAGCTATTAAAAAATACAGACTAAATATAATACTAAGTTGCTCAGAAAAATAAAATAATATATTATTTCTACTCAGAAATGAGTGAATAATAAAGACTCAAAAGAAGCACATTTTTATTCAATAATTTAATATCTATTCATTAGCTTGATATATAAAAAAGAGCACTATAATAATGAGTTTAACAACCAGATTTAAAAATATACATTGATCATACATGTAATTCAAACATCTTCAATCTACTCTGATACCATTTGAAATGATATAAATGAAAGATATAACACTATACTACTACCTATTAAAAAATATACTCTAAATATAATACTAAGCTACTCAAGAAAATAAAATAATATAGTATTTATGCTCAAAAATGAGTGAACAACAAAGACTCAAAATAAAGACCTTTTTATTTAATGACCAAATCATTGTTCATTATCTTAATATATAGCAAAAAAGGAGCATTATAATAATGATTTTAAAAAACAACTTTAAAAATATACATTGATCATGCATGCAATTCAAACATCTTATTCAATCTCCCCCTGGATGATCAATGGGGATGATGTCCAACTGATGTTGAAAAGCAACAAAACTAGCTATAGGAAGAGCTTTGGTAAAAACATCATCTACTTGGTCAGATGTAGGATAGAATTGCAATTTCACTTACCCATATTGAACCAAATCTTGAATGAAATGATGCCAAATATCTATGTGTTTTGATCTAACATGAAACACATGATTCTTCATCATGGAAATAGTGTTAATGTTATCACAAAAAAATGTAGTTGGATGTTCTTGAATCAAATGTAAATGCTCCAATATCCTTTGAATCTATATTTCTTGACAACTTGCTACTATTTCTACAATATACTCTACTTTTGAAGAGAGAGCCACAATTACTTGATTTTTAATACTCCAAGATATAACTCTAGAACCAAGTGAGAATACATAACCAGATGTAGATTTTATATCATCAACTGAACCAGCCTAATTAGAATCTGTGTATCTAACTAGCTCAATTTTTTTAGTGGAATAATAATGAATGCCAAAAAAAAATTTACCACTCACATACCGTAAGATTATTTTTGCATCACACTAATGAGACTCATGCAGATCTTACACGAATTGAGAGATGAGACTCACAACATACATAATTCTAGGTCTTGTTATAGTGAGGTACATGAGGCTCCCAACCAAAATTTTATACAAAGTATCATCCACTTTGGAACTTGCATCTTCTTTGGTTAATTTCTCAACAAGTGCAACTGGAGTTAAAACTACAGTGCATGTCATCATTCTAAACTTTTTCAATAAATCAAATAAATTTTTTTTAATGAATATACCTACTACTTGTTATTGCACTTCCACACTAAGAAAATAATGCATGATTCCTATGTCTAACATTTCAAATTTATGTTTCATTTTTGTCTGAAACTTCTCCATGAGATTTTTATTTTTACCTATATAAATAAGATCATCAACATAAAGATAAACAATGAGAATATCATTACCAATATTTTATACATACATGGTTGGATTTGAATGGCTTCTATTGAATCCCTTATTCAAGAAATAACTATCAATCCTTGCATACCAGACATTAGGAGTTTGCTTGAACCCATTGAGTCCTTTCTTCAACTTGTAAACTAGTTGTTCTTTACTTGGAATTTCATAACCCATGGGTTATTCCACATAGACTTCCTCATCTATATAACCATTAAGGAAGGTTGATTTTACATTCATCTAATATACTGGCCACTTGTATTGTGCAACAATAGCCCATAAAATATTGATTATATCAAGCTTGTAACTAGAGAGAGAGTCTCTAAATAATATACTATAGGTGTTTGTGTAAATCCCTTAGCAACTACTCTTGCCTTATGTCTTTTCATAGAACCATCAACATGATATTTCACCTTACAAATCCATTTAACACCAATCACCTATTTATATTTTGGAATTTACACTAATTTCCACGTATTATTTTTATCAATTTCTTGCATCTCATTATTCATAGCATCAATCCATACTATTTATTTCACTACTTCATATATAGAGGGTTCAACTTGAATTGTACTAAGCAAATCAAAATTAACAATTAGATTCACATTACTTCTCTGATAAATTTCATTTAAACTCCATACCTTTATTAAAGAGCTTGGGCTTGATGTTGGAATTGAACTATCACCTGAAGATGTGCTAATAAATGAACCTAGTGAACCTAAGCTTGGAGAGATCAAACTTGAGTTACTATTGGGGATTGAACTTTTACTTGAGCTTGTGGTGAGAGAAGGAACACTTCCATCTTCTATGTCTATTATTATTGGTGTTTTTTGTGCACATTTTTTCCATTGCCATTCTCCCACTTCATCATAAACCACATCCTGACTAAAAATCCATTTCTTTGTGTCAATATTATAGAATCTATATCCTTTAGTTGAATTAGAATATCCCATAAAGATACAATGTTGGGATTTTTCAACCAACTGCTTCCACTTTTGAACTAGAATATGAATATATACAGGATAACCAAATACATGAAGATGAGCCACTAAAGGCTTGTGACCACTCCATGCTTCCTTTGGACTGATGTTGTGAACTAATTTTTTGGGGCTTTGATTCAATATATATAATATTACTGCAACTACTTCTCTCCAATAATAATTTGGAAAATAAATTGACTGTAACATAATTTTTGCCATTTCCATAATGGTATAGTTATTTCTTTTTGTAATACCATTTTATTAGGGGTATAGGCTATAGTAAGATTCTCTTGATGCCATTTTTGTTACAAAAATTAGAAAACTCTTTGAAACTGAATTATCCCCCTCTATTTGTTATGAGTATTTTGAGATAATACCCACTGTTTTTAGACATATCTTTAAAAATTTTGAAGCATTAAAAAGCTTTGGATGTCTACTTAAGAAAATAAATCCATGTGTGGTGAGAAAAATCATAAATTAAAGTCAAAAAATAAATTTTCTTTCTCAAAGATTCATCTTGTATAGCACCACAAATGTCAACATGTATAAGTTCTAGAGGAGATTTTGCTCTCCAAAATTTGTTCATTGGAAAAATATCTCGATGTTGCTTGCCAAGTGCACACCCTGAATAAACTTCTTCTTTTGTCTGAATTATTGGAAGTCCTCTCACCATATTCTTCTTATAAAGTAAATTTAATCCTTGAAAATTTAGATAACCATAGCATTTATGTCATAACCATGAATCATATGTGGTTGCTTTAAAGGCATGCATAGTATCAGAATGTAATGTGAGAGTAAATAACATGTTCTTTGTCATAAGAACCTTTGCTAAAAGATGATAATTAGCTAATTTATCAAATATTTTATACCAGTTATCTTTAAACAGAATTTTATAATTTTTTGCTACAAGATGCCCAATACTTAAAATATTGTTTTATAATTTGGGCACATGCAAAGTATCATGAATATAAGTAGTTTATCCTTGATTAGTTTTTATATCAAGTGTACCTTTTCCCATCACATCAACCTCTTTATCATCACTAAATTTAATGTAACTTCTTATAGATGCATCTAATTTGACAAAGAGATTATATTTACCTATCATATGATTAGAGCAGCCACTATCCAAGAACCACACATCTTTATGATTTTATTTCAACAAATTGCATATGACAAATGTGGAATGCTTGGGATCTTCAAAAGACTCTTCAGTATAGTTGGTTCTTGACTTGTTCAAGTTAGATTTCTTATTTTTACACTCAGATTCATAATGTATATAACATTTACAATATTTTTACTAGATTCTTTTTTGATCCATAAAACTTATGCCTCTTCCTCTATTATTTCTTATTCCTCTTCCTCTTCCTTTCAACTTACATACATAAAATTGCATGGGATGAGAGAACTAATGATCATTTGAATACATAAAAATAAGTAGGTCTTTACATCAGGCCTTAATTTTGTAGTGCCAAAGAGACTCTTAACCATTTCAAGAGCTATTAATTTCAAAGGTTAGAGGTTCATGATCATTACTTGCATGTCCTTCATGATAATATCATGAATTTTAACTTGTTCACTCATAATCACTTTAAATAATTAGTTGCAACAAGTAGTCATAGATGGAGCTTAATGTTTGTTTCATTAAAAATAATGGAGTTCATCTCCCCTAAAAACATCATATGGACTCTTTGAATGGATGAGGCTGTCATTAGGATTATCACCAATGTACTCAATACAAGAGGAAATAATTTTTAGTTTGTAATGAGATTTTATCCACCTCTCTTACTTACTCCTATGTCTCCTTGGAATAATACAACACCATAGAGCCCTGAACTATATGAATAGTGGCTCTAATTTGTTAGGACATATATGGGTTTTACAAACCCATCTAAAGTGGTGCTATAAAAACTCTATTATATCTATGTTCTCAATCAAATATTAGATCAAAGGATCTAAAATAATGAAGAGAGAAGAAGATAGTTTGCAATGGGAATTATAAAAGGTAAGTTATGGGGGAAATGATGAGTCCAAAATATATATTGGATAATCTACCATTTAGATTGAGCATTTCATGCATCTTTAGGACATATAACTAGTCTAAGGTAGAAGATAGGTACTTTTATGTCACTTATTTTATGTGATTTTCATTCATTATTCTTGATAATTTGTTCTAACCATTTTCATGTTTTAGTCCTCTATTTTTGTATATACATGTATTATAATATGATGTAATAGAGATCATAGAGTGTTGTCAATATTACATGGGTTTAAAATAATATTTTAGTTGAAAATATAGCACTTTGGCCAAGCTACAAACTTCCATAGGTTGTGTCAAGGATGCAATGCTAACAGTAGAGTAATATATCTTATTTTATTATTTAGGGGTCCTAGAAGACCTTAGGGCTTAATTCACTTTTTATGGAATGATTATATGACTACCACCTTTATCCTTAAAGTAGGCCCTATTGTAGGGATAGAAGTAGCTTTGTAGTGACATATTTTATTTGAGATTTATGTTCATTGTTATGGTGAAAATTGCTTTATATTTTGCTAATTTATTGCCCAAACTCAAACAAGAAAATGAATATTTAAAATGAGCAATAAACTAAGGTGATTCATGTCAAAAAAAAAAATGGAAAGAAGGATTAAGTATAAAATAAGATTTGCTTTGTAATAACAAAGACCAATAGATTTCTTTTAGTTCTTTTTTATGGCAGTGCAAATACAACTAATCATCATGAGATTTTAGTGTTGGACTCAAAATACCATAAATGAGTGGTGATTATAAGGTAAATAAAATGCACATATATAATAAGTATGTCTTTAAATGGCTACCCACAATAAATTGCCTTAAACACATTTATTTGTAGAATAGAATGCATAATAGAGCATACATAAACAAATTTTGTTAGAATAAAAGAAAGAATGAACTAACAAGATGCATTGGAAACACTACTATCAAATTCAATTATTATAAAAATGAAACCATATATCATTTTCAAAGCTTTAGAAATAATAAATATAAAATTAATGAAACAATGAATAAATTCTTAGAATTCATCTTTCTATTTGCATTAATTTCACAAAGTGTTGTTCTGAAGGACAAATGATATATAAAAACCCTATATATAGGCCTATTTTTATGCCTAAGGTGGTTACATTGGTTAAAAAAGAGTTAAAAACATGACATCTATCACTAGATAAAATTTCCCCATGTTCAAAAGAAAAAAAGAATATTCCCTATCCAAAGAGGGAATATTTTTACAACATATAGGTAGGAACTAAAATATGAATTTCACCAAAGAAAAATCTTGATAAATGGCTATCTTGAACCTGAGGTACCCAGTTGGGATCCTAATAATGTTGATAATGATGAAGCTCTTAATGTACCAGAAGAGGAAAGTGAGACCATAATGGTTGAAGAGGGACTAATTCCTAATGTAGTTGAAGAAGAATAAATTTCAAGAGGAAGTAAAGAGGAATAAGCTTCTATGGTGACCATTTTTGGTTTGTTCTTCACCTAATTCTCAACTTATATTTGTCCCTTACATGCCTCAAATCATTTCTCATAATCATTGTCAATTAGTTTTAGGTCTATGATGGGTTCATTTAGCAATTTGGCAATGAGATCTGGCATTGTATAATGTTTAGCTAAGAGGGGGATTATAGCCTCATTGATGGCCACTGCCTTCTCTATTATTTTATTAGAAGATGCTACCAAATCCACCATCTCATGTCCAAAGGTTAACCCTCGATCTAGAGCCTACTTTCTAAAGTTGACAATGAAATTTTGGAGTTGTGCTCTGAAAGGATCCTTGTTGATGATGGTACCATCTCTATTTATAAGGTGTATATTTTGAGCCTCCTTGACTAGAGTTATAAATTTTTTACCTAGTTGAGTAAGAGATTGGCCCAATAATCTCATATCATCAATCCATTGATTTAAAGCTTTCCTTTTTCTAATGATATAGGACTAAGTAATTCTTAAATCCTCTAAGGGTATCAGGTTTAGTTCCTCAAATTTCTTCATCCTGATCAACTTAACCAAGTTGATTACTTTATTGTCATAAATCCCATAAGTACTCTTATCCTTCATAATTTTATTATAAACTTCATCTCCTTTTACCTTATACTAAGCTATAATATTTAGAATATCAAACATAACCTCAATTGCATATTCTATCTTGGTGATAGTCTCCTTTAGCAATGTGGCTTTGTTTTATTGTTCAAGTTTAGTTGTTCTCTACTACATACCTTTCACCAATTCTATGGATACAACACCATATGCCTTCAGAGCTTAGAGGGGTTCCTCTACATATTATTACTACTTTTCAGGCTTAGATTTCTTCTTCTTGGTTAATACAAACAAGGTTTATTTAGACTCATATATAATTGACTAATCCAAATGAGTCACTTTTCTTTTGGTTATCTTTTTCATTGATCCAAACTCCTTATAAAATCTTAGTGAGACCTATGAAGGGTATACTATAACCAAATATTGCATTTCTATTATTTCCAATTGCATTTATTTTATCCAAGATTTATCTGACACATCACCCTGAGGCTAAGTGGATGGTGGCAATTAAAGACCTGGTATCAATCCTTATAATGTAGATATTTGACAAGTAATTATGGAGGTGATCAGGATGAATGTAGAACTAGGGGATGAGGTGGGGAGTGTTACTTCTGAGGATGATAGAGAACTAGTGCTAGCTATAGTACTCGTTAAGAACAAAGGAACCTATGGTATAAAAATAATAGTCTTCCCTTTTGGTAACTAAGGGCCTGACCTAGGCCTAGGAAAAATTTTGGGTAAATTGGCCATTACAAAAACCTTCAAGGTGGATTACATAATAAAAATATTGATAGTGGGTAAGGGTATAGTCATAAGACTAATTATAAGACTAATGAAAAGCTTGTAGGGTATTAGGTTCATGTCATCAGGTGTTGGTGTCTCACTAGATCTACCCCATGGGTAGATACTTAAAAATAAGGGAGGAAAATAAGCACACTCTTAATTAGTCATACCTGGATCTTCCTTAACAATAAGTAAGGGAGGTAGATATGATGTGGAATCTATTGGTATCATAGTGGGTAGTTTCACTACCTCAACCAAAGATGAGTGAGGAACCATTGAAGGTTCTACCAAAATTGAAGAAACATTATGAACCAGATGTGGCTTTTAAAATAGAGACCTACTTAGTCTATTTTTTAGGCTCATCTCTTCCCTTCATCAAAATGGGATATAATGCTTTCAATATCCTCTAACTAAGCTGAGGGTCATTTGGTCTCTTTTATTCAACACTATAAACCTAAATTATGGATGTGGATGCACCTTCTTAGGCACTTTTAGGATTAAAAACTTCATAATAACCAACATCTTTCAATCTTTACTTAACAAGTGGAACATTAGCATCTTAAATATTTTCTTCACCTTTTGATCATTTTTGGTATTGATATAGAACCTATCCTCATATTTAGGCTCATGGTGTTAGGTGATGCTTAAGGTTGACTTGTGTTTGATGCAATGTTTAAAATATAGGTACTCTAGGTCCCACTACATATTTCCATCCCTTTACAATTTAAAATAAGGTCTTTGCTTGGTAGATGCAATGATAGAATTTTATTTCTCTATCTAAAACCAACCAATGTTAGATATTTGAGGATGAATCAATAATCTCCTTTTATTTTTGCATAACCCATCCACCCCTATGTATAATAGATAAGCAATTTATTGCTCAACTAGTTTATCTATAATTTTGATGGGCAACCTAAGGGAAATGTCTTGATTCCAGCTATCCTCGTAACTATACAATCTGGTTAATACCAATGGCTCCCAGGGTACTCAAGGTTAATTTGATTTGTTCTGACAATTTAGGCATATGCCTTTTATGGATTGCCTTGTATATTATAGGATAAAAATTTTCAGCTATGGACCTCATTTCTTGCCTATACTTGTACATTCTGACCTTTGATAAAGTATGAGGAATAGTCCATTTTAACTTGGGGTCCCAATTAGTGAAATGCAAGATTTTTTGGGTGACACAAATAACATCCACCAAGTAGGACATCATGACAAAATGATCCCCTAGTTAGTCATAACATTTCTAATTTATGCTACCAGATTAAAACATATAATTTCTCCCAAAGGGAAGTCTTTCCATCATCGATTATCATAGATATAAATGGGATCCATTTTTCATCCACATGACCCATATCTTTGGCCCCATGTAGCTAATTCATCATGGCCATTCCCATTCTCACTCCCTTTCTGAACTATGTAATGAAAATATTGCTAATTTTAGTTTTTCATAAAAATTTCCTATTCTT
The DNA here is from genome assembly GCA_037957365.1 of Torreya grandis. Lineage (NCBI taxonomy): Eukaryota > Viridiplantae > Streptophyta > Pinopsida > Cupressales > Taxaceae > Torreya > Torreya grandis. The sequence continues at coordinate 3,731,965 of JARHVA010000781.1, read as the reverse complement.
CTTAACTTAGTCCCTTAAAACATCCTTGATATCATGGGTTTGAAGCCATTGATTCATAGTCTCTTGATTATATCTAATCTCTAGTTTGGGTAAATCATAGTAAGTCTGAAAGGCTAACCCATCTATGAAGGCAATATCTTGGCCTAAATTCAAATATTTAATCATATTATCAATGCATCTAGACTAAAGGAACATATGTTAGACTAAGTCTATGGATCCATTTCTCATCCACATGACCCATATCTTTGGCCCCATGTAACTAATTCATCATGTCCATTCCCATTCTCACTGCCCTTCTGAACTATGTAATGAAAATCTAGCTAATTTTAGTTTTGCATAAAAATTTCCCTTTCTTCTTAATTTAGTCCCTTAAAACGTCCTTTATATCATGGTTTTGAAGCCGCTGAGTCACAATATCTTGATTGTATCTAATCTCTTGTTTGGGTAAATCATAGTAAGTCTGAAATGCTAACACATCTATGAAGGAAATATCTTGGCCCAAATTCAAAGATTTAATCATATTATTAATGCATCTAGACTGAAGGAACATATGGTAGACTAAGTCTATACAAGTGAGTACCTATGGGTTAGATGTTGCTTTGTGTAAACCTAAAGATTTGAGCACTAAAATGTCTAATCTATCCTCTACCTCATTTGATCCTTCTTCATTATCAGTATCTTAGTCTATAGTGTTCTTGACATGGTATAACAAGTCATTGTAATGTTTATCTTTAGTAGCTAATGCAATAGAGTTGAAATTGGTATTCTAAAAGATGACATTTGTCCCATAAGAGTAGATGAATGGAACTTGTTCCTGATTGTTGACTCTGGATGCTTAAGCTTCAGCCATGGTTTCAAATTCCATGATTAACGATATTACATCTTACTTTAATGGTGGAGGAATACACATAAGTCTTTATAAAACTCATAGAATGCTTCAAGAAATAGTAGATCGCAACTGAAGGTGAACCTATTATTTTGATATGGTGAGCATTAAACTCTAAATTTGGAATTTAAAATGAACAATGTGGGTCATAAATGGTAAGTGATTTAATTTTACTTGATTTAAAGTTGGGATGACTCTTTGGTTTTAATCTAATGGCTTTGAAACTTTATTTTGATAAATCAACTAATCATTGCCTTTGCTTTTTCCACATGTCTTATCATCATAGGATTGACTTTTTTAGTGAAGTGACCTGGCTTTATATCCACAAAAATAATACCCATCATCAATTAACTCATATCTAGAGTCAACATTTGTGAATATATTTATTATACCTTGGTTCTATACTTGACATGTACTCAACACTTGGTGCTTTCTCGAGTACTTTAGCCTTTTATTTTGAATATCGAACCATCTAGGTAGATTATGTGATACTTTACCAAGTATCATATTTTGATTAGATCTCTCATCTTTGATTTTCACATGGACCAACCCCTTTCATCATTTAACTGATATGGACCCATATCTCATGGTAATAACATAATCAAAGGAAACCATGAAACCCACTGACTGCATAATCAAATCAAAATATGACACTTGGAAAAGTGGCATAGAATTTAGGTCTATTAAAAGTTTCATATAACAAAGCCATGTGACAGTGTAATCCAATAAAAACTTACCACTTGAGTTATAGACTTCATTAGATGAGCTACAGACTTCATCAGTCTGAGCTACAGACTTCAATGAGCTTGATACAGACTTTGATATACTTGTTACATAGATCATTCCCTAGGTGAATTTGATGACATGGATGCCCCTTACTAATATTGCTTACTTCAGGGAGCTCATTCATTTATATGTATGCTTACTCATCATTATAATCCATTATATGTTTATTTCTAAAATATGGGCTGAGATGTTGACATTCTATGTAATTCAATGATTTCATATAAATGATTCCTATTGTGACAAGCACAAAAAAAAAAAAAAAAACTTATTCTATACAAAATAATCTAATGAAGGATCTACCTTATTCAACTCTCTCTCTCTCTATGATCTTATGAGGTCCGCAATTTTGATGGGTTTCACATTAAATTTAGAATTAAGACACTTTGACACCTCAATAATATCTATAGGAGACCTTATACACAACAATCAATGTATTTATAACTACCTTCTTTTAATTAAACACCTATTTACTCATTAAATCCATTATACACCTTAATAAGGTTGGGAAAGTTTAACCTTGAGGAATCTACTAGGAGATTCCTTCAAGGGCCTTATAATACCTTCATGTATAACTTGAAGGCATCTCTTAGGAGATATTTTGAAGGATAAATCCACTCTTGTGCATGTTTGAAAGGTATCTCCTAGGATATACCTTAAACGTATTATAAGGGCCTTTAAAATATCACCTAGTAGTGCCTTCTAGGTAAAGTAAAATACCACTCATGCATATTGAAGGTATCTCTTATGAGATACCTTCAATGTCCTCTTGAATGTATAAAAACACCTTTCAAGGTATATACTAAGAGATTCCTTTAATGTCCTTATAATTCCTTCAATTTACCCATGAAATTATTACAAGGCCCTTGAAATAATCTCATAGTAGATACCTCAAAGTGCATTATCATATGTTTAAGGGGACATTGAATATATCTCCTAGGAGACCTTATAAACAATAAACAATGTATTGATAACTACCTTATTTTATTGAAACACGTATTTTACTCATTAAATCCCTTATACACCTTAATGAGGCTAGGCAAGTTTAACCTCAAGGTATCTACTAGGATATTCCTTTAAGGGCCTTCTAATACCTTCATGGGTAACTTTAAGGTATCTCCTAGGAGATACCTTTAAGGATAAATCCACTCTTGTGCATGTTTGAAATGTATCTCCTAGGATATACCTTGAAGGTATTATAAGGTCCTTCAAGTTGAAATAAAATTCCACTCATGTGCATGTTGAAGGTATCTCCTAGGAGATATCTTCAATGTTCCATTCAATGTATGACAATGCCCTTTGAAGTATATCCTAGGAGTTTCCTTCAAGGGCCTTGTAATTAATTAAAGGTATGTCAATGCCCTTGAGTATAATTTTTATTCCATAAAAATGATGAAATGAAGGATCTACCTTATTCAACTCTCTCTTGATGATATTATGAAGTCTATAATTTTGATGAGTTTCACATTGAATATTAGAATTAAGACACCTTGAAACCTTAATAAGATCTATAGAATAGCTTATAAATAAAAATCAATTTATTGACAACTACCTTATTTGATTAAAACACCTATTTACTCGTTGATTCCTTTATACACCATAATAAGGCTGGACAAGTTCAACCTTGAGGTATCTACTAGGAGATTCCTTCAAGGACCTTGTAAGACCTTCATGGGTAACTTGAAGGTATCTCCTTGAGGTTAAATTGAAGGTATATCCAAGGAGATATCTTGAAGGATAAATCCATTCTTGTGCATGTTTGAAAGGTATCTCCTAGGAAGGTATTACAAGCGCCTTCAAGTTAACACCCAATAGTGCCTTCAGGGTGAAGGAAATTTTCACTTGTGTGCATGTTGAAGGTATATCCTAAGATATTCCTTCAAGGGCCTTGAAATTATTTAAGTTACCCATGAAGGTATTATAAGGCCCTTTAATGAATCTCAAGTAGATACCTCTAAGGTATTTATCATACATTCAAGGGGACATTAAAGGTATCTCCTAAGAGACCTTATACACAATAATCAATGTATTGATAACTACCTTATTTTATTGAAATTCTTATTTACCCATTGAATCCCTTATACACCTCAATAACACTGGGCAAGTTCAACCTCAATGTAACTACTAGGAGATTCCTTTAAGGGCCTTATAATACCTTCATGGGTAACTTGAAGGTATCTCCTAGGAGATACCTTGAAGATATTATGAGGAACTTTAAGGTGAAGGAAAATTCCACTTGCATACATGTTGAAGGTATCTATTAGGAGATAACTTCGGTAACCCCTTCAATGTATGACAACTCCCTTTGAGGTATCTCTTAGGAGATTCCTTTAAAGGCCTTGTAATTCCTTGAAGGTATGACAATGCCTTTCAGTGTAATTATTGTAAAGGTAATTATTCAGATATAAAACTATTAAAGTAACCTCATTCGATGCAAAATGATGCATGGGTGATCTACCTTATTCAACTCTCTTAGATTATCTACATCAAAAACTTTTACATTAGAAACTTTCACATCAAAAAGATTCACTATGGAAGGTTTCTCATCATCATATTTGTATTGGGAACTTCCCTTTTGGAAACTTTTATTTTAGGAAGTTCAACTCTGGGAAGTTTCACTCTTATAAATTTCATGTCAGGAGCTTTATATCAGCAACTTTAGTTACAGAAGGTTTCTCATCAGTGGCTTTCATATCGAAGGAATTATTTTAGAAAGTTTGGCCCATAGAAGCTTTACTTACACAACTTCTTTTTGTCAATTTTGTGGTGGAAACAATTACTTTGGTAGGTTTTTCAAATGGTAGCTTTCTTTACATTTTTGGTCTTTGATAGATTTTGTATCAGTAAATTTTACTTTGAAAACATTCTATTTGGGTTATATCTTCATAGGCTTTTATGTTGGGAATTTACATGTCAAAAACTTTCCATTGAAAGGATTCTTTTTAGTAACTTTTGTTTCAAAAACTTTGAGAGCAAATCCTTCCAAAAGGCATTCTATGCTTCAAAGTCTTTAGGGCATTGCTGAGTCACACCACTATCCTATTTTTCAATCAAGGACTCTACTGGTGGAAAATAATATTGTGTTAAATTCCACTTTTTTTAATGATCAATATGCTAAACTATTCAGATCTATGGGATGTCATTGACTTAGTTGATGCCCACTCGTATGAGGAGAACTTAACACCAGCACAAAGGCAATTGCTTTCAAACCTAATTCCTTTCAAGTGATAAGGGTTATACTTCATGATGCCCAAGATTGAAGTGATGTCATGCATAGACCTACTATAGGGTCTCTTCTTCATTGGCAAGGTGATGGGGGATGCCTTATTGCACCATTTGAATCACAAGACCATTTTGTCCTACATCTCAATAGATTCATTCCATAGGTACTTATCTTTATCAATTACATATTCTACTTATGATTTACACAGGGTGGTAGGATGGAAGTAAAACAATTAAATCAAAAAAACATTGATCAAGTGGATTATCACTGATGAAGTTGTCATCCCAAAGGAGAAGAACCCCATACCTATCACTAAGTTCAGGATGGGGGTTCACATTGGGATCTCTATGGAACTAAGTTCCACTCTAGGGAATGAGTTTCAAGTTTGTTTTTTGAACAATTGAGTGGTGTAATAGTAGTTAAGCTAGTGGGTTGTTCAACCAATTTTATGGGTGGATGTGTGTTTTATAATAAAAAGGAAAATCACTATGTGAATTTAGATGGGTGAAATACTAATCTATGGTGGGTAAGTCTCAAAGAAAATTAAGAAAAAGGGAAGGGTAGGCAGAGAATTATTTTATGTCTTTGAACAAGAGCTTCTCAGTCTATATCTTTAGTAGACAAGTCTCTTAAATACTAATGTATGTTGTTTGCAGTTATTTCTCACTTACAAATGAACATGGCTAGGAGTATGGGTATTTAGATACATGGTGATTCTAAGTCTCAGCTAAAGATTGATATTTTCAAGGTTGTTGTTGCATAGCTTTATACCATAAGTTACAACTCAGACAAAGAAGTTATCTAAGGAAGCTATTATTTACTCATAGAATATTGTATCAACTAAGACACTTATACATACTTTATAATAATGATTCAACCTTTACTAACTATATAAATCAATGTACATATAAATATCTAATAGTTATAGCACATCTAGGATTAATCATTCATAAACACAATAGCTAGATACATTCATAGCGATTGCACACATCATAATTATTGAATTAATTAAAAACTAGATAAACTTTAAAGTCATGAACATAGAAAGGGAAGAAGACACAACAAACACAATTTCATGACAATCAAGATTCTTGATTTCTTCATGTATTCAATTCAAAACTCTAACCTTTTGAAAGAGGGTTACAACTCATTTATATAGATCTTGGGAAAGGGTTTGCCTCATCATCTAAGACTAGAATGTTTTATTTACATATCTATAGACCATAAGATAAATATACATTACATAATGATGCATTATAAAGAGCCTAGCCATGTAATGTATGCATGTTTCTTAAAAATTAATTTAATTATAATATATATGTGCAACTAATACCTTACTATTTGAGTACATTGGTTACATGTAAAATAGTACAAAATTAGCCAATCTAAATTGGCTATTTCTTGGCTTATCTTAAGACTACTATGGGAACTATAGTAGAACTAATACTAGTTAGCATAGTGACTAGAAGTGAAATTCAATAAGCACTATATGTTTTAACTATCATCACCATAGGAATAGTAGTCTGAGTTGGCATCAATGTATAAAGTATTGTTGTTAGTAGTGTTTGTGGTGTTGGCATGGTATAACTAGCAAATTAAGCTTTCTGAGTAGCTTTCTTCTTCACCTCTAAGTCCTAATAGTGATTTTAGGCCTTGGCATGTTGTGCTTTGATTAAACCCATATCTAGAAGAGATGGTCTAGTTACCATACTAATCTCATCTATTAGCTTATTATGCTTTGCCTTGGTCATTCTAAAACCAACTCTGAATACCTCCAACTCAATGTCTTTCTTCCTTGATGCATTTAAATTAACTTATATGTTTTAAAGGCTCAGACCTTACAAGATCTATTTTAAACTATTGAAGTCTTGTTAGATCATCTATTCAAATGTATCTCTCATCACTAACCTTCTTCAATTATCTTAAATAGTAGATAAATCTAGTCCTAACAAAATCTATTCAGCCTCTTTATCCTATTTGGCTAATTTATTAACTAATGCCTCTAAAGATACAACCTAATATCAAGCCTCTTAGGTCCTTGTTAATGCTAAGTTTAGGGAATTTGAGTACTATAATGAATTCATCAAATATAGATGGCTAAAATCCTTAATGGTTGTGTACAGCACTAGGAATTCAACTTGTTATCATCTTCCTTGAGGCCCATGAATAATTAGGTTATGTTATTAACATTTGGAGCCAAGCTGACTCTTAAAGAATGAATGGAACCAAGGGTTGCATACAATTTGAGGGTAGCATCTTGTATATATTATTCAATTCCTAAGTAACCTGAATTACTTGTCATTGCTCTCTAAGTGTTTCCAACTCTTCCTTGAGCTCTTGCCTATCCATTTCAATTCCTTGATGTATGGCCATGATAGCTTCTGTGTGGGTCTCCATATATATTTTCAAATCCTCTATGTAAGGGGACTGACCCTTCTACCTATTTTGTCTTTTGTTTAAGGAGTATACTTCCTCCTTCTATTACATGATCAAGTTCCTACCCTATTTATCTTGTATCTTCCTCTTTCTCACCCTTTGTACTGATATAGTGCCTTTGTCAAATAAGGATCTCACTATTGGTAATTCTTTAATATTTAGATTGGGCCTCTTAGGGGCCAAGGCTCCTAGTTCCTTAGCCCAATATGGAATATTGAACTTTGAAGGATCAAAGGGTAATGTTTCCAGTTGAGCATGCTCTTTAGGTTCTTTTTAAGTGGATGTGGGAGGTTAATCATTGAAGGACAAATAATTTTTTACCAATTTATGTTCCCATATTATGGAATTGGATGAACCACATAGACTAGTTTCCTCCTAGGTGTTCTCTTATTTTTTACCATTGTGGTTACTGTGGTGGGAGTAGAAGAAGTCAATGATGAACCCAACCAGGTAGAAGGGGTTGTAGTTGAAGGCATGGATTGAAAAATGACTGAGATGGGAAAGGCTAATGTTGATGGAATATATGTTAATGGAAGGTAAATGGAAGGGATGGAAACCATAGGCATAAAAATTATAGCAGTGGAAGGGGGAATAGGATCTATGGTTGTCAACAGACTCATGGATGGGTCTATGAATAATAGACTTATTGAGACTATTTGTTGAGGAATAAATGTGGAAAAATAGGGCCAGGGGTGATTGAAACTACTGGTAAAGACATAAGAGGGGGAAAACTCAATGGAGTTGTGATCAAGGGGTCCTTACCAGATGAGTCACCTATAATAGGTGCTTTGGCCTGAAGTGCTTGTAGGCTCAAAAAATTTGCCTATTATAGCTCCTCCTCATCTACCTCCTAAGTTGGATGGGTCTATGTTATGTCCTTAGGCTTCATCTAGTATGTCTTTGTTATTTTCCCTGCCTATAGACCTATGGACTATGATGGAAGAGAAGAAGGAATAGTACTTAGTATGGAGGCTGAAATAACTAGTGTTTCTTCTTCATATGAAGAATCCAAGAATATAACCCTATATTCCATTAGTGATTTCACTTGTGCCTCCAATTATACAGTATCTCTAATTATATTTATCTCCTCATCTAACTATGGCTTGACTTTAATTAGTTCAACTATTGAGGGTTAAACTAGGAGCACTTGTGTTTGTTCTTATGCTGAGGTAGGTACTTTTTCCTCCTTAGCTTCTTCTTCTTATCCATTGATTGGTGTCTCATATACCAACTATTATTGGTCTTAAGGATGGCTTTGAGCTTGTTGGGTATTAGGACCCTCACCTTCCAGCTATTATGATGGCCTCCCACTCTATAAATCTGAGGATCTCCATTCTCTAGGAGGTGAAATTTGAAACATTACTTCACTGAGTGTCAAGGATGGTTATACTTGAATTACTCTCAATAAGTACTCATTTACACTTGCATCAATAGCCCTTTCTCTGATGTCATTATCATCTTTGGCATTTAAGAAGAGAAAGTCATGATCAATTAACACATGCCTATATTCAAGGCTGAGGGTACGAATTTTCTTTTGGACCTTTTCTTGAGGCTCCTAGTTTCTATGAGGAAGGGTGGGAAATGCATAGGCATTCCTGGCATTACTAGCCTCTCTAAATTATTTAAAAATGGTGTAATGCATTCACCTAATGGTTATATGAGACCCATGGAAGGTGGCCTTTTTATTTTTGATAAGCTCTTCATCTATGTTATTCCATATTTGATGAGAAATTTCCTCCTCAACCACCTTATCTAGAACAAACTTTGGAAGCTAAAGAGGATCTAATTTGTGCCCCACCACCATGATCACTATGAAATATGGATATATCCATTAATTTCCAATGTTATTAGCTAGTGTTTGGGATATTATTGATAAAATTATCAATAATGGATCATCATGAATAGCCATCCATACCTGAGTATAAAGGTCCTCGATAATCTTGATTATGTTCCTTGAATATGAATAAATATGCACAAAGTTGTAAAAGCCACATATCCTATTTTTTATGACCTCGATGTTGGGCTCCCATAAGACTCCATCTGTAATAGGTAAGATTAAATACCTATTCAATGCTTCTCTAGATATGCATGTGACAATAGTGCCATTATCTATGTCATATAGATAACCTCTATCCATGATTCTTCCTTCGATGAATAGACATCATAGAAAATCTATGCCTGGCATCACTTTTAGTTTTGTAGAGGCATAGTTCAGGGCTTGGCACTTGAATGGGAATAGGTTTTTTATCATCTTCTTATCCTCAATTGCTATGTCTTATTCTAGTGAAAATATATCAACATCCTTAACCACTTGCCATAATGCTAAATAATTTGAATAATGCCCCTAAAATGTAGTAAGCTCAAACAAAGTATCAAGGTATTCAATAAATTCATTGTTTGAGAACCTAGATGGTGCTGGGGCTATCTTGTAAGTCCTAGAAGATTATGCCATGGTAATTGTGTTGAGTATTGGTATATTACAAGATTTTTATAATGGTGTTTTTTCACTTAGATGAATCTCTCAAGTCAAAATTCATTATGATAGTGGTTAGGATTCTTAGGATTACATGAAGATAAATTCTACTTGAGCTCAAATTATTGAATGATGTGAACTTGGTTGGGGGATCGATGTAAATGTTGACCAAATTTGACTTTTAGGTCAAATTGGGGCACCCCTAGGTAAAAAATTGAGATTTAAGTGTTTTAGGGGGTTTAATTTTTGGTTATAAGGTATATAATAGACCTTCTAATATTATTCAATGTTATATTAACCTTAGTCATTAATTTTATTAGCCAACATGTCTTTTTGAGTCATTTTAGGGGTCAAAATTGGTCATTTAATGAGTTATACAAATTTATTATGAATTTTGAAGGTTAAAAAAGGTTATTTCACACCCCATGTGTCATTTTATTTATTAATTAACTGAAACCATCAAAAAAATGGTAGGTTCCTCAGAAAAAAGGCAGATTTCTTGAGGAAAAGAAGAAGTTTGGCACTTGTACGAATCCTTCATAAGTGTGCCATATGGGAAAGGATAATGGTATGTCTCTCAATATTCCCACAGCTAATTTTAACATTTTAAATGATCTTAAATGTCCATTTTAATCTCAAAACCATTTTTTTCCTTTTGCAGTCTTCTTGGCAAGCAGAAGTGAGCTTTAGGTTTATGCTTAGTACAAACACCTCAGGAGGGTTCAGATCAAACTATTTAGGTATTGTGTATTAAACTCAAAGAAATTTATTTAATTATAAATATTTTTAATAATTATGTTTTGTGCTTCATGAACCATCCTCATGAAGTTGACTATGTTTTTTTTACTTACTAATATGTGTATCTTGTAGGTTTTACTCTTGTTTGTGAAGGTCCATACAAATAACTTGATTATATTAGTTATATAGGATATTTAATCCATTTTATAATGTTAAAAATTATTTTTTCACATTTTTAATTTATTTTATGAGCCAACTAACTTAGTTTTCAAGGAGAAGTGAAGGAGTGGAGTTACAATCATTTCTTCTAATTATTGGGGTTTTCTTTTGTGTCATGGTTCAAAAATGAAGTGAAGTGATGTATTATTTACCATTGAGTTATTTCCTTAATCTTAAATTCCAAATCCAACTCCAAATATCCACTTCAAGAGCCAAGAGAGCAAGTAAATGCATAAAATGGTCATTTATAGTAGTTATACGGTCTGCCACTTCTTGGTGAAACATGAAATGTGTGTTTTGAACATTATTTGAGGTTTTTAAGGTTTTAAAATGATTGGTAATAATTTTTAAGAATTTTTATAATATTTTATGCTATTGAAACCTCAAGGAGACCTTCCAATCAAATTTGTGACACTTTGGGATAAATTCCCAAATCTGCCAAAATAGAGGTCAAGGCCCTTTCTTGGGTGTCCTTATGAATGATTTCATTAAGTCCTATGAATTCCAAGTATTTTTTTCTCAATATTTCATATGTTTATATCAAATTTCAACATAAGAGAGTTTTTTGAGTCAAGGAGAATGGTTTCCAAAAGTTTTCAGGTTGGTCTTTAAACACTGATTTCCCACAATGTTATCTATAACCAGATGAATTAGTAATAATTTTAGGCCTATTATGTGGATTTTATGCTTAAAAATATGTTGGATTGTCTTGTTTATATAAAAACAAAAAAAAATCATTGAAAACATCAAGGTAACACATGGAAGATGGTTTTCACTCACCAAGGATGAACTAGTATGTACAAGTGACTTAAGCACAATCACTTACAACTAACTTGGTGCTCAAACTTGAGAATGTGGTCACATTTCATATTATGAAGGATAATGTAATTATTAATATATTTAAATATTTATATTATTCTTATAAAGGTTCCATAATTCCTTAAGTGTCATATTATTAGTAGCTTTCAAGTTGAAATAGTCTCCAAGGCTTGTCATTATCTACATCCATATTGTCTCCTTCAAGGCCTAACCCAAAATTGTAGACTACATCTTGTTCCCATGATTTTTATAGTTATAAATAGTTTAAAATATCACTTATCACCAAAATTGGTCATATAAATAATATTTTATGCTATTATTTTAACCTCACATATACTCACATGTATCCTTTAAAGCCAACAAATACAGTCAGCTGACTACAGGCAGATAGTGACCTGAGTATGTGTTTGATGGTGTTTTATCCATCAAAGGTGAGTAAAAAGTAAATAAAAGTGATATTTTATTATTATTCCTAAATTTAATTCTTATAATATCATGGCTAAGGTCCAAATATACAATTACACCTATAAGTGCCCCCTTTCCAAAGCAAAAAGGACATAGTCAACTTTGACTGTGATAAGTAGTGATCAATTTGGGGTTTATGAATGTGGGATGAGAAAAATGATTTAAAAAAAGTGTGAAATAAACCTATGGGATTATTTTTAGGTTTTAAACATTTTCATTCAATCTTTAACCTTATAATTAACACCTACAAGAAACTAGCAGGCAGGGTATCACAATCAGGGAAGAGTTTTCAGTTTGTGAGCCTAGGGTGCAGGTAAAGGGTACAAGTAAGTTGGAATGATGAGAGGAGAATTTAAATAATAATATAAATATAATTATGAACTATATATTTCTTTTTAAATTATAAAATTCCTATACAGACCCCTTATGACCCTAAGTACACCTACAGCCATTATAAATGACTATATTGGTAGTGAGTAGTATGAGGTGATGTTTCTAGGTGTTGGTGTGATTAAAAAAACATAGAATTATTATAACCATGGTTTAATTAATATGGATGATTTAATTAAGTTTCAATACATTTTATTTAATTCCTATTTCATACAAAAATCTACCTATAGGGGTGTTTTCAAGTGGAAATATAGTCAGACAAGAAACCTAGTTTGACTGAGTAGGGTGTATAGAAAGGAGCATGTATATTTATAATGATAAGAGATATTGAGAAAAAAATTAATAAAAATATAGAGAAACATCATGTAACAATCATTATGTAAAATAATTAGAATAAGGGCTATGTAATACAATCACACATTACATTGGAAAAATCCTACACACAACCTTTACTTAACAATCTATTTGGGTTTTTAGGATTTTGAGGGATCAAATGAAATGATCAAGAGCCCATTTTTTATATATATCATCCTTATAAGTTTTAGAAACTTATAAAAAAAAATTATATACAAATAGGGGAAGTGACCTCTATTTTTTCTCGGACAGATGGCACTCCCCTTAAGAGAAGCTAGTAGGTTTTAGAGAATAAGAATATAAGGGTGGATCATGAGTTGTGAAAACCTAGAAAGAAGGTGTATACAGTTAGATGAAACCTAGGAAATCATATAAAAACAATCATATAGGAATAAATGCTATCATATTGGTCTAAACCCTTGGAGTTTTAGTTAGGCTTGCTAAGCACACTTAGGCCTAGAGGCCAAATAAAGGGTCAATTCCATTTGTTACATGAGTTAAACTCTCTAATCAGTTGATTCATGTTTATATGATTAAATTAGAGATGATAAATCTTTTTAAAGTCATATAAATCATTATGAATCCACTTTTAAACTCAAAAATATCTCAAACCTACAAGAAATAAGAAAATAGGCTCGATACGATAAGTTTGAATACTCACATCTTTCTTGATGCTTTGAATGGGATCCAAATAAGTTAAAAAATGTTACTAGAGATCTTGAAATATGAATTCGTGGAATTATTTTGAGAATTGGATGTCAGAACTTTATGAAACAACCTTAAGAGTCAAAATTATCAGAAACCCTTGCAAATCATGATTAAGGACCAATCCAGAGAAATGAAGCTAGAGATGCATTATAATGGCATAGTTTAAACATGAAACATATTTTTAATTATATGTGGCTCATTAAATATACTCCCCATGATTTTTGGTTGTATAGACTTGTATGACCATGGAAAAAATAGGGTATTTTTTTACCATTTTGTGTGTTTTATGGGATACAAGAGGTTTTAAGAAATTAAATAAAGTTTGGGAGGAATTTTTATACTAATTATAACTCCTTATGGTCATTTAATCTAAATTAAAAACTCCTAAGTGTCCAAACTAGGTGCTTAATCTCAGCTAATCAAAACTGACATGTTGGGCAAGCTAGTGAAGAAGGTGGAAAACTTCAAGTGGGATGATTTTAAGGTGTGTTTGATGCTTATAAGGCCATGGAGGGTATAAAAAAATTTAATCCACCCCATCCCACATATTTTCATGAGAAAATAAATCTAAATTTGAAGCTAAGTGTGTAGGGTGCATGAAAGAAGAGTTTTTTGGACTACAAATGATGATGTCTCCTTTCCAGTTGATTCTAGATGGCCCAGCCTACAACCAATGAATGGAGAGGAATTCCTAATAACCTTTCCATTATTTCCAATCATTATTCATTGTCCTAATTATTTATGATTCATTCAAAGGAGGCCAATCATGAAGGTAGTTTTTTTTAGACAACATAAGGGGTTTCTTGCCACTTTTCATGAGTTTTATGCCTTGTGTGGACACTTGTATTTCTTGAACTTACATGGTTCATTCCATATCCTCTTTTAATGCATAATTAACTAGTTTTCATAGCCTGAAAATTGTCCTTATGACCCTTGGACTTCTCTCTTCTTCTCTCTCTCTCAAGCTCTATAAGAGTTGCCATTTTTAGCCTTTGTAATCTAATATACCACACCAAGTATGGTGAAACCCTACTATTTTTGACATTTTAATTGACTTAGAAAATAAATATAATTCATTTTTGAGTTCATATTTCATCTTTTTAAAGTGTGTGAAGATATGTATAGTGAATGGTCAATAGATATTCATTTATACTTTATTTCTCTCAATCCTTCCATATTTGATGCAAGTGATTTCATGCCTAGTAGGTCATATGAAGTATTGTGAAGTGTATGGAAATGTTATTAAGTGTACAAAGAATTATTATCATTTTTAAAATGATCTATGTTTCCATTTACCTTGGATAGTCTTCATATATGGCACCTTTATATTGAAATATTGATGTTAGTGCACTCTAGGACTCTTAAATTAATGTTGTATACTTTGTCTCAAAGTGATGGAGTAAAATATTCTTATGGTAAAAATATTGGTGCATCACCCCATATAATAGGTTTCATTTCATGCCAAATCTATCCCTTTTCTCCACAAACAATTAGTTAGTATAGGTTAAACCATTTAAAATATTGATGTTAGTGCACTCTAGGACTCTTAAATTAATGTTGTATACTTTGTCTCAAAGTGATGGAGTAAAATATTCTTATGGTAAAAATATTGGTGCATCACCCCATATAATAGGTTTCATTTCATGCCAAATCTATCTAGGGAGCTATCCCTTCATTCTAGATATTCATCTGACCAAATTGACTACCCATAGCAAGTGAGATTTACATTATACCACTTGGATGAGGATAGCTGAGGAATATCCTCAAATTGTGAAAATACAAGTGACAACAATATTTGGCATGCTTAGTGGGACTCTTAGTCCAAGAAGTTGACAAATTTTTGGTGTTGTCTCTCAACAATCAACCTTTGGAGGCATCTATCCAAAGATCAATGGTGACTCTAAGTTACATCAAATGGTCAAGTAATCTAGGTATTCATTTGATGATCATTCCTTGTGTTTATCTTCCTAATGAAGTTCCATGGCTGACCTTAGTGTTGAGTTTTATTTTACATAAGTTGGTGAGACATTTATTGTGCCATTCTCTATCAGTATGAACAAGTTCTTAATTAGCCTTTACATGAAGTGTATTATCCCATTAAAAAAAATATGTGTGGTAGTCCTATAACCCTTCATTTCCCTTTCTATATAGACAATATGTTGTCGAACAACCCTATGAGTATGGATAACAAGAGAACTATTAAGAAACACCTCTTTATCAATCTCAATATGAACCTTATCCTTCATATCATGGTGCCTATTAGCCTCAAGAGTATTCATATAAATATTTTCATATTAAGTCAAATGTTTCCATGGATTACATGCAAGGATATTATTGATAATATGTATCTCCTACTCATGTAGGTGTTTCTCCTTCTAATCATCCCAAGAACTCACTTCCATATAAACTTACTAATGCTTTTCTCTTTTCCAAACCCACTCATAATCCTTCTCCTTCATCCCACACTCCTTATAAAACCCCTTCACCTTCCACTAATCTCATATTCCAGCTCCTTCACCTCAAATTCATGATCCTATACATAAGATTTCCACCTCACCCTTTCTTGAGGAAGAGCCTATCTTAAGAGAAGCTAGTGAAGAAGAACAAATTCAATTCATGGTTGATCAAGAGGATATTATGAGTGACTATGAGGAAGAGATCATCATAGGGACTCACCTTTGTGAACAAAAGTACAATCCATAAGTTTTTTCCCTATTTATTTGAATGGATGTGTATCCATGAGGAATGTGGCCAAGACTTGAAGAAGGACGTATTTGAAGAAGACTTCATGTCTGATCATGAAGTTGTAGATGACCATCTCAAGCATGAGGTGGAGTGTACTAACAAGAATGAAGTTCAAATAATTCCTCAAGAAGTGGCAGTCCTAAGAGAGTCTCATGGGACCAAGGAAGAGGAAATAACCCTTGAAGATGACATTCATGATGAAGAATATTTATGGTTAAAGTTTAATGTCATATGTAAGGAATTTGATATGTTGGGTAAAGTTTTTCATTATCCAAAGGATTGAATAGCTAATGACAAGTTTATTGATGAATCTAAGAATGATATTGAGTGTTCAATAAAACATGAGGATGAAGTTATTTCTACTGGTCAAGATCCTACTGTCATGAAGCCATTTGAGGATGCTAGTGTATAAGAAGTTGTAAACATAGATAATGATAGAAAGGCTAAGAGGACTATCATATTATCAAACTTGGACATCAAGGACCAAATTCATGATAAGGATTAGACTATTTGGATGTAAGAAGAGTTTATTTCCCTGGTCAACTTATATGGAGTTGCTTGGTTCTCTTTGAACCTCTTGTCAATGAAGTTGGAAAACACCATGAAGAAGATGGAGGCATCAGTGCTAAAGAACAAAAGGCTACATGTCTCACTAAATCTTTCATGTCATGAAGCAAGGAATATCTCAAACTTCCCCTTTGATCTAGGAGGGGGTTCTTATCTCAAGTTAGTCAGTGTTTGAGTCAGTTATTTAGTTTGGTGTGTGTGTGTGTTCCATAAGTACTCATGAAGCATAAGTGTGTTTGCTTATTTTCGTGTCTTATGTTTTATGTGTTTTCAAAGGAAAAGTGTGTGTTAGGCTTCATGTACATATGAATCCATAACCTAATAAACTAATAAGGCTATTGGTCTAGTTAGCATAGCAGGCATGCTACCCCTATGAGTCATCAATTTGTTGACCAAATTTGCCTTTTAAGTCAAATTGGGGCACCCCTAGGTAAAAATTTGAGTTTTAAATGTTTTATGAGGTTTAATATTTGGTCACAAGGTATATCATAGGTCTTCTAATGTTATTCAATGTTATATTAACCTTGGTCATTAATTTTATTAGCCAACATGTCTTTTTGAGTCATTTTAGGGGTCAAAATTGGGCATTTAATGAGTTATATAGATTTATTGGTAAGTGTCAAGGTTCTAAAAGGTAATTTCATGCCCCATGTGTCTTATTATTTCTTAAGTAATTGAAACCAACTAAAAAGTGGTAGGTTTCTTAGAAAAAAGGTAGTTTTCTTAAGGAAAAGAAGTTTATCATTTATACAAATCCTTGGGAAGTATACCACATGGAAAAGCAGCATGGTATGTCTCTTTAACTTCTCCAATCTTAGTTCCACATTTTAAATGATCTAAAAGTGAAATTTTAAGCCCAAAACCATTCTACTCCTTTTTAGTCTTCTTGTCAAGTAGAAGTGACCTTTAGGTTTGTGCTTAGTAAAGATAGATCAGGAGGTCTCAGATCAAATGCTTTTAGGAGGATGTATTACACTTAGATACATTAATTTACATATAAATATTTTGAAAAATTATGGCATGTACTTCATGAACCATCCTCATGAAGTTGACTGTGTTTTTCTACTTGTTAATCTGTGCATCCTACATGTTTTTCTCTTATTTGGGAAGTTATGTATAAATAACTTTATAATATTGGTTAAAGATTATTTTTAATCCTTTTTCTCATTTTAACCATGACTGGATTCACATTTGGACTTTATTTTATGAGCTAACTAACTCAGTTTGCAAGGAGTCAAGGAGTGGAGTTGCAATCATTTCTTCTAATTATTGGGGTTTTATTATGTGTCATAGTTCTAAAAGGAATTGAAGTAATGTATGATTCCCATGGAGGTCTTTAATTCATCTAAATTTCCAAATCAAACTCCAAATATCCACTTCAAAATCCAAGAGAGCAAGTAAATGCATAAAATGGTCATCTTCAACAGTTGCACGGTCTGCCACTTCTTGGAGAAATATGAAATGTGTGTTTTTAACATTCTCTAAGGTTTGGAAGGTTTTAAAATTCTTGTTAATAATTTGGAATAATTTTGATAAGATTGGATGCTAGTGTAACCTCAAAGAGACCTTCCAAGAAAATTTGTGACACTTTGGGATAAATTCTCAAAACTGCCAAAATAGAGGTCCAAGCCTTTTTTTGGGTGTCCTTATACATGATTTCATTGATTTTCAAGACTTGAAAGTATATTTGCTTTCAATATTCCATATATTTCTATCAAATTGTAAAATAAGAGAGGTTTTTGAGTCAAGGATAATGGTTTCCAAAAGGCTTCAAGTTGCTCTTTAAACACTAATTTCCCATAGTGTTATCTACAGCCAGATGAATTAGTAATAGTTCTAGGCCTATTATGTGGATTTGATGCTTAAAACTAGGTTGGATTGTTTTTTTTATCTAAGTAACACAAAATTTCCATGTAAAACATCAAGGGAACACATGGAATATGGTTTTCACTCACCAAGGATGAACCATTATGTACAAGTGACTTCGGCATAGTCACCTATAGCCAACTTGGTGCTCAAACTTAAAGAAGTGGTCACATTTCAGAGTATGAAGGATAATGGAATTATTAATATATTTAAATAGGTATATTATTCTTATAAAAAATTTATAAGGCCTTAATTTTCATATTATTAGTAGCTTTCAAGTTGAAATGGTCTCTAAGGCTTGCCATTATCTACATCCATATTCTCCTTTAAGGCCTAACCCAAAATTATAAACTGCATCTTGTTCTGATGATTTTTATAATTCCCAATAGTTGAAAAGATAACTTATCACAAAAATGGATTATCTAAAGAATATTTTATGCTATTATTTTAACCTCACATATACTCATAGGTATCCTTTAAAGCCAACAAATACAATCAACTGAATGTAGGCAGATAGTGACCTAATTATGTGTTTGATGGTGTTTTAGCCATCCAAGGTGATTCAAAAGTAAATAAATTTTATAGTTTATTATTATTCATAAATTTAATTCTTATAATATCATGTCTAAGGTAAAAATATATAGCTACACCTATAGGTGCCCCCCTTTCCAAAGAAAAAAGGACACAGTCAACTTTGACTGTGACAAGTAGTCATCAATTTGGGGTTTGTGAATGTGGGATGAGAAAAATGGTTTTAAAAAAAATTTAAATAAACCTAGGGTAATATATTTATGTTTTAAACATTTTAATTTAATATTTAATCATATAATGAACACCTATAGGAAACTAGTAGATAGGGCATCATAGTCAGGGAAGAGTTTTCAGTTTGTGAGCCTAGGGTGTAGGTAAAGGGTACAAGTAAGTTAGAATGATGAGAGGATCCTATTAAAAATTTTATAAATATAATTATGACATATTTATTCCATTTTAAATTATAAAATTCCTATACATACCCCTTATGACCCTAAGTACACCTACAGCCATTATAAATGACTGTGTTGGTAGTGAGCAGTATGAAGTGATGTTTCTAGGTATTGGTGTGATTAAAAAAAAAGGAATTATTATCACCATGTTTAATGAATATTTATTATTAAATTAATGTTAAATACATTATATTTAAGTAATATTTCATACAAAACTCTACCTATAGGGGTATTTTCAAGTGGAAACACAATTAGATAAGAAACCCAATGTTAACTGAGCAAGGTGTATAGAAAGGAGAATGGAGATTTGGAATGAAAAGAGAAATTGATAAGAAAATTAATAAATATATATATTAACCTCATTTAACTATTTTTATGTAAAATAAAAATAATAATGGCTATGTAACATAGTCACATAGTACATTGGAAAAATCCTGCACATAGCCTTTACTTAACAGTCTATTTGGATTTTTAGGCTTTTGTAGGATGAAATGAAATGATCAAGAGAAATTTTTTTTCAAATATAATCCTTATAATTTTTATATAATTATCCAATTATTTTTTTCTATAAAAATAGGGTAATTTCCCTCTATTTTCTCTCAGATAGAATGCACTCCCCATAAGAGAAGTTCGCAGGTTCTAGAGAATAAGAATAGAAGAATGGATCAGGAGTTGTGGAAAATTATAAATAAGGTGTATATATTTTTATGAAACCTAATAAATCATAAAAAAACTAGGAACAGAGGGATAAATTCTATCATAATGGTCTAAACCCTTGGAGTTGTAGTCAAGCCTACTAAACACACTCAAGCCTAGAGGCCAAATAGAGGGTCAATTCCATTTGTGACATGAGGTAAGATCTTTACTCAATTTATTCATGCTTATATTTTTATAGGATAGGTGATAAATCTTTTTTAAGTTAGATAAATCATCAATAATCTACTTCCAAACTCAAAACTATCTCACACCTACAAGAAACAAGAAAATAGGCTCGATAAGAGAAGTTTGAAAACTCACATCTTTCTTGATGCTTTGTATGGGAGATGTATAAGTTAAAATATGTTATAACAGGTCTTTAAATATTAATTTATGTAATTATTTTCAGAATTGGATGGCATACCTTTATGAAACAACCTTAAGAGTTAAAATTGTCAAAAACCCTTGCAAACCCTGATTAAGGACTTGTCTAGAGAAATGAAGCTAGAGATACATTATAATGGAATATTTTGACCATAAAACCTATTTTATATTGTATAATATTACTTCAAGAGACTCCCCATTATTTTTATTTGTATGGAATTGTATGAACATGGAAAAAATAGGGTATTTTTTACCATTTTATGTGTTTTTTAGGCTACAAGAGGTTTCAAGAGGTGAAATCAAGTTTTTGAATAATTTTTATACTTTTTATAACTATTTATGTTCATTTAATTTCATATAAAAACTCCTAGTGTCCAAAATAGGTGCTTCATCTCAGTGAGTCAAAACTGGCATATTAGATAAGCTAGTAAAGAAGGTGGAAAACTTCAAGTGGGGTGATTTTAAGGTGTGTCTAATACTTATAAAGACATGTAAGGTATTTAAAATTTTCATCCACCCCATCCCATGGATTTTCATGAGAAAATGAATCCAAATTTGAAGCTAAATGTATAGGGTGCATGAAAGAAGAGTTTTTTAGACTGTAGATGATGATGGCTCCTTTCTAGTTGATTCTATATAGTCATGCCTACAACCAATGCATGGAGATGCATTAATAATAACATTCCCATTATTTAAAAACATCATACCTGGTCTTATTTAGTTATGAGGAATTTAAAGGAGGCCAATCATGAAGGTAATTTTTTTGAGCCAACACAAGGAGTTTCTTGCCACTTTTCATGAGTTTTATGCCTTGTGTGGACACTTATTAAAATTTCATGGTCCATACCATATCCTCTTATCATGCACAAGTAATTACTTTTATCAACTTTACAAGTGTCCTTGTGACCCTTTGAATTCTCTCTTCTTCTCTCTCTCTCAAACTCTATAAGAGCTACCATTTTTGGCCTTTATAATCTAATATACCACACCATCTATGGTGAATCCCTATTGGTTTTTAAATTTTAATTACCTTAGAAAATAAATTTAATTCAATTTTGTGTTCATATATCAACTTTTTAAAGTGTGTGAAGAGATGTATAATTAATAGTCAAGAGATATTCATTTATCCTTGCTTTCTCTCAATCCTTCCATATTTGATACAAGTGATTCCATGCCTATCAGGTAGTATGAAGTTTTGTGAAGTGTATGTACATGTTCTTAAGTGTAAAATGAATTATTATCATCTAAAAAATGATCTATGTTTCCACTTACCTTAGATAGTCTTCATATATGGCACCTTCATATTGAAATACTGATGTTAGTACACTCTAGGACTCTTAAATTAGTGTTGTATGCTTTGTCTCAAACTGATGGAGTATAATAGTCTTATCATAAAAATATTGGTGCATCACCCCCTATAATAGGTTTTATTTCATGCCAACTCTATCCCCTTTCTCCATAAATAATCAGTTAGTATAGGTGAAAGTATTTCAAGGCATATCTAGGGAGCTAGCCCTTCATTTTAGAGATTCATCTCACCAAATTGACTACGCATATCAAGTGATATTTTTACATTGTTCTAATTTTATTAGGATATCTATGGAATTTCCTTAAAGGGTGTAAATACAAGTGAAAATATTAAATACTTAAAATTTTCTACATTGATTTCTAGTTTATGTGTCATTACTCATTAACATATATGAGATCAACAGCTTCATTCAATTTTAATTTGACCACCCTATCCTAGTGTGCATGCCATGTGGGATTCCTTATCATGCAGGGTGTTATGGTGTAACCTAACTTATCACTGATGAAACTGTCATCCCAAAGGAAAAAAACTCTATACATATCTCTAAGTTTAGGATAGGGGTTCACATTGGGATGGCCCATCATAAATAGACTTTATGGTTTCCCAAGTATCCATTTTCTTCACCTAGAATGGGTTATTATGTTGTACATGTTGATAACCTTAGAATTAAATTTTGTCCTAGGGGAAATAATTAACATTAGGCTATGATAACAAATTTTATACAAGGAAAATCAGCCTATTGGTGGCCACTTTTATATGATGTCATATCTCCTAAACATGGTAATGAGAACTATATACATTCACTATGGGTCATTCTAGAGACCATTTTTAGATTGCATAAAAATCGCATTTACAATTATTATTCATTCCTAGGATATACCTTCAATATCCCCTTGAATGGATGACATTGCCCTTCGATATATCTCTTAAGAGATGCCTTCAAAGGCCTTGAAATACCTCCATGGATAACTTGAATATATATCCTAGGAGATACTTTAAGGTATACTTGAAAGTATTACAAGTCCCTTTAAGTTATCACCCATTATTGCTTTCAAGGTGAAGTAAAATTATACTCATGTGCATGTTGAAGGTATCTATTGGGAGATACATTCAACATCCCCTTGAATGTATGATAATGCCCTTCGAGATGTCTCCTAGGATATTCCTTTAAGGGCCTTGAAATACACTTGTAATACCATCAAGGATAATTTGAAGGTATCTCCTAGGAGATACCTTGAAGTAAAAATTCACTCTTGTGCATGTTTCAAAGGTACCTCCTAATTGAAGGGAAAAATGTCTCTTGTACATGTTTGAAAGGTATCTCTTAGGAGATACCTTGAAGGTACCTATTAATGGGAAATTTGACACATATTATAAACATAATTATCCCTATTATTTTTCCTTTGAAATAAATGTTTGTGGATTCCTTTGCCCATAAATTATATTGGTTGGTGCCTGATATGATAGAAATGTACAGTCAAATTTTAAGCCATCCTATTTAAATGATATTTACATCTCTCTACATATAATTTATTTTCACTTTGGTCATACATTATTATTTTAAGTGTGAGTTATTGTATATTGTGAATATTTAATATGTATTTTATATTGTAGTTTAGAATTCATATTTGTTGATATACAATTAATCACTACTTAATCATAAATAATTTTATAACTGGTGCAATATGCAACTTGCATTTTACAAAAGATTACTATTTAAATAATTGAAACTACTTTATAGAATGTCTTAAAGTGAGAAAGGAATTCCCACACTTAAAAAGTAGAATAAGTCCTCACTTCAAGATAATTTGGATATAGTATCATTTAAACTACCAAAACTAAAAATAAATCCACATCACCATATTCCATTTTATAGTGGCAATAAAATTCCTCTTTATAATTGGTATTTTGAGTTGTTTAGTCTACCAAATTACAAATATTTATTTTTTTAACACTATATCTAGAAAATAAACTTCTCAGATTGGAATAATCTTTTCCTATGATAAGGATGAACTTGAAGATGCCCTTCAATTCCAACTAGAAGTATGGAATGGATAAGAGACTATATCCATCATGTTATAACTAATTTCAATAAATTTACACCCATTGAAATGGAATTGACAAAAAATAATTTTTATCCTTCTTGTGAAACATTTAGGTTTCATTTGAATAGCTATGACAACCTTGAAATGTTTGGGTTGATAGATAGAGATAATTTGATCATTAGAATAAAAAATATGTTGAAATAAAAATATGAACAAGGGGCAACAACTTATACTTTCCATCATGTAAACATGTATTTAAGATACCTTACAATCATGATAGAAAAAATATTGAAAAAAATAAGACAAGCAAGGGAAACATATTTATATGCAAATTTGAAAAAGGCTATACAATTAATCATAGCAGTGGAGAAAAATAAGATCGAACAAAAGGTTTATACACTTTTGTTGACACAAAATTATGACCAGACACAATAAATTATCTACATGATATATTTCCTCTATCAATTACACTTTGAACATTCATGTAGAGCTTTATGAATTAGGGGATCTTAATATCAAAATAAGAAATCTGAATGAAATAGGGATGAATACTATAATTCATTCATTTGTAAAAAATAATGAGGTTCCATGAAGGATGCTTTGTTAATTCCTTTTCATCCAAATAACCCTCAATGTATTATCAAATAAAAATAAGTCCTTGAAGATAACATGGATAAAAAATTGTAAGGTTTAAATATACATATGGCCAACACATAATTAGAGCACAACAGAGAATTCTTTCAGAGGAAGAATATAAATCACTATCATTGAGAAAAAATGTTTTGTTAGAAGGGAAAGATTTCTAAAAATTTGTAATCTACTCTATATTGTTCACAAAATATGTAACCAATATAATAAATCCAATGAAATAATTTATAAGGCCTCATTTTTAGAAAGAGTTTGATCTACACATGACCTTATCCAACTGAGAGGTTGGAAGAATCTTAAAATAGGAAAAAAAAAATATGGAAGAAATACATGAAAAAGATAGACACTTGTTCACATAAATGAACTATTTAACACAACAACTGCATTAGAGAAAATGCCTTATTTTCATGAAACAACTCATTTGGGATTATTTTGATAAGGCATTTGATTTGTTTGAAAGTGGTACTTTACCTGGTTTAGTTAAACAAGATTTAAATATGGTTATTATAATAGTACTTAGAAATATTCAAGGGTTTATACATAAACCAAAAATAGAACTACCAGATTTATTAGAGAAAGGGTCTATTTCCTTCTTGAAAACCTCTAGGTATAAAAACATGGATACTTAGTGCAAAAAGGTGAAGCTAGAAAGTAACATATTATCAAAAATTGTAGATTATTTCACCAACCATGATTTGACACTGTCAGCACAAAAAAAATCACACCTAAAGAGGTAATGGATCATTATATAATTTATACGAAAAGGTTTGATGATTTAAGTGTCCTAAATGAAGGTATTTCAAAAAATTAAAAAAATGGGGAAGCATTATCTCCAGATTCAATAAGCATATTGATAAAATATCTAGATATTAATGGAGGTCAGCTTTCTAGGATAGATACATAAATATTCAACTACTATTATGGCCCCCCATGTCTTTGGCCATCCATTTTAGAATATTTTAGTGCAATGTTTATTTTTAGTGTGAACGTTTATTTGATAATCATTGATCTTTTGAATCTCATTGAAGTTTTTAAGGAAAAAAATCTTTGCTTATTTATTTAGGCATTGATTGATAAAGTTATTTTTGGGGTTTTCAATGTATTCATCATTCATAAAATTAAATATTTTTCTAGCATTCATAACTCTCTCATTAATTTATGTGTTGGTGATTTCCATTACATGAAAAAAATAGGTGTCATACTTTGGGGTTTGGATAGTGATGGATTTAATTGGACTCATATTATAGGTATCAATTTTTCTCAATATTCCACTAATTTTTATCTTGAATATTTCATCCTCCATTCATAACAAAGTAAATTAGAGGAAGATGTTGACATCAGTAAAGAAGTACCAACATTTCAAATGATTGGTTCACACAAAATAGGAAGGCCATTCAAAAATGAAATAGATAACTTATTTTGGGAAAGACTTATCTCTACTTTCAACAATTCATATACATGTTATGTGTTAGGGGTATATACAAGAGATGGATTGGTGCATGCTTGTACACAATTACAAATAAATTTATCTTACATTATAGATACAGAAGAATAAGCAATTTTTAACATTTAATTTCAAATTTATTTAATAAATTTAGAGCTCCCAATACAAGAACAATTGCTTCAATCAATAGCAGGTGCATAAAATTTTTAATTTATTTTATAATCATACTTCATTTTTTAAATATAATATCTTAACAATATTTTGATGTATATGTTTTATTTTTCAAACCTAATAGCTTAGCAATTTTTTAGTGTGTAGCACTAATGGCATTACATGAAAGTGAAAAAACAATAATAATAGAAAATCAAATCAATGAACATGACACATTGCAAATTGAATAAGGTAAGATAAGATCATGCATATTTTATAATTATATAATTTTTTATTTATCAACTATCTATAATACTAAAAAAATATTTCTTTGTCTATTTATATATCAATTAAAACAGTTCACAACATAGCTCCACAACTTTGTGTCTCCAACATAACAACCCATGACATAGCTCTGCAACTTGTTGCCTCCATGAAAACAACACAAGGTAAAACTCTAAAATAAAAAACATTTTTAAAATATAAATATCAAATCAATTGATGATGACAATTTTTAGTTACGACATCATATAATACATTGTAGTTAATAAATAACCAAAGGTTCAACAAAAGAGTGCACCTGTACAAACTATAAAAAGGAAAAAAAAGTAAAAACCCATTTCAATGAATATGTAATTATACAATTTATTATATGATAATATATTAATTATATTTATTTATTTAAACACATTACAATTGAATTTTTATTTATCGACAGGAAATTGTAGAAGATAATGAAATATAGACTTGCATTAGCTTGAGATTTGGAAGTGTGGGTTTATTTTATTGGTGTGTCGACTTGAATGTGGTTGTATTTACCCACTAAAATGTTGTTTACATGTTGAATTTACCTAGTTTAAAATAATATAATATGTGTTATATTGTGTCTTCAATACAATAAATTTTGATGCTGAGTATTCGTGATCTTTATCAATATAAAAATGATTTCATTGAATAGACATAAATATTGTGATAGTGATAAATTCGATGAAGAATAGATTTCATATTAAGAATGTTTTGATGAAAAAGAGAATATATATATATATATATATATATATATATATATATATATATATATATATATATATATATATATATATAAGTAATTAGATATGTATACATATGCTAGATATAAGAATTCTTTGATATAAGGAAAGAAATGAATAAAGTATATTGTGCTAGAAATAATTATATTGCTATTGATTTAAATAATTTTTATTTTGATGTGTCTTATTGGAAGTATATGAAATGGGTTCAAATATAAGTGTATATTCATTTGAAATTAGTGATAATGAACTTTAGCTTAGAATGAGTAAATATTATTTTGTTTGTTGTGATGGGTTGTATAAACATATAAATATGTATTGATATGCATAAGAATAGTTGATACTTTCATTAATGTAATAATATATGCATTGGTTGATCAATGTTAAATTCGTATCAATGTCTATGAGTAATGAGTTATGGAAAAACTAGATTTTTTTAGAATATGATCAAGTTATGGTCAAGTTATAAGGATTCACTATAAACATGTATATGCATATGTATGTTACAAAACTGGTAATAAAAATGGTACATCCATGTATAATGAGTATAGTTACATGTGCCTGAACATGTATATATTTTTATATATGTTTATATGAATCCTTATAAGATTTAAGGAAATGCAAATAAAAAATACATCAAATGAAATGCATTATGTTTATATGTTACAATATGAAATGCAAATCAAAAGCACATCAATTATCAATCTAATATGTAAAATATTTTCTTAGAAAATTTTCATGTTATATTTCTTATAATATAATATTTTTAATAAATGTTTGATTTATTTTTTAACAAATTCTAGACATTTGAAAGGAGGAGCTAAAACTGACTTCTAAAAAACTATTGATTTTGGGGTTGGATGACTTATTATTTGTTGTGCATAAAATAAAAGATATGAAAATGAATGATATAGGAAAAAAAGAAGATTATAAAATATAAAATATGTCATATTACCTTCAAGATCATTCCAAAAAAAATTTAAAGGTGGTCCAGTAGTCTTTTTCTCATGTTGGCATTTGGTCAATGATAGAGGAAAAAAATATGAGGTTACTCCTTCAAGCCATGAGTTACACAAGTTCAAACTTCATGTTTGTTTGGGGGGAAATATATTCTAAGCCCTTCAATATAAACATAAATAAATTGGATGAAGCTATTTTTAAAGGGACCTTTAGAGATGATTTTTCAATTACCAACATGGTGTTCATTAATTGTAATTCTCAAAATTGTAACATAAAATGAAAAGGATTAGAGAATGAAAATGGTGTCTATCATCACATTCTTGGAAGAAAGCATAAAATCCATGCCAACAGTTGTGAACCATTATTTATAAGGATGTAACTTCGCTATATGATTCTTTCAAGTGTTTTAATTGATTATAAACTATAATTCTAATAAACATTATCATCAATTTCATTCAAATCAATTCTAAATTATTTCAAATGTAATCCAATTTATTTCAAATTTATCAATTTTAATTTAGTAATGATTTTATCTCATTAAGTGAAATTTGATTTATAGTTGGAGATACCTTGAAAGTATTGAATCAGGTCCAAGTTTTAAAGCTAATCCCCTTGCAAGTGGATACTCCATTAGTTTATCTTTAAATTTCCCAAGTTGATCCATTACTATATTGACACCTACTCATGAAGATGTTTTTAATGAACAAGAAACAATTCTCAAGTCTCTCTCTCATTAAATTTTTTTACCGATGCCGAGTCAATTATCTTGGACTAATGCAAACCTTAAAAACCTAATGAGAATGTAGTTGTAGTCCTTATGTTGCCTTGGTTCCAAAATTGAATGGTTATCCATCAAACCTTATATATTTTTTATGACTAAGCAACCCTAGGAAACATCAAAATGGGATTATATTAGTAGATGAACTAATTGTTTATTATGTTTTCATCTGTAATTTATCCTTTATGCATGTTTCTTACTTATTTCATTCTATTAATAGGGTTCTGAGATGAAAACCTAATGGGAAATATATTTTTCCTTTTCTTATTTGAAAAGAAGTATATAAATATATATATATATATATATAATAGAAGAAAATTCCAATCATGAGCATGTTCAAAGTATCTACTAAGAGAACCCTTGAAGGTAAAACAAGACCCTTCAAGGTATCTACTAGGAGAACCCTTGAAGGTAAAACAAGACCCATCAAGGTATCTACTAGGAGAACCCTTAAAGGTAAAACAAGACCCTTCAAGGACTCTCCTAAAAGATACCTTGAAGGTATCTCTAAGGAGATACCTTTTAAACATGCATAAGGGTACCCTTAAAGGTATTACAAGGCCCTTCAAGATATCTCCTAAGACCTGTACATATTCCTCTAGTAGTTTACAGATGGATTCCATTTTAATGTTGATAGCTTGCCCTTAGATGCATAGTGTGAGCAGTTTTTGTGCACTCACCCAATCCTTTTTTAGTTGATTCAGTAATGGATTGATTTGCTTATCCTCAAATCTTACTTGATCACCAAGGAAATTCATAACTAGAGTAGGACAAGTATCATTGATGAGCTACCTAGCCTTAGCCATTTGATTTTCTACTTTTACTTTCTCCTTGTGTAACTAAAAAACTTTCCATTCTAAGTCTGAAGCCTTTTGCTCAATGGATTCTTGGAATGCAATTGTTCCTTCAATTTACTCAGATAATGGTAGTTGTGAAACATCTAAAGATGTCTCCATGGAAGTGGGATCAAGTGTAATGGATGTGGTTATGATTGTGATAGGAGTTGGTGTAAATTGAGCCAACATAAGCAATAAAGTGGTGTGATGAGATGATGTGGTAGGGACATACCATAACCATTAGGTAGAGGTTTGAGACTTTGAAATTGAAGTCTCCTCTGATGCACCTGATTGGGCCACATATTTATGGGATGTTGTACATTTTGTTTTTACCTTTTCCTTAGCTTTTTTTTCTTTATAATTTGTGCCTCAACCTTAGCTTGATCCTTAGCTACTACCTTAGCTTGAATTCAAGATTGCATCAGCCTTGGCTCTGGACTTGATTTTGACCTTGGCATCTACCTCATCCATAGCTTTGGCATCATCCTCCACTTTAACTTTGGCATCAGCATCAAATTTTTCCTTGGCAACTTGCACCTCTACTTCATGCTTGACTTCTTTCTCCTTATGGTACTATTCTTTGGTAGCTTTCTCTCATGACTCTTATTTTATTTTCTTTTATTGTGCAACTTGTTCTCATGCACATTGATTTGAATACCATTATAAAACTTAGTTATCAATGCATGTTGCCCTAAATATTTCATGGCATCCTATGGAATTCAAGGGTGTGACCTAATCAAAGCTTGAGCATCAAGCCACCATGTGTTAAACCTCCCCAGTTGCTCATAATATTAACCTGTCTTTGTCCATGTGATTCCTATGAGGGCATTAGTAGGCCAAAATTCCATAGTAACAATTTTCACTTGGCCTGGTAGGGGATTCCATTATGTGAAGCATAACAACAAAACCAGATTTCACTGATATTAGAAATTTTTCCAACCTCTTTAAATGGGTTGACTACTTGCACATGAGTGTTATTCCTCATCTTTAATTGCACTGATTATCTATGCATGATTTCTCTTCCTCATTATCATATTATATATACCTTAAGGGGCCCTGTGATACCTTCAAGGTACCATTATTTTGAGTGCTCAAGGCCAAGGCTATGTTTAGTGGCAAGTGCCAAAGATGAAACTAGTTGATTAAATAATTCATGCATTAGTCCACTTATTAGTAGACTTTGAGTCTACATGACTATATTGTCTAGGTGTGGGTGGAGGGTTATTCAAATAGTGCCACATGTCCTAGTAACAAAATTTATGTCAAAATTTTAATCAGTCTGAAGGCCCAAAAGGGTGCCACCTATTCAAAATAGTCCAATCTATTCAAAATGAATGTCTAAATGGTTGAAATAGTCCTATTTATTTGGAATATAGAAAACATATTTATGGAGAAAATATTCTCCACTCCACTTTAGTGTTATAATTAAAAATTATTTTAAATAGTCCAATTTAATCAAAATGATCTATGCCTAAATGGTTTGAAACAATCCAATTTATTTAGAATATAGAAAATTTATTTTTGAAAAAAAAATTCTCCACTCCACCTTAGTGGGTATAATTCTAAATTATTTGAACAACTCAATTTATTCAAAATGATCTATGCCCAAATGGTTTGAAATAGTCCAATTTATTTGGAATATAAAAAAATTATTTTTTGGATAAAATTATCTCTACTTCACTTTAGTGGGTATAAGTCTACATTATTTGAAATAACCCAATTTATTTGAAATGATCTATGCCCAAATGGTTTGAAATAGTCTAATTTATTTGGAATATATAAAAATTATTTTTGGAGAAAATTTTCTCCACTCCACTTTAGTGGGTATAAGTCTAAATTATGTGGAATAACCCAATTCATTCGAAATGATCTATGCCCAAATGGTTTGAAATAATCTAATTTATTTGGAATATAAAAAATATATTTTTGGATAAAATTCTCTCCACTCCACTTTAGTGGGTATAAGTCCAAATTATTCAAAATAATCCTTTAAGTAGCTATAGAACCTAATAGTTGACAGTACAGCCTTATAACCTGACATAGTGGCTAGCCACCCACTTCAAATAAGAACCATTGTAGGGATAGTGAAAATAATCTTATTCATCATATTTTCATGATGCCTCAAATTATTTGTAATTTATGTTGAATTTATTCATTATGAGACCTAGAACCAAAGCTTTATGCTTAAAATGAATCATTTTTTAAAATCTATTAGAGAGGGAAGCGGCCAACTCCAAAAGTGAACCATTGCACACATAGTGCAAACAAGTGTTAATCAACCTATTTTCACTATGACTCCACTCTAAATGTGAAATTGTCCTTTCAAACAAGTTATTTTTGTCATATCTATGATAATACCTAAGATTTAAGAGTGGGATACCACCCACTTAAAATGACAACCATTGTACAAATATTGAAAATAATCTTATTATTTCATCTTATTTGCATGATACCTAAAATATCTTACAAGTTATGTTGAATTTTATTGTTGTTAAACCTTATAAAAAGTTTTATACTAAAACTGGATTCGATCTGAGTAGAGTAATAGTGAAAATAAGTTTATTGACACTATTTTACATTATGTGTGCAATGGTTTGTAGCCATTTTTAGGTCTCACAATAAAAAAAATCAGCATAACTTGGAATTCATTTGAGGCATTGTGAAAATAGGAAAAATAGGATTTTTTTCAATATTACAGCAATGGTTCTAAATTTAAGTGGGTATCCACCCACAATAAAATATTTACTAAGATGAAATCATTTAGAATATGAATCTTAGTCCTTAACAGAGATATCACAAGCGGCACTTATTTTTAAGGATTCACATTTAGGATTCACATTTAGAGTGTCAGTAGACATATTTTCACTATACCTCCACTCTAAATATGAATCCTTGAAATCAAGTTCCACTTGTCCTATCTCTACTAAGACCTAAGATTTATATTCTAAATGAATTCATCCTAGTACATATCTTAGAGTTGGTGCCTACCCACTTTAAATGAGAACCATTGTAGGGATACTAAAAAAATCATATTCATCCTATTTACATGATGTCTAAAATGGATTACAATTTATGTTTAATTTCATTATTATGAGACATAACAATGAGGTTTTATATTAAAAATTAAATCATTTTAATAAATATATAATAAGAGTTGGTGTCCACACAATCTGAAATATTTCCTTAGATATAAATATTAGGTCTAAGCAAAGATAAGATAAGTGGCACTTTTTTACAAGGATTCAAATTTAGAGTGTCAATCAACATATTTATATTTGAATACAATTAAATTTAATCAATATATACTTGAAAATGCTTTCTTTCACACATTTATCTTACTTGGTTAGTTTGCCATTATGATAACCCACAATATCTATGGAAGCCTTTAAAATCTCACAATTATTGTGCACATCTCCAAGACTTCCCTATTATATCCATATTCATCCCTATTCAACATATACTTCACTGTCACTTTGTTTTTAGAATCCTTTGTCCTTTATAGATAAGAGCATATTATTAGACAAGGATGCATTGCATCCTTGTCCTGTAGTGCATATTTTTTCATAATGCTCTAATGGTCATCTTTTCAAAATGACATGCTTAATAATGACTCTCCCATGTAAACCAATAGGTCAATTGTCAAAAACATTTGAAATATTCACCTATAAAATTACAGTAAGGCTCACACTTGAAACCCCTATTTATCTTACTGGATCTCACTAACAAAAAGAATCTATCTTGTGAGTAAATATTATTATTACAATTCTATTACAATACCACAGTCCTTAGCCAAGCCTAACATTTTTTTATTATAGATTAAGGGCATCATTTTTAAAGCATTTTAATCAAATATTACTAGTTACATTCACATCATCTTCCATAATTGGATAACTACATAATATTGAGGTTCACGTAGACTATGTAGGTATCACCTAGTCAACAAAGATTTTTATGATGATAGATCGGCCATATCCCACTTCCCCACTTTTTTTCCTTTTGAATTTAATCTTATTTTTTGTACTTGTGTAATCTAGGGTTTTAATTTTTAGGTCATCGATGCTTTAAAATATGCTCTACATAGAATTAGATAATATACAATTAAGGGTGAATAAGCCCAAATTTTTAGATTTGGTGCATAGTCTATCTGGATAAAGTCATAGTAGAAAATTATGATACATCGTAACCTTATCCACCTTTTGCATCCTTATCCCAAAATATAAAAAGTCATTATTTTTAATTAAATCTATGTTTACAAGTTATTATAGATAATTATAAATAGTTAGAGTCAATGAATGAATAACATAGTTTGAAATAAATCAATTTTCAAAGACATATTTCTAACCCTAACCCAAATTTCTATTTTTATAAATTTAAAAAATTATAAATCTATATATTTTTATATTTATTGTATTATATATTATTTAACTTCCTAGATCATATTTTAGTATTTTGATTTTCTAATTAATTAATATTTATTATATTATATATTATTTAACTTCCTAAATCATATTTTAGTATTTTATATTTCTAATAGATTGGTATGCTTAGGTAAGCTATTGGATCTTGTATTGGAATCTCCTAGGTACCTCTAGGTGGTATTGGTTAGAGAGAGGAGAGAAAAAATGTTGAGTTATAGGCTTATTCTTGACGTCATGCATATGAGCATGTTTAAAATCAAAGGATTAATACTTTATGCACATTTCTTACAATTCTTGAGTTTTAAACAATACAACACTAAAAACTAGGTAGTTTTACTCATTTTGAGCATGTTTACAATCAAAATATTGAAAATTTGTGTGTTTCCTATAATTTTTGAGTTTTAAATAATACAACACTAAAATGTATGTGATTTTACTCATTTCACCCATGTTTAAAATCAAAATATTCAATCTTTACACATGGCATTAGGAATAATCATGTAACTCAACATTTTATCTCTCCTCTCTCTAACCAATACCACTTGGAGGTACCTAGGAGATTCCAATACAAGATCCAATTGCTTACCTGAGCATACCAATCTATTAGAAATATAAAATACTAAAATATGATCTAGGAAGTTAAATAATATATAATACAATAAATATTAATTAATTAGAAATATAAAATTCTAAAATATGATCTAGGAAGTTAAATAATATATAATACAATAAATATATAAATATATAGATTTATATTTATTGTGATTGAAAATTCAATTTCAAGGAACTTAATCCTATGTATAACATATGTAACCCCAATTCCCTTAATCTATTAAGACAAAATGATATTAATTAAACAAATATCCATATTAACCATAAATGAAAAGAAAACACTCATTCCTTCTAGTGTAACTTGCACCTTTGGGACAACTGTTAGTAATAATTTAATGTCTAACCCCAATAAATCTATATATTTCTATATTTATTATATTATTTATTATTTAACTTCCTAGATCATATTTTAGTATTTTATATTTCTAATTAATTAATATTATATATTATTTAACTTCCTAGATCATATTTTAGTATTTTATATTTCTAATAGATTTGTATGTTCAGGTAAGCTATTGGATCTTATATTGGAATTTCCTAGGTACCTCTAGGTGGTATTGGTTAAAGAGAGGATAGATAAAATGTTGAGTTATAGGCTTATTCCTAATACCACACATATGAGCATGTTTACAATCAAATGATTCATACTTTATGCACATTTCTTACAATTCTTGAGTTTTGAACAATGTAACACCAAAACCTAGGCAGTTTTACTCATTTTGTGCATGTTTACAATCAAAAGATTGAAACTTTATGTGTGATTCCTATAATTTTTGACTTTTAAATAATGAAACACTAAAATGTATGTGATTTTACTCATTTAACCCATGTTTAAAATTAAAATATTCAATCTTTATGCATGGCATCAGGAATAAGCCTGTAACTCAACATTTTCTCTCTCCTCTCTCTAACCAATACCACTTGGAGGTACCTAGGAGATTCCAATACAAGATCCAATATCTTACCTAAGCATACCAATCTATTATAAATATAAAATAGTAAAATATGATCTAGGAAGTTAAATAATAAATAATATAATAAATATTAATTAATTAGAAATATAAAATACTAAAATATGATCTAAGAAGTTAAATAATATATAATACAATAACTATAGAAATATATAGATTTATATTTATTGTGATTGAAAATTTAATTTAAAAGAACTTAATCCTATGTATAATGTATGTAACCCCAATTCCCTTAATCTATTAATAAAAAATGACATTAATTAAACAAAGATCCATATTAACCATAAATGAAAAGAAAACACTCATTCCTTCTAGTGTAACTTGCACCTTTAAGACAACTGTTAGTAATAACTTAACATCCAACCCCAATAAATCTATATATTTTATATTTATTATATATTATTTACCTTCTTAGATCATATTTTAGTATTTTATGTTTCTAATTAATTGATTTTTTATTCAAATTAATTCTAGTGTAAATATATTGGTGAAACTTATTTGAATCATGTTTGTTTCATTTTACATAATTATCATGGTTGTAATATACATATTTTTCTTATAGAATCATGAAATTTCTTGAAACATCTAACTTTTCTTTAAAACATATTATTATTTCTTATATTCCATATAAATAAATTAAAGAACATCCCTCTCGTATTTTACCCCTTTCTCTTACTCTCAATGTTTATCTTACTACCTCATCTTGTCATTTGGTTTCCTCTACTATTTTTTTCAAATCTTCAATGACTTGGGAACAAGATAAGGCCTATGTTATGCATCTATCTCCACAAGTTCTAGTGGTACCTATCCCTCATCCTCTCCTTGGCACATCATGGCCCTTTTTTTTGACCTTGATGCCAAAACCAACCATGTTGAAATTTGAGATTATGCTAGAGCACATCTAGAAAAGATTGATTCATTTCTATATATTGCCTAGGATAAACTTGAGAAATCATCTTATGTTAGTCCTTCCAATGTTTTTACTTCAACCATTACATCAATTCCTATTTCTACACTTATAATTATCTCTACACCACTCATTACTACTACCAATGCTTCTCTTAAGTAAGCCCTTCTTCTCCTACAAACCAACCTAACAACTATTGAGAAAACCATCTCTCTTATTATCCCTTCCGTAGATTTTATTACTTTATTGCATAACCCCTTTTCTAATCAAATTCATCCTAAATTATTCCAAATGGATTTATGGCTCATAATCTTCCTCTTTCTTAAGGCAAAGGTGATCATGAACAACATTTGTGTATGTTCCATGTAGCTTGTCTACATTATGTGGATAATGATAGATTGTTAACTAAGCTCTTTACATGCAATCTTAAAGATTATGATATCATATGGTTCTATGATCTTCCTCTTTAATCAATTATAAATTTCAATCCTTTGTAAAATCATTTCTTGGCACATTTTTTATCAACATTGGTCACAAATTATCCTATGCTCAAATTACAAAGATCAAACAGGGTTCAAATGAGATACTTAGTGAGTATGTTCTAAAATAGAAGACTATGCTTGCTAAAATGACATATAAAATGGTTAATAATGAGATTCAAGATAATTTTATTCCAAGCTTACTTACCCCTCTTCAATAAGTATTTCATTCACATCATAGAGATGAGTATACCTATACTCATCCTCCCCCATCTTCATATAGACATCCCCTTGATAATATTATGGGCCTACAGTAGCCCCTACTTTTACATAGCTACTTTGATCCTTAATTTTGTTGTTTATTACTTTACACACACTCTAATTCTTCTTTTATCCCTTTACTCTACTTTCATTTTGAGGGAATTTCACTTGCCTACATCCTTATTTTTCTTTGCTTTCACATTTTTTTAGAGTTGTTTGAAGACCCTTCTCCTTCTTCCATTTTAGAACTTTTCTACTATTTGTGTTTTTTCCAAGCTTTTTCAAAATTTCATTTATGCATACTTTACTTTTAAAAAATGAAAAAAAATAAAAAAAACATTCATATATTAGTAAAAAATATGAAAAAATCAAAATATTTATAAAGAATCAAAACCAAAACCTGTAGATGTACTTTCATGTTGCTAGATTATCTATTTTCATATGTAATTTAGTGTATTGTTTAGTATATAACATATTTAATTATATTTTCAATACATAATGCTTATCTTAAAGTATTTGATGTATAATAAGATACATTTTATCATAATAGAATCCATTCATACATAGAATAAATGATCATAATTGAAAAATATTGCATACAGACAATCAAGAAAATAGTGCACTATGTCTTTGTCCTATATTGTGCTCCTATCCATGTGAATCACTCAGGTTTCAAGTTTAAAATATATTTTTCCATGATTTCAATGTTGGGCTAGCCTTATACCCAATAACCTTTCTCACTTGGGGGTATCACATTGCTCTACATAGGATCCTTTATAGGTTTTATCTATCTAAACCCTCTTTTTTCCTTGATTGAGCTAAAATAAAGACAAATATCTTATTTTATTTCCTAATTTACATATATCATAATGAATATGTTATTTGCTAAAACCTTAACATAAATACATATGCTCAAAAGATGTTACTTTTAGTTTCTTTATGCTTCTTTCATATACTTATTTATTTACACCACATGCCTCAATTTACTTTTTTCTCTTATGTGGCCCTTGGCCTTGTGTATTTTAAACATACACCATCTTGATTTTATGTCTTATGTGTATGGCCATTGGAATTATATGTTTGTGTGACATTCACATGGCCATTGAAATTCTATGTTTGTGTGACATTCACATGTCCATTATATTCAACCTTTGGCCCTTATGTGTGACATTATGTAAGTTTATAACTCTATGCATCATCTTACATGTCCCTTGTATGTGGAATTTTTGTCTTCTTGTGTGACATTGTGTGACTTTACTTACATGTTTGTTTCTTGTTACTATGGTGCCATGATGCCTATAATGCACTACTAATACCTATTACTTATATATATGGTGTCATGATACATATAATATATATAATATTTATGTGTTTCAATGTTTTATATATCTAAATACAATTCTTACAATACATATACATGTATTTCAAGTTCTTTACATGTTTCATGCACTACTTTAATTCTCTATTCAATAAAAATGATGCTATACAATATCCAAAAATTTTATATGATTTAATGTTACATCTTTTTCTAATATAATTTAAATGTTCACATGTTATTACTTCATTACATATTTCACAAATGCTCTCACTTTTTATTTTGAAAAAAGTGATTTACAGTAAATTTACTTCATCTCAAAATGGGGCATCATAATGGGCTAATATACAAATTTACATGAGAAATAAATATTATACTTGACAGCTTGGGATATGTAAAATTAGAATTTTTAGATTTTAAGGGCATTTGGCTTGCTTATGCACTCCACTCTTATATCAACTTGAACGCATATACACTTATGAAAATATAATTAAAATATTTCAATTAGTTTTTAAAATATCAAATTAGTACTCTATACAACACAGGGGGCATGATATTCATTCATGTCCAAGACGTTAGTTCACGAAATTTTTATTTTTTTTTTCAAAATAATCAAAGTTTCAAGAATTTATTATTTTAATCTAGATCTTTTTACAACAATGTGATTCATCTTTTGCAAGTGAAACATATATGAGCTTAGTGATGCTCTATGTTAAAGTTTCACTTTAGAGATACATG
The DNA here is from genome assembly GCA_037957365.1 of Torreya grandis. Classification (NCBI taxonomy): domain Eukaryota; kingdom Viridiplantae; phylum Streptophyta; class Pinopsida; order Cupressales; family Taxaceae; genus Torreya; species Torreya grandis. Next base: position 3,692,313 of record JARHVA010000781.1, on the reverse strand, counting down.
TATTAGTTCTCACCTCTTCTTTATAGTTCTATAAGTGAACCATGTTTGAGCTCAGTGATAATATATGTCTTGTTTACACTTTCACTAACCACTTTTTTGGTTCTCACTTCTCAAAAATAATTATAGATTACTCTATGAGAGTTGGAGAATATAATATTTTCAACACAAACATCTTTACTAATTCTTCAAATTAAGACTTGATAACTCTCAATTCACCACAAATTCAATGCTTCTCCACATGCTTAAACAAGGGGACATGCACATCTCCATGAGAAATAAAAAATGTGTATATACACTCAATTATCACATTTTATCTACTCTAAATCATTAGAATAAAATGAGGGAAAATGTAGAGACTAAAATTTAATCAATAAATACTTAATAATGCTTTTCTTTGAAACCTTTACCTTGTTTGGTCAATATGCCATACTGATAACCCAAATCTATAAGGAAGCCTTAAAAGTCTCATAATTATTGTGAAAATATCTAAGACCCTATTTTATCCATGTTCATCCTTATTTAGCATAAACTTCATTGTCACTTTGGTTTCAGAAGCCTTTGTTCCTTCTAGACAAGAATGCACTATCAGAAAAGGATGCATTGTGTCCTTAACTTGTAATGCATCTTTGTCCATAGTGATCTAATGGTCATCTTTTCAAAACAACATACTTCATAATAGATCTCCCACATAAACTAATAGGTCAGTTATTGGAAACTTATAAAATCACATCAAGGCTCACACTTGAAACCCTCAATTATCTTGTTAGCTCTCACTAATAAAAACATCTATCTTCTAATTAAATAGTGTTATTATATTCTACTACAATACCATAGTCTCTATCCAAGCCTAACATTATTTTGTTTTAATTTAATGTCATCATTTTTCGATCATTCTAATCAAATATTATTAGTTTCATTTTCATGATCTTACATAAAGGGAGAACTACATCAATTTGAGGTCCATTTGGACTAACTAGGTAGGACTCAGTCAACAAGAGGTTAAGGATAGCTCCGCCATATCTCACTTCTCCACTTTTTTCTCCTCTTACATTTGATCTTTTTTTATGTAATTATACAGGCTAGAGTTTTCATTTTTTAAGTCATTTATACATCCAAACAGGGTCCACATAGAATTAAATAATATATAGATAGAGGCAAATAAGCCCATATTTTCAAATCAAGTTCACAATCTATTTGGACAAAGCCATAGTAGTAGATAATGATGCATTGTGACCTTTTCTACCTTATATGTTTGTCTCATAATATATCAAGTCACTATTTTCAATTAGCTCTATATTTTTATGTTCTTATAAACAATCACAATCAGAGAGTGAATAACATATTTTGAAATAAATTAGTTTGTGAAAACATCTCCTAACCCTAACCTTGATTTTTATTTTTAACAATTTATAGCTTTTTTAAATTTTGTAAATTTATGTGTTTACTATATTTTTTATTATTTAACTATATAACCCAAATTTTAATAGTTTACATTTTTAATTAGAGTTAATTATTCACTCAAATAAATTGTAATATAAAAAACACTATGCTTTAGAAAAATAAAATTATTTTCACTATCCTTACAGTGGTTCTCATTTGAAGTGGGAATCCACCCATGCTAAAAACTTTCTTATGGTGGATTCATTTAGAATATAAAAATTAGTTAATTCTTAGTGTAAATATGACAATTGACCCTTGTTTTCAAGGATTCAAATTTAGATTGTCAATCCATATATTTTTACTATGTCTCTACTCTAAATGTGAATCCTTAAAAATAAGGGCCATTTGTCCTATTTGTGTTAAGACTTAACTAAGTTTTATTTTCTAAATGAATCAATTTTAATAAATATTTTAGAGTGGGTAGTTGCTCACTTCAAATGAGAATAATTTTAGGGATAGTGAAAACAATCATATTCATCTTATTTACATGGTGCTTGAATAGTTTACAATTAATGTGAGCATAAAAATCAAGAATTTTATTCAGAATAAATTCATTATAATAAATATATATTAAGCATGGATAGATTCCCATTCTAAGATATTTCTTAAGATGGATTCATTTAGAATATAAGGCTAAGATCTTAAAATAGATAGGACAAGTGGCACTAGCAGAGACATAGTACAAATAGGTCATGTTTAGAATGGATGGCTACCCACTCTACATATATTTTTTTGGAATGAATTTATTTTGAATATAAAGCTTGGGTGATAGGTCTGACAATGATAAAATTTAATATAAATTGTAAGGCATTTCAAGCATTATGCAAATAAGATAAATTGACTAAGTTTTATATTCAAAATAAATTCATTAATAGAAAGTTATTAGAGTGTTTTAATAACAAATAAATTAATTAAATATTTTGATTCACATAAATATTATAATATTTAGTAAACATAATAGCTAAATATTTTCAGATCATATCCTGATAAGGTAAAAAATATTTTAATTGTTTTGAAAAAATGTATATTGGGTTCATTAAGATGGAAAAGGCATAAACATAAACAAAAAATAGATATTGACTATTATTTATTACAAATCCTCTTTTATAACATATAAAATTTAGGATTTTCAAACAAAACTAGTATTTAATAAAAATAATTAAGAAAATGAGTAAATCTTTAAAAAAAAGTCATTCTGGAAAATAAAATTCCTCTTCTATATAATGAAATATTTAAATATTAAAAATGAATACATAGAAAAAAGTTAAAATTTATGAATCATACGAATTTGTTGTCAGTATTCATGTATAAAATAAAAAATTTACTTGAATTTATAACAAAATAGTTATAATAGCAGAAAACACACCAAAAAATAAGTCTTCTATAGATACACATCTATACAATGAAATATTTGAGTTAAGATTTAGAGATAAGATTTAGGAGTCATATTAAAATTTGAAGGCAAAAAGAATTATGACAGCATATTCAAATTTTAAATGTCATATTTAAATTTATCTCACATTCAAATGTAATATTTTTAAAATTTGAATATGTTATAGAGAATAACTAAATAATTTAAAAAATGATGTTTAATATATAACAAATTATTATATCAATATTAAATGTTGAATAATTATAATAAAGTATTATAATATAAAATCTTGATTAATATTTTATTTTAGATTGAAATATAAATTATTTAAGATTTAATTTTTTAATTTTTAATTTTTTATTGAACTTACCACAATATAAAATATTAATAACTAAATATAGATTAATTTAGTTATATATTTGTAATTCATTACTAAAATAAATATTTATAAGTTGTTAATACATTAAATATAAATCATTATAACATTTTATGAACTCATTTTTATTTTATTATGATTCAATATTTAATATTGAATGTGAAAATTACATTTGCAACAATATTAAATTTTAATGAGTTTCTTTTTAATAGTAAACATTACATAACTGCTATTATTTTAAATAAATTGAATTTTATTATAGTTTTTTATAAGAAATATTTATGGAACAATTATTATAATGGTATATTATAAAATTTTATATTGAATATTATATATATATATATATATATATATATATATATATATATATATATATATATATATTATTGTTACAAGATTATAATAAGATTATTTTCAATAGTTATTTTTAAGTAGAAGGTTATGTAAACTATTAACTAAAATGTATTATATTATTTAAAATTTATGACAATGTGAATATATTGTAAGATTTAATATTGAATTTAAACTATTATTACAATGTATAAACTATTTATAATGTGTAAAATATTTAATATTATTAATATTTTTTTATTTGATAGGGTAAAAGTTATGGGTTTTAAAGATCCCAAAACTTAATATAAAGGAGAGAAATATGAATAATTTATGCACAAAAAGAATGCATCTACTGGTGGCAATGGGGAAAGCATAATAACAACATGTCAAATACAGATAATAAGATAAAACATATAGTGGTTCTATCCAACCACTTTATGCATATTTTTAGTGATCTTCTACTTCCTTTCTACCTTCAGCAACTGCCTTTTGTGGTTTTGTTATGAATCCCTCTGAGCTAGGAGTTTCTGCTCAAATTCCCCTTGAGCAGAGGGTCATATAGGATTGTTGTATCACTACTTTAGTACCTTTTTTATTTTTCTAAACCTTTATCTAGCCTTCTTTATCTTTTGCAATAACACAAGGCTAGGATTTATTTTCCACTATTGGGTCCCCAGATGTTTTTACCCTAGATAATTCTAAACCTGGATTTTTATCAAAGGAGGAGATTGGTGCAGAGGGGACTACCATGTTCATGACTTTCCTTGGAGAGATTAGGTCTTTTAGCACATCTTTAGATTAACAAGGAATTTTAAGGTCATCATTTGGAACAAAGGGTTTAGGATATTCCAAAGGTGACTCACTGTCAGAACCATCTAAATTTTCTTCAACATCTCCCTATAGAAGGTCAAAGTTACAGTATTTCCACCAAGAGGATTCCTTCTTATTTTTTCTAAGGGAACTATAGTTTTTGGTTAAGTGGCCTATATTAAAATAGTAATGACAATGGAATAAGAGATGTCCTCAACTTGTAAAGTGATATTTTTAGGAAAATTCTAGGAGGTGTCAATACTCATCAAAATTCTAGTAAAAGTAGTGATAAAAATGATCAGTATCTAGATGCATTTGTAGGTAATCACCTAGTGAATTACCAATAGCTGTTAGATTGGATATATTCTAAAATTAAAGAGGACTATGAGGTAAGATAACCTAAATGGGTTTAACATTGAGTGGTTCTGTGAGAGGGTTGAAGGCAAGGGACCATGGTTTGATGACCAGGGGGTGGTGGTTCAAACACCAAAAATTATTTTGAATTTATTCCTTATCTTCAATATTGTGAAAGACAATAATAAAGAAACTTTTTGTACTAGGGTAAATATCAAGAGTGCCTATTAGGAGGGGTTGTCAATGCTTCAAGGTCCAAGCATGTAGCTCTTGAATTTTTTTCTATTAATCCATGAATCTATAGATGAGACCTTTGGCTAAGAAGAATTTTTTTGATCTGATCACTTGTCTAATCTCCTCCTCATCAAAGGTCACAACAAGTTCAAAATATGTAGTTTTGAGAGGTATGGGATCTGGTTTTATACCTACCTTACAAGATACTACTTTAGCAAAGGATAAATGTTTTCTAAGGTTTACCATAGCTTCTAGTTTTATGATGTCTAGGGCTCTATTGGCAACAGGGGTTCTGTCATTAGATGGGTATATTTGAGTTGATTCTACCATAGTCTTATGTATAGGGTCTATCAATTGTATAGCATTCATTTTCTACACCATTTTAGACTTTTGCATGATAATAGCCTTCTAACCAGAGTTGATAGACATAGGGAAACTTTTACCATGAGTAGGAAAGAAAATGGTATCAATCTTCTACATAGTGATGGCTTTCTACCCAGAATCACTAGACATAGGAGAGATTTTTCCATGAGCATGAGGGGAAGTAACATTGGTATTTTATTCAATGATGGCCTTCTACCCAAAGTTACCAGACACAAGGGATCTTCTACCATGAGTGAAGAGGGAAGTAGCATTAGTATTTTATGTAGTGATGTCCTTCTACCCAGAGATGTTAAACATAGTAGATCTTCTATCATGAGCATGAAGGGAAGCAGCATCAGTCTTTCATACAATGATGGCCTTCTACCCAAAATTGCCAGACACAAGAGGGTTTCTATCATGAGCATGAGGGGAAATAATTTTGGTCTTCTATGTAATGATGACCTTCTACCCAACATCACCAGACATAGGAGAGCTTCTACCAAGAGAATGAAATTAATCAACAATAATTTTTCACACACCAAAAACTTTAAAACTAGGGAAAACTCTACCATAAATAGCAAGAGGAGTGGGAGGAGTCATTTCAAAATTTAATATTATGTAAATTATTTATAATGTGTTAAATATTTATAATGTGTAAAATATTTAATATTGTTTATATAATGTAAACTATTAAGTAAAATGTGTTATATTATTTAAATCTTATTACCATGAGAATATAATGTAAGATTTAATATTGAACATAAACTATTACTACAATGTGTAAACTATTTATAATGTATTAAATATTTAATATTTATGATGTAAACTATTGTTATAATGTGTTATATTATAAGATTCAATATTGAATGAATTAATTTCATAACCACTATTATTAAGAGTTTACTTTACTATAAATTACTAAGATTTAATATTACATGACCACTATTTTTAAGACTTAATATTGAATGGAAACTATCACTACAATGTGTAAATTATTTATAATGTATAGAATATGTAGTGTTATGTATATTATGTAAACTATTATTACAATGTGTTATATTTTAAAGTTTAATATTAAATGTAATAATTACATGACCATTATTATTAAGAGTATGTTTTATTGAAAGTACTATTATCTACATCAATTAAATTTATTATAAATTATTTAATAGAAGTTCTATTATTATAATTTAATACTATAAATTTATAAATTTAATGTAAAAAACTACATGAACACAATTTTTACAAAATTATATTTTAAGATTTTGAATGGTGTATGTCCATAAAAATAAGAGTGGGAGATTTACTAAAGATAGGTGGCAGATCTTTGGGCTCAAAACTATGTCTAAGAAGATGAAAGATTGACATAATACCTTAATTGGTGAGGTTGGGGGCCTCTTCCTACTTCTTGGTTGATATTCTGAAGCTTCAGCTGCATTTTGGGAGTGTTGGTAGTTGTTTCAAGTGGAGGTTAATAATATTGGATAGAGGATACCCCACCAAAATATTTTTTATTCATGTGGAGGATAGAAGAATCCACACTATTATTCTCAAAATAGGTGAGGATAATAGAGTTTTTTCAATTGCTTTGACTTTCTATGCGAGCTCATGTATTGTTTTGGATTGGGTTCTAACTTTGGGTTCCTATATAAACCTTGCTAAACACCTTGTCTACCCAATTTCAAGACTTTTGGTTAATGGGGAAGATAAAGGAATCCTCACAAGGTTATATGGAGTCCAATATGATATTTATGATCCCTATTTGTGGGTTTTGGTATGGTTGAGTGGGTATGTATGCTCACCTGTTGTGCTTAGGTTTTGTGGAGGATGTGTAAAAACTTCATTGAATATGACATCTAAGGGGGACTATATTTAGGTATACCATATGCTTCATAGAGGCTGCATAAGGGGGTGTCTAGTGTCCAGATTAATTAATCACCTCATGCCCACTTGGATAGAGAAGGTATGGTAACTTGGGGCTAGTTTTTATAAGGCTTGGGTAGTTTTACTAGTCACTAACCAAATCTTTTGATTGTTTTGATTATGGTGGATAGAGGAAATTATACCAAAACCTATCTTATTAGATTGGATGATAGAGGATTCCACCCTTGTTTTTTCTATTTTTGGGGTTTGTCCTAAAATCAATGTGTATTGATTATGTTTGGCTAAATAAAAATTATTTTATATCAAGTTGTGACTAGATTGATGAGGATGATTTGGATAGTTCCTTGTTGTTATTTGGCTCAATGGGATGGTAAGCCAACTTGTTTTACTTAAGTTGCATGGAGGATGTGTAGAGGTTCTCAAGAGGTAGAAGACTAGCAGAAGACCTTTTGATCCTAGTAGGCTCTTATTCTGTAGTGAAATTTCTAAGTAAATTTTTATAAAGTGCATCTATTATATATGTTTTGTTGAGAATTAACCTTCTTATTTATACTAAGGTTGTGAGAACCTTCAAATGCTTTTGGTTTTATGGTTGTAGGATCCTTAAAACCCTCGTATTGTTTAAATTGCCAAGGTTGTGAGATCTTTCAAACCTTTTAGTTGTGCTTGTTATGGTTGTGTAACCCTTAAAAACATCTTGTTGTGCATTGTAAATATTTTAGGATCCTCTAAACCCTCGTGGTTGTGGGTCCATCATTCAAAAGCCTCTCTTTGGTTGTGGGTCCAGTAATCAAAACCCTCACTTGTCTAATTAATAGCTTCGACTTCAAAAGCATTTACCCTATCAAATAAAAAATTGTTACAAAATTATATTTTAATATTTTATGTCAATACTATATGAATAACATTGCAAGCATAGTGAAAATAAGTAAAAACAATAATATTTATTTTATTTGCACATAATTTGAAATCATTTACAAGTTATGTTATATTTTGATATTGTTATACCTAACACCAACCTTTATATTCAGGATGGATTTAGAATGGGTGGTTTCCCCCTCTAATATCCCAAACTCATCATATTTACACTATGTTTGAAAAAAATTACATGTTATTTTGAATTGCTTTTTTACTGTATCTAGGGTTTGTAATCAAAATGAATCCAACCAAATAAAAATAGTGTGTAATTTATATATTCATAGAGTGCAAGGCCATCCACTATAAATAAGAGTCATTACATAAGTGAAAAACAAGCTTACAAACTCATCTTATTTTCATAATTTCATCCTAAGATATCTCTTATAAGGGATGATCATCCACTCTAAGAGCTTAAACCATTGACAGGATAGTGAAAACAATTATATTAATCTTATTTGTCAACCATTTGAAAAAATTTACAAGTTATGTTGAATTAATTTATTGTTATATAGAATTTTTCAAATTGAAATGAAAACAATCAAAGTGCACACAGTGTGTCACTTACATGTTCATAGAGTTTGAGGGCACCCATTGTAAATGAGAACCATTGCATAGAGTAGCAACAAGTTTAGTCATTCTATTTGAATTAATTTCATCGTGAGAAATATCTTACAGTGAATGGCTTTCCACTCTAAATGAGAACCATTGTGTGGATATTAAAAACAATGTTACTCATCCTATTTACACTATATTTTAAAATATTTACATGTTATGTTTAATTATTTTTTTCTTATATCTAAGTTTCATAATCAAAATTAATCCAACCAAATTTAAACAGTATCTCATTTATATGTTCATAGAATATAAGGTCATCAAATATAAATAAGATCCATTGCACAGAGTATTAACAAGCTTGTTCTTCTTATGTTCACTATTTTTTAAATGAATTAATACATTGTTGAATTTTTTTGTTATAAGACATTACGTCCAACTAGTAATCTATTCAAAATTAATCCATGAGAAAAATATTAGAGTGGGTGGTTTCCCATTATAAGTGTGAACCATTGTGAGTTTAGTAAAAATATAAGTCTCTTGTTATTTTTACACTCATAATGATTGAAATAACTTACTTGCATTGTTGTATTTTTTTGTCATTAGATATAAGACCTAAGTTTTATATTCAAAATGAATCCATCTTGAGATATATTTTAGAGTGGGTGGCCTCCTACTCTAAATATGAATAGGTGTCCTAGTTTTTTTACATTCATTATCCTTTAATCATTCTTATATTCATATGTGTTATTAAGTTTATTTGTTATTTTTGTTTGAATTAGTTTTTATTTTATTTAGATTATGTTCATTATTAAAACATGTTTACTATGATAAGCTAATTTATTATATATTTTATTTAACTTTAATATTTTATAATTATTTGATTAAAGGAAAAAATGGCTCTTATTGGCTACACCTTGTATAAAGAGATATTATTCATAAATGACTCCATTGATTGGAAGAAAAGAGATGAAGAATGGTTTGTATAGATTTACTATCTAGATAATTACTATAATAATTTGTGGTTATTTCATTTAATATTAGGGACACATGAAGCCATTAGAATTATATTACGTATAAAATATATTTTTGGACATCTAATTGTCATTCTAGTGGAATATATAAATAACTTTAAACTTCCATGCTAAGTCATTCAAATAGAGTTACAGGTGGCATTGTATATAAAAAGTGGCATGGTTCATTCTACCATAAATTAAATGGATTCTTTTTATTCCTATGATTATGAAATATAACCTTATCTATATTTTGATAAATGTGGTGTAAAAAAAATATTCATAATATTTGTAAAGAGATTATGGTCATATTCAAAAAAAAACTATCAGTATATTTATTTTATCTATTGCTCACCACTTAAATATGAATAAGTAATTTGATAAATTAATATTTCATGTGAAAATATTTACTTCATGAGGAGGTAAAAGTTGGTTAGCCTAGAAAAAGATACTTCAATATCATAGTTTTATGAATTAAAACACTCAAAATGACAAAGAATTAATTTAAAATAGGTTGAAAAAGAGTTTTAAACTAGTGAATCTTCAAATACTTATAAGATTCAAAAAAATATTACAATATTGTAAATAAGTATTGTCACCTAATACCTTCTAAATATTAGTATCATTCTATTGATAGAGATAGTGTTGATCAACTGATTAAATCAATGTTATGTAACTTGATGCATGTTCAAATGAATGCAATATTTTTACCTTTAAGAAAAACTAGTGAAATATAAATATAGAGTTCGATAAAGACTTCCATAACCTAGAGACTCACTTTTATAGTATTGATGAAGAACATATTATCGAAGGATTAAAATTTATCTTAGAAAACCATAGTTTTGTGTTTATACATTATATAATTAAACATAGTTTTGAACGTATTCTATTAATTAAAAAAAAAAACTTAGTATATAATTAAAAAATTTAAACAACATAACATGGAAAATAAGATATGGCTTCACATAAAATTTATCGATCAGTTATACAAAGCAAGGTCAATCTAGATCATAGAGAGAAGACCACAACAACCTAGTTCATAGTATGAAAATTTTAAAAATTAGAAGGTGTTTAATATTTATAATTGAATTTAAATAGCATTGTAAATTTATTTCAAAAATATTTTTGACCGTTTGTTTTCATATTGTGAATTAGGCTTTTAGAAAATAAATTTTATATATTTTTAGAAACAAAAAATAGATAGCTTGAATGATAATTGTTATTTCTCCTCTTTAGAAATGATATATAAGAAAAATTATCATATTTATTAAACTCTATATAAATGGTGGGCTTGTATGTTATCCAAAAAATTATTGTGATCTAGATTTTAAACTAAATTCTCTTAACAATCTAACCAAAAAAAATAGAAGAACAAAGGAAATGTCTTTGAAATAGTTATCCATACTTTTAGATAATATTTTAAATGGGGAAAGTTGACTAAGAACATCACTTAATCTTTGTGTCAAAGTAGACAAATTATTATAAAATAATAAAATAAGATAGAATTACAAAGAAAAAAATTATAGAGTATTTCAAATCAGGGATGCCATAAGAGCTTGTTTTGATAGGGTGCACTGCATTTAATGTTATAGAAAAATTTGATATTCATAAAAACTACTTTTGTTAACTTTGTCAATAGTTTGGATCTTGGAAAGGAAATTGTAAAATCAAAAATATTACAGTGAGGAAGGATAAATAAATAAATGAAAAAAAAACAATGTCAAAGGATACTAAAACTTTTCTGGGATTGCATATATCTTCTTTCACTACTATCACATGGGAAAGGGATAAACATACGTACAATTTCACATGCCAAAAAAAATTTCCTTTCAATTGAGCATAACTTTGACAAGATTAAAAGAACATCTCCCTCTCCTTAGTTTTAAAGTGGTTATTGTCAATTTTTGTAATGTCATAATAAAAATTACATAAATTGATATCAAATATCTATTCTCTTGCATTGGTTCTAGTACAATAGTTTATGTTCGTATCTTTCTTATCCCAATGGTTGAAGCACATTTATTTCTTAAAATTTCTTACATTTACATGGAAAAAGTTAAAAATATGACTGAAAGCATTTTTGAAGGATGACACAAAATTCTAAATGACAAAGGTGGGTTTTAGGGATTCTTTATAATTTATAGAAAATATAGAATTCACAGCAAAAATAGCATTATTGGGGAAGAAATAGACATATAAATTGACTTATCATATATAGAGCCCTTGGATATTTTGTGCCTAAAAAATATTGAGATTTAATTATCAAAGCATTCATTTATGTTTGAGAGATTAGTGCATTTTTTAAAGCACATGATTAATAGATATAATATAAATCTATTCTATATTATGATTCTTTTGATGGGGTAAATGTATTATAATATACAATAAATTTTAAAAGAGCTTCAGTAATATACATAGTTGAAAATATAAATTAATAGATGGTGTTAAAAATTTACTATGAATTTCTAATTGTGAACTACGGTGCATCACTATAACTAAATGAATATTAATCTTATAAGATAGTCCCACATATTTATATTATCAATAAATAAATAAATGTTGTTTGATTATTTATTATAATTGATTGAGCCATTACAATCAAATATTTTTGTAAATAAATAAATAGACGTAAACACAATATCAAACCTAACAGAAATAAGTATCTCCATTGAACAACATGATAACCCAGCTTAAGACCCAAAATATCTTCAAAATGTTATGCAGTAGGTGGTGATGGACACAACTTATACATTCAAAGAAACACCATCAATCGTCACTTTTATCTCCTAATTAAGTATTTAAAATTAATTACCACTTATCAATTTTTTGTTACTTTCTTATCATAATTAGTTTAAATTTTATACATTTGGTTTTAAATATATTCATATAAACTATACTTAGAATCTTAAATATAAAATTGTTTGATTATTATATTTTCAATTTTTTCAAACCTCAATATTATAAGTTTATGCAATGGCTCCCAAACAAACTTTTTTGTTTTCAATTTAGATGGGTTGGTAATATATAAAATTAATTAAAAAATAATAAACCCTCCAAATAAATAATTAGCACTTTTAAATAAGAGGAATGCTGACCCATTTTTTAACTATTGCATCTGTGTAATTTCAAGTTACATTTTTCACTTTGTCTGATATAGATAACGAATTAGAAAAAATGCAACAAAATTACAAGAATATAAAGCTAAGGATCATCCTCCATTTTTTTAGGGTGTAGAGCATTGTGATAAAAATATGAAACTTGCATTAATAATTAGATGCAATTAAGTATATACTTAATTTTATTATAAGATTGTAAATAGTATTAAATAGTTGATTATGTCAAGAAATGTGTTATTGGAGATAATTTTATTATATCCATGAAGGTCACTCAAGGTCAATAATTCAAAAAATAAAAATGGTTGATGATATTGTTTACACAACTAAACTTAATTGAGAATTAAGAGGATATGATAAATTTTCTAAAACATCTTATCCTATCTGTAAATTATTATTCTCATATAAGTAATGATTAAAATTTTATAAAATATGATAGATAAATTAAATTTGTAATATTTAATTAACAATTAATTTTTTTTAAATGTGTTTCACTAAAATTGCATACACTATTAACTACCAATTGGATATTTCCATTCTATACCACTATGACTAGAATGTTAATTTATACATCTATGACTAGAATGTTACTTGAAAATTAAATTTTATTTCAAATTACCTTACTATTTTTATTTATAATGTTAATTACCAATGATGTTTCTCTAATATTGTTTGTGTGAATATTGAATTTTTTAATGACAAACATATAACAATAAGTTTATATGGATTTGTTTAGATTTTCAATTTTTCATACATAAAATCATAAAATTGTTATTAGAGACATTAAAGATTACTCATCTAATTCAAAATTTATGTTTAGAGATATTTTTTTTTGTTCAGTTGGATCTTTGCTACAATGGTGTTTATTTAAATATTATTACTTATTTGATTATATATATGTTAAACTCACATTATTTTGAATAATATTTTTTACTTAATTAAAAATATATTTTGAATAAAATACAATCATTCTATTATGTGTTTGATTGGATCTTGTTGTAATGGTGTTGTTTTTTTATTACTATTGTTTGTTTGATTAGATATATGTTGCACAGAAGTTCTTTTGAATATTAATACTTAATTGATAAATATTCTTAATAAAATACAATCATGGCATTACAAGTTGTTAAAATTCAATATTTACTTACCCAATTCAATTTTTATATTTAGAGATATTATTATGTTTAAGATAACAATTTTATTTTATTGTTTCAAATAAATTTATCCTTAAATATTATAGTTTATTACACTAAGATTAAAAAATATTTTTCTCTCGTATTGTATTATCTCATTCTAGTTAGAATAAAATTATTGGTGGTAGGAGTGGAAGGATTATTATTTGGAGTTATAGGGATTACAAAGTTTAGATTGCCAAGTAGGAAATCTGAATTTTTTAATTCATTTTACATATATTTCTACTACATGTTTAGTCATGGTTTATTAAAGATTACAAAAACACATTTTGTTTTTAATAAGATCAACAGAAAAAAGGGTCTTAAACCCTATACAAAATAGCCCTCAGGGCAAAAAAGCTTCAAACGAGCCAAAAAAAGTACATTACTAGTACTTGAATAGCAAAAAAAATTAAAAACACTAAAAGAAGAAAGAAAACAAGACTATTAAGGACTATTAATAGTCCCATAATTGGACAAAAACTTGACCATATCCTTGTAATGACCGAGGCTTTCAACCTCCACATCCCTGACCTTGTCATCAAAGTCTTTGATAGTAGCAACCATTGAAGTCATGCAGTGAAGAGCCTTGGTAGCAAATTCTGCCATCACCCACCATTTCTTCTACATCTTATCCATCTTAGCTTTGAATTCCACAATTTCATTAGCAGTATTAACACATAATGAGTAGTTTCCCTTCTTCTTACCATGGGCTTCAATAGCAACCTACTCCATCTCCTCCAAGCTATATTTGTTTAATTCATCAAAATGGCTTGCTCCTTCCTCATCATAAATAGATTCAGTAGCTGTTTCATCTTCTCCCTCCCCTGTAGAATCCTAATAATACTCAGAGTCATCAAAATTTTCAATCCCCTTGGGGTGAATGGATAGGATTCCAATAATATGGTTGGATTTGTGAACTTTTATTTCACCAAGCTTCTCAGCATCACCCCCATGATCATCCTATATCATTTGGGGCTAGGGTTTAAATATTTGACTAGCTCCTCAACCCATCCAGAGTCTTCCTTCTTAGTTATAGCCTTATTAGACACTTTTCCCTCATCCTCCCTAACATTTCATTCCCTTTTAGTGGGCACCATCCTATCCACCTCAATCTCCTGGATAGGGGTCACAAGTTTTCCATTGGCTTTCTTCAAAGATTTTAGTTTAAAATCAGAGGTTGGGGTTCCAATAGGAATATTACATTCCTCAATCCTGAGGCCCCCTTTTAGAGTTTTAGAGGAACTTTTGGGAGTTCCAATGGATTTCCTATTTTTACCTTTGATAGTAGGAGATAGAGTCAATGAGTTATCCTTCAGCAAATAGACTTTAATATGTTTTGATGGGCACAAGGCCAAATAGAAGTGGTACAACCTCAAAATGAGTCCTTGGTGAATGGGAATGAGGGGGTGTTTTTAGCATGGGATTCCTTGGCATGATTAATAGAGTTTTTTAGAGAGGATAACAAGAAGGGAAAACTGATCTCCATTCTATTTCTAAAATGATTGAGCAAGGAAAAATGATAATGATAAAATACCTTAAATCTACCCTCAAGAATGAAGTATTTCATAATCATGAGGTAAATTTTCCCCCACAGCTCTGGTAGCTTCTCCCTTTCAAACCCCCCATGAAGCTTCATAGAAAATTCTCCTTCTCTAGATAAAATTGCCATATTCTTTATATCTAACACCCTACTATGTCTACAATGCTTTCTACCTTTTATGGGGATCCCTGTGGCTTGCCCAATCACTTCCTCTAAGACTTCAAAACCAATTTCCTCCTAGAAAGACCTATCTAGAATCTTCCTCCCAAGACTCCATAACTTGGTGAGATAGATTCTCATCATGTCTATTCATAACATCAAATAAATAAGCCACATTTCCCTTTTGTATAATTAGTCAAACTGTAGGATCTTGGTGGAAGTCTTTAGGGGAGATCAACTCAATCTTAATAATGTTGCCATCCATTTTCAAACCCTAAAAATCATGCAGCCAAAGAAAAAGATTAAATGGAATGAAGGACCATTTAGAAATATACCTTATAGTATTAATAGGCCCCTTAAAATAATTCCACTAGCTCCCAAGCCATGAAAATCTAGAAATGATAGCGTAATAATTTTGGAGATTGGCATTACATTTGCCATCCTAGCTATCATCCTTGAAGAAGACCCACACTCACCACCTTAAGCAAAAATGATGATCACATGAGATGGGGATTATGGGGAAATGATTATTCTCATGCCATCATATCCTTTGATCATCATACCCAACCATCACATGCCATCTCAACCTCCTCTTTGTCCAACATGTCCACTTATTAACTTGATCAGTAGTCTTTTTTCTCCTCAACATTATTTCAAACTAGGTTGTCATCTAATGTGTTCGTCTACTAATGTCTTATCTACTTAAATTTCTAATAAGCCCTTCATTTATATAAGCCTTTATCATATCCCTCCCATACCCCATAGGCATCTTAATGATTCTCCTAGTTAGCTCCCTTCATTTCCTATCCTTAGTGCTGCTCCAATGAAATTGGAAAATTAAAATCCTATTCCCACCATACTGAGTTTTAAATTCAAAAGTTATAGACTCCTCAACAAACTTATTGCCTTGCCATCATAAATGGACACCTCTACTAATCTAGAGAGTGCTAATGACAAGGACCCTGTAACAACTAATTTTTACATGTGTTTCCATCCTTATTAATAAGATTTTGAATCTCAAGAGGCAACCTGGACACAAGCCTCCAACACCACCAACCACTATTGTTATTTCTCAAATTCACCATAACATATGTGATAGCAATACCTTCCTTATATATATGAGAAATCTTATAATCCTCTAAAGCATTGAGAAATAATTGAATGCCACTAATAACATCCATCAATTTCCAACCTATACTTGTAGATCCTGAGGCAACATTCACTATAAGTTGTGAATCCCCTTCTACATGAAGATGTCAAATGTTTAAGGAAATAACAAGTTTAATACCCCACGTATTTATTTTATTCATTATATTAACTTATGCTATGAGTCCCCTTCCACATTTTTTATTAGGTTATGATTTAATTATATTAACTTAAGAGTGCTTAATTATTTTATTCATCAATTTCACTAGCTACAAAATGTTGAATTTATTTTTACTTAGGATATATTGCATTGCGAGATAGGTGATAGATTTTTAAGATCAAATAAATTAAATATTGTGTTAATATACATTAAAAACATATTATTGGTTTTAAAAAATACAACCATGTTTATGGAATATAAAATATATTAGATATTTGATGCTTTCACAATCCATCAAGGTTTGATTGAATGTATTTTTGGAATGTGGTGTGAGTTTTCCATGCTCAATGTTTCAAATTAACATTCACAATCTAACATATCTATTAATTTATATTGATGATGGATTTGGATTTTGATCTCAAATGTCAAGTGGGAAAAACTCTCACATAATATTCTAAAAAATTATTTAATCAAAATATATATATTGTTCATAGATGAGAAAACGTGTTATAATTGTAACAAACAAAATTCCATTTGCTTTGAATTGCCTTTATGTTGGAAATTTGATGGCATGTTGTATTTTGATAGAATAATATTCAAATATTTATCTACATGGTTAGAGCATTTGAGACTGAACACAAACATGGGTCGCTCTATAAAAATATATAACCAAACTAATAATGATTTTGATTGAGTTTCTTTGCTTTAAGGAAATCTATAATAACAAAATCAAATTGAATAAGTTATGTTGCACTATTTTAGATTTTATTTATTAGATTTTACTTTGTTTTATTTTTTGCAATAACTTATATAAACAAGTGATTTTGTATAAAATTCATATTTAAATATAACTTTTTTATTGATCATCACTTTTGATGGGAACTATGAACCAGTCTGAGACATATATGAGGCCCAGACCCCTAGATGAGTACTAGATCAATATCTAATAGGTTTGAATACATCACATATGATCACAATCAGTCTCGTGATTACCATATTTATAGCTAATAATTTTTAAATACACAACATACGGTCACAATCGGCCTCACATGCCTAACAAGACTTAAACTTAGGTGGGAATGAAAACATCCAATCCACTTTACCAACTCACGCACATCTCATTATTATATTTAAATAAAATTATTATGTCATTATATTATATCTAATTATTACTTTATTTTGCTACAATAATCTTTATATAAAAATTATTGTAACAACCTAATTTTATTTTTCATGCTAAAGTAACATATTATTTTGTATTTATTACTAAGTAACATATATAAATAAGTGATATTGGTTATAAATTTTTTTGACTGACATTGATCTTGGATATTCAAAATAATTAATTTGATAACATCATTATTTGATATTTATATGGAGTTAATCTCAATGCCTTCAATTTAAAAAAAATTATTATCTATAGATTACAAAATACATCGATCAACTTTGATTTTGTTTAACTTGAAGTGTGTTTTAATTCATACAAATCATTAAAAATAAATCATTATAAAGAATATTGACATAGCAGGGGATATGAGGCTTAAAACAAAATGCTACTTCCTGCAACCAAATTTAAAGGATTTATTCTATATATGTTTATTTATATTCAAAATTGGAGTATGGACATTGCTAATTCCAAAAATGTAAAAAAAATTAATGATCTCATTGCTTCAAGAAACAACATTGAAATGAAATAATTTTTGACTTTATATATACCCAAAAATAATGTGGATCATTTCACTGAGATTATTATAAAGGTTTTGAAAACTATGTAATATTTTACAAATTAGTATAGTTAGTTTAGAAACGTAGTAGGGGTCTATACAATGAAATCAATATAATACTAATTGATGACTCTTACAAGAAAAAAATAATAATGATAAGTGTAATTATATCATTTAAAGGATATTTAATAATTGTTTCTATAAAGACAAGTATTTATTTCATATATTATGGTCGATGTTGTTATGTTTACAAGATGTCATAAATATAAGGAAAGTAGTAAATAGATTACATTGAGTGTTCAGTAAAAAAATTATTTGTGATATTTATATTTTATGGTATGAAAAAAATAATATATCCACTATTTTACGTAAATTATTTTAAATTAATTAGATATTTCATTGATTATATGTATAATAATTTTGATGTTTAAATTGTTACGTGGATTTATTATCTTGAATTCACTATGTTAAATGTTATAAAGATACATGTGTGATAAATTCACCACACCAACTTATGTATGGATGTTTTTGATATTTTTTATGCACTTATATTTTTCATAATTTATTCACACTAAATGTTATATGCATGTTTGTGATATTTTACTTTCACTTACATAAATAAATAACAAATAAAATTTTGTGATAAATATATTGCAATTTATCATGGTCAATTTTTAATTGATTTCATTAACATAAAACATTAAATTTTGACATGTTTTGTATTAAAATATTGAATTGATTCAACAAATTAAAATTCAAGAATTACATCAAAATAAAGTATTAATTACTGTCATGATTTGCAACAAAAATATTGAATTTGTTAAACAAAGTTAAATTCAATGAATAATTGTTTAACACTTAATTTTAATAGCCTTAAAATTGGAATCCAAAAATATGATATCTAATACCGAAAAAATATTAAATTAGAATCCAAAAAATATGATATATATTACCAAAAAACATTAAATTAGAATGTCATAATAAAAAAATAGAATTCCTATCCTATAAATTATATTATAAAATCCAATAAAAATAGTTTTGAATTTTAATTTAGACTAGTATATGTCTGGATTTAATGAAATGTTGGTTATATGTTGTGCAACATTATGAAGTGCATACATTTTTTGAAGTTTTTATGATAGTAACTATATATTGAAGTACATTTAAATTTCCTTGAAGGGATGCATTTCAAAACATATGTCAATTATTTTTCTTTCTCATAAATATTCCTCATATTTTTCTCTTTTTCCATGTAAATGAATTGGTTTTGTTAGTTATATTTAAATTGGGATTTTTCTTAATATTTATTTCCATGAATATCATTTTTTTAATTTGCAATGTTCTCTTTCAGAGTATTGATTTCAACATAATGGGTGAAACTTTAACAAAACATTCTATTTGTTGCTTACTCGGAAGTGACATTGAAATCAAACCCTTTGACTAAATATTAAATATTTACCTTATTCGATCACTTTTAATTATTACCATACAACATCATGTTTTCATTTTTGATGGGTTTCACTTCCAACCAACCATTTTTTCTACAAAATTCAATGTTCACATTGTGTGGATGAATTTCAAGAAGGATCTAATGTACAACTTAACAAATTTGTATGTACGTCAGTCGAAGATGAGATGTAAGTTGAGGTTGTTTTCCCCATGTTACTCACAAATAACATTGTGTTTTTGGATTTACTATTTCATATTCAATTGATTTATTTTCATAATTAACAATTCTCATTTGGACCTACAAATTATTGACTCCAAACATGATAAGATCATAAAACCACTACATAGATCAATGAAATATAATAATTAATTGTAGTTAGGCTCATCATCAATTGATACATCTTTGAATAACCAAAATTATGTACCAACACTTCTTGTTATGCCTACCATATAAAAATATATATCTTGAACTATTTTACTTATCAAAGAGTTAACTGATAGAAAAAACATTTGGTCGGGAAAGGGAAGAGTGCTTACAAAAAAATTCCTTTGAGATCAAGATAATTAAAAAAACATGGAAGATTTTTTGTATTAGATTTTTTTGCAAATGATGGGGGGTATTATGTTTAAAATGTTTCAATGAGGTTGCAAAAAAAAATTATAACCCAATTAAAAATGGAAAAATTATGTGTTGCCTAATGAAAGGGTTAGAGAAGCATATAATTATTCAATCATTTTAATAATCCATGGAAAATGATTTTACAATTGTCAAAAAAATAAAAATAAAATTATGAAGAGATTGAAATCATATTGGTTCATCAGTTCCATTTCAATAACATAAGCAATACCCCACAAAGAATGTAAATACCTATGGTGGACATTATTGGTGGTGTAATGTCACTCTCTCCTTATTATAGTGTACATCATAGAAATGGATCTGAAGCTACAAAGATAGCATTTCATATCAAACTATGTCATGAATAACGTTCATGTGACATTGCGGGGTGTGTGTTTCGATACTTTCATTTCAAAACTAGGTAAACTTATTTGTGAATCAAACATTGTTATTCTTGCAATAAAAACATCCCAAACATGAGATTATGATGGAACTAAATTTAACGTTAAATTCTTTTTCAAGCTTTCGATAATGGAGATAGAAAACATGTACACTTGGATTACATTTGAAAAAAATATAATGTTCTTTTTCCTTTGCTAATAATAAAACACAGTTTGACTATTAAATCAACATTATTTAAAAATATTTTCATGGAAATTAAGAAAAAAAATAGAATTGGATTTAATATAAGAAACTATGACAAAGGTCCTCATGGAAAATTTGTTTTAATTTGTTTGTTTAATTATGGTGGGTAATAGGCATTGCAATAAAAATGTAGTAAAAAAGTATGTTCTACTTGGTAGGTGGGTGATAGAATTGCAATAAAAAAGTGAAAAAAAGGTTCTACCTAGTATGTCTCTAAGTTTAATATGAATATACTCAAATGTGATTACAGGTATACTCTTTGTCTTGAAATAAGAGATACAACTAGAAAACTATATCCAGTGGTTGCCTTTGATGAAATTACATAATCAATTATGGGAATTAGAGAAAATGATTTTTAGTATTTTATTGTGGATGATGAGGTAACTCAAGAAATCATCGATCATGTTGTTGGTCAATATTTTTTTTTTATTCATGACATGAAATGGGATAGAGAGAATACATTTTAGTGTTTCAAGTTTTGGATCAAATACAATCTAATTTCTAATTGAGAAAAGAAAATTTCTAAGAAATCCCATGAGATCAATGGGAAGTGATAGAATGAGAATTGAACCCTCTAGTTGTGAAATATTTAGACATAATTCTACATTTTGTCCTACCTTTTATCAAGGAGGTCTAGAAAATTTTATGGACAGAATCAAGGGGTATGATCTAGTTTTCTCTCGAGAATTTGAAAAATCTTGAAAAGTTATGAAAGTCATAGTTAGAATATTGAGCTTTGATGTCTCTAAGGAGAGTATAATTGTGGCTGTAGGGTTTGCCATGGAAGAAATGAAATTATATAAATCTTACAAGTCTAAGGAAGAAGATATTAAAGTGTTTCTTAAAATCAAGGAGAATTTAACAAATTTTAGGTGGGATATCTTTAAAAACTCTTATGAGGCCTTTGAGTGAATTGTCACTCCAAATTATAAAATATATCACACTTGAAGGGAGACTTAAATGGGTTTTATCCTATCACTTCACTCTATTCAATAACTTTAGACTCAAGAATTTAGTACGTATTGAATTTTACTTATGTATATTGAAAATTTTGTAATGGATGTTCAACTTGGTAAGGCAAAAGTTCCCTTATATTAAGATTTCATTTTCCTATTATTTCAAATATCCAAATCCCATTTTGTTAAATCTACACCAACTTCAAATGATAATTTAATATATTTGGGTTATTCTAGTTTAGATTTCTCAAGTCTAATCAATGCTAAATTATGGAAAGATATTCAAAAACCTAAATTTGTGGTTATTAGAGTTCCCCTTGTGAAGGAGTCCTCATAATGAGAGATAGGGGAAGATAAGATTAGGAGGCATAAAATATTATTTTGGGGATGATTTTGGAGAAGAAGAACATCTAAGATATGAAATAGATAATGATGCTCATGATTTTCCATATCTTAGTGAGGATAAAGTCAGGATCAGACGTAACATTCTAGAGGAAAAGGTGATGGGAAGCATTCTTCTTTGAATGGTAAGACAACTCAATAGACAGAGAATTTTAATTACCTAGAATGGATTTTATTGAAAAGGTGAAGAATGGTCAATTTGGATTAAAAAAACTTCAAAAGAAGAGAAAATAGAGGATAATTCTAAGGATAAGGTAGCATAAGTTCCTTATGAAAATTTGCATAATAGGATTGGTCTTCTATAAAATGATTTTCATCTCCAAAAAAGCATTATAAGATGGTTCATTACATGAAATGAGAGGTTAAGGACTAAGATTGATCTGTTACACCAATACCCCGATGGTGATCAACCCAACCCTGACATCAAGATTCATTTGAACAAAAATATTTGGACACTAACATGTAGTATTTGTGAAATTAAGAATGAGGTGACTAACTTAAAAGAGAAAATGATTTAGATGAAAATGGATCATAAATATCTTAATAAAACATTAATGAAGGTGTTAAAGGTTAGCATATTTGCTATTAAAAATTATGTTGCCATTTTCACTATGTTATGGGAATGTTTAAAGAAGACAAAAGGGATCTTAAAAGAGAGAAGATCAAGGAAAATAATTAAAAGTCAAAGTAAAGGTAAGGAGATAAATGATAATTATATGGATCTAGAAATAGTAAAAGAACACATGATTTTTTTTAAATAAGAATGTAAGGCATCAAAAAAATTTAATGGCCTTTGCTCATGTCAATCTTAACTGTGCTTGAAATATCTTCTTTATTTTCGTTGGATGTTTGTTGTTTTTATTGTATGTTTGTAGGTTTGTTATACCTTAGGATATAGTATAACCTAGTTTTGAGTGTTGCTTTTGTTTCTTAGATTTTATTGTTATATTTATAGATCTTTTTTATAAAAAGGTTTGGGCCTTTCAAGAACCCATTTTTACCCATAAATCAAAAAAATCATAATATTAATCCAAAAATAAAATTAAAATGGTAAAGAGCAAGTTAAAACATTTTTAATTTGAAGAAACTAGAAAAATAAGTATCCACATATTAACATGTATTTGTTTGAATTGTTGTTACCTTTTTTTGATGTACCTTGTTATATACATAATTCTCTACAGATAAGTTATTATATATTATTTACTATACTTAATGATTTTTAAAAGAATTGCTCTTTCTTTATTATAATGATAAACTCTAACAAATGTTACATTTTTGTATTCATATTTTCATAGTATAGTCTATAATCATATTATGTTTTAAGAGTATTTGTGTGTTTAGATTTAAATAAATTTGTTAAATGGTTAACAATTTTTTTAATCTTCACTTTGAAATTTTGAATTCTAAAAATAAATAGAAAATTACTTTTCAAATGAAAATTTATAAATCTAATTACTTTTATTATGTGTTTGTTCATATGGATTCATTCATAAACATCATTTTAATAAATTTATTTACTTATATCTACATACTTTTGTATACATAAAATATTGTATATTGCTTACTATAATTAGAAATTTTCAAAATTATTGCCCTTTGTTTTATTATACTTCTAATATATAATGAAAGTTATATTTTATATTATTATCTTTGTTATGCAACCTGTGATTATTTCATGTTTTAAAAGAATATTTTTGTTTCTTAATTTATGGAACTTTGATTAATGGTTAACATTTGTTTTTTTAAATGTTTTCTTTGCACATTTAAGTTTTTGATATAATTTCAAATTTCATTTTTTAAATGCAAATGAGTAAATTCAATTTCTATTATTATCATATGTCAATAAAATTAATACTTAAATTCTTTCCTTTGAAGATATATATTTTGGGATTTTTAACTTGTTAATATATTTTTACACACGTTTTATTAATGTAAAAATTTAAAATAAATAATTAATATTGATTGTTGTGTTTTAAACTAAATACTTGATATTGATTGATGTGTTTTATATCCTACATCATTCTTATTTATTTATTTATTATTTAAATTAAACCTACAAAACTATGTTCCCAAAAATAAAGAAAAATGGCACAGATATTACACACATAATAAAAATCATATAAAAGAACAACATTGTTAGTACAAAATCCATAAATATATCTTAAATAAACACAAAATGGAAATGAAACATCATTTGAATAGCCATTTACATTTGAATAATGCAAATCAATAAAAACTTCTAGCACAATCAACACAAACATACCCAATTGCAATCCACTACTATTCAATGTATTTTCCAAGATATGTGTAATCCTTCAACAAATATCGAACCTTTGCCTTGAAAATTTATGTAGGGAAAATTTCAAACCACTCATAAAGAAACCTTAACTACAAATCAATTATTTTTTGATACATATGAATCTTCAATGTCTCAAACATTCAAAACTTTATCAAAATATAAGCATACCAATTCTCCATTACCCACTATTAAAATAAATATGTACACATCACTTGATGATAACCACTATAATTTTAACTTTTTAAATACACATAAGTGATTTGTGAAAGGATAAATATTTATAATTTTTTCAAACATGTTCTATATCCATATAAAATTATCCATACATGAAGACTAAAATATCAAATGGGGTCTTCATTTTATAAATATATTCTGAATGAGATGGTTATCATTTATCCAAATCAAATAATAAGGACCCTCAAGATCAGCTTGTAGTTTTATAAGTACTTACTCAAGTTGAAGAAATATATATAACAAGATTAAATACAATTTTGTAGGTAAAACATGTATGTGAAGGCCAATACAAATACAACGAACATCCCATTAGCTTCCCATGTGACATTAGTGTGATTATAAAATATATTTCATGGAAAATTGACCAATTAGATATAATGTTGGTCAAAATATAGGGTCCTCAACAAAAATTCTATGATTTCTATGCTAACAAATCACATCTTCAGAGCCTTGAAATAAAAAATAACACATGATTCATTCTACAAGGTTGTGTTTCTTGATGAAAGTCTATGATGTGTTCATAAATTTACACAATAAAACTTGATTAATTTTATTCAATGAATTAAATAGATAAAATATAAATACTACCTATGTTGTACTAACTCCAAAGATCCCCCCCTAGTGTAAACATAGGGAAATGAACCACACCACATGTACTAGAAATAAACATGTATGTTAACACATATACATTTGTTCACATTTTGACCAAATATGTAATATTCATCTAGTGATAATCTACATATGAAAACACAATTGTTTATGCTTTCACTTGTAGTGATTTCTCAGCTTCTCACCGATATATCATTTACATCTCTACTTCTAGTGATAATCTACATATGTAAACACAATTGGTCAAACTTTCACTTCCATTGAGTGTTGGGATTATCAATGGCATATCACTTCTAAAGTACTCTTAGAGAGTGTTGGGCTTCTTACTAACACAACATGGAATGCATGCATCTATTTACATTGAGTGATGAAATTCTCATTGGATTTTGTATTTACAAACTCTATCCTTGATCATTACCACCTGATCATGAATAGCATAAAAAATATCCACTGTACTGATTACCATTTTCATCATTAGTTGATTTTGAGTAGACATTTTTTCCACATGTGTCGAAGGAAGTGGATTTCACCTGATACTGTGTTCATTACAAGGATATTTCTTTTATAATTAGTAAAATGGTGGGTTTAAAAAAGACATATGCCCTTGTACAAAACCGATAAAAGATAAATCATGACAACACCAAGAATGAGAAATAAATAAAGGACATGCCCAAAAAATAGCATTGGCCTACCAAGAACAGAAATAATAGCAAAGAATCATCACTCGATCACTAGAACATTAGAAAAGGGGCCATAGACACAACAACAAAAAATAAAAACTATTCACTAGTAAGATCATATAGGCCCACTAAGGCCTCCCACTCTTCCATCATAGTTTGAAGTTGATTCTCAAAAAACACCTCCTCGGTCTCCTCTACATTTTCAACCTATTTCTTCTCCCCCTAGTTATTTTATTGGGACCATCCTAGGAATCACATTCCTTCCTATTTTTAATCCTTTTTGTAGTGTTTTAATGTTGGAGGCACAATTATTAATGGTGGTTCTAAATTTAATTATGACTTGATCCAAGTTACCTTTGATATTTTATAATTCTTGCTCTAAACTTTCTAATTTTATACCCAATTTGGTAATGTCCTCTCCTATCTAGCATATACCCTGAAAATGGTCCTATTGGTTGATGTCATGTTGGGCCTCTATCTAATTAGTGGCCTTCTCTCTTTCCACCTGTATTTATGTCTCTTTGAAATCTTTCATCTATTTCCTTCTCTTAATGAATAAGCCTTTCATTATACCCATTTTCAAGTTGAGATCCTTTTCCACATTAGTGATCCTTGAAAGCTAGTTTCCCTCCATTATAGTGTCCTCCATCCTTTTTGGGCTAAGAATGGAGCCACCAAATGAAGTATTATCATAATCCAAATTTATGTCACTAAAGTGATAGGGATGGAAATAAACTAAGGGATCAAGATTATCATCATGGATCTCGATGATGTTCACTTTTGATTACCTAGAGGGCTGATCTCTAAACTGAAAATGCAAGTGTGGCAAATTCGAACAACTCAATTTTGCATTTAAAAGATCTTTCTATTTTTTGACTTTTTCTTTAAATTTTGAATAAAAAAATTAAAAACCAGATATAAAATAAAGATCAAAACCAAATAATAATCAGAGAAAATTCAAAGAATTCACCAGCAAATTGATAACGGAGCTCGGCTTCAATAGCCTACGTCTCCGGGTCCGTTCGAAGTGAGGATTGTTCTCATTAATTTTGTGCAACAAATGGCTTTCAAAATCAATACAAGTCTTCAATTCACCTTCTCTGATCTCTATTTGCCTATAAATATATCTCTCAGACCTAAAAATAATGGCCCAAGGCCATACAAAGCAAAAGCAAGGCTCTAACCTTCTTAATTCTCCTTACATAGTTGACTTTTTGTGTCTATTCAAGTAGAAATTAGTCCCTTTTATAACACTTCGACCTCCGTGGCTAAAGTGGTCAAGGCATTAACCTTTTAGGCAGCAGGTCAAAGGTTTAAAATTGCCTCCCACCTTTCTAGGCACTTGGGAAGAGTGAAAAGGTCAGCCTTCCTTCTTTCTAGGCGCTTAGCATGAGATTTGAAAGTTTTTCCTTCCTTTTTTGCCATCTTTGACTTGTCTTTATCCCACATGCGTTAGGTATGATAGTTTTAATGTTTAAAATATCCAAGTTTTTTCTTTTTCAAATGCCTAAGGCTTAGGTGCCAACTTAGGCTGCGCTTTGACTTGGTTAATGCATGTTTGGTGGAGTGACGTGGTGGGTGATGTGGCAGTTTGGCCTTTGGCGCCTTTAAACATTTGAAAATTTCAAATAACATGTGAATAAAAAAAACCAAACCAAATTTATTTTTTTTCACCTAATTATTTACCACGTGTCAAATGGCTATTGGTCCACTTGGCATATTTCCACAGTGCCACGTCACTTTCGACACCCCATTTTTTACCTGTCACAAGATTTCTTCAACTGGTTATATCTTGAGCATCTGGACTCCGTTTTTCAAACCACAAAAAGTGATAGAAAGATCTCGACAAATTCTATGATGTGTAAATTATTTGAATAGAATTTAAAGACTTTGAAAAATGGAACGGTACATGGATCCACCTGGATCATTCCTCCCCACTGGGAACTTTTGGACCTCTGAAAGTTGAAATTAATTGGTAATGAGGTGAGGATATTTTTCCCTCACCTTTATGACTTCCATCCATTTGGCCTTACTTGGGTGCATCCCTTTGAGACCAACACAAAGATATTCAACATTACCTCTTCACGAAGTCCGCATATTCTTGCCAAGTATAGTATCTTCCTAAAATTATGTTATATATTCAGGAGAAAAATCATCAACGAAAGGAATGGATACACTTTCATCATGATCAATTATCATTTGAGGCTCATACAATTTCATATTTTCCACATTTACAACTGAATAAATCTTCATGTAAGATGGTAAATCTAATCAGAAAGCATTTGTGCCAATTTTTTTCGTTATCCAAAAAGGACCATACCGGATTGGTTTCAAATTTTTACCTTCACCTGTCAGTCTTTCCTTACTAATGTGAAGCCATACCATATCACCTACAACAAATTGGTGATCAATACGATGTTTGTCATGCCTGGCTTTGTACTTGGCTTGACTTTTCTCTAATTGAGTACGAACAGTCTGATGTATGTGTTGTATTTGTTCAATGAACTTCTTGGCTCGAATGGCTTCTTTTGGTTCACCAATAGCTATATCCTGTCCATAACAAACATCTAGAGGAGATTTAGGCAAGTATCCATAACAAACTTCAAATGGAGATTTCATAGTAGAAAAATGAAGTGCCCGGTTATATGCATGATGTATTTAACACAATTGTTCATTCCATAACTTTGAATTTTTATTGCTATAACCCCTAAGAAAATGTACCATAGTGCGGTTCACAACCTCTATTTGTCTGTTGGTTTGTGGATGAAATACAGTGCTCTTTTTTAATTTAGTGTCCATTAGTCCCCACAAAGTTGACCAAAACTCCCTAATAAATTGAGAATCCTGATCAAAAATAATTGAAGTAGGCAAACCAAAATGAACCCATACATGTTTAAAGAACAAATGTGTAGTGCCTTCGCCAGTAATTTGCTTAGTGCAAGGAATCAAAACAAACATTTTTCTAAATCTATCCACAACCACATATAGATAGTCATGTTTTCTTTGTGTCATAGGCAACCCCCCCACAAAATCCATGGAGATACTTTTCCAGGGGCGAGTAGGAACAGGTAGAGGAGTATAAAGTCCCAGTTTCCTGTTACTAGGTTTACTTGTGGCACAAAGAGTACATCCCTTTATATATTTAGTAACATTTTCTTACATACGAAGCCAATAACAATACATTTTCAAATGTGCAACCATTTTAGCAACTCTAAAATGACCAAAAATAATAGAAGTATGTGCTTCTCTAATCATGTGCACCCTCTCATTTTGAGGAATACATAGTTTACCCAAATGATACAAAAAATCATTGTGTACATGATAGTCCAATTCTTCTACTTGTCTACTACTCATCAAGTCTTTATAAACATCTTGAAAATTAAGATCATTCACATATTGTTCTTTATAACTTTCATGAGATAAAGAGCTATGTTGTAAAAGAATAGATGCAACAACCATAGGAGGCCTAGATAGCATATCTGCAACCTTATTTTGAATACCTTTTTTATACTTGATCACAAGATGAAATTGTTGTAAGAAACCCATCCAACGAAAATGTCTAGACTGTTGTAGTTTGGTTTGTGATTGGAGATACTGTAAGGGCTGATGATTTGTATGTATTATTGTTTCTTTTCCCATTAAGTAATGTTTCCATTTTTTAACACTTTGAACCAATGCATACAATTCCTTATCATAAGTTGGATATTTTCTTACTGCACTTGTAAAGGTTTCAGAATGATAACAAACTGGTTTCTTACCTTGCATTAAAGTAGCTCCCATAGCATACTCACTTGTATCCGTCTCGATCTCAAATGGTTGTTGTATATTAGGAAGTGTCAAGACTAGAGTAGTACTTATCTTTTCTTTCAAAGTGTCAAAGGCTTTTTGATGTTTTCCTCCCCACTGAAAGACCTATTTCACACTTGTCAAAGAATGCAAAGGTGATGCAATATATGAAAATTGAGCAATAAACTTTCGCCAAAACTGTACTGCACCAAGAAAACTTATAACCTCAGTTGTGTTAGTGGGTGTAGGCCAATTAACAATGACTGCCAATTTTTCAGGATCAAATTTCAATTTACCATGTCCTACAATGTAACCCAATTATATCAGTGAGGTCTTGCCAAATTCACATTTTGACATTTTTAGATAAAGTTTTTCTCTTCGTAATGCATCCATGACTTTCTTAATGTGCATCACATGCTCTTCCCATGACTTGCTGAAAATCAATATATCATCTAAGTAAACTATAACAAAGTCATCAAGGAACTGTCTAAAAACATCATTCATCAATCTCATGAATGTATTTGGGGCATTACACGACCCGAAGGGCATAACAAGCCATTCAAACAATCCCTATTTTGTTTTGAATGCGGTTTTCCACACATCACTTTCATTTATTCTTACTTGATGATATCCACTTCTCAAATCTAGCTTAGTGAAATAAATAGCATGTTTTAATTGATCCAAAAAATCATCTATACGAAGAAGAGGGTAACGATTCTTAATAGTAATTTTGTTTAAAGCATGAAAATCAACACACATTCACCAAGTGTCATCTTTCTTTGGCACCAAAATAATTGGTGAACCAACAAGAGATGAACTTGAATGAATAACACCTCTATCTAATAGATCCATTACCTATTTTTTGATTTTCTCATTTTCCACCACTGATAACCTGTACATGCCAATGTTAGGGAGAGGAGAATCATGCAATAGCTGAATTTCATGTTGAACTCCCCTTTTAGGGGGTAAGCCCTTAGGATCCTGAAATACATCATCGTAAGTAGAAATTATTTCAACCAATTCATTCTTGTGTCTAGGATCACACTTTTCCAAAGCTTAAAAATATTCTTTTTCCTTAGACTTAATCAACATGAGACAAAAATTCTTGCTTGAATTAACTACTCTTTTTATTTGCCCTGTTGTAACCAAGGAAAGACTTGTTCTAATGTGATGTGCTCTAACTATATATTCAATTCCATCCTTAACAAGCAAGTACTTATTCTCCTCTCTATAGAATATTGCTTTTATATCATAAAGATATGGGCTTCCCAAAACAATCCCACATATGTCCAATGGAACAACATCCAACTCAACCTCATCTACGAACTTGGATGTGATGGAAAACCTTAGCCTACAAGTTTGTGAGACTTGTAGCTTCGCATAGTCACACACCCAACCTAGTGGATAAGGCTTCGAATGGGGACTGGTTTGTAAGCCTAGCTTCTTAACAAGCTCTTCAGAAATTAAATTTGCTTGTGAACCACTATCAAATAGAGTGTCAATCTTAGTATGCTTTGAAACAACTCTAATGTGGAACAATTCATTTCTTTTCTTATCAACATGCACAAAATTATGTTTAGAAGAAGATGCATCATTTGAGACTTAGTGCTAGAAACTGAAAGAGAAAAATCATTATGTAATCCCATAGCCATTATCTTAGTTTCATCACCTGAATTTGAACCTAAGTCCTGAACTATAGCATTAGCCTTCTTTTCTTTCTTTTGATACCTCTTAGGCCTTAACTCAGGATGTAGTTTCCAACACTTAGACTCTTCATGATTTTTTTTGCAATGATTACAAAATGGTTTTCCTTCTTTTTTTTTAACAGTATAAGTGGATTTCTATTTACCCTTTCCTTATGAACTTTCCCCTTTGGATTGCTTAACATTAGATTGCTTACTTTTTAATTTAGGAAAAGATTCTTTTGATTGTTTTTCTCTAGCCTCTAAATGAGTGGCTTGAACACATACTGCATCTAAATTAGTGGGATTGAACATAATAATCATATGTCTTAAGTAACTATGCAACCCACCTATATATTTTAGCAGTGTTTCTTGTGTGTATAAAGGAACATTCAAAAGTAGAGCTTTTTTCCTAAATTCTTGTGTATAATCTTGAACACTTTGACCTTTTTCTTGTCTGAAACTTTGCCAATCCATCATGGCTTGTTGCATATAGCCTAAAGAATAGAATTGTTTTCTAAATTCTTCAATAAATTCATTTCAAGTAGAAATTGAGTTACCTTTTTGAAGCTCGGCTTCTTTCAACTTACTCTACCACCAAATGAGAGTTGTGCCTCCCATACAAAGAGTATCCAAATGAATTTTTGACTCATCCCCTACAATCTTTTGGACCCTACAATAAACTTCAATCTATTTGACCCAATTATCCAAATTTTTGACATTAACTTCACCATTAAACATTGATAATTCAAACTTAATATCCAATTTTAGTGAATGGAGAGATTCCACAATTTTTTTACCGTCATCCGATGAAGAAAGTTTTTTGGTTTCTTTACCTTTTGAATCTCGTGAATCACCTTCTTTTTCATTCTTGAATTTCCTTTGTTTGTCACAGTATAGTTCCTCAACCATGCTTCTCATGTCCATGAAAGCTCGGTGGAAAGCTTGTTCGGATTCCATCTCTTCTTTGGCCATCCTTGAAGCACGCTTTGAACCAATCTCTGGATTATACTCAACGAGTTTTCCTTCACCCTTTTGGGATTTAGACCTTATCAACATACACTAGCAATCATTTTTAAATAATAATCGCTTTGATACCAAAAATCTGATCTGTAAACTGAAAATGCAAGTGTGACAAATTTGAACAACTCACTTTTGCATTTAAAAGATCTTTCTATTTTTTGACTTTTTCTTTAAATTTTGAATAAAAAAATTAAAAACCAAATATAAAATGAATATTAGAACTAAATAATAATCATAAAAAATTCAAAGAATTCACCAACAAATTGATAACAGAGTTCGGCTTCAATAGCCTACGTCTCTGGGTCTGTTCGAAGTGAGAACTGTTCTCATTAATTTTGTGCAACAAATGGCTTACAAAATCAATACAATTCTTCAATTCACCTTCTCTAATCTCTATTTTCCTATAAATATATCTCTCAGACCTAAAAATAATAGCCCAAGGCCGTACAAAGCAAAAACAAGGCTCTAACCTTCTTAATTCTCCTTACATAGTCAGCTTTCTATGTCTATTCAAGTAGAAATTGGTCTCTTTTATAACACTTCGACCTCCATGGCTGAAGTGGTCAATGCATTAACCTTTTAAGCAACAAGTAAAAGGTTCAAAACTACCTCCCACGTTTTTATGTGCTTGAGAAGAGTGAAAAGGTTGGCCTTCCTTCTTTCTAGGCGCTTAGCATGAGATTTGAAAGTTTTTCCCTCCTTTTTTGGCACCTTTGACTTGTCTTTGTCCCACATGCGTTGGGTATGATAATTTTAATGTTTAAAATAGCCAAGTTTATTCATTTTCAAATGCCTAAGGCTTAGGTGCCAACTTAGCCTGCGCTTTGACTTGGTTAATGCATGTTTGGTGGAGTGACGTGGCAGGTGACGTGGCAGTTTGGCCTTTGGCACCTTTAAACATTTGAAAATTTCAAATAACATGTGAATAAAAAACACCCAACCAAATTTATTTTTTTGCACCTAATTATTTTGCCACGTGTCAAATGGCTATTGGTCCACTTGGCATATTTCCACAGTGCCACGTCACTTTCGACACCCCATTTTTTTTACCTGTCGCAAGATTTCTTCAACTGGCTATATCTTGAGCATCCGGACTCTATTTTTCAAACTGCAAAAAGTGATAAAAATCTCTCAACGAATTCTATAATGTTCAAATGATTTGAATAGAATTTGAAGACTTTGAAAAATGGAACAGTACATGGATCCACCTGGATCAAGGGCCCAACCTTCTCCTTCCACTTATCAAACTCAGGGAAAATGTCATTTTTCAAGGATGACATTGCTTTTTAGGGTGGTTCTATGCTCAATTATTTTTTATCCTTTGTCTAATTAGGAAATTAGATGGAACCATAAGGTTCTCCCCTCCCTTTACAGGGCTATTGGTATAAGGATAAATTTTGGACAATGGCACTAATATGACATTTATTTTAACAACAAAAGTCAACATTATTTTATTACACAAAAGACTGGAGTACTTATGCATGAAATGTCTATTGACCACCTTATAACATTACTTAAAAGATAATAAAACTATTTAAAAAACATTATAAACTGCTTTAACAAAGTAAGCACACA
Source organism: Torreya grandis (assembly GCA_037957365.1). NCBI lineage: Eukaryota > Viridiplantae > Streptophyta > Pinopsida > Cupressales > Taxaceae > Torreya > Torreya grandis. The sequence continues at coordinate 3,657,691 of JARHVA010000781.1, read as the reverse complement.
TACCACTATAAAAAAACACTAAAATATATATTTGAAACTTAAATTATCAATAATATATACATACTTTAAAAAGGTAATAACCTATACATAAAATATTAAATTAAATTACCTTAACAAAACAATAAACTAACTAAAATGCCATATCATCAAAACATTCAAATAACAAAGACAACTTTATAACCAATGTAAATAAATATGATACCTAACAAATAAACTTGGAAAATTGTTCCATTAAAATGGAATGGAAGAATATGAAAAATGTATGGGAGAACTCTCCAAATGAGACCTTTCAATCTAAACTCAACTTAATGCCATCATTGGATCATGTCATTTGTATTTCTTCAAACACCAAAAACTATTGCATTAGAAATGTTTGTCAAATATAATGTGTATGTCTTCTCATCAAGGTTCTCTCTCATATGCTTCTCCTAAGGTGAACCTTAAAAACATGTTGTCCTTATTGCACTTCTGACTTAATAGTTCCTTATCTTCTAATCTAATATGCTTCTACCACTCAAACAGCCTTCTTGGCAATGTGTTTATGCTATGACCCTATAAGGTTGTGCTAATCCAAACGATAGGGGATTTTTATATAATTGAACAATCACTTCTTATATGGATATATTCTAATATTTATGCATTTTCATATTCGTATAGATCTACAATTTTCTTGTTAATGTGCCTTTTATGAGGGTTATTCTTCAACAAGTCTGATTGGTGTCTTATACTCTATGTCCACTCTCTTTATGATATGTATGTATGTATGTACCTATGTATGTATGTATGTATGTATGTATGTATGTATAATAAATCAAATGAAAAATAAAAATCCTAACAATAGAAATGTTTACACTTCAGACAAATAATGTATGCACCAAAATAGGGATATTGTTAGTTGGGGTAAACAAACATTGGAAATTACCCTTGAAAATTATCACACCATCTAGCACTCATAGGGTTTTGCTCTTTTTCTTAAACAATTCTTGCTATAATACCAAATGATATGTTTGGCTAGAGATTTAGACAATATAACATGATTGATTTTATTCAATGAACTAAGGCATATATAGAGGTTATTTGTCTCCTTAAGATGAGGAGTCAAAGCCAAAAACCTAGGTTGAGTTGTTATAACAACTCATCACACAAATAACTAAATTGTTAATACTGCTTATGTAGCATTAACTCCAATAATGTGTTTTCATCGTTGCCTATTGACCTATAGATGTTCCCATGTGTATCTATTAACATTCTAAAATTATAGGAGACATAACCACCTTTTGATGGATGTGTAAATGCCTATTCTAATTATACAAATCAACCACCTTCATCATTTTTTTTAATTACTATTATAGGAATAAAAATAGGAGATATAAAACTAATTGCAGTCAATAGATCATGCAACACCACATGATATGGCATGACCAGTGCTCAGGATGTCACATGTAAAAAAATGCAACATAGAAGGATTATCTTATATGACATTTCCTACTTTGTTTCCTATAACTCAGTATATGTTCAAGCAACCTCACTTTAATAATGTTCAAATGCATGAATATGCAATTCATTTTATGTGTTATAATGATAATAAATTTGGTGTCCATCCCATATTCATATTTTTTCATTAACCTTATGATGTGTCATTGTATCCAAGAAACAATTATTTTTTTGTTAAAGATAATATTGAAGACTACTTGCCATCTACTATGGTGGACCTCTATCATTGCCTTCATAATTTACCTAATGATAAACTTGTTGAAAACTTATTGTATTTGGAACCAATTTACAAAGGATAATATCATGTCGGGAAAAATGTCATGCCAAACTAACCAACATGATTTCCCAACTAGGTTATCCTACTTTATTCTTTGCACTCAATGTCACTAACAAAAAATGCCCTGACTTGCACAAAACTATGTATTTTGAACCCTAGAATATAGAAGGAAAGCTTATTGTGTGAGGATTCTAAATATTATCTTGAATCCAAATTGCACATAACATTGTATGCATCATAGATTTACAATATTTCATAAGGAAGTGTTAAAAAATGCATGTAAAAGACTAATGGTATAGATACACAATAACCAACTTTAATTTTTCTTCTATATTTACAACCACCTTTGTTTTTTTTAAACCTCATAAATAGATGATGTTTCTAGGTATGAATGGTAGCATAGAGGTTCCACACATATTCATAGTTTACTTTGGCTTTAAAATGTGCCCAATATTTCCACATTAGACTGAGAGAATAAAAATATAGTTATTGGTGTTAAAAACTACTTTTAAAAATATGAATTAGATAGGACTCCAAGAGTTAACTTGCATATAAATAAAATAGTGAATCATTTTATCCTTGATGATGAATGTTTATAAAAAATTATAAAAGCATGAAAAAATCCTACCATCCATGGCACATTGACCATATAACTTATGAGAATGAAATAACTTCAAATGATGAGCCTTCAAGTTATGGCATCATTTATCATGGCTCTAAACAACTTGATGAATGGCAATTGTCGCAACTCCACCCCAATAATGATATTGAGATAAATGAAATTGATATTCTTGGTCATCATAATTTGGACATTCATCAAAATTGGAATGAAAATAATGTTCCCTCATCCATACAAGAGACAACTACCTCTTTCATAGAGATCAATTAGGAAAACCTCCAAATCTCTAAAGATCATTCTTCCATCTTGTCCACTTTCGATACTTTTTATACAAAAAAACTTTCAATTGATATTATTTTTCACCATTGCAATCAAAAGGATATGATACTTCCATTGAAAATGATAATCCAAGGGACCATATGTACAGTAAATTTATACCTTATCAACAAAATCAAACTTGTATTGACTTCACGTGCAACTTAGAATAACGTACACTTATAATTTTTTGCTTCAACTAGCATTGAGGCATTTAACGTTAACACTTCAATAATACATTAAAGTCTTTAGTGGAAAGGAAAGAACTTACAACTATTCAAGAAAAACTTTGAACATATCAGCTACATTTTCATTAATGAAATGTGTTTCATAAGGCCAAAAAAAATTGATACATATTTATTAGTGTTTGCATAAGGATTTCTCAGGACACAAGTATGAATAATTTGGTAGAATATATATAATTATCATCAATGACTTGGTAAAAATACATTTAGTAAAATGCATACCAATCGTAAACACAAACATTTGGTATTAGACACTTAACAATGTCATATTTGACCAATCTTTAATATACATGACTTGTTCCATACAGATTTGACTCTTTCTCACATTTGCTCCCAACCATTCATCTATCTATTTGATTGACCTTCTTTATTTTTCATCATAAATATACATGATATCCCTAGTCTATGCCTAGTTGTTCTATTAGCCTAAACAAAATGTCTCTATTCTCCAAATCACTATCTTCTTCATTCTAGACAATTTTGGCAACAATGGGACGATATTGGTTATCAGTATTGTATGCCTTTGTCAAAAGTTTCCTAGGTTATCCAAACATATTTTTTTTAAATTCAAACCCTTCCCTTGAGTCATCCCACATGTTTCACATGTCAATTTTAGACAAAAATTACCCAAAGATTCTTCTATATAAACACATCAAGCCTAAGCCTAAGCCTATTCCTATCTAGTACTTATCTAGCATTGCTATTGTACATTAAATAATGTATTTGCACATCCTTGAGGCACTAACCTAAAACATCCAACTATGAAAAACCCTAAAAGGAACACTCAATAATCCAAGTCTAAACACTAAAATCAAGGTCAAAGTTACATATTTTCAAGTGTTAAAAACCAATCATGTTGAGTACATACTAATGGATCACTATTGAGAAAACATTCACATAGGTGGGAAAACTACATGCAGTTTGAACCCTCTTTAGAGTATTGTAATTTTGGAAACACTCAACACTTAGTTAGATTTTTCCAACCCATCTTTATAACCCCATTTTTATAAGGAAAGCCAGGTGTAAAAAGTAGAACTAGGTTTTCAAGGTAAAGGAAGACACATTTAAATCTATGCACATGATCAAACATCTAAAATTGAATAAGAAGCATCTTGACAACTAGGCACAACACTCTGTAGTGAAATAGATGAGAAAAACACATAAGACCATTCCAAAAAATATCAGATATATTTGATATTCACAAGTATTTGAGAATTACCAGATCCATCCAAACAAATTTTCATAGTCATTAATCTTAGTCAAGTGACCGCATATCCATTTTAGGGCATTTTTTACTATTATACATAAACACATACCAAAACATAATAGAAACAAGCTAAGTACCCTATCCTCTTAGTATTTTTTATAACTAGTGAGTGTAATTAACCAATTTTAATCTTCTTTTTACACTCAGTTATGCATAATTTAGACATATCTTATACAATTTAAAGTATCAAAGGTTTTAACTTATTTAGATAACTAAATCAAAAATAAATTTAAACATGTTTGTAAACTCGGCCTATTTATTGAGCATGACAAACCCTAGGTTTATCTTAGGGTTTCATCTTACCTTCTTAGGGTTTCATATTTTTGTGTTAGGGTTTCAAATCTAATTTTTGAGTTCCCCTTCTTAGGTAGTAATCTATATGTCCTTGGCTCTAGCTCTCTTGATTTTTTTCATGAGCCTATTTTATGTCATCTAAGAAGGCTACTCTTATCCCTCTAAATGGAAGTGCTAGGTTAATTGGTATTAATTAAGCATAATCAAAGTCCCTTAAACCAACCATGTGTGTGTACAAAATCTAAAATGGATAAAATAAATGAAATGCAAATTATTTATTCTTCTATTGGCATGAATGTTAATAATGAGCACATAAATTTAGAAGTGTATACTATTAATAATGACATGCATAAACTTGAAACTACTTATGAAGATTACAATGAACATAATAATGAATATCACCATAGGATACATCCTAGTAAACTTAATTATATAGATACTACACAAGTTTCAACTCTTTCTATCTTTTTTAAGCGAAACCATTTACAATTAATGATCTAGATAAGGTCATGAATATAATCCTAGACGATAAGAATACAAATAATGTTAAGGTTATCACATCTAAATAAAAATATAATCCCTTTAATGATACTAATTTACCTTTTATAGGTATTGATTCTAAAATATATGTTCAAACCAATACTCTATTGCTTCTATCCTTATGTCTACACTTATGGTTACACATATGATGCCCACTCATAGTGTGGGGGAACACAAGGTTTCCCTCATAATTTTATGCCTATCCCCACACAACATACTTTTTTCCCTCATAATATGGCTACTCATGTGACATCATCCACTAATAGAAATTATTCTATGTTGGGCGCTTAGATCCTTATGCAAATTATTCTTGATCTCAAAGCTTAGGTTTTATAATTAGAATAAGGGTCATCTAGAGTGGGGCATTATACTAATTGAAAGCATTATTACACAATCCAAGTACCCTATAAATTTAAGTGTATACCTTAGCTAAAGGGTTTGTATCACCTATGCTTACACTATATGATGGTAAAGGTAATCCACAACACCTAGAGCCTTTCATGCAGCATGTTCAGACTTTGCATCCAATGACAAGTTTTTGAATAAGTTATTTTCATGGAGTCTTATTGACCATGATTTGTGATGGTTCTATCCCCTCCCATTATAATCGGTGCATGCCTTCAATCCCTTAGCTGATTAGTTCTTATCACACTTTTCAATCAACACCAATGAGAAGTTATCCTATGCTCAAATTGTAAAAATTAAGAAAGGGCCCAATGAACCCATTAGTTATTGTGTGTTTCATTTCAATACCATACTCTCTAATATTACAAATCATATTGTTGATAACGATTTACAATACATATTCAATCAAAGTGTGATTTTTCCACTACATAAGTCCATCATGTTCAAATGGTTTCAATCTTTTGATGACTTATGCCATACAATTAAAGATCGTGAAGTTAAGCTCCTTGATATGATAAAAATAAAGTATGAGTCCAATTATACAACTAGTTATAGTGCAAATTTTTAAATCAAACCAACATTCAATTCCAAAATAAATGATACTAAGAATGAGGCCAAAGTAATAGTTAACATAGTGTCACATCATACAAATAAGCTTGTCCTATTAGCACCTCAAAGAAGGTAGTTTTCACAATTATTCAAACATCCTTTTAAGATATTATATAACTTACTTAAGTAAAATCTCATACATAGCCCTTCCTAAAGAGAGGTTGATATGAATAGGGCACCATATAATACATTCAAATTTAATGTATACTACAATTATCTCATATGTGCATGACACTCTACAAATAAATGTTTTGGATTACAACGTAAGATACAAGATTTAATCGATGATAAATATTATTCAATTCAATGATATTAACACATCTATGAATGAGTTAAAAACACAAACTAATATGAATGTGAAGTTTAAAATCTTGTTTGATCCCTTTTTTAATCATGGGGAAAAATAAACAAAGATTAATATTGAGGTGCATATGAATTTTATTAAAGAAGAAAAACATCTTACTAATGGTCTCATTGGTACACTCAAGGATACACAAGTACATAGAATTTATATCACATTAGATGAGCATGAGATTATTGATGATAATTCTATTAATACACCATTATTTGTGTGCTTCTACATCAATTCACAACTTATACATAGTGTCAAGGTGGATAATGGGTCAAGTTAAAACATTTCCACTATGACATTATTTATTAATATTAGGTGCACATGAGTACTTGATTGGTACAAAAAATATAGTGAAATGATTCAATGGAAAAATGCAAAACCTTCTTGGGAGTATTTTTCTACCACATATGGTAGAGCCTAAAACAATGGCTAATTTATCATTAGCGCTTCCCAATGTGTGGGCTTTGACATATTACTAAGACATCCTAGGATACATAAGATATATGTAATGCCATATTTGGTATATTGATATGTGAAGTATATCTATAGCAGCCCAATGGTTATAGTTCCAAGTCTTCCTTATGAGTGTCTTGGTCAGCTAGAGACCTTTCCTCATAAACCTAACCCATAGCATGTTATATGACCTATACAAGTTCATTCTACAAAGGTTGTTCAGAGACAGGTTATTGATCTTCCTAGAATACCAATGCTTCAATGTCCTCTACATCAAAGGCCTACTCAGGTTACATAATAAATGTTACCTACTCAATCACATCTTAAGTTGATCCTACAGGTTGTTATGTGTGTTCCATAGAGAACACCATCTCAATCTCCTAAAGTATATAATAATTCACATGGTACTATGGTTTCTAGATATACGTAAGGTGCACAAAGCCATGTTGGCGATAATGACCTTAATGGATATGTTACAGCATGTGATCACTTCTCAAATTTGGATACAAATATGTGTTATTATATAGCCAATGTAGGTAACATTCACCATGATTGATTTAAGACCTACGTGTGATCATCCAATTAATGGGATCAATGGTTAGCATGAACATAGCTTAGATTCTTAAAAAAATATTCAAAAAATTAACAAATAGGACTTACTCATGACAAGTGTTGTTAGTTTACATGATTCATTTATGTTATTTATCATATACATGGTAGACTACATATTTATTCTCCACGCACAAGTTTTTTATGGTATACATGAGCGAGACATAGAACATACAAGGTACGTATGGCATGGACATACAGATGCAGGACATTCCCACACCTAGGGGATACCTTTCTACAATGTGAGCATGCCTACAATCAGGGGCATCTTGTATACTATGAAAATTATATATTTTTATGACCATTCCATTGATCATATTGAGCTAATTAGACTAATTATACATGACAATCTCTTGCATATACTCTCTATAGTGTTGCATTCTATGGATATTATACTTTAATATGTGTGACAATGACATGGATTGATTGTGTAGACTAGTTTTACTTGTTCTATGCATGCTTTGTGTTAATGGTTGTTACATCATGTGATCCTTAATTGTGTATCATATTATAAGATGATTATTGTGTGGCATTTCATGTTACATTTTTATACATTGCATTCCTCAATGAGTGACTATTGATGATTGTTACATTAGGTGACTATTCATGTATGACATGTAGTATTATCATGTATGATTCTATGAATGCATTGATTATGTGTTGTCACATCATTCATCAATTGTGTTAACGATTCTCTAGTACATCTCATGGCCATGTTATCTATGCTAGTTTAGAGTCGATTCACATTCATGTCATGTTTTGAGTGCTTGTGTTTGTCATGATCATGACATTACTATGCATGTGTGGATACATATATGACTACTTGCTGAGATTGTGGTGTCATGATTCATATCACGTATTATTCTACTTGTTTGTGATGCCATGATTCATATCACATATTTTATACTTATGTGTGATTCCATGATTCATATCATGCATCTTCTGTGAGGATTATTACTAAGTTTTTATATATGTGATGATCATTATTTTAATGACTACTGTTGCATGCCTAGATGTTATATCTAACTTAACATGACAATTATATGTAGTTCATAGTTGAAGCTTATAGTTTCCAGTTTAAGCTTATAATTTGGAGTATAGGTTTGTAGTTCCTATTTAAAGCTTGTATGCCTTAGGATACATGTTTCATATGTGTGTGAATGATCTAAGCTTTCTATGATGACATAATCTAATAATATTAGCACACATCTTTTGTGCTTGTATTTTTTATACATAGCATGATGTGTCTAACTCTTATATTTTGAGATGAATAATTTTTAGGATACATCTCTCACCTCACAAAGGGGGCATATTAGTGAGCTTGTCATAGAGATTTATGACTTGAGAGATAAAAAATTAAAATTTTTGGACATATTATATGATTCAGATGAGATAGATTGGGACATATAAGTTGGATTTATACATATTATGGTTCAAATTGGGATAGATTGATATATTGGCACATATGTGATTCATATGAGGGGTAATTTATAGGATTATGATGAACATGTGATAGATTCTATGGCATAATGAGACATATTACATGAATCGAATTGAGCATAACTATTAGATTGCATGGTTAAAATTATCACATTGGATCAAATTATCAAATTAGGACAGAGTTGCACACATTTATAGCATTCTATATCACATTTAGGTGCAAATGGACCAAACTATGAGGCATGAAAATTATTTATGAACACACTTTTCTATTTTATACAATGGTAATAAAGGTAGCACTTTGAACCTAAAATTTATCTATAGCAATTTATTTAGAGTTTTCATATCTTTATATAAGCCTAGTGTGGGCCTCCACCATTAGCATGTGGTCTTGGTACAAATTCCCATAAAATAGTTATGATCATATTTTGAGTATTGTGATTGAGGTTTCTGCATCACTCAACTGTTAAGAATATCTCAAGTTTCAATGAGGGTTGGGGCATATTATTTATAACCCATGGTTTCAAACAATGGTACCTCCTTGGGGCATAATCACCTAATTTTTAGGGAAGATTAATTCATAATACTCGTAGGGATATTTTTTCCTTAATTTTTGTTCTCAAATATTTTAATGATCTAGATTGGTTTAGATTTTCTATCATGAGTGGACATTGATTTATTCATGTTTCATTGTAGTTTTTGCATAGCAAGTTAGATACTCAAGGCATACTTAAGAACACCAAATGTGGTTATACTAAGGAAACCAACTTTCCTAATTTATCATTTTAATCTAACATTTTTAATACTAAACTAAAATGGAGCATTTTTAGACACATAAATTTGATGTTAGACACTTTCTAATGTTAGTTTTGACAAATCCTTAGCATACATGACTTTTTCATACACAATTAACTCTTGCTCACATTCTCTTAGAGTTATTCATTTATTTATGGGCTTGGAATTCCATATTTTTCATCATATTTATACAAGATCTCTCTAGTATATCCCTAATTGTTTTATTATCCTAAATATACTGTCATCATTCTCTAAATCTCTAACTTCTCCATCCAAGATAGTTTTGGCTACAATCAGATAATATCAATTAATGGTATTTTCAGCCTTCACCAAAAGTGTGTCACGTTATCCAAAACATTATTTTTTAAATTCAAACCCTTCCCTTAATACAGCCCACATGTTTCGCATGTTCTTTATAGATATAAATTACCAAAATAATCTTTTATATAGCCACATCAAGAGTAAGTTTATTCTTATCTAGCACTTATCTAGCATTGTACTTGCACATTCAGAAATACATTTGCACATCCTTGAGGAATTCCCCTAAAACATCCAAATCTGAAAACCCCTCAAAATGAGAGTCACCAAACCAAGTCTGAATACCAAAAGCAAGGTCAAAGTTGCATATTGTCAAGTGTTGAAATTCAAATAGAGTGCATATATATATTAGTGGATTAATATTAAGTGCACATCCACATAGATGGGAGAACTACGTGTGATTTGAGTCCTCTTTGAAGCACTAGAACATAGGGAACACTCAACCATACACCAAAGTGTGGTTGAGGTGTTCAACCCATCTTTATAACATCTTTTTATAGAGAAGTCTGAGTGTCAAAAGAGGAGATAAGGTTTCAAGGTGAAGCAAAATAAATATGAATTTGTACACAAGACTGAACATCTTAAATTCCACATGAAGTGTATTGATAGACAATGGCAATGCAATGTAATACAAGAGATTTAAAAAAATTACAAAAGACAATATAGAAAATAGTGGACATATTCAGTAGTTGCAAGCGTCTAAGCATCACCAAATCCATCTAAGCAGATTTTCACAGTCAATCCCCTAATTCAAACAATCACATCTCTATTTCAAGGTATTTTTTATGGCTGTACACATATACAAACCAGAACAAAATATAAACAAGTTAATTACTCTATCCTATTGGCATTTCTATAAGTAGTAAGTGTAATAATCAATCTCAAACTACACTTCAATTTAAATCTTCATAATTTAGACATATCTTATACAATCTAAATTATCAAAGGTTTTAATTTGTTTAGATAACTAAATCTAAAATAAGTTAAAATATAAATATATGTTGAAACATCATTTGGTTTGACCCTTTGGAAAAACTTAATTGTTATCACATGGCACATAAATTTACGACAACAAGGTTTTAACCCATGTCAAGAGGTTTTTTGAAATCCCTTATTAAATATTTAAAATGTTGAACCAAAAATAGAAAATTCGATTTTGCTCATGTCTCGAACATATCCATCTTTGCCTCCAAAATAAAAAACCTCATTTCGTTCTTCAATGCATTTATACACAACATATAGTTATGCTATGAGACATAATAAAGAGATGTTTAAATCATTAAATATTATGATTGCATGCATTAATGCAGATCATACTATAAAAATAAAAGCTTAAGAGATCATGATGATCAATTAGAGGTCAAAATTATTTTTTCCAAGGGAGACCAGGCTATGCTAATTGTTAATTTGTAGTTGGAAATCAGTGTATTTGATGGTACTCTTGGCAGAATTTATATTAATGTTTATAAAATAGGCATTAATCTACCTAATTTGCCAATATTTATGGTTGTCCAATTCATAAAATATAAAATTTTAGTATAGTATGTGAATAAACATGAACATGTTTCGATCCCACCTATTACTTGTGGTAATCAGAACCAATTCCATTAAAAATTGCTTCAGCTCTAATGATACATAAGTCACATAGTTTAACATTGTAAAAAGTAAAAAGTGACATTCAAAAAAATGAGCATCAAGGATTTAATTTTACTACTATTTCAAAATCTCATTCATTTCAAGACCTTCGCATCACACCTTCTCTTTATTTTCAAAGATATGCAAGAATGCAAAATAGCGTATACATTAAGATCCGGGAAAAAACAAAAAAACGAAGAGTGCATTCCATATAACAATTTCCTATTCCTTGACTGATTCACTTTTTTATTGTTGTTGTATTCTTATTTGTTTTTCTTTTCTTTGTACACACCTAGCACTATTCTAATATTTCACTTAAATTGCCTCTATCAACATTCTCATTACACCTATTTAGTGCAATCGTTGGTAAGACAGAAATGGTTAATCTTGAATAGAAAAGGAGTCATGAAAATTTTGATGGATTCTTTTTCATTATTAAAAAAATGCAAACATATTTAATTTTATCTCTAAAGAGGATCTTTGAGGATTAGATTTGAAATTTGTGAGCACCAACAAATAAAAAACAAAATATTTACACACTATAAGCCTAAACATTTGTATATCTATTTAATGAACAATAATATAAATCGACAACAAGGGACTAAATTTGACATTTTTGAATTCAACATTACCTTTCGAATGCTAGTATAGTTCATATTAATAAAGAAAACATTAAAGGCAATATTTATTTATTATGTCCCCTTTATAGTATTTGACGATCTGTGCTTTATTTCATCATATATGATATAGTCAAACAAAAACAACATTAAATGCCAATCAAAAACAACATTAAATTTATATTTTATGACATAAAAGTGTTGAGTATAGTCATATGACCAAGAAATTTAGCCCTCATAAATGAGCCATGTTGTGTTGGTTGACATATACTAAACGTTTCCTTTGGTCAATTTTTTTGTTGGAAGTGGGGATTTTACTGGTAGGGCAGGTTGTGAAAGTAACATAAATTGATATAAAATAACATTCAACCAATCTGAAGTGGAAACTTTCCACTTTGAGTATATTTTTTAAGATAATCATGCATTATAGAAAAAATAGTAACTTGTCTTCGATTGGCCATGCTATATGGTTAATTTTAATTAAACATGGTACAAATCCTATGGGTAATGGAATAAAAATGAACAATTAAATCCGATGACCATGGAATTATTGTTCTTTATTATGCCCACTTGCCATGAATCCTTTAAGTTTATAGATGAAAAAATTAGTAGGCATTCCTCTGACAAATAAATTAAAATTCAAAACAAACTAATTTGTAGCTACAAAGCTCTTCCATGTTATTTTATGCACAAATCATCTCTTTATTCACAAATGTATATCTTTGTATTCATCTAAACTATTCAAATATGTTTGGTCTTGAATATACATCCCATTTTCCCATCTAAGCAAGAGGATAGAATACATTCCTCCATTCTCCCTCAGACTTTAAGGCCTCCATCATAGCCAAAGAAGACCTACAAATATCTAGAGATTATTTCATTCCTTTTTACATCCTTTTTTCATCAACATACAAAGAACACTTACAATTGAATTTTCAAATCAAGATGACTAATGGATATTATTAGATAATGGAAAATCCTCCAAATTTTCATTGTCCTTCAAAAGAGGTTTTGATATTTCAAGGAAAATTTATTTTTTTCTGGTTCATGAGTTCATATCCTAACCATAATATTCTCAAGAGTTTGTATATATGACAATTGAAAACCAATCGGAGGGAATACTTTATGGTGATTTTTCCTTCTACTATAGAGAAGGTGTGATCTTACGAGGTCCCTTATTCGTCAATAAATTAATATAGTTCACAAATCTATAAACCCCTATATTTATACCAATGGCATACCTAACTAGCACTGACCCGATGTAGTCTCTACTACCAAAGAAATTTTGGGGATGGGTAGCTTTGAGGATTGGAAATGCCACTAGCAAATATATGGCATTCCCTAACCTCGCTAACTTAAGAAAGTGTTACTTAATTATCTATGTAAATATGGACCTTCAAAAACCCTTGCTAGATCAAATTCTTCTTGAGGTAGCTAGTATTACCAAGGAGCAACAATTAAATTAAAAGGATGTGTCATTAAGGTGCAAATCATACCACCAACACTAGCATTTGCATAGAATATGCCTTTTGATCAACTAAATGATGGAAAGAGACCAACAAAACAAAGAAGCCAAAGGCCAATGAGGAGACACACAGACCCTCAATCAAGGCTAGCTAAAAATAGAATTAATAAATAACACAAGTAGAGCTAGGTCAATCCAATAAATCCTATGTAAGGAAATCTAAATTTTCCAAAGAAACTCAAGTACGTCATGAACACACAAATCCTTTTGATGCATTATAACTTTTAAAATAGCATAGAAAATGTATGTGCATCAAATAGTAAAAAATTAAATTATACCAAGCATCCTCGATACTTAAAAAAAATTCTCCCATGATAATTAAAAGGACAATTCAAGTCATGATAAGCCGAATTCACAAGTCGGGTCATAATGAGTCAAAATCTATGCAATCAGTAACCCTACAAGTGGATACCCAATAGATCAAGGTAAATGAGAACTAGAAGGGGGAAAGCGAAAGCCTATGAGAAAATGATATGCCATTTATATCACCATAGGAACCTGAAAAGGAATAAAATATCAAGCCACTACTTAGCTCCAACAACAAATTTAGAAAGCTCAAAAAAATGCATACCATTAAAATAAAATCTTGAAAACATGAGAGGAAATTGTATACACTTGATATTTTAACTTTATCATTTTATTGATGCTTTCTCTTAAATTGGCTTGTCGACGCATTAATCGTCTTGAGTGCATGTATTAAATGGTGTACTAGGGATGTGGTGGGATCGACTCATGGTACTTTGTGAGAGATGTTTTCTTATTATTATATCATACCTTCACTACTAGTAGTCTAAGCTCCTCCAAGTCTCTATCTATTTTCCCTCTTGTCTACTTTCTATCCAGATTTACTAGATTCCCTATATCTTATAGTATTGCTCATGCCAATTCAATTTTTTTCATGTTTAAACCTTCATTGTACTATATTGATCAATCTAATACATTTATGAGTCTGTATTTTATAATTTGTATCGTATCAGTCTAGTCGATATTGTCAACTTAGAGTTCATGGTTGGTTTTGGGTATTGGACTTGTATATATCAAGGGCATATTTCATTCCTAATAAGATATATCACATTCATATGCTCTTATTTCACTTTCATTTCTACCCTAAGGAGTATTTGGGAGAGTTAGTGGTTTAGAACCTTATCTTGGAGGTCTTGTCTTGTGGTGTCATTGAAAATCAGTAAAAAAGGTCTTTTGGAGTTCCTAAGTATATTTAGTTATTAATCCAACCATTTGAGGTCTTTAACTATAACATATCTTGCAAGGATTCACTTGAGCAAAAAGGAGAGATTGAAGCATCAATGAGTCCACCCTAAGGTAAGTATTTTTATCTCTATATGCTTTCATTTACTTACTTAGTATATTAGATCTATTTATTGCTTTGTGGATTCATGTGTGTATCCTTTCTTAGAATCCTCCTTATACTATATAAGTTGGTATAGTTATAGGGTTGCTTAAGATTCTCATTTATCACTTTAGGTTGCATATACCCCCATTTGGTTGACCATTGCACCTTACCTTCTTTACAATCACTCACCCATCATTTAATTTACTTGTACCCCTTTATAATCATTTACTTTACTTGCATCTATATAATCATAATTACAATCATTTACCTTTTTTAACATCTAGTGAGAACTATAACCCTATGTAATAGACTTAAGCTTTAGAACTTTTTCTTCTTGACATTTGATTTGTAGGTTACCCTCTACAAGATCTACAGATATCATAGGTCATTACCCAATCATCCAAGTATATGAAGGCTATATAGATTCACCTAATTTGAGTCCTCGTCTATTTAGAGAAAGAGGAAAGTTATAGGTCATCCTAACTCATGCATACATTTTGGTGAAACCAACGTAAACCTTATCCCACCTTTTGATTGGATCAGTTTCATGTTTTTCATTTTAGATTCTTAGTGACATCATCAAAATCATCATATATCTTTAAATTAATTATATCATCTAGTGTAACACTGTTCATCAATCTTATCAATTGTATCATCTATGTTTCAAGTTTGCTTCCAACTATATCAGTGATCTTGATACAATTTTGTGTCTTTTCCAAACTGTATCGGCTAGCTTGATACAGTTCTATGTTGTAAGAGTTGTATCAACTAGCCCAATACGGTTATATTTGGTTAGTTTTTGGTCATAACTATATTGATCAACACCATACCATTCTCAATGTTTATTCATTTCATTGCACGTATATTTCTCTCTTGATATGAATCATTTTTATCTTTATTTTTTTGTCTTCCTATAATTATGTTCCAACAGTTGTAAAACTAATAGGAGTTGTCATTTTGGGTTAGGCAGTCATCAATTTTATCTTAAGCATGAGGTGAGGGGTACTACCATAATACTCAAGCCATTAAACAATACTATATATAGACTTTAATTTCCATGTACCTCATAGTATATTAGATAAACCTATGTTTCTTTTTTTTAGCTTATAAGAAGTCTTTTAGTCATTTTATTTTTTACTACACTAATAAGAAATTAACCCCAAGTGTTACTTTTAATGTACCTGAGAGAAAAGGTAGTATAGCTTAAAGAGACTGAAATACTCCATATTCAATGTTATTTGGGTCTTGTTCACTTTTTATATTTAATATCAATGTATCTAAGAGCCTACAAATCAAACACACCCTATTTAGTTTTACCTCACTTTGATTTTACAAATACTTGGTTAAATTTTTAGCTTACTTGTTTTTTAAACTATATTAGCCATCCCAATACAGATTTTTGTGTCTTTCTACCTACATCGACAAGCCTGATATAGTTTTAAATGTGTCTAGCTACATTGAGCAATTATACTCAATTTATTTATTATTGTCTCAGTCAACCTGATACAATCATTTTTGTCAACCACTATTAGCATTGCCTTTTTACCTAACTATATTGGCTAGTCGATACAGTATATTTTTTAAACTCAGTTACCCAATTGTATCGGTTAGCATGATACATTTTTTTCTTAAGATCTAGTAACTTACTATATCGCCATGGCCAATATTATTTGTTTCTTATGACCAACCTTCTTCCACTTCAAATTTTTAGTCTTTTTCACCACAATATCACCTCTTGGAATCTTCATTGCAAGCCTTAACCCATTCAAATTCTATATGGGTTGTTCTTTCATCCATGCCTTGTCCACCATTGATGACAATGGTGAGATTTCTCACAACACTATCCTAGATCTATCGAATCTAACATAGTTCAACTTAACCTAACTTTAAAACTAGAAGGCCCTAATCATCTTATTAATAACCTTGATGATAACACTCTTTATACTCAAACATGAATGGAAGTCTTAACAAGCTTCCCCCATCCATTACATCAGTTGAGGAAACAAACACCAATGTTGGAAATCTTTCTCCCAAAACTAATGTTGGTAATCCTTCATCTAATCCTCCATAAACTTCTAGACTCCTCTAACCAACTTCAATCAAAATACCAATTCCAATACTCCTCTAGAATCATTACAAATCCTTACAAAAATGATCCAACATATGAATCTTATGCAAGCTTCTAGTAGCAATCAAATTATTCAAATGTAAAACCAAAATTTACAAATGGCTAGCCATCATCCTCAAATGCTACTCCCCTAATATATCAAATGTATAGGGATAGGGATAACCGAATTGTGGATTACTTATCCCTCTTTGATGTTATATCATATTTCTCTATGCATTTATATGGTTAGTAGGTCAGCCTATGGAGTAACCATGGCCTAGGTAGAGTATATGTAGGAGGTAGTAGGTAATTATTTATCATCATATTACAAATTCTACTCTTATTGAAGCTTGTGGAGGTTTCCCCCTCGAAGTGGCTTATATTTTATTCATATATTCTTATATATTTCAGTCATATTGTGATCTATTTTTTTAATTTTATTTTATTATTTAAGTAATTTCATTAGAAGTGGTATCAAAGTTGTGATTTAGGGAATCTTGTGGGAGAAACCCTAATTTTAGATATTTGCTTCTATCTTTCATTCTGCTATGAATTTTACTACAATTTTCTTACTGAAATTGGGGAATTAGACAAGGACATCACATTAAAAAATTAGCATTTGGAGGTCAGTTTTGTGTTAGTTATTTTGATTTTAGTGTTTTTTATAAATTCACTCTATAGTGCGCAATTCAAAAAAAATTGAGTTACATTTTTGAAAATCTTTAAAAAAAATTAGTTGGGGTATGTTCTTTGTATTTTTTTATTTGAGGCCGACATTAGGAAAAAACACTTGGTCAAAGTTGGGTCAAAATGTCAATCAAGGTCAACATTGTCAAGCCCTTTTATAGAAGGTCCGCAAACTAGGGGCCAAGAAAAGCGTGTTGAAACTCTAGGTAAAAATCCTCACAAGGAAGAGATGGAGTCAGAAGGAGGAGTTATTGTATCCTTTGTACCAGGCTTCTCTGAGATAGATCACAAAGTGAGCTATCTTGATTGTAGTGTGCAAGGCATTCAAAGTGATATGCAAGGAATACAATCTATTATGAAATTCATACAATCTAGTTTGGAAAATATCATGATGGATTTACAAAATAATCAACAAAATCATCCAACTATCACTACTACGCAACCCCACTAGGGTGGATCTCCCAACTAGCCTAATCCAAATCCAAATACCTTGCCACAGAGGAACATGTTACCAAAGGTAGATATGTATAAATTTGATGGAAAGGATCCATCTAATTGGATCAACCAAATGGAAAATTTTTTGATCTTCATCAGATCCCATGTGGATAAAAGGTTACCATGGCATCCTTGTATTTAGAACCTGAAAAATTAATTTGGTATCGATGGTTGTGTGCTCAAAATAAATAGATGACTCACAGTGTCACCTAGTTAATTTTTATAGAGGAGTTGCAATCACACTATAACAATAGTGTGACAGAGAATTACTTCAACTAACTAGAAAAATTATGACAAACTAGCTAAGTCAAGTATTATATTCATCATTTTCAAAACCTATCATTACATGGAGATAATTTTTGATGAGAACCTAGATGACCTATTTTTTTGTGGCCTCAAGGACCACATTCAACATGAGGTACACATGTTTAATCCACTTAAGGTTTCTAATTCTATTATCATGGCACACATGGCTGAGGAAATATTCATAACCAACAAGTATTCATTCACTCACTTTCAATATCGTAGCATATTAAAACCATCATTTCCTCTACCTACTAGATTGAACCCTCAACAAATTGAAGAGAAGCGTACAAAAATATTATGTTTTGACTATGACAACAAGTGGAGCAAAAGACATAGATGTGTTGAGAAGAAGCTATTCTACATTAAGGGATCCAATGAATATGATGAAGAGGATGATGCCTCCAATGATGATAAGGAAAAAATAGAGGAGGTACCTAAAGATTACCAACCTACAATATCTTGTCATGCACTTTAGGCTATTAACACTCCTCAAACACTTAATATGGTGTGTTTCCTTAAGAAGCATAATGTGAGTTTGTTGATTGACTCAGGGAGCACACATAACTTTATCAACCATAAGTTCCTCATTCAATTAAACTATTTCATTTACCTAGCACCAGAATTTTAGATCATGATTTCAGATGGTGGCATAGTCAATTATTTAGGGAATGTTGTAGTAGTATTCTTGTTATGGGTGAGTACAATCTAGATTCTCCTATGTTTGTTATTCCCATGGGTGGTGCAGACATTATTTTGAGAATCCAATTTATCACAACCTTAGATACAATTGAGATGAACTTCTACGACCTATTTATGCACTTTCATTTTGAAGGAAGAAAAATTAAACTATATGGAGTATGGGTAAAATATCCACAATTGGTTAGTTCACATCAGATGACAATGATGCTAAAAAAAGAGGTAGAATGATTTATAGCATGATTATGCTCCATATAATTTCAACCCACAAAGGCATCTACACATCCTAGTCTACAAATGATTATTGATGACCACCCATACCAAAAGGACTACCAACAAAAAGAGAACATGATGATGCCATTCAACTACTTCCAGAGAGTCAACCACCAAATATCATACCATATAGATATCCATATGTGTAGAAGAGTGAAATCAAAAATATGGTCCATAAGATGCTAGAGGCAAGGATGATCAGGTACATGCAAAGTGCATATTCATAATCAGTGGTCATGGTAAGAAGGGTGACACATGGAGGATGTGCCCAGATTATAATGAACTCAACAAGTACAGCATCAAAGGTAAGTTTCATATTCTAGTAATTGATTATTTACTTGATGAGTTGCATGGTGTTGTTTATTTCAGAAAATTGAATCTTCATTTGAGGTACCATCAAATTAGAATCAGGGATGAAGATGTTCATAAAACTGCTTTTAGAACTCATAAGGGCCATTATGAGTTTTTGCTAATGCCTTTTAATCTTACAAATGCACCATCTACTTTTCATGACTTGATGAACATTGTTTTTAGGCCTTTTTTAGGGAAGTTTGTGTTGGTTTTATTTAATAGAATATTTGATTTAAAGTAAGACATGGGAAGCACACTTGCAACATGTGAAATAAGTGTTGATAGTTTTAGAGCAGCATTAGCTTTATGCAAAGCCATCCAAATATGTTTTGGAGTACATGAGATAGAATACTTGGGTCACATTGTATCCCATGAAGGTGTCAAATTTGATCCCCAGAAGATCAAATCTATGGTGGAATGGCCAATGCCCAAAACTCTCAAAAAACTCTAAGGGTTCCTAGGACTAACAAGTTAACACCAAAGATTTGGGAAAGGTTATGGTAGCATAGCAACTCCACTCACTACATTACTAAATAAGGATGCCTTCCATTGGAATGATGTAGCCACTAAAGCATTTGAGCAACCGAAAGCAGCTATGTGCACCACCCCAGTTTTGGCTACTCCAGACTTCCCAATGACCTTCATTGTTGAATGTGATGCTCCTAGATCAGGGTTGAGAGTAGTACTAATGCAGGAATACCCCTTGTATTTGAAATTCATCAATTAAAAGGTAAGAAACTAAAAAAACCTATCAATGAGAAATAAATTATGGTTATTCTTCATGTAATCAAACAATGGAGGCCCTATTTGATGGGTAGACACTTTAAGTTGAAAACGGATCATGATAGTCTCAAATACTTTTTGAATCAAAGATTGGCATCTAAGGAACAATAGAAGTGGGTAACAAAAATGTTCGGTTGTGATTTTGAAATCATATATAATAAGGGTAAAGATAATGTAGTAGCAGATGCATTATCTAGACAGGATACATCCATAGAAGCATTAGTATGTGCAATGTCCATGTTATAGGCAGATTGGGTGGATGAAGCGAGGTTAGAGTAGGAGCAAGACAAGGATACATAGGGTCTGATTCAGAATATCCATAAAGGTTCTATAGCTCTAAAAATTTTGATTAGAAAGGTGATGCCCTATGGTTTAAGGATAGGTTATACTTGTGTAAAGATTTATAGCTGAAGCATAATATTCTTACAGAGCTGCATGCATCTCCAATTGTGGGACACTCTAAGTTCATGAAAACTTATCATAGAATCAAGTGAAAAGTATTTTGGGAAGGAATCAAGGGAGATGTACAAAATTTTGTAGCAAAATGTTTGATATGACAACAAAACAAAGGTGAGATAGTAAAGACTCTGGGTATGTTACAACCTTTAACAATTCTTAGTTAAAGGTGGAAGGAGGTTTCCATGGATTTCATCACAGGTTTGCCTTGTTCTAAAGGTAAGAATGTTATCTTGGTAATTTCGGATAGACTTAAAAAATATGCCCTTTTTTGTGCCCTCTCACACCCATTTATAGTAAGTACAGTAGTGGCTAATTTTCTAGAGGCAGTTCTAAAATTACATGGAACCCCAAAAATAATTACAAGTAATTGTGATCCTATTTTCACTATTAGTTTTTGGACTGGACTATTTTCATGTTTGGGCACTTAGCTAGTTCATAGCTCAAATTATCACCCCCAATCTAATGGACAAATAGAAGTTGTCAACAAATGTTTAAATGGGTATCTCTATTGTTTTGTATCAAATAAGTAGGAATGTTGGGTTAAATGGCTACCACTTGCAGAATGGTGGTATAACTCATCTTTCTATACCTCTTCTAAAATGTCCCCATTTATAAAACTATATGGTTACCATCCACCTTCCATTACTTCTTCCTTAAGGTTTCCAACCAAGGTTCGATATTTGGAACACATTCAACATCAATAAGAGGTTTTGGCTGGTTTGAGAGAGAATTTGTCCTTAGCACAAAACAGGATGAAGCAGCAAGCAGATCAACACTGTAGTAAGCAACATTTTGACATGGGTGATTGGGTCTTTGTGCATTTGCAACATTATAAGTATATGTCCTTGAAGCAAAAAAAAAGGACAACAAACTTTCTCCTATGTATTATGGCCCTTATCAAGTTCTACAAAAAATCAAAGGTGTAACTTACAAGCTAGAGTTACCTCATTCATCTCGCATACACCTAGTATTTCATGTTTCATGCTTGAAGAAGGTCATTGGATAGAAATTTTTAGCCTAGACAAAGCTACCAAACTAGATGAATAAGGACAAGTCATTTTAGAACTAGAGAAGATCCTACAAACATGTACTAAGAGGTTGAGAACCCGAGATTAAGGAATATTTGATCAAGTGGAAGAACCTAAGCAATGAGGATGCAACTTAGGAGAGTGATTTTTTTTGCAATAGCATCCAAATTTATTCAATGTTGAGGAAAATATTGGTTTGAATGGGAAGGGCATGATATGCCCCTAACCTATCGCATATATAGGGATAGGAATAGTCGAATTATGGTTTACTTATCCCTCTTTGATGTTATATCATTTTTATCTATGCATTCATTTGGTTAGTAGGTCAGCCTATGGAGTAACCATGGCCTAAGTAGACTATATATAGGATATAGTGGGTAGTTGTTTATCATCATATTGTGAATTATGCTTTTATTGAAGCTTGTGGAGGTTGCCCCTCAAAGTGGCTTGTCTTTTATTCATATATTCAGTTATATTTTTGTTATTCTACTTTATTGTTAAATTAATTTCATTACATCAAATCATCATGAACCAACCAAATCAGCATTGCATCCCTCCTCTTAAAGATGCCAATGGAAATTTTATTCCCCAACCACCAATTCACAACAAGATGCTCCAAAATTTTCAAAATAAACCTATAGCTCCTTTCATTGTGTCTATAGATATTGGAAACATTTTCCCAACTATCATATATGATGGAACTACCAATCTTAATTATCATATTAAACCCTTTGGCAATCTCTATAAAAAATGGGTTCAAACCAACACTTACGCTACTAGTAAGCTTCTAGCCAAAACCCTTGTTAGAGATGCACTAGAATGGTACAATCAACTTATTTAACTTCCATTACACAAATAGAAGACTTATTAAATGATCTAATCAAGTAAATACAACAAGAAAAACTTCTTGAAAATAGCCTTAGTAAATT
Organism: Torreya grandis; assembly: GCA_037957365.1. Lineage (NCBI taxonomy): Eukaryota > Viridiplantae > Streptophyta > Pinopsida > Cupressales > Taxaceae > Torreya > Torreya grandis. The sequence goes on along the minus strand of JARHVA010000781.1, from coordinate 3,634,417 downwards.
CATTATCACTAACCAATCACTTAACGAATATGCCCATGATTTCATCAAGCAATGGAAATCATTAGTGCATAAAGTGAACGATAGTGTGGGTTGATAATCTCTTCAAACTCTTTGTTACCACTCTAAAGGTCCTCTTCAATACAAGGTTAGGATATTCTCTTCTCAAACTTTAGAAGAGGCCTTTAACCAAGTAAAAAGGCAAGATTTCCTTATGGCTCAATTTGAACCATCTCAAAACACAAAAAATGTATCTTTTAAACCTCAACCAAAGCAATCGATACCAATCCTTCTCAAAATAACCCTTCCCTAATCCAAAGTAAGAGCATCTAAATCAAATAATCAACTTCTCTCTCACCATCCCTTTAATATGTAGGAAATTAAGAAGTTATCTCCATCCAAACCAAACATCTACTCTTCTACCCCCTTTTCCATGCCCATCCCTCTCATGGTGTGATCCTAGCAATTTTTGTTGGTTCCATGCCAATATTATTCACTCTGAGGAAACATGTTGTGAACTTCAAAAACATACGGTGAATACCATCTTAAGGAATACTTCAATCATGACCTCATCACCAAATAACGTCATAGCAATTACCTCAAAACATCCAAGAACTAACCTTTAACCCTAAATCTACTAATCAAAAATATCAAAAAACTTCTTGATCCCTTGATCCCAATACACAAAATTCAAATGAATTTATTTGTACTATTGACATCGACTATGATCATTATTACACTAACTCTCAATTTGTGATTGCAGCAAAATTTAACTCTCATTGTAATCCCACTCACTAACATCCACTCACTAAACCTAAGAAACCTTCTCTCAAAAAATAACCTCGTAAGAACACTACTACCATAACTACATCTTTTGATCCACCACCTACTGATGACCCTGCTCCACCATCGGAGCCTCAACATAGTGCATCCAATACCTTTACTACCATACCTCCTAAAGTCATTATTGTTAATCAAGCTAAATATTGTTATAGCTCTAACCCAAAATCAAAATGGAATTTCCTAGATGAACTTAAATCCATGCCTTGCAAAATTATTTTAATAGAACTCATGAGAACATCACTATATCATCAAAATTTTCTCACGAGAACTATCTGCATTACCACCAAATTACCTCATTACATAGCGGAATGGCTTCCTCCTCTCCTACCATGAGATAGGACAATCCTCTTGATAAATTATGATACTGAAAGTCCACCCTCGTATAATGTTCATGAAGCTTCATCTATAGAAGAGAATTTGAATGCAATGATTTTCGGGTGACCGAACTATTTCAGGATCCTTTATCATTATTCCCTCAAACTTTTAGTAACATTTGGTGCTTCTACCAAGGATACTTACAATGAAAATTCTCAACAAATTACTCATGCATGTAACATCTCTTCATTATATGATGATAATTACATAGTTTCCCAAACCCAATCATGGAATTTCAATGTAATTAATTATCAAAAAACCCTTACTAAAATGCATGCCTGTAATCGAGATATTCATTTAGTTCATATATTTTCTAATTCTAGTGATGATGCGACTGACCTAGAACCTCAAGGTTATGTTCCTCTTGTTAACCCACCACTGGAAGACACTCCATGGATTGTAAAAAAGCTTTTTTCCTTTCCCAATAATCTTGACAGTATCAGTCATCCTAATACCATTCATAAAAATATTGACACTATTAATTGAATCGGCTAGCCCAATACAGTTCAGTGTGTTACCCAATTTTTTAATTATACCAACAAACCCGATATAATTCAATCTTTAGTTCACAACTACATTGACCAATCATTACAGAGTGTCGATATAATTCTATTAATAGCCCTAGTTTCTTCCAACTATATCGACCAACTTGATACAGTCAACATCAATACTGCCTCAGCTAACTGTACCAACCATGTCGATATAGTTTAGCGTTGTCCTACTACACCAAATTGTTTCAATTAAATTGATACATACAAAAGAATTTAACCAATTATCCTCTAGATCTCAAGATTAATTTCGATGCTAAAGCCATAGTTGAAATACAAATCCCCTAATAGTTTGATAGTAAAGGTAATAAGATTATCGATATCGAAGTAGACATCCTATGATTCCTACTAATGAAACTATCCTATAATTACTTCATGTGAGAGAGCCTCAACTTCCCTGCCAACACCACAAGCTTGGCCATTTTGATAAAATGACTCCCCACTTTAACAATTTTGTTGTTAGTGTCAACCATAACTCTGACCCTATTTCTAGGCTTCCTTCTCCATATCATTTTCAAGACATAAATGCAATGCTTATTGAAGAAACTCAAGTAGTTCACTTTGGTACAGCTGCAAATCCCATGTCTATTCTTATCTATAAATAGCTTTCCCCTAAAGAGAAAGATAACTATAGCATATTTCTAGACAAATATTGTAAAGTATTTGTCTAGTCATATAAGGACATGCTCGGCATAAATCCTATTATAGTTGTCCATAACATAGTGGCATATTCAAATGTGATACCCATGCGCTAAAAGCAATGGAAGTATCCTTAGATTTCCACCTTATGTCACAAATAAGTCATTGATCTCCTAGATATTAAGTCCCTCTGACCTAGAGATTACTAAAAATAGTTATCCAACATAGTACCTATTCACAAGAAAGTCATTATGATTATTCTCATTTGTATTTATTTTTGTAATCTCAACTTAGCATACCCTAAAGACAACTTTCATTTGATTTCAATCGACACTATTATTGATTCCACAATCGACTATGAAATGTTTTTCCTTGTGGATATTTTTTTTTAGATACAATCAGATTAATATCGCCCCAAATGATCAACATAAAACTACCTTTACTACCAAGTGGGGAACCTACTGCTATGTTCAAATGTCTTTTGGCCTTTAAAACATCAAGGCAACTTATCAACATGCCATGACCCACATTTTTCATGATCTCATCCACAAAATAGTCAAAACCTATGTGGATGACCTTATAGCCAAATCCAAGTGTCACAAAAATCATCTTCATGATCTTAGTATCATCTTCGATCACCTTATTAAATACAAAGTTAACTTTAATACTCATTAGTGTGTTTTCAATGTTACCTTAAGAATTCTTGATCTCACTACAAGGGATTGGAGTGGATCACTCTAAGACCAATGTTATTCTTAACATGCTTATACCTTGATCCATTCCCATCATCTGCACTTACCTTGGGGAACTCGGGGTAATTAACAAATTTATTCTTGAGTTAGCTTACTATACATACTCAGTAAACTTCCTCTTCAATAAAGGTGTTGCACTTGAATGGATCAATATTTTTCATCAAGCTTTTGATAACATGAAATCATTACTTCATCCTCATATTCTATGACCACATTCAAATGATCGCCCCTCATCTTGTCTACATCATCTACCCAATATCAGTTGGGGTGATGCTTGTGCAACAAGATAAATCGAAGAAAGAATTTGTCATTTACTACATCAATCCTACTTTGATAAATTATAAGACCCATTAAATGAAGGTGGAGTGAAATTGTCTCGCAATCTACTTTACCACTGAAAAGCTTTGGCACTATATGCTTTATCAAACTACCTATGTCATAGTCCATTCCGAACCCCTCTGCCATTTCTTATTTAAAGAGTTTTTGCATAGAGATCGAATAGGCAAGTGGATGGGGCTCTTACTGGAATATGACCTTATAATCATCACTCAAATAAATCAAAGCCCAAGCGATTCTTAATCAACTTGTTGTCGCACCCCTACCAGTGATGTCTTCAAGGTACTCTTCCAGATGAAGATGACCTCTTGATCGAAGGTATTGATCAAGTTGTCTCTCTTAAAGACTACTTCTATAATTTCTTGACAAACCACAAGTCTCGGACTCTTGAAGAACCAAAAATAGTAGCCTATAAACCTAAATCATTTACAAAAACTACTTTAGAAGAATTACTTGAAGTTACCATTAATCTGCACGAGGATCCTTGGACATTCCACTTTGATGGAATCAAGTGCCTTCAAGGAGCTAATGTGTCCTAGCCAACCCTTGCAACAAAATCATTCCTCTATCTTTTCGATTGAACTTCAATGTTACTAATAACATTGTTGAATACAAAACTCTCATTCTTGGGATGCAAGTAGCCATTAACCTAGGCATTCCCTACTTACATGCCTCAGGAGATTCACAACTTATATGTCACCAAATCTGTGGTGCTTATCAATGCAAATGTTAAAACTGCATTGTGTGTCATCAACTCATTACTTCTCTTGCCAAAGAGTTTGCGCCTTTCACCATTTAGGAAATTCCATGAGAGCAAAATGTTATAGTTGACTCTCTTGCATCTTCATCATCTCTCTTTTATCCTCGTCAAGCACTACATGACTTATAATTCCTCATCCACATGAGGAAAGCTCCATCTATCTTGTGCCTAAGGATGATTCTCTTATTGGCCACATTGAAACCTTCACTAATTGACAAATATCGTGGTATAAAGACATCATCTAATTCATCAAACAATGTACCTATCCTCCTAAGTTTGATTCCCATGGAAAGATAGAACTCTGAAATCAAGCATTCAAATTTATTCTTAAATATAACATCATTTGTTATCATAATGTTCAAAGTCCCCTACTCCATTATGTCATTCAAGAAGAAGTCCCTTATCGAGAAAGTGCATGAGGGCATTTGTAATGGCCATTGCAACAAACATGTTACAGCCCACAAATGCCTACGTATGGGATACTATTGGCCCACTCTATAAAAATACGTCATCACATTCACAAAGAAGTGTAATCCTTGCTAACTCCATGATGATCTTATCCACTCTCCTGCAGCCGAGTTTCAAACCCTTAAATGTCCCCAACCATTCTTTGTGCACAGATTAGATCTCATTGATAAATTACTTCAATCTCAAGATAGCCAAATCCTCATCATTACCACCACTAAGTACTTTACTAAGTGAGTAAAAACTATGCCCCTTGTTAATGTCATCGATGTAACTATCTCCAAATTCATCCTCAATCAAATCATATATCATTTTAAAATCCTTACACCATCATATATAGCAATGCTAGGAATTTAAAAAACAAAGGCATGAAGTAGTTTTGTGAAAAATTCAAAATCACGCATAAATTTTCCATACCCTACCACCCTCATTGCAATGGCCAAGCAGAAGCTAGAAACAAAATCCTTATAAATGTTTTTCAAAAAACTATTAGGGATTCTTGTTCAAACTGACATCTCAAACTATATCCAGCGCTTTGGGCATATTGTATTAGGATTCGTACTGACATTAGGGCAACTCCATTCTCTTTAGTTTGCAACTCTAAAGTCATCTTACCACTACAAGTATAGTTACACTCTATGTATCTTTCTTCACAACATGATTCCAAATGAAGATCTTTGTGAAACACACCTTCATACTTCAGATCTACTTGATGAGTGACACATGAGTTCCTTATAGGACAATCATCACTACAAAGTCACATAGTTAAACATCATAACAAGAAAGTCAAAGTTTGTACTTTCAATGTCAGAGACAGTGTGTTGAAACTACATTACACCCACAACAAAGAGGGCAAGTATGCCCAAAAGTGGTGGGATACCTACCAAATCAAAGACATCCTTGAACCTAGCACTTATAGATTGGGAACAAAGGATATTTCTTCAAAGAACTGACCCATGCTCAGTTCTTGAAGAAGTATTTTACTTGAATTATGGTTTTCCTAGTTTCATTTTCTTTATGTTTTTTCTATTTATTTTACATATTACTTACATGATTATAGTTAGTTTATATTATATTGAGCTAAGATTTCTTACATGTTCTATCTTGACTCTCTTCTACTACAACTTAGCCTTGTTCTAACTACACACCTCCATATTTCTTTTCACATTAGCCCTATAGTACCTATGCTCAGTCCTTAAGTTTTTTGTCATTCTTACATCTCTTCGTTTTTCAATTGTGAGTTACATTGTAACACCTTGGAGAATACACCCAAATTTTACTCACAAACACGTCTCATTTCCACCGTCAAAAATTGTTTCCTTCATGATTCCTTGGTTTCTTTTATCACTATATACATCCTTTGGGTCTTTACTAACATTTCTATGCTTCATAGATTTATCTTACTTGTGCATCTTGGTTTTTTAGTTTGTGAGTTGCACAGTAACACCTGGAGAATCAATATGCCCTCCTCACAAACATACAACATTGTGCATTTTTATACATATATTATTTTTGTTCTCAACCTTTAGTTAGGTGTCTTCCTAAAAAGTTAAGGCAATGGTCGAGAGTGGTGTTTTATTCACTTAGAGTCAGTCATATTCTCTTGTGGTAAAACTATAATAGTTAATTTTCATGTCAATCCTTCACCAAAATGTATGCATGAGCTACGTTGTCCTACAACATCTTTTTTATCTAAAATGGACTAGGACTCAAATAAAGTCAATCAATAAACCCTGCATATCCTTGAATGATCAGTTAAGGACCTACAATATCTGTAGATCTAACATAAAGTAACATACCATTCAAATGTCGAGAGGAAATGGTTTCAAAACCTATGACTATGACATAAGGATATAACTTTCATTTGACCTCAACAAAAATAAAATGATTGTAACTATGAATGTAAAAATGCAAGTAAATGATGGGTAAGTGATTTCAAAGAAGGTAAGGTGCAACGGTCAACCAAATAGCAGTCTATACAACCTAAAGTGATAAATGACAACCCTAAGCAACCATATATCTATACCAACTTAATCGATATAAATATGAACTCAAGCAAAGATACACACATACATCTACAAATTAATAAGCAACATCTAATCTACTAAGTAAAAGGAAGTGTATAGGGATAAAAATATTTACTTTAAGGTGGCCCTGTCAACACTTCAATCTCCCATTTTGGTTCAAGTGGAGCTTTGCAAAAGATGATGTAGGTTGAAGACCTTAAATCGTTGGATAAATACCTAGATATCCTTAGTTAAGAACTCACAATGACCTTTCTTATTAAATTTCAATGACACCACAAGATGACCTCCAAAATAAGACTCTAAACCTCTAACTCTTTTAAATACTCCCTAGGGAAAAAATGTAAGCACATGGAGTGTGTGAATGTGATATATCTCATTGATAATGAAATATAACCCTTATATATACATATTCAATACTCAAAACTAACCCTAAACTCTAGGCCAACGAAATCGGCAAGGTCGATACACTTGAGAGATGTTTGTCGATATAGTATGATATCAGTGAGGGCAATACAATACAAATAATGGAAGACAGACTCATAATTGTATTAGGTTCATTGATACAATATAGGGAAGACTAAAGCACAGAACAAATTGTAACGACTTAGCCAATACCGTAAGATATAAAAAAAGCTAGCAAAGCTGGACAAAAAGTAGACAGACAGATTCAAAGGTCAAACCGATAATAGTGAAGGTATGATAAAATAGTATGCAAACATCTCTTGCAAAGTACTGCAAGCCGATTTGACCCCATTCTTAGTGCACCCTTTTCAACGTGCACTCATGGAAATTGATGCATCGACAAGCAACTAAAAGATAAAGTGTCAATAAAGTGATAAAGTAAAAGTATCAGGTGTATACAAAGACTTCACAATATAACAAGCTTTGGATATACAAAATACTTCCTAATGAAAGTGCATTCATGGAATATTAGAGGACTTTGTTCTAAAAATAATCAAGGATTTCTCAAGAAAAAAATCAGATATATAAAATATGAGATTGTGATTTAAAACCAAATAGAGCAAGCAATGAATTAATTAGGAAAACCATCTTTCAAAATCCTGGAAAGTTGTCTATAAAAGTTTCTCAATCCTTCTACTAGGGATTGGGGATTAATAAGTGAAATCCAATGTTGTAGGGAGACATGACCCCCACTCCTAGGACGCACCTCAAGTACTAATACACGTCTCTATTATGAGAGACAAGGAGATGTCACATGTACCCAAAGACATTTGTCAAAGACTCTCAATGTCTCCTTGGAGTTCCCTATTGAAAATCACGTCTCCATTTCTCACAAAACCTAAACATGACTTTTATCCATAAATTTTTTTTTAGATAATTCATTTTACCATATCATTGCATTTGAATATCCTCCCTTGATTCATATCAACAATCATCGGATTCAAAAAACTTCAGTCATCAAATTTGTAGCAACAGTGGCTAGAAAGTCAACCTGTAGGTCCATTGTGATTTAAGTTTTTAAAAACTAAGGTCATGTTATGCATTGTGATTTAAGTTTTTAAAAACTTAGACTATGCCTTACATTTTGATTAATGTTTTTAAAAACTAAGGCTATGCCCTGCATTGTCGTCAAAGTGCCATCACGAAACTTGGAAGGCAATGCCATGCATTGCCTTCAAATTATCCCCTGCATTGTGATTTAACTTTTTTACTTTGGTTTTTAAAATTTGATTTTTTATTTTATTTAATATTAATTTTATAGTTAAGTTAATAAAATTTTGTTTTTATTTTATATTTATTTTTTTATTCTTAAATTGTAATTTAGTTTTTAGTTTTCAACTTTTTCATCATTTTTTTAAATGGCGAACTGGAAACTATGGTGAATTCATTGTTGTAATTTAGTTTTTAGTTTTCAAATTCTTTTGTTATTTTTTTTAAATGGCGTATCGGAAACTATGGTGAATTCATATACAATGAATTCAACGTGTGTTTTCTTAGAGAGTCCAATCCTTTGAAGGAGCATGGTGAAAAAGAATACATGTGCGCTGCTCTCAGGGGAAAGGCGAAGATTTTAGAGGCTCAACGGAGAACTGGGTCCCATCGTCTTAGTGTTGACCATTTTGTGATTCCTGCATGCCAAAATGGGCACCCCCCTCTTTTTGCCTTGAAGCCTTGTTCTTCATGACCTTTTGCCCTAAAACCAAGTCTTAACCCTTTAAAAATCAAGGAAAAAAGTTGCTTTTGTGTAGGTGCACGGGTTGTCTCATCAAGCATTGGTCTTTTCCAACACTCACAGAGCAAATCAGGTTCTCAGGACAGCATTACTTGTAAGCTTTACAAATAATAAGCAAGAGCACTTGACAAACCTAAAGGGGTCTATGGCCAGTGCCACTGCAAGTCGGGTTTTGTAAAGTACTTTACTTGCCAATTTTAAAGAGTTGGAGTCATTCATAAACCCGAAAGGGTAAGGAAAAAGCAATTGGGTTTTGAGACGTCTTTACTTCAAAGATTTTTAAGTCCTTCGGAAGAGCCCGAATTGGTCTTAGACACTTCTTAAGGCAAGTGTTTTTTTGTGGAGGGCACCTAGACGTTCTATAGGGTTTTTTTTAATTTTTCTGAAGGGTATGTGCCCTTATGAGAGGCACTTCAAAGATGAAACGGACCTTTACAAAACATTTGAATGATATGTTTGAAGGCAAAATAGACCTTGTGGAGGGATTTTCATCAATGTGAGGACCAATACAAACATTATGAAGGGCACTTTTGGCTCGAAATGCCCTTGCGGAGGGCAGTTAGTTGAATCAAAGGGGCAAAGACAAGAAGTCTGAAGGGTAAGTCTCTTTACAGAAGGCACTTGGTCAAGAAAGAAGACACTTTTCACTTTTTTGAAGGGTCATTTTAAGAGTTTTCGAAGGGCACTTGCCCTTGTGGAGGGTACTTTTGGATGGGAGAAGCCTTTGCAGAGGAGACTTTAAGAAAGAGAGGACGAAGACAAAAGGTCCGAAGGGCACATGCCCTTCAAGAAAAGGAGCAATCAAAGGAAATAATTCCTTCGGACAAAATGTCCGAAGGAAAGCGTAGCACAAAGGCCCACCAAAAGAAAACAGAAGGCAACCCCAAAATAGAATTCATTCGAAAAAAATATCCAAAGGAATTCTTTCAGACATTTTGTCTGAAGAAATTCAACAGTACCAAAAGTCTGGAGGCCCAAGAAATAATAATCGCCCGAGAGCCCGAATGGTTAAAGACAAAAGGGAGGAAGCCAAGGCAAAGGGAAATAACAAAGTAAAAGAAAACAAGGCGGGTAACATAGAACACAACCATGTAGCACAATAAAGTAAAAACTCAAAACATTCTAAGTAGCGTGACAAGTCAAAGCATAGACCCAAGGATGAACTAGACCAAGGTAAGTGGCACAGGTGTCATCAGCAAGAAGAGTAAATGCACTTAGGTGAAATAGTCTCTACCGAAAACCAATAAAAGAATTAGTATTCAAACTATAAAGGAGAGTAGCCCATGTTTTCACGCTTCATTAATGCATAGCCAGTTATGCCCAGTATTAAAGAGACCATGGCCCAGTCAACACAACTTGAGGATGGCCTTGTCAGTTGCTAGGAGTATCCCATGACTTTACAGGCCCAAGATAGCAAGAGCAGCGACTTGGACATCTACAACATGGCTCTCCCATACGCAATTGGAGGAATATGGCAGTAGCATGGGCTTGTGGTCTCTACAGAAATGTTTAACTTAGCATGGGTTTCCATCCCTTGATTTGTCATCTATGTGTTCCCAAGTTCTCTATATATTTATAACTTCTCATTTGAGAAAGGATCTCTCAAATTTGTATGGCAAAGCCCTGAAGGAATTTACCTTGAATCAAAAGAAGCATTTTTACCTCCATTCAAGCTTGCACTTTTTCATATGTATACGGTTTTATCTTATGTTAAGTCATTTCTTTTTCATGCTTTCATAAGTTTATGCCAACATATCTAGTGTATTATGAGTTCTTCTCTTGCAGGTCAACAAGAAGTGTTCATCTCAGAGTATAGGCACATGTGAACAGATTGCCCATAGTGTGTCTTAAAACACCTTTGGTAGTTCTTCCTCCCTATATCTTCATAGGATTCCCTATTGAAACACTGATGCAGAAAAGGTTCTCATTTGAATGAAGAGTATTCTTGCTTCTCTTTGGTGTAAAGTGTATGTCAAAACTGAGTAGGCCAGCCATTTTGGTGCATCACCGCATTAGTTTAGGTTTTGATTTCAGTATTTCTCTCCTTTTTCATCCCCCCCCATTGTTGGCAGTAGAAAATCTAGGGCCTCAAAGTGCATCAAGGGGAGCTAGCCCCTAATTTAGAGATTCATCCCTCAAGTTTGCAACCCACAGCAAGAGGAATGTCTCCATTGTGCCACGTGGAGAAAGAGAGTTGAACCTCCCTTCAAAGGGTGCAATCCACTATGTCAACAGTTTTAGGCATGCCCGGTGGGATAAATTTCTGTCCTCCAAGTTTCAAGATTGATGTTGGTCTTGATATTGTTAAAAAATCTAAAATAAAGAGCTACATTCAACACCTGACGACTCCATTCAGGAACCCAGTCTCTAATTAATGATCAACCTGGAATCCCATGCCAAAGGTCACTACAAGATCTTCTAGGGGTTTCCTTTTTGAGTTTGTCGAGTTGCCATTGAACTCAATAAAAATGCTAAGGTTTGTAAATACCCACCCTTACATAGCAAGCCACTTTCCTAAACCAACCATAAAATATACCTACTCAAGGGGACCCCGATTGAATCCTTCCACAGCCATGGCAACCCTTGGGGCTTTCCCTTTTGTGGCCTTCAATGGTCAAAGTCCCTTGAACCTTCAGCAATATGACCCAATTCCAAGGATAGCTCTCAAAAGTGTTCCTCCCTTTAGTAGAGAGGGCCCAATCACAGTTGTTGAGCATATTAAAAACATATCCAACCTATGTAACATCCATAATATCACTAAAGAAAATGTAGCCATTAGATTGTTAGCCTTATCCTTCAAAGGGAAAGTTTTGGACTAGTATGGGACCTTGCCTATGAACTCAGTTGGCTCATGGAATGAGTTAGGGACCCTCTTGACCAACAAGTTTGAGGAAAAAAGTGACCATTTGTCTCTAGCTAAGCAATTAACCACCATGAAGAGAGCCCCACATGAGTTTATGCAAGATTTTAAGACTAAGTTCAAAAAAACTTGGGACAAAATAATAATTCTTGTGAGGCCAACCCCAAGCTATGCTTTCCTTTACTACTTGAAGGCCCTGAATAGTGACATTGCTATCATGATACAGTCCATGGGTGGAAGAACTCTGTTCGTTGCTTATGAGATAGTCATCGCTGCCGAAAATTAACTTGTTCAAACAGGAAAGATAGCTCTTAGACCTCACATGCCACTCTTTCTTGATTTACAACCCTTAGTCCAGCCTGTTGCGCCCACTCTAGCTCCTCTGCCTAATCAAGAGACGTCGACTGCTACCCCTGTAAATGATCTACATGAAGTTAACAACCTGCTGTAAATCATTACCAATGAGTTAGTTTCCCTCAAAAGAAAACAAGCTTAGAGTTATAGGCCAAATAAAAGCTACATGCAGTTTGAGCAAGCAAATAGGCCTCCCTTTCAAAATTATAATCAAAGGCAAGGTCAAATTACACATGTCAAGCCTTATCAATGCTATAATCCAAATGCCCTTTCATCTTCCAAGGCTCTTGTCCCCACTCAAAATAATTTGGTGCACGAGCAGTGTAGTTATCCACCCTTGGAGCATGGCCAAGAATAAGTTGCTTATGCCAGTGAGCTACCAAATCAAAGCATGATCGCACAAAGCAATCAAACAGCCCAATTCTCAAATTTTGAGATATCAACATAACTTAGGATGGACAGCAGACAATCTCAATTCGATTCCACTCTTATGAATCACTTGGAAGGAGAGTTCTACGTAGTCAATTATGTGGGGAGCACAAGTAATCAGAATGTTGATATTTTAGCCAACATCAGGGCTAAAAAGAAGGCCATTCATGAATCTCAAGTAGCCACTCAAGCACCTACGTCTCCTTCACCACAAGCAAATCAAAAGTTCTCTGATTACAGGCCACGGTTGTAGCTTTAGCTCCTCAAGTTATACCACAAGTTACGAATGTTCCCAAGGAGAAATCTAAAGAGGGCAATCCTTCAATCAATATAGTGGACCAAATGAAGAAGTTGCACCTGAACATCTAATTGTGAGATTCTTTAGCACTGCTAGGATAAAAGAATATACTCCAAAAGGAATTGTACAGGCTAGGTGAGCAAGTTATCCCAAAAAGGAATGATAATGTGTTGATAGTAAATGGGGCTCCTCCCATGGGAGGTCAAGCAAAGAAAGATGAGAAGGTTTCTCCCTTCTATTTGTCTCTGATTATTGGTGATTTCTTGGTCCATAATTGCATCATTGATAGTGGAGCAAGCACCTCAGTTATGCTTGAATGCATCACTAATAAGCTAGGCCTCAAGTATAAGCAAATGACCAAAGGAGTTCTACAGTTGGATGGATCACCAGCTAAGACCTTGGGAGTGGCAACAGGTGTGAATCTGACTCTCCATGCCTATCTAACCTTCTCAGTTCCCCATGATGTGGTAATGACAGATGTTTCTCTTTATTTTGTTCTTTTTTTGTCAAGAGATTTCACATCCAAAATAGGTGGATACTTGGTAGCCAATTGGTCTTACATGGTTTTCAGGACAAAGTATGGAACTAAAGTAAAGATTGAGTTAGAGCCCATCCACAAAGATCACCTGGAGCCATATTCACCCAAAGCAATGAATGTGAACTATGCAATCATTTATGAAGAAAATCCCCAGGTGGACCAATCTCCATCATCTTCCCTTGTAGGAGTTGCTGCCATGCTCCTAGGTGAATGAGGGAATGACAACTTTGAGCATGATCCTTACAAGTTCATTGAAGAAGCTAGTCTTAGAATCTACTGCATGCATTAGAAATATGTTTTCATATCAAAATTGATGAAGATAGATCAAGAGGACTGTGGTTTGTGGCAGTTGTTCTTTGATGGATCTAGAAGCAAGTTGGGAGCTAGTGGTGGGACAATGATGGTTTCACCATCAAAGGATAAATACTTCTCAACTTTGAGGTTTTAGTTCTCCTGCACTTGTAATGTAGCATAGTATAAGGCCCTTGTTCATGGCCTAGAATGGGCAAAAAAGAGAGGAATCAAAGAATTATGGGTGTTTAAAGACAGTGAGTTGATTGTGAACCAAGTGAGAGGTCAAAGCTTGACCAAGAACTCCTTACTCAAGTCTTACAAGCACAGAGTGTGGGACCTTATGGAGAACTTCATTGATTTCAACATCACTTCCATTCTAAGAGAGGAGAAGAAGCATGTGGATAGAATAACAACAGTTGGTGCTCAGTTTGATATCCCAAAGGGGGTGAGACAAAGAGAGAATCAACATCATTTAAAGGTGATTGTGAGGCCCTTCATACCAGACAATGTCGCCAATTGATATGTGTTTGAAAGTGACCAGCAAATAGCACTTTTCTTGTAGGAGGAAGCTGAGTTCAAATTCAAAAATCAGTCCAAGCGACAACAGCAGTATGATGCACAGATTGTTCAACTAAAGACCAACAAACTTCTCAAAGGTTTGGTAACTCTTGAGAGCATTTTCAACGAAGATGACTAACTCAAGAGAGACAAAGCAAGCATGTCAACCAAGAAGGAAAACTATGAAAGGGAAGAGATATATAAGGATAAGTTGCTTGCACTTGGGAAGGTGTGTACCAATGAGGAAAAGCATGATTTCATTATGTTATGTCAAGAGTTTACTGATATTTTTTCTTGGGAGTATGGTGATTTGAAGGGCTTTGATCCAAGCTTGGCCCAACACACCATTGAGCTAGAGGAAGGTGCCAAACCCATCAATCAAAAACAAAGGCCAATCAATCCAAAGATCGAGCCTCTCATGAGAAAAAAAACTCACCAAACTGATCGAGTCCAGGATCATTTTCCCTATCAAACACTCTTTTTGGCTGGCCAATTTGATCCATGTAAGGAAGAAGAATAGAGAGCTCAGATTGTGTGTGGATTTTAGAGCCCTGAATAGAGTCTCACTGAGAGATCATTATCCCCTTCCAAGTATGGAGTAAATTCTTCAGATGGTGACAGGCAGTGAAAGATTATCTCTCCTAGATGGCTACTCCAGGTACAATCAAATTTTGGTATAAGAATGTGACCAATACAAGACAACCTCCACCACCAAATGGGGAACATACGCCTATAGAAAGATGCCATTTGGATTGTCAAATATTGGAGTTACCTTCCAACGTGCTATGGATATGGCTTTCCAAGGTTTGATCAATGACATTGTGTTGGTTTATCTTGATGATGTGACAGTCTTCTCCAAGGAGGCAAGTGAACATTTGAAGCACCTGAGGCAAATCTTTGAAAGGTGTAAGGAGTTTGGCATCTCTCTTAACCCAAAGAAATGTATGTTTGTTGTCCATGAAGGTAAGCTCTTGGGCCATATCGTTTCAAAGGAAGGCTTGCCCATTGATCTAGAGAGGGTGCATGCCATCTTAGCATTGTCCTTGCCTAAACACAAGAAGGCCCTACAAAATTTCTTTGGTAAAATAAATTTCATTAGAAGATTCATTCCTAACTTTGTTGAGCTTGTCAAGCCAATAACTTCAATGCTAAGGAAGGACGAGACGTTCACGTGGACAGCAAGAAGAAGAGAAAGCTTTAAAGGCATCAAGAGAGCTATCGATCAAGCTCCTACCCTGGCTAGTCCAAACTTCTCTACGGACTTCAATATATACACATTTGACAATGAAGAGGTAATCTCTGCTATGCTCACTCAAGAAAATGGTGAGAATTTATAACAGCCTCTTATTTTTTTAGTCAAGGGTTAAAAGGCTATGAGGTTAGATACACGTATGTTAAGAAGCAGGGGCTTGCAGTCATATGAAGTCTGAAGAAGTTCAGACATATGTTGTCTAACAACAAAATTCACATCATGGTGCCACATCCTTGTGTAAAAGACTTCTTATGTAACCAAGACTTGAATGAGCAAAAGGCAGGTTGGATCACAAAAGTAATGGAGTATGACGTAGAGATCAAGACCACCAAGCTGGTAAGAGGAAGAGGGTTGTGTGAACACCTCATTATAGACTTGAAAGAGTTGAAAGATGATGTTTTGGTACTCCATGATGAACCTATAGTAATTGTACCTATAGTCATGAAAAGCTATGCACAAGACATGGTTCATTTTCTTCAAACTGGTGAGTGTCCACATGGTCCTAATAGAACAAAGAGGAGGTATTTTAGACTCCAATCTCTTCGTTATGTCCTAGTTGATGGATTGTTGTTCAAGAAAGACTGTTTAGAGGCACTCTTGAGACGCATTGATTCAAACCAAGTCGACAAGGTACTATCTGAGTTCCATGATGGACCAGTTGGTGGCCATTTTGCTCTCAAGGCCACAGTTGCAAGGATTATGAGGGTGGTTACTTTTGACCCAGTTTGTTTAAAGACACTCATGCTTGTGTGAAAAAATATCAAAAATGTGTCTTCTTTGATGGGAAGCAATGACTGGCTGCCATGCCTCTTCATCCTATTCAGGTGGAACAGCCATTCATGCAATGGGGGTTGGACTTCATAGGATTGATCAATCCTTTTTCTAGTGCTGGCCACAAGTGGAATTTGACTGCCACAGATTAATTCACAAAGTGAGTATTGACCATAGCTTTGAAAGAGGCCAATGAGAGTGTAGTCCTAGACTTCTATGAAGTCATAGTGACGAGATTTGAGGTCTCAGCCACAATCATTTTAGATAATGTATTAGCTTTCTTGAAAACGAAGACAAGTGAGTGGACATTAAAATATGGCATCTATCTCAACACTTCTTCCAACTACTTCCACAAGGGAATGTGTTGGTTGAGTCCACAAACAAGAATTTGATTAGGATCATAAAAAGGACAATGAATAAAAATCAAAGGACTTAGCATGCCAAGTTGAAGACAGCTCTTTGGGCAAATAAGATCACTCCAAAGAGGGCGATCGAGAATTCATCATACATATTTGTGTATGGAAGGGAAGCTAGACTTCCTATCTCACTTGAGTTACCAGCTTTAGATTTTGCCCATCAACTGTAATTGTTTGAGAGAGATAACCTGAAAGTCAAGTATTGTGAGCTAATAGAGCTTCAAGAAGCGAGAGACCAAGCCATGGATGCCATGACCAACTGCCAACAGCAAACAAAGAAATATTTTGACAAAAGGTCTATGCTAAGGAGCTTCTTAGAAGGTGACATTGTCTTGAAGTGGGATGAATACCGAGCCAAGCCTAGAAGGCACACGAAGTTTGACGCTTTGTGAAATGGCCCATATGTCATCACCCAATGCAAGAAACACAATGCTTTTCAACTCTTCAAGTTGGATGGCAGAGGGCTTTTCGGTTGTGTGAGGACCAATACAAAAGTTTCGAAGGGCACTTTTGGCTTGAAATGCCCTTGCGAAGGGTAGTAGGTTGAATCAAAGGGGCAAAGACAAGAAGTATGAAGGGTAAGTGTCTTTGCAGAGGGCACTTGATCAAGAAAGAGGACTCTTTTCACTTTTTCAAAGGGTCATTTTAGGAGTTTTTGAAGGGACCTGCCCTTGTGGAGGACACTTTTGGATGGGAGAAGCCTTTGAGGAGGACACTTTAAGAAAGAGAGGATGAAGACAAAAGGCTTGAAGGGCACATGCCCTTTGAAAAAAGCATCAATAAAAAGAAAGAATTCCTTCGGATAAAATGTCTGAAGAAATTCTTTCGAATATTTTGTTTGAAAAAAAGCGCAGCACAAAGGCCCGCCAAAAGAAAATCGAAGAAGGCAAGCCCAAAAGAGATTTCCTTCGGACATTTTATCCAAAAAAATTTGACATTACCAAAAGCCTGGAGACCTGAGAAATAACAAGCGCCTAAGAGCTCGAATGGTTAAAGATAAAAGGAAGAAAGCCAAGGCAAAGGGAAATAACAAAGTAAAAGAAAACAAGGCAAGTAACCTAGAATACGACTACGCAACACAATAAAGTAAAAGCTCAAAATGTTCCAAGTAAAGTGACAAGTCAAAGCGCAGACCCAAAGATGAACCAGACCAAGACAAGCAACACATGTGTCATCAGCAAGAAGAGTAAATGCACTTAGGTGATATAGTCTCTATCGAAAACCAATAAAAGAATTGGTTTTCAAACTATAAAGAAGAGCAACCCATATTTTTTCACACTTCATTAATGCACAGCTAATTGCACCCAGAATTTAAGAGATCATGGCCCAATCAACACATCTTGGGGATGGCTTGTCAGTTGCTAGGAGTATCCCATGATTTTGCAAGCCCAAGACAACAAGGGCAGTGACTTGGACATCTACAGCATGGCTCTCCCATACGCAATTGAAGGAATACGGCAATAGCATGAGCTTGTGGTCTCTACAGAAGTGTTTAACTCAGCATGGGTTTCCATCCCTTGATTTGTCAGCTATCTATTCTCAAGTTCTCTATATATTTGTAACTTCTCATTTGAGAAAGGATCTCTCAGCATTGTATGGCGAAGCCCTGAAGGAATTTACTTTGAATCAAA
The DNA here is from genome assembly GCA_037957365.1 of Torreya grandis. Taxonomy (NCBI): domain Eukaryota; kingdom Viridiplantae; phylum Streptophyta; class Pinopsida; order Cupressales; family Taxaceae; genus Torreya; species Torreya grandis. The sequence continues at coordinate 3,616,080 of JARHVA010000781.1, read as the reverse complement.
AGAAGCATTTTTACCTCCATTTGAGCTTGCACTTTTGCATATGTCTATGGTTTTATCTTATGTTAAGTCATTTTCTTTTCATGATTTTATAAGTTTATGTCAACATATCTAGTATATTGTGAGTTCTTCTCTTTCAGGTCAACAAGAAGTGTTCAACTCAAAGTATAGACGCATGTGAATAGGTTGTCTATAGTGTGTTTTAAAACACTTCTGGTAGTTCTTCCTCACTGTACCTCCATAGGATCACCTGTTGAAACACTAATGCAAGAAAGGTTCTCATATGAATGAAGAGTATGCTTGCTTCTCTCTGGTGTAAAGTGTATGTCAATGCTGAGTAGACCAACCATTTTGATGCATCATCGTATTAGTTTAGGTTCTGATTTCAGTATTTTTATCTATTTTCATCCTCCCTTATTGTTAGCAGTAGGAAATCTAGGGCCTCAAGGTGCATCAAGGGGAGTTAACCCCTAATCTAGATATTCATCCCTTAAATTTGCAACCCACAACAAGAGGAATGTCTCCATTATGCCGCATGGAGAAAGAGAGTTGAACCTCCCTTCAGAGGGTGCAATCCACTATGTCAACAATTTTTGGCACGCCTGATGGGATAAATTTATGTGTCTTACAAGTTTCAGAATTGGTGCTGATCTTGATATTGTTAAAAAATCCAAAAGGAGCTATATTCAGCCCCTGGCAACTCCATTCAGGCACTCAATCTCTAGTTAATGATCAGCGTGGCATCCCATGCCAAAGGTCACTACAAAATCTTCTTCTAGGGATGTCCTTTTTGAGTTTATCGAGTTGCCTTTGAAATCAACAAAAATGTTGAGGTTTGCAAATACCCACCCTTACGTAGCAAGTCATTTTCCTAAACCAACGATAAAATATACCTACTCAAGGAGACCCTGGTTGAATCCTTTCACGGCCATGGCAGCGCTTGGGGCTTTTGCTTTTGTGGCCTTCAAAGATCAAATTCCCTTGAACCTTCAACAGTATGACCCAATTCTAGAAATAGCTCTGAAAAGTGTTCCTCCATTTAGTCAAGAGGGCCCAATCACTATTGTCGAGCATATTAGAAACATAGCCAACCTCTACAACATCCATAATATCACTGAAGAAAATGTAGTCATTAGATTGCTAGCCTTGCCCTTCAAAGGGAATGTTTTGGATTGGTATGGGACCTTGCCTATGAACTCAGTGGGATCATGAAATGAGTTAGGGACCCTCTTGACCAATAGATTTGGAGAAAAAAGTGATCATTTGTCTCTAGCTGAGCAATTAACCACCATGAAGAGAGCCCCACATGAGTTTATGCAATATTTTAACACTAGGTTCAAAAAGACTTGGGACAAAATCCTAATTCTTTTGAGGCTAACCCCAAGCTATGCTTTTCTTTACTACTTGGACCTGAATAGTGACATTGCTGTCATGATACAGTCCATAGTTGGAAACACTCTATCCATTGCTTATGAGATAGCCATATCTGTTAAAAATTACGTTGTTTAAAAAAGAAAGATAGCTCTTATACCTCATATGCCACTTTTCCCTGATTTATAACCCTCAGTCCAACCTGTTGTGCCCACTCTAACTCCTCTACCTAATCAAGAGAAGCCCACTGCTACCATTGTAAATGATCTCCATGAAGTAAAGACCCTGCCGCAGAGTGTTACTAATAAGTCAGTTACCCTTAAGAGACAAGTTATAGGCTAAATCAAGGCTACTAGCAGTTTAGACAAGCAAATAGGCCTCCCTTCTATAATTATAATCAAAGACAAGGTCAAATTACATATGTCAAGCCTTATCAAAGCTATAATCTAAATGCCCCTTCATCTTCCAAGACTTTTGTCCCCACTCAAAATAATTTGGTGCATGAGTAGCCTAATTATCCATCCTTGGAGCATGGCCAAGAACAGGTTGACTACCAAATCAAAGCATGACTGCACAAGGTGATCAGGTAGCCCAATTCTTAAATTTAGAGATATCAACACAACTTGGGATGGACAATAGGGAGGCTCAATCCGATTCCACTCTTATGAATCACTTGGAAGGAGAGTTCTACGCAATCAACTATGTGGGGAGCACAAATAATCAAAATGTTGGTGTTGCAGCCAACCCCAAGTCCAAAAAGAAAGCCATTGATGAAGCTCAAGTAGTCACTCAAGCACCTACAACATATCTTTCACCAAAATCAAATCAAAAGTTTCCCAATTACAGGTCATCGATTGTAGCTTTAGCTCCTCAAGTTGCACCATAAGTTACGAATATTCCCAAGGAGAACTCTAAAGGGGGCAATCATTCAATCAATATAGTAGACCAAATGAAAAAGCTGCACCTAAACATCTCATTGTGGGATTCTTTAGAACTGCCAGGACAAAAAGATATACTACAAAAGGAATTGTACGGGCTAGGTGAGCAAGCTATCCCATCAAAGAATGATAATGTGTTGATAGTAAATGGGGCTCCTCCCATGGGAGGTCAAGCAAAGAAAGATGAGAAGGTTCCTTCTATTTGTCCCTGATTATTGGTGATTTTTTTGTCCATAATTGCATCATTGATAGTGAAGCAAGCGCCTCAGTTATGCCCAAATGCATCGCTGATAAGCTAGGCCTCAAGTATGAGCGAATGACCAAAGAAGTTATAGAGTTATATGGATCACCAACTAAGACCTTGGGAGTGGCAAGAGGCTTGAATCTGACTCTCCATGCATGTCCAACCTTCTCAATTGCCCATGATGTGGTAGTGGCAGATGTTCCTCCTTATTTCGCTCTTTGTTTGTCAAGGGATTTCACATCTAAAATAGGTGCATAATTCGCAGCGAATTGGTCTTACATGGTTTTCAGGGCAAAGTATGGAACTAAAGTAAAGATTGAGTCAAAGCCCATCCACAAAGATTATTTAGAGCCATATTCGCCCAAAGCGACGAATGTGAATTACGCAATCATTGATGAAGAAGAGCTCCAGGTGGACCAATCTCCATCATCTGTCCTTGTAGTTGTTGTCTTGCTCCTAGATGAATGGGGAAATAACAACTTTGAGCATGATCCTTACAAGTTCATTGAAGACGTTGGTTTTGGAGTCTACTGTATGCATTTGAAAGATGCTTTCATGTCAAAATTGATGAAGACAGATCAAGAGAACTATGGTTTATGGCAGTTGTTCTTTGATAGATATAGAAGTAAATTGAGAGCTGGTGGTGGGACAATGTTAGTTTCTTCAAAGAATAAATACTTCTCAATTTTCATGTTTCAGTTCTCCTGCACTTGCAACGTAGCAGAGGATGAGGCCCTTGCTCATGGCCTAGAATGGGCAAAGAAAAGAGGAATCAAAGAATTGCAAGTGTTTCGAGACAGTGAATTGATTGTGAACCAAGTCAGAGCTCAAAGCTTGGCCAAGAACTTCTTACTCAAGTCTTACAAGCACAGAGTGTAGGACCTTGTGGAAAACATCATTGCTTTCAACATCACTTCCACTCCAAGGAGAACAATCATTCAGATAGACTAGCAGCAGTTGGTGTTCAGTTTGATATCCCAAAGAGGGTGAGACAAAGCGAGAATCAACATCACTTAAAGGTGATTGTGAGGTCCTCTATCCCAGACAATGTCACCAATTGGTAGGTGTTTGAAAGTGACCAACAAATAGCACTTTTCTTGCAGGAGGAAGCAGAGTTCGCTTTCAAAAATCAGTCCAAGCTACAACAGTAGTATGATGCGCAAAATTATTCAACTAAAGACCAACAGGGTTCCCAAATGTTTGGTAACTCTTGAGATCATTTTCAACGAAGATGACCAACTCAAGAGAGACAAAGTAAGCATGTCAACCAAGAAGGAAAATAATGCAAGGGTAGAGATCTACAAGGATAAGCTACTTGCACTTAGGAAGGTGTGTACCAATGAGGAAAAGCATGCTTTCATTATGTTATGTCAAGAGTTTATTGATGTTTTTGCTTGGGAGTATGGTGATTTGAGGGGCTTTGATCCAAGCTTGGCCCAACACACCATTGAGCTAGAGGAAGGTGCCAAACCCATCAAGCAAAAGCAAAGGCCAATCAATGCAAAGATTGAGCCTCTCATGAGGAAGGACCTCACCAAATTGATCGAGTCCAAGATCATTTTCCCTATCAAACACTATTCCTAGCTAGCCAATTTGATCCCTGTTAGGAAGAAGAATGGAGAGGTTAGATTGTGTGTGGATTTCAGAGACCTGAATAGAGTTTCACTGAGAGATCACTATCCCCTTCCAAATATGGAGTAAATTTTTCAGATGGTGACAGGTAGTGAAAGATTATCTCTCCTAGATGGCTACTCCGGGTACAATCAAATCCTAGTACAATAATGTGACCAATACAAGACAACGTTCACCACCAAGTGGTGAACATATGCCTACAGGAAGATGCCACTCAGATTGTCAAATGTTGGAGCTACCTTTCAATGTGCTATGGATATGGCTTTTCAAAGTTTGATTAATGACATTGTGTTGGTTTATCTTGATGATGTGATAATCTTCTCCAAGGAGGCAAGTGAACATTTGAAGCCCCTGAGGCAAATCTTTGAAAGGTGTAGAGAGTTCGGCATCCCTCTCAACCCATAAAAATGTGTGTTTGTCATCCACGAAGGCAAGCTCTTAGGCCATGTCGTTTCAAAGGAAGGCCTATCCATTGATCCAAAGAGGGTGCACACCATCTTAGCATTGTCATTGCCTAAGCACAAGAAGGGCCTGCAAAGTTGTTTTGGTAAAATAAATTTTAATAGGATATTCATTCCTAACTTTGCTGAGCTTGTCAAGCCACTAACTTCCATGCTAAAGAAGGATGAGACATTCATGTGGACAGCAAGAAGAGAAAGCTTTGAAGACATCAAGCAAGCTATCGCCCAAGCTCCTACCCTGAGTAATCCAAACTTCTCCAAGAACTTCAATCTATACACTTTTTTGAATGAAGAGTTAATCTCTGCTATGCTCATTCAAGCAAATGACGAGAATTTAAAACAACCTCTTACTTTTTTCAGCCAAGGTTTAGAAGGCTATGAGGTTAGATACACGTATGTTGAGAAACATGTGTTTGCAGTCATACGAAGTCTGGAAGAGTTCAAACATATGTTGTCTAACAGAAAAATTCACATCATGGTGCGACATCCTAGTGTAAAAGACTTTTTGTTGAAGCAAGACTTGAATAAAAAAAGGCAGGTTGGATCACCAAAGTAATAGAATATAATGTAGAGATCAAGACCACCAAGATGGTAACAGGAAGAGGGTTGTGTGAACACCTTGCTACAAACTTAAAAGATTCAAAGGAGAACATTTTGGTACTCCATGATGAACCTCTAGTGCATGCACCTACAGTCATAAAGAGTTGGGCACAGGACATGGTTCATTTCCTTCGAACTTGTGAATGTCCACAAGGTCTTGATAGGACCAAGAGGAGGTATTCTAGACTCCAATCTCTTCCTTATGTCTTAGTTGATGGAGTGTTGTTCAAGAAATACTTTTCAGGGGTGCTCTTGAGATGCATTGATTCAGACCAAGTCAACAAGGTACTGTTCGAGTTCTATGATGGACCAGTTGGTGGCCATTTTGCTCCCAAAGTGACAGCTGCAAAGATTATGAATGTTGGTTATTTTTGACCTAATTTGTTTAAAGACATTCATGCTTGGGTGAGAAAATGTCAAAAATATGCCTTCTTTAATGGGAAGCAATGGTTGGTTATCATGCCTCTTCATCCTATTTAGGTGGAACAATGATTCATGTAATGAAGGTTGGACTTCATAGGGTTGATCAATCCTCTTTCTAGTGCTGGCCAGAAGTGGGTTTTGATTGCCACAGATTATTTCACAGGGTGGATAGAGGCCGTAGATTTGAAAGAGGCCAATGAGAGTGTAGTCCTAGGCGTCTATGAAGGCATAGTGATGAGATTTGAGTTCCCAGCCACAATCATTTCAAATAATGTATTGGCTTTCTTGGAATGAAGACAAGTGAGTGGGCATTAAAATATAGTATCTATCTCAGCACTTCTTCCAACTACTATCCATAAGGAAATGTGTTAGTCGAGCCCACAAACAAGAATTTGATTAGGATCATAAAAAAGACAATGAAAGAAAATCAAAAGACTTGGCATGCCAAGTTGAAGACAACTGTTTAGACAGATAAGATCACTCCAAAGAGGGCGATCGAGAATCCACCATACACACTTGTGTATGAAAGGGAAGCTAGACTTCCTATCTCACTTGAGTTATCAGTCTTGAATTTTGCCCATCAGTGGCAATTGTTGGAGAGCGACAGCCTAGAAGTCAGGTATTGTGAGCTAATGGAGCTTCAAAAAATGAGACACCAAGCCATGGATGTCATGACCAGCCGCCAACAGCAAACGAAGAAACATTTTGACAAAAGGTCTACACCAAGGAGCTTCTCAGAAGGTGACATTGTCTTGAAGTGGGATGAGGACCGAGCCAACCCTAAAAAACACACGAAGTTTGACGCTTTGTGGAGTGGCCCATATGTCATCACCCAATGCAAGCAACACAATGCTTTCCAACTCTCCAAGTTGGATGGTGAAGAGCTACATATCCCAATCAATGGAATATATCTTAAGCATTGTTACTAGGTTTTTTTTGTTATGTACATAGTTTCTTTGTTTTTCCTCATTTTTCCTAGGCGTTGTTATGCATGTGTGGTGTTTTTAGCCTTTGTGTGTGTTTTTTTTCTTTGTTGTTTGGGGTAAAATCTTTGTTGTTTATTAGGTCCTTACAAGACTGTTGCCAACTTTTCAAGCTACAAGTCATCTCAAGCATAGTAGGCATGCTTCCCCTATGAGTCGCCAATTTGTTGACCATTTTGTGAATCTTGCATGCCAAAATGGGCACCCCCCTCTTTTTGCCTTGAAGCCTTGTTCTTCATGATCTTTTGCCCTGAAACCAGGGCTTAACCCTTTAAAAATCAAGGAAAACAATTATTTTTGTGCAAGTGCAGGAGTTATCTCATCAAGCATTGGTCTTTTCTAGCACTCACAGAGCAAATCAGGTTCTCAAAACAACGTTACTTGTAAGCTTTACAAGTAATAAGCAGGAGCACTTGACAAACCCGAAAGGGTCTATGGCCAATTCCAGTGTAAGTCAGGGTTTGCAAAGTAATTTACTTGCCAATTTTCATGAGTTGGAGTCATTCACAAACCCGAAAGAGTAAGGAAGAAGCAATCAGGTTTTGAGACGTCTTTAATTCAAAGTTTTTTGAGTAAGTCTTTCGAAAGAGCTTGAATTGGTCTTTAGATGCTTCTTAAGGCAAGTGTTTATCCGTAGAGGGCACTTGGGTGTTCTATAGGGTCATTTGTAATTTCTCCGAAGGGTATGTGCCCTTGCAGGAGGAACTTCAAAGATGAAATAGACCTTTCCAAAACTTTCGACGAGTATGTTTGAAGGAAGAATGGACCTTGCGGAGGGCTTTTCGTCGGTGTGAGGACCAATACAAAAGTTTCGAAGGGCACTTTTGGCTCGAAATGCCCTTGCGGAGGGCAACCGGTTGAATCAAAGGGGCAAAGACAAGAAGTTTGAAGGGTGTGTCTTTGAAGAGGGCACTTGGTCAAGAAAGAGGACTCTTTTCACTTTTTCGAAGGGTCATTTTTAGAGTTTTCGAAAGGCACCTACCCTTGTGGAGGGCACTTTTTGATGAGAGAAGCCTTTGCGGAGGACACTTTAAGAAAGAGAGGACGGAGACAAAAAGCCCAAAGGGCACATGCCCTTCGAGAAAAGGAGCAATCAAAGGAAAGAATTCCTTTGGACAAAATGTCTGAAGGAATTCCTTCGAACATTTCGTCCAAAGGAAAGCGTAGCACAAAGGCCCGCCAAAAGAAAACTGAAGAAGGCAATCCCAAAAGAGAATTTCTTCGAATAAAATGTCTGAAAGAATTTCTTCAGACATTTTGTCCGAAGAAATTCGACATTAGAAAAAGCCTGGAGGCTCGAGAAATAACAAGCGTCTGAGAGCCTAAATGGTTAAAGACAAAAGGGAGAAAGCCAAGGCAAAGAGAAATAACAAAGTAAAAGAAAACAAGGTAACCTAGAATGCAGGCATGTAACATAATAAATTAAAATCACAAAGCGTTCTAAATAATGTGACAAGTCAAAGCACAGACCCAAGGATGAACCAAACCAAGGCAAGTGGCACGGGGGTCATCAGCAAGAACAGTAAATGCACTTAGGTGAAATAGTCTCTACCAAAAACCAATAAAAGAACTGATTTTCAAATTATAGAGGAGAGCAATGCGTGTTTTTATGCTTCGCCATTAATGCACAGTCAGTTGCGTCCAGAATTTTAGAGAGCATGCCCCAATCAACAAACTTGGGGATGGCCTTGTCATTTGCTAGGAGTATCTCATGCTTTTGTAGGCCCAAGACAGTAAGCGCAGTGACTTGGACATCTACAGCATGGCTCTCACATATGCAATTGGAGGAATACGACAACAACATGGACTTGTGGTCTTTACAGAAGTGTTTAACTCAACATGGGTTTCCATCCCTTGATTTGTCAACGATATGTTATCAAGTTCTCTATATATTTGTAATTTCTCATTTGAGAAAGGATCTCTCAACATTGTATGGTGAAGCCCTGAAGAAATTTACTTTGAATCAAAAGAAGCATTTTTACCTCCATCCCCCTCCCATTGTTAACATTAGAAAATCCACGGCCTCAAGGAGCATCAAGGGGAGCTAGCCCCTAATCTAGAAATTCATCCCTCAAGTTTGCAACCCACAGCAAGAGGAATGTCTCCATTGTGCCGCGTGGAGAACGAACTGAACCTCCTTTCAAAGGGTGCAATCCACTGCGTCAACAATTTTTGGCATGCTCGATGGGACAAATTTTTGTGTCCTGCAAGTTTCAGAATTGGTGTTAGTCTTGATATTGTTAAAAAAATCCAAAAGAAGCTATATTAAACCCCTGACGACTCTATTCAAGAACTCAGTCTCTGGGTAATGATCAGCTTGGCATCTCATGCCAAAAGTCACTACAACATCTTTTAAAGGTGTCCTTTTTGAGTTTGTCGAGTTGCCTTTGAACTCAACGAAAAAGTTGAGGTTTGCAAATGCCCACCCTTATGTAGTAAGTCACTTTCTTAAACCAGCCATAAAATATACCTACTCAAGGAGACGTCGATTGAATCCTTTCACAGCCATGGCAACACTTGGGGCTTTCACTTTTGTAGCCTTCAATGGTCAAAGTCACTTGAACCTTCAGTAGTATGACCCAATTCCAGGGATAGCTCTCAAAAGTGTTCCTCCATTTAGTGGAGAAGACCCAATTGATAGGGAATCAAGAACAACAAACTCTGATTCCAACTTGTCAGGATCTTGCTCCTCAATAAGAGCACAATATGATTACCTTGTATAAGCAACTAAATATGCGAAATTATACCAGAATGAACAAGTAACTAAAATTCACAAATAGCACAAAATATGAGAGACAATACACAAACTTGTATTAATACTCATTCAGAAAGAAAATACAATAAAGAAGATGCCACTTCTTCTTCCACCTCTGTGAGGCTTTCCACACACCTCAAAGGCTCCCAGTAATTCTCAATCAAGAGTTCACTCTCCTACCAAAAACGGTCCCAACGCACAACTCAAACACAGAGTTGGTGTTCACCTCCAATCAGTCAGTAATAACCCTGTCATTACACAAGTACTCAAAGTACTTCAAGTAGATATCTCATGAACTTGCAACACCCTGCAATTCAAATGATCTTACTTACACATGTAAAACTTCTTTCTGATCTTGCAACAACCTGCAAATCAATCTGTTCTTACAATTGGAAGGATCTACCTTGCCTTCCTCTATTTGCTCATAATTACAATACATGCCAATGGGTCTATAAATAAATCCCATACTAAACCATAACTTAAACTTCTAATTTACAATAATTAGACACGCAACTCAAGACTCTAAATAGTCTTTACATGCAAACAACCGGTTCAACAAACTAATTGTTCATGCAACGAACAGTTCTGAAACCACACAGGGGATCGACGTCGGTCCCTGTCTGACTGGAGGTGACCGACGTCGGCCGACTCCTGTCGATGTCGGTTGCCTTTTGCACTGAATATGACCGACGTCGGTTGCGCTGTCGACGTCGGTTTCTCTTGAACTCAGCAACCTCCTCCATGTCTGCAAACAGTTGAAGCTTTTAGCTCCACAACCTAACAATCTCTCACTTGGAGATAAACATCTGCAACTGTATCTGTACCTGTACATCATCTAGTTTGTTTCTTGGCATTGTATCCCTCTTCAAGATCACTCTTGAAGACCAACCATCACATCAAACCCTGTAGTGCAACTCATGTCATCCAAATCACCTACCACATCCGCATCTACAAACCCATGTAGAAAAGAACTTGACCCTGCATAGCATGTGCACCTACTGTTGGTCCCTCTCAAATACTTGAAAATTCACTGAATTGCCCTCCAGTGCTTCTTTCCCGGATTGGCTCTAAACTGCTGAAAACTCTCATTGCTTGGGAAAACTCAGGTCTAGTACATACCATGCACTAAACATCATCATGTGAATCAAGACACTGTTCATAGAACTATCCAACCATCGGCGTGCTAACCGATTTCACACAATCATCTGGAGACAAAATCAACCTGTGACCTTCCATGTCCCTTGAACACACTCATGCCAAAGAATCTTGCTGCTCCAAGATTCCTCATGACACACCTCTGAACTAACTTTACCTTTAGTTCAGTAACTCCCTGCATATGTGACCCTGCAACAAGCACAACATACAGTAACAGGATAATGTAGCTAATATTATCCAACTTGGTAAAGAGAAACACAATGGTCAAACCTCCATTGTCCTGCAGCTTACTCAAGACCATATACTCAGGCCTTCCGTCTCACGTGTCCATTCTCGCTCTTCTTTATCCTGAAAATCCATTCGTCTCTCAGTGCTTTCTTCTAGCTGGCAACTCTACCAAAAAAAACTCTCGTTTGGTTCTTCTCCAAGGAATCACATTCCTCATCCATGCCAAGCTCCCACTGTTTTCTAGATCTACCTGCTCTGCTTCTTTAATAACTTCCTGGTTCTTGACCATCAGTGAGCAACAAGTAGTGTAAAGAAAAAAAATGACGAATTTGAGGCTTACCCTTTTAGTCCTCCATATGGGCGCTTGAGACTCCTTAATAGCTTGTTGTTCGCCCAAAATATGTCTGTGATCGATGTCGGTCACATCTCAGTCTGCACCCGACTGATGTCGGTTCCATGCGACTGCCTCATCGCCGACGTCGGTTCCCCCTGACCGACGCCGGTGTTTATTTGTCCCGAGTCACCGACGTCGGGCTGCACATAACCGACATCGGTCCCTGTCTGGATGCCGACGTCGATTTTCTAACCGACATCGGTCTCTGTGTTTTACATGTGAGCGATGACCTTTACTTGCGAGCTCCTTTTGGATCAAAACCCTGTCCAAATAAACCTTGCTCTGCTCAAAATTATTCAGCCCCTTGCACTGATCTCTGTCCGTCATCTTCTCCTTGAAAACCAAAGCTTACCTGTTCTTGTCACGAACATCAAATTTTTCAAGAAACGTCACTTTCTTCTTTTGCTTACAGAAACCTCGATCCATGCTCTTCAAATCCGAAAGCATACCCTTTGACTCAAGAACATGCATCCCCTTCTTATTCATGTGACCAAGCCTATTAAGCCACATCTTTGAATCTACAGCTGAAGTAGATAAACCAGAAGGAAAATCAGTAATATAAGTAGATAGATAAAGCGTACCTACTTTCTTACCTCTTGCTACAATGCACCCTTGGTAACCTTCCAAGAGTCCGCTGTGAGAGTTACTGTGCAACTCTCATCACCCAAACTTTCAACAGAAATCAAATTCTGCTTAAGGACTGAGACATGCGTGACCTCCTTCAACACCCATGTGTTGCCTGTCTGCAATTTCATCTTCACTTTCTCTTTGCCAACCATTTGACAAGGCTTACCATCCCCTAAATAAATTTCTCCAAAGTCTCCCTGAACATATTCATGAAAAAAATTTCTATTTGGGGATGCATGGAAAGAGGCACCAGAATCTAAAACCCAAGATTCTACTTTATCTAAGGAACATACCAGAGCATCATGTGCAACAAAATCCGCAACATCTGCTTCTTCATGTCCTTCATGCTGATCTTCATCTGACCTGCAATCTCTCTTTACATGCCCTTGCTTTTCACATTTTTAGGAGGTTATTCTGTCATTCCTAGATTTGGATCTCCTACCTATCTTTGACCTTGATCTCCCATGCTCAATCTTCTCTCTTTGCCTTCCCCTGCTTTCAACACTCAAAGATTTCCCTGATGATTCACATGTGCTTTTCTTGCGAATTTTTTCATTCAAGATTACACTCACAACATCATCCAATTTTAAGATTTTTGAAGCAAACGCAGTATTACTAAATGTCATTACCAAACTCTCTCAACTTTCAAGTAATGAACATAAGATTAAGAGAGCCTTAATTTCATCATAAAAAACAATATTGATTGAATTTAACTGGTTTACCAAACCATGGAAATCACTAAGATGACTATGTACAGATCCACCTTCCAATATTTACAAATTAAATAATTGCTTCATAAAAAATACCTTATTCGAAGCTGAAGGTTTTTCATATAAATTTGTCAAAAATTCCATCAACTCTATCGTTGTCTTACCCTGTGATAAGTTGAAAATCACAGACGATGCAAGACTCAACCTTATAGTTCTCAGAGCCTTCCGATCAAGAACATTTCAATCTTTATCTTTCATATCCAAGGGCTTGCATGCAACCCCACCCAACGGTAAGTACAAATCTTTCTGAATTGATAGTTCTTGCCATTAAACTTCTTCATTCGTAGCTTACTTTTTTCTGTCATTACTATACTCTCACTCAAACAGAAACTCCTGTGAGTAACCTGTAATCAACACACACTAACCAGATCTGATACAACCTGTTAGTAACCCAACCAAAAGCTCTGATACCAATTGATAGGGAATCAAGAACAAACTCTGATTCCAACTTGTCAGGATCTTGCTCTTCAATAAGAGCACAATATGATTACCTTGTATAAGTAACTAAATATGTGAAATTATACCAGAATGAACAAGTAACTAGAATTCACATATAGCACAGAATATGAGAGACAATACACAAACTTGTATTAATACTCATCCAGAAAAAAATACAATAAAGAAGATGCCACTTCTTCTTCCACCTCTGTGAGACTTCTCACACACCTCAAGGGCTCCTAGTAATTCTCAATCAAGAGTTCACTCTCCTACCAAAAATGGTCCCAACACACAACTCAAACACAGAGTTGGTGTTCACCTCCAACCAGTCAGTAATAACCTTGTCAGTATACATGTCCTCAAAGTACTTCAAGTAGATCTCTCATGAACTTGCAACAACCTACAACTCAAATGATCTTACTTACACATGTAGAACTTCTCCCTGATCTTGCAACAACCTGCAAATCAACCTGTTCTTACAATTGAAAGAATCTACCTTGCCTTCCTCTATTTGCTCATAATTACAATACATGCCAATGGTCTATAAATAAATCCCATACTAAACCATAACTTAGACTTCTAATTTACAATAATTAGACACACAACTCAAGACTCTAAATAGTCTTTACATGCACACAACCGGTTCAACAAACTAACTGTTCGTGCAACGAATAGTTCTGAAACCGCACAGGGGACCGACATCGGTCCCTGTCTGACTGGAGGTGACTGACGTCGACCGACTCCTGTCGATGTCGGTTGCCCTTTGCACTGAATATGACCGACGTCGGTTGCGCTGTCGACATCGATTTCTCTGGAACTCAGCAACCTCCTCCATGTCTGCAAACAGTTGAAGCTTTTAGCTCTACAACCTAACACCAATCACTGTTATCGAGCATATTAGAAACATAGCCAACTTCTGCAACATCCATAATATCACTGAAGAAAATGTAGCCATTAGATTACTAGCCTTGTCTTTCAAAGAGAATGTTTTGGACTGGTATGGGACCTTGCCTATGAACTCAATTGGCTCATGGAATGAGTCAGGGACCCTCTTGACCAATAGGTTTGAGAAAAAAAATGATCATTTGTCTCTAGCTGAGCAATTAACCACCATGAAAAGAGCCCCACATGAGTTTATGCAAGATTTTAACACTAGGTTCCAAAAGACTTGGAACATAATTCCAATTCTTATGAGACCAACCCTAAGCTATGCTTTCCTTTACTACTTGAAGGCCCTGAATAGTGACATTACTATCATGATACAGTCCATAGGTGGGAACACTTTTCCCGTTGCTTATATGATAGCTATAGCTGCTGAAAATTGTCTTGTTCAAACAGGGAAGATATCTCCTAGACCTCATATGCCACTCTTTTTTTATTTATAGCCCTCAGTCTAGCTTGTTGCGTCCAATCTAGCTCCTCTGCCTAATCAAGAGAAGCCGACTACTATCCATGTAAATGATCTCCATGAAGTTAAGAACCTGCCGCGAAGTGTTACCAATAAGTTAGTTTTCCTCAAGAGACAACAAGCTTAGAGTTATAGGTCAAATCAAAGCTACCCGCAGTTTGGGCAAGCAAATAGACCTCATTTCAAGAATTATAATCAAAGGCAAGGTCAAATTACACATGTCAAGTCTTATCAAAGCTATGATCCAAATGCCCCTTCATCTTCCAAGGCTCTTGTCCCCACTCAAAATAATTTGATGTCGGAGCAACGTACTTATCCACCCTTAGAGCACGGCTAAGAATAGGTTGCTTATGCCAGTGAGCTACCAAATCAACGCATTACTGCACAAGGTGATCAGACAACACAATGCTCAAATTTTGAGATATCAACACAACTTAAGATGAACAGCAGACAGGCTCAATCTGATTCCACTCTTATGAATCACTTGGAAGGAGAGTTCTACGCAATCAACTATGTAGAGAGCACAAGTAATCAGAATGTTAGTGTTGCAGCCAACACTAGGTCCAAAAGGAAACCCATTGATGAAGCTCAAGCACCTACAGTGTCTTCTTCACCACAAGCAAATCAAAATTTCTCCAATTACACGCCATCGGTTGCAGCGTTAACTCTTCAGGGTGCATCCACAGGTTACGAATGTTCCCAAGGAAAACTCTAAAGGGGGCAATCCTTCAATCAATATAGTGGACCAAATGAAGACGCTGCACTTGAACATCTCATTGTGGGATTCTTTAGCACTGCCAGGACAAAAAGATATACTCCAAAAAGAATTGTACGGGCTAGGTGAGCAAGCTATCCCAGCAAGGAATGATAATCTGTTGATAGTAAATGGGGCTCCTCCCATGAGAGGTCAAGCAAAAAAATATTAAAAGGTTCCTTCTATTTGTCCCTAATTATTGGTGATTTCTTGGTCCATAATTGCATCATTGATAGTGGAGCAAGCACCTCAATTATGCCCAAATGCATCGCTGATAAACTAGGCCTCAAGTATGAGCAAATGACCAAAGAAGTTCTACAATTGGATGGATCACTAGCTAAGACCTTGGGAGTGCCAAGAAGCTTGAATCTGACTCTCCATGTCTGTCCAACCTTCTCAATTCCCCATGATGTGGTAGTGGCATATGTTCCTCCTTATTTCGTTCTTTGCTTGTTAAGGGATTTCACATCCAAGATATGTGGATACTTAGTAGCCAATTAGTCTTACATGGTTTTCAGGCCAAAGTATGAAACTAAAGTAAAGATTGAGTCAGAGCCCATCCACAAAGATCTCCTAGAGCCATATTCGCCCAAAGCGACGAATGTGAACTACGCAATCATTTATGAAGAAGAGCCCCAAATGGACCAATCTCCATCATCTTCCCTTGTAGGAGTTGTTGACCTGCTCCTAGATGAATGAAGAAATGACAACTTTAAACATGATCCTTACAAGTTCATTGAAAACGTTGGTCTTGGAGTCTACTGCATGCATGAAAAAGATGCTTTTATGTCGAAATTGATGAAGACACATCAAGAGGACTGTGGTTTGTGGCAACGATTCTTTGATGGATTTAGAAGCAAGTTGGGAGCTGGTGGTGGGACAATGTTGGTTTCACCATCAAAGGATAAATACTTCTCAACTTTAAGGTTTCAGTTCTCCTACACTTGTAACGTAGCAGAGTATAAGTCCCTTGTTCATGGCCTAGAATGGGCAAAGAAGAGAGGGATCAAAGAATTGCAGGTGTTTGGAGACAGTGAGTTGATTGTGAATCAAGTGCGAGGTCAAAGCTTGACCAAGAACTCCTTGCTCAAGTCTTACAAGCACAGTGTGGGACCTTGTGGAGAACTTCGTTGTGTTCAACATCAATTCCATTTCAAGAGAGGAGAAGAAGCATGTAGATAGACTAGCAGCAGTTGGTGCTAAGTTTGATATCCCAAAGGGGTGAAACAAAGTGAGAATCAGCATCATTTAAAGGTGATTGTAAAGCCCTCCATACCAGAAAATGTCACCAATTGACCGGGGTTTGAAAGTGACTAGGGTTTGAAAGTGACTA
Source organism: Torreya grandis (assembly GCA_037957365.1). NCBI lineage: Eukaryota > Viridiplantae > Streptophyta > Pinopsida > Cupressales > Taxaceae > Torreya > Torreya grandis. The sequence goes on along the minus strand of JARHVA010000781.1, from coordinate 3,599,569 downwards.
GCAAATAACATTTTTCTTGCAGGAGGATGCTGAGTTCACTTTCAAAAATTAGTCCAAGCTGCAGTAGCAATATGATGCGTAGATTATTCAACTAAAGATCAATAGGCTTCCCAAAGATTTTGTAACTCTTGAGAACATTTTCAACTAAAGGCCAACAGGGTTCCCAAAGGTTTGGCAACTCCTGAGAGCATTTTCAACGAGGATGGCCAACTCAAGAGAGACAAAGCAAGCATGTCAACCAAGAAGAAAAATTATGAAAGGGTAGAGATCTACAAGGATAAGTTGCTTGCACTTGGGAAGGTGTGTACCAATGAGAAAAATCATGCTTTCGTTATGTTATGTCAAGAGTTTGCTAATGTTTTCGCTTAGGAGTATGGTGATTTGAAGGGCTTTGATCCAAGCTTGGCCCAACACACCATTGAGCTGGAGGAAGGTGCCAAACCCATCAAGCAAAAACAAAGGTCAATCAATCCAAAGATCGAGCCTCTCATGACGAAGGAACTCATCAAACTGATCGAGTCCAAGATTAATTTCCTTATCAAACACTCTTCTTGGCGAGCCAATTTGGTGCTTGTTAGAAAGAAGAATGGAGAGGTCAAATTGTGTGTGGATTTCAAAGCCTTGAATAGAGTCTCACTAAAAGATCACTATCCCCTTCCAAGTATGGAGCAAATTCTTCAGATGGTGACAGATAGTGAAATATTCTCTCCTAAATGGCTACTCTAGGTACAATCAAATCCTGGTACAAGAATGTGACCAATACAAGACAGCCTTCACTACCAAGTAGGGAACATATGGCTACAAGAAGATGTCATTCAGATTGTCAAATGCTAGAGCTACCTTCCAACGTGCTATGGATATGGCTTTCCAAAGTTTGATCAATGACATTGTGTTGGTTTATCTTGATGATGTGACAGTCTTCTCCAAGGAGGCAAGTTAACATTTGAAGCAACTGAGGCAAATCTTTGAAAGGTGTAGAGAGTTCGGCATCTCTCTGAACTCAAAGAAATGCATCTTTGTCGTCCACGAAGGCAAGCTCTTGGACCATGTCGCTTCAAAGGAAGCCATGTCCATTCATCCAGAGAGGGTGCACACCATCTTAGCATTGTCCTTGCCTAAGCAAAAGAAGGACCTGCAAAGTTTCTTTGGTAAAATAAATTTCATTAGGAGATTCATTTCTAACTCTGTTGAGCTTGTCAAGCCACTAACTTCCATGTTAAGGAAGGACAAGACATTCACGTGGACAGCAAGAAAAGAAAGCTTCGAAGGCATCAAGCAAGCTATCATCCAAACTACTAGCCTAGCTAGTCCAAACTTCTCCAAGGACTTCAATCTATACACCTTTGGGAACGAAGAGGTAATCTTTACTTTGCTCACTCAAAGAAATGGTGAGAATTTAGAACGTCTTATTTTTTTCAGCGAGGGTTTAGAAGGCTATGAGGTTAGATACACGTATGTTGAGAAGCAAGTGCTTGTAATCATACGAAGTCTGAAAAAGTTTAGGCATATGTTGTCTAACAACAAAATTCACATCATTGTGTCACATCCTAGTGTAAAAGACTTCTTGCTGAAGCGATACTTGAATGAGGAAAAGGCAAGTTGGATCACCAAAGTAATGGAGTATGAGGTAGAGATCAAGACCACCAACTTGGTAAGAGGAAGAGGGTTGTGTGAACACCTCGCTACAAACTTGAAAGAGTCGAAGGAGAACGTTTTGGTACTCCACGATGAACCTATAGCAACTATACTTATAGTCATGAAGCGCTGGGCACAAAACATGGTTCATTTCCTTCGAACATGTGAGTGTCCACAATGTCTTGATAGGACCAAAAAGAGGTATTTTAGACTCCAATCTCTTCCTTTTGCCCTAGTTGATAGAGTGTTGTTCAGGAAAGACTTTTCATAAGTACTCTTGAGATGCATTGATTCAGACCAAGTCGATAAAGTTCTATCTGAATTCCATCATGGACCAACTAGTGGCCATTTTGCTCCCAATGCCACAGTTGCAAGGACTATGAGCGCTGGTTACTTTTGGCCCAGTTTGTTTAAAGACACTCATGCTTGGATGAGAAAATGTCAAAAATGTGCCTTCTTTGATGGAAAGCAACGGCTCGTTGCCATGCATTTTCACCCTGTTCAGGTGGAACAACGATTCATGCAATGGAGGTTGGACTTCATAGGGTTGATCAATCCTCCTTCAAGTGTTGGCCACAAGTGGGTTTTGACTGCCACGGATTATTTCACAAGGTGGGTAGAGGTCGTAGCTTTGACAGAGGCCAATGAGAGCGCAGTGCTAGACTTCTATGAAGGCATAATGACGAGATTTGAGATCCCAGCGACAATCATTTCAGATAATGCATCGGCTTTCTTGAGAACGAAGACAAGTGACTGGGCATTAAAGTATGGCATCTATCTCAGCACTTCTTTCAACTACTATCCACAAGGGAATGCGCTGGCCAAGTCCACAAACAAGAATTTGATTATGATCATAAAAAAGACAATGAAAGAAAATCAAAAGACTTGGCATGCCAAGTTGAAGACAACTCTTTGGACAAATAGGATCACTCCAAAGAGGGCAATCGAGAATTCACCATACACACTTGTGTATGGAAGGGAAGCTATATTTCCTATCTCACTTGAGTTACCAGTGTTGGATCTTTCCCATCAGCGATAATTGGTGGAGAGCAACAACCTAAAAGTTGAGTTAATGGAGCTTCAAGAAGCAAGAGACCAAGCCATGGATGCCATGACCAACTGCCAACAAACAAAGAAGCATTTTGACAAAAGGTCTACACCAAGGAGCTTCTCAGAAGGTGACATTGTCTTGAAGTGGAATGAAGACCGAGCCAACCCTGAGAAACACATGAAGTTTGACGCTCTGTGGAGTGGCCCATATGTCATCACCCAATGCAAGCAACACAATGTTTTCCAACTCTCCAAGTTGAATGGTGAAGAGCTACATATCCCAATCAATGGGATATATCTTAAGCATTGTTACTAGGTTTCTTTTGTCATGTACATTGTTTCCTATTTTTTATCATTTTCTCTTGGTACTGTTATGCATGTGTGTAGTGTTTCTAGCCTTTGTGTGTGTTTTTCTCTTTGTTGTTTGGGGTAAAATCTTTGTTGGTTCTTAGGTCCTTACAAAGTTGTTGCCAACTTTTCAAGCTGCAACCTGACTCTATGTCCAATGGAATTTTAGGCCACCAGTCTTCTCAAGCATAGTAGACATGCTTTCCCTGTGAGTCGCCAATTTGTTGACCATTTTGTGAATCCTGCATGCCAAAATGGGCACTGGTCCCCTAGCCCCCTCTCCCCCCTTCCCCCTCTTTTTGCTTTGAAGCCTTGTTCTTCATGACCTTTTGTCTTGAAACCAAGTCTTAACCCTTTAAAAATCAAGAAAAAAAATTGTTTTTGTGCAGGTGCAAGGGTTGTCTCATCAATCATTGATCTTTTCCAGCACTCACAGAGCAAATCGAGTTCTTAGGACAACATTACTTGTAAGCTTTACAAGTAATAAGCAGGAGCACTTGACAAACCCAAAGGGGTCTATGCCCAGTTCTAGTGCAAGTCGAGTTTTGCAAAGTACTTGTTTTCATGAGTTGGAGTCATTCACAAACCCGAAAGGGTAACGAAGAAGCAATCGAGTTTGAGACGTCTTTACTTCAAAGCTTTTTGAGTAAGTCCTTCGAAAGAGTCAGAATTGGTCTTAGACGCTTCTTAAGGCAAGTGTTTTTCTACGGAGGGCACCTGGACGTTCTGTAGGGTCATTTGCAAATTCCCCGAAGGGTATGTGCCTTTGCAGTAGGCACTTCAAAGATGAAATGGACCTTTACAAAACTTCCGAAGGGTATGTTTGAAGGCAGAATGGACCTTGCGAAAGACTTTTCGTCGACGTGAGGACCAATACAAAAGCTCTGAATGGTAACTTCTGGCTCGAAATGCCCTTACGGAGGGCAACCGATTGAATCAAAGGGGCAAAGACAAAAGGTCCAAAGGGTAAGTGTCTTTACAGAGGGCACTTGGTCAAGAAAGCGAGCTCTTTTCACTTTTTCGAAGGGTCATTTTCAGAGTTTTCGAAAGGCCCCTGCCATTGCGGAAGGTGCTTTTGGATGGGAGAAGCCTTTGCAGAGGACACTTTAAGAAAAAGAGGACGAAGACAAAAGGCCCGAAGGGCACATGCCCTTCGAGAAAAGGAGCAATCAAAGGAAAGAATTCCTTCAGACGAAAGCGCAGCACAAAGTCCCACCAAAAGAAAACCGAAGGCAAGTCCAAAAGAGAATTCCTTTAGACATTATGTCCGAAGAAATTCGACATTACCAAAAGCCCGGAGGCCCGAGAAATAACAAGTGCCCAAAAGCCCGAATGGTGAAAGACAAAAGGGAGAAAGCCAAGGCAAAGGGAATAACAAAGTAAAAGAAAACAAGGCAAGTAACCTAGAATGCGACCACACAACACAATAAAGTAAAAGCTCAAAATGTTCCAAGTAAAATGACAAGTCAAAGCGCAGACCCAAAAATGAACCAAACCAAGACAAGTGGCACAGGGGTCGTCAGCAAGAAGAGTAAATGCACTTAGGTGAAATGGTCTCTATCGAAAACCAATAAAAGAATTGGTTTTCAAACTATAAATTAGAGCAACCCGTATTTTTTCACGCTTCATCATTAATGCACATCTAGTTGTGCCAAGAATTTAAGAAAGCATGGCCCAATCAACACATCTTGGGGATGGCCTTGTTAGTTGCTAGGAGTATCCCATGCTTTTGCAAGCCCAAGACAACAAGGGCAGTGACTTGGACATCTACAGCATGGCTCTCCCATACGCAATTGAAGGAATATGGCAGCAGCATGAGCTTGTGGTCTCTACAGAAGTGTTTAACTCAGCATGGATTTCCATCCCTTGATTTGTCAGCTATCTATTCTCAAGTTCTCTATATATTTGTAACTTCTCATTTGAGAAAAAATCTCTCAGCATTGTATGGCGAAGCCCTAAAAGAATTTACTTTGAATCAAAATAAACATTTTTACCTCCATTTGAGCTTGCACTTTTGCATCTGTCTATGATTGAGCTTGCACTTTTGCATCTGTCTATGATTTTAACTTATGTTAAGTCATTTTCTTTTCATGCTTTCATAAGTTTATGTCAACATATCTAATGTATTGTGAGTTCTCTTGCAGGTCAACAAGAAGTGTCCAGCGCAGAGTACAGGGGCATGTGAACACGTTGTCCATAATGTGTCTTAGAACACATCTAGTAGTCCTTCCTGTATCTCCATAAGATCCCCTGTTGAAACACTAATGCAAAAAAAGTTCTCATTTGATGAAGAGTATGCTTGTTTCTCTTTGGTGTAAAGCGTATGTCAACGCGTTTCTCTTTGGTGTAAAGTGTATGTCAACGCTGAGTTGACCAACCATTTTGGTGCATCACCGCATTAGCTTAGGATCTAATTTCAGTGTTTCTCCCATTTCATCGCCCCCATTGTTAGCAGTAGAAAATTCAAGCCCTCAAAATGCATCAAGGGGAGCTAACCCCTTATCTAGAGATTCATCTCTCTCTCTCTCTCACACACACACGTCTACATTGTGCCGCGTGGAGGAAGAGCGTTGAACCTCCCTTCAGAAAGTGCAATCCACTGCGTCAACACTTAGATATGAGACAGGTAGGTGGACGATTCCCAAAGAAGAGTGGGCCGAAAAATCATGCATTTTTTGCAACAAATGGGTGGTTGAAATGGAATGGCATTTCATCACTAAGTGTGTTGCATATGCATATATTCGTGGTCAGTTTGATAACAACTGGAATTTGAACAGCGTTAGTGAGTTATTCGAGGAGCCTCAGTTCTTCAATACAGCGAGTTTACTGGTCAAGATTCATAGCAGAAGATCTGATCTCAAAAAGAGGTTGAAAATATCTTGAGCGTTTCTTCCCAGGTCCCTTAGGTTGCTTGGCCTCGTGGACGTCATTAAAATCTTTTATTCATTCATTCATTCTTGTCTTGGTATACATTCCACTTGTTAGCACGTATAAAGAGAAGTCCGCTCAAAACATTTCATATTGGCTATCCTTGTGGAATATTTCAACATTTCGCATCAGCAAAAGATAAGGAGGGCCGTTGGGCAACTCTAAAATTGCAGATCATATTTTCAATGGAAACCCTGCCTTGTTAGACATGGAGCTTTATGAAGCTTTTATTCCTTGGTGTAACAGAAGAAAAGGGTCTAGTTTCATTGCGCATCCCAGCTCACATCCACAACACCACTCTTTGAGATCCTTCTGCCCTCCAGATGGATATACAAACGAGGAATGCAGTTTGTATGAACATGAATGTGGATGCATCATCCCCAAATCCAATACAGAATTGCAGAGTGGAGGGTAGAAGGCAGCTCAAGCTATGAAATGTACCATTTTTTGACAAAATTACCTCCCTAAGCAAATGCCCAAAGCACGGAAAACAAGTGAATACCATAACACATTTGAGTACCGAAACTGAGAAACCGCATTCAATCATGGCATACAACCAGATGGACATATGGCCAAAGGATGCGGTTAAGCAAACAGCATTCAAGTTTGAAAACATAGTCGAGTCTCAGAACCGAGGCACCATTCAATCATGACTTGAAGCACAGCTGATTGCAAACTTTATGAGCTTCAAAGTAGAGATCAGTCGGAATCAGCAGCAGTTTGGATTGAAAGGCAATGGCAATTTAAAAAAATTAAATACATAAATCGGACCTAAAAGAAAGCATGCTAACAATATCCAATGGCTTAAATTGCACAACAGAAAGATGGTAGAGAGCATGGAGGATATCTTACTCCGTGCTAAGAAATATTTTCAGGACATGTTAACAAACCCCAACACAGACAAGGACAACTGCTTAAAGCTCAAAAGTCCCTTTGGAGAAGAAATTAAAAGAAACAGTTCTCTCGATTGCAAGGGGCAATGCACCAAAGCTCAATGGTTTTCCATCCCACTTCTTCAAGGAATTCTTCTAGAAATTTTCCATCCAAAAGATAGCAACTGGGTACCTTTTATCCTCAATAGAAAGAATCTAAAGATGGCATTATCACCGGACTCTAGATTCCTTTTGCAAAACATATTTGCACTGCATGCAAACAAAGTGCAAGAACAGTGGAAATCAACAATGTCCACGGCTGGCATTGACATCAAACAAGCTGCAGCCTCATAGCTCAATACAGAAAATAATCATTGATGAGATCCTTGTCGAAATACAGTGCAACAAGGAATGCTTCAAAATCGCATGCACTCCAGGGGACAGTTTATTGCCATTCAAGACAAGAGCCCTCTCAGCAGGTACAGCTACTCAGCAACATCTCCTCCTCTGAGCTTTTGAGAGAGTATTTATGTTGTCCCTTTTCATTCTCAGTCATCTTTTTCACAGTTGCATTCTACGTCCAAACAACAAAGTTTTCCTTCTAGTCCGGTGCATCGCAGTCTTCTGGCCAAAGATGCCTTCTGTGAGGCAGAGTCCACATATGCCTCTAATCTTCAATACCTTTCTCGGTACTCAGACCAGGATATAAGGAGATTGTTTGAAGACCAAAAAAAAATCCTTTACAATGCTCCCCAATTCAATTTACTCTCAGCCATCTGCAGGAGGGCATCTCAAAAAACAATAATACTCGGCCTTGGGCAAAATACCCATTGGTAGAAGCAGAAATGGAACTAGAGATGTCATCTCCTGATTCTAAAACACAGCGACATCCTATGAATACATCTGGCAACTGCTCCAGCACAATCAATATTGGAAAAGGCCAAGTCAAGCAAGAGCAACGGTAAATTTTGGCACCCACAGAGAGCATTGGAGCCCTGGAAAATCAAAAAGTGCAGCATCCTATTACAAGCAAATTCTTCTGAGGATTATCGGTTCCACTTTTGTGAATGGACACTGAAATTGTTCGGTCTCTAGCTAGATATTTTTTGGTCTTAAACAATCTTTCTTTTGCTGGGACAAGAGCTCCCAATTTCAGTCACACAGGAAAACTGCATCATTAGGTTTTTCTGTAAGATGAAACTTGAAATTGTATGACCAATGTAGTCCATAGTATATAATAGATCTATAGTTATTTTGTCCAACAAATATCATACTTAGAACACCGTCAAGGTATTCGTAGACAGTGTCTTCTTTTATTTAACTGACTTTCAAATATTAATATAAGTTCTAATTCAATGTCCAAAAAAATCAATTTTAAGTTCAAATTAAATTCTCTTTATAAATTCAGTATTGATATAAAAAATAAATAAATGGAAACAATTTCAACAAAAACATCTCTCTTTAGCAGCTTAAACAGCTTAATATGACCAAAGCATGGAGATTTTATCATGGAAAGTGATATCATCAAAGCAGCTATGGTTATCGAGCATGAAGATATAATACTTTTGGAGAAATACATCTTACAAATTGAAATAATTACAGTACGGAAAAATTTACTAACAGATATATATATTAAAAATTATGGTCATGGACCTCTACTGGTACATATCGGTTGGTGAAATTACATTCACAAAAAATGTCCATCTCAATAAGGCAGCAGAAGCCCATGGAAAAAAGTAATTACTCAATATGATTATGCATCAGACTATCTTTGTTTCAGGAAGTATATCTGAGACGATACTGTGCATAAATGAGTTTGTCATACTGAATCCTGACACAACCACCCAGGACTTCAGTTCTATTTCAGTCAAGGGTCTTGAGTTCTTCTGCTCGAACTCCCACCAACAAGGGAAATGAACTTCAGAAAATCAGCTAGGGTAACATCTGATTGTTCAGTCGACAGCCCTGACCGACCTTGTAAATCAGGTTGTCTTCTACTTGAATACTCATTCGCAGCCAGCTTTGGTGACTTTGAAACTGACAGGACTTTCTCTAAATCTAACTGCTTTAAGGGTCTCGGGATCTGGCACCAAAATAAAAATCCATAACCAATTAATTTATTGCAAAAAGAAGGTACAAGAAAACAGTAAATAAAATTGGAATTCACATGTGATTTTGTTATCATCCTGAAACTGATCACTGGAACTGGACAAAATAAACAAAGTATCTCCAAAAGTTGAAGCATCTCCAAAAGTTAATCCATATGAGATAAGCAACTTCATTAACAAAGATTATCCAGACATATTAATGTGTAATAATCAGTCTTACGCACCGACCTGAGAGCTTATCCGGCCATTCTTTTCCTGCTCCAACAACTCTCTAATTGGGGTATATGCTGCTTGCTTACAAAGTTCTGTTAAATCAGAACCACTGTATCCTTCGCACAAGCTAGCTATATGATCAAAGTCAATGTTATCCTCAACATTTTCACCCTTCAAAATTACTCTCAAGATTTTTGCCTTCTCCTTACAGTCTGGCATGCCAACTTCAAATGCTTGGGGAAGACGACGCAATATTGCGTCATCGAGCTCCCATGGTCTATTTGTTGCAGCAAGCACCATAACTCGAGCATTCTCTTCACATATAAATCAATAGTATCAAAATTTCGGGTTTGAACGTCGTTGTCTAAATTTATAAATGAAGTATTCTCTTCACATGTAAATCAATGGTATCAAAATTTTGGGTTTGAACGCTGCAGTCTAAATTTATAAATTAAGTATCAACAGCCACAATAGCAATAGTTTCATTTTTTGCCTAAAAAAAAGAAAATTCATTAGCAGCTCTAATTAATACCTGCAAACTAATACAGTGTTATTAACCAGCATCAAAGTCATACTTTGCAGTGTCCCGGATTTTCATAACAGCATCTCTGCCATTTGATTTGTGTCCAGTTTTAAAATTTTAAGATTTATAGCAGCTTGCATTTAAAATAATGTAGGTACCTGGATATAGAAAGAATATCAACAGAAAGACAACTGCTGTTCAAAAATGGTTACTTCCTCAATTCTAAGATCTATTCTGTAGGTTATGTCATACGAGAATAATACTACTGTTCAAAAATCAATTATCTCCTCAGTTCCCAATCGCTTCTGCATTGCAAAACACATTCAGGGTCGCACAGTGCACCATATGATGAAATTTATGAGAATGGCATGTAAAAAAGTGAATTCTGCCATTCTTATCAGTCAATGAATAAAATATATTGAGAAAATACAGAATTATATATGAATAAATATGAACGATTATGAACGAAGTACACAACAGGAGACTGCAATGCCCTGCAGGGGCCTTACTAACAAATATCCAAGCCTAGATAAAGAGGGGAAAACGGCGATATGAATGCTCTATTTTCCATCAAAAACCAGAAAGCATACAGCAACCTACCTAAAATGCAGACCACAGAACCACAATCCCATATTACCCATCACTCAGACTTCTGAACCAACTCCAAGTCATACCAAAGTAATTACGCTATATAGAAAATTTTGACATAAGCTTGAACCAGGATGAGCAAAGAAAAACAAATAAGTGGGAGTTAGTTGATAGCCAGAGTGGAACATCCAACTCAGTTAGCCTCCTAAGATTAACTAAGGTAAAAGGGTGTCATCAAAGCCAAAGGATGACCCCATTGAACCAGTCAGCCATTCCAAAAACCAGAAAAGAAGATGACCTCTTTAACAGAAAAATATTGCAAGCTCGAATAAATGGTGAGTACAAGCATAAACAATTATGTGAATGAGTCTGCATGAATGCTAGAAATTTCTTCACTTCCTGTTGCAGCGCTTGTCAATGGGCTAGCTTAGGTAAATCACAGAAAAGAGTCAAAATTATAGGGTGCAACATCAATTGGATGATCAAGGATTGTATGCTTGTCATGAATCCTGCTGAAGGAGTGCAACTATATGCACACAGCAAAATTTGAACATGACCGATAAAGGCATAGCTGATAAACCTTCAGTAATACATTGGATTTTGATTTAGTAAAAGTTTCCATAAAAGCCAGATTTCTTATTCATGAACCTAGCTAGGATGAAGTTCATGCAGTAGACAATAGAAATGTGTACTGCGTGAATTATCATATATATTAAACACTGATTCATGTAGATATCAATGCCAACAAATACACTCAGAAGACTTAAAGTTTGGGAAATGGCCTGTTATCTATTGACATTTAGGGAGTCTGTTCCTTCTTCATCCTACATGGTACATAGTACCATACAATCCTTGAAATTGATTAATCAAGAAATCATCTCAGCATCAACATTACCGTCAACAAATTCCAGAAGTTATTAAATATGGTATTACAATAATGTTTGGTAATATTTATTGTGCTGGCAAGGTTCCATAGCAGTACTTGAGGAGAAGGTTCCATAGTAGTACTCCAGCAGAAGGTTCAAGTTTTCTAATGTTGCAAGTTCCAAAAGTTGTATCATTTGATTCAATAGATGCAATAGCTTGAGAGGAACAAATGTTCAAATTCTTGTAGCCGATCAAAATTAGTCAAACTCAGTCCAAAAAAATGTTGGTTGTTTATACGTCAAAAACATTGAGAGAAAATTATAACTGCAACTGAAACATTTGACAACAATAATTTTGTCACATTCCAATTCTTCAATCCCCAAATAAACACAGTTTATTTCCTTTCAATAGGACATAGATGTCATGCAATCTTGTTTATTAAAACCAAAATGATATAAACAATTTAATATATAAGAACAAGGTCCTTTTTAGACAATACGTTCTTACTTCAAGGTTATCTGTGATGTTACCATGAATACCTTTAAGCTTTCTTCTCTCTAGCTTGTGCCATATGGGTAGACCATAAACAATAGGTTAAAATTATTATCTTGCTTTATTTTATTATTATTGACTGCATAATGTTCATAATAATGTAAGATAGAAAATTGAGTATCTCCTCAAGGCATACTTATGACAATTTAAAACTTCAATGACACATTCATTCAAGCTCTAGAGTCTAAATATAAACACCATGCTACCGAGGAAAAACAATTATTACAACATATCAATCATGCATTAATTCTAGCTAGCATGAGCGTAGTCAAATGAAGTTTGAGCCAGCATCCTATAAGTAGTAATTGCCAAATATTCCCATCATCATAAACGACTTACCTATTATTTCTTTTATTATAATCAATGCCTAGTTGTTTATACAATAAAAGCATATATTTATAGGCCAAAAGTCTTACAAAAACATTTAATGCTTCCAAACTACCAACTTCCAACTGTCCACCTCCTTGTTAATTTGTTTCTATATACCCTTTAACTAATTCTAAAAACCCACTTGCATATAGATCTCACCGGTTTATAATAAATCGCTATAGTTAATATCTATGGTTAACATATTAACTATAATAGATATACTCGTCATTTCTTCCCCGCTTAAAAGGAACCATAGCTATTTTTGACAGATGGATCACAACCACCTTCTAGCTGCCAAGATGAGCAGCGTAGAAACGGAATATGGAGTATAGAATGCATGCAGACCACAAACTGTACCAATGGAATCCTGAGATGGATATAATCTAAATGTTCAATGAGACCGTTTATGAGTTTTGAGCTAGCATGAGCGTAGTCAAATGAAGTTTGAGCCAACCTCCTATAAGTAGTAATTGCCAAATATTCCCGTCATCATAAACAACTTATCTATTATTTCTTTTCTTATAATCAATGCCTAGTTGTTTATACAATAAAAGCATATATTTATAGGTCAAAAGTCTTACAAAAACATTTAATGTTTCCAAACTACCAACTTCCTACTGTCCGCCTCCTTGTTAATTTATTTCTATCTACCCTTTAACTAATTCTAAAAACCCACTTGCATATAGATCTCACCGGTTTATAATAAATCGCTATAGTTAATCTCTATGGTTAACATATTAACTATAATAGATATACTTGTCATTTCTTCCCCGCTTAAAAGGAACCATCGCTATTTTTGACAGATGGATCACAACCACCACCTAGTTGCCAAGATGAGCAGCAAAGAAACAGAATATGCAGTATAGAATGCATGCAGACCACAGACTGTAACAATGGAGCCCTGAGATGGATATAATCTAAATGTTCAATGAGACCGTTTATGAGTTTTGAGCTAGTAAGGCTTGGGACTCAAATGTATGCCACAAGTTTCTTATCCTTGTCCAAGTCACTACCTTGGGCACCATAGACACTCTCTAAGTTGCCACCCTAGTTCACAATCTCTAGTAGGTTGATACACACCAGTCACTCAAAAGTGATCCCGATGACCTAGGAAACACTGCACATCAAAAGGAGAAATAAACCCAACACTGCAAACATTAAGGGCCCAAAAGTATCAAGTCTATGTACCCTGAAAAAGGGTTTTCTGTGCACAAATGGGCATTAGATTGGAGGTGATTAGGTAACCAAATGGACTAGGAACCCTTTGGCAAGGCTATGACAATTTCTCCTACCTCTGCCAGTTTCAAAAGGGACTCTCAATGCAAAGGTAACATGCCAACTACGACGTTCACCACAAACACAAAGCTTGTGGCTCCTCCCCTATGCAGCCAATCAACTCGCCATTTGGATAGCCAAGTCACGCTAAACTCCTTGCCACAGAGTAGCATGAGCAATCCAATCTATCAAGATGCACTTCATTGATACACCGCAACTCGCAGATAAATGACTGAACACCATCCCTATTCCAAACCTCGACTAAACTAGATTAGGACCTCAAGACGAAACATAGCGGAGAGTCGCTACCCTTTCCTCTACATATCAAGCACCTATCACATAGGGAAAGGTCCTAGTGGCTCCATTACTAAGGACACAATGCTCACCCTACCATTTAGTAGGCCAATAGGTATCTTCTAATGAACCCTATCATATCCCTATGCCCTCTCAATGAAGTCCCTTCTTTCAACAGCTTGAATTATTTATAGAACTTGAGGAACTCTGCAGACCAAAAACATGTGGTTAAGGATTCTTCGTCATTATTTTAACCTTAGTTTTATGGCGTGTGAGATTGACCCATTTCGTTACATGGTTATGAAATATATTACATATTTCAAGGAAGCAACATGTAATGATGACAACCATACCTTGAATTATAAAGTATAAACTATGTAAAACCATTACAGCCATGATTTATTTATGCAAATAAGAGGAAATCAAAATCAGATCTGAAACCCTAATACAAAAAACTTGCTGTCAAGATATGTTGTAGTGAAATTTGACCGTCCAAATTTCACTACACCATTTTACTCATTTCCCATCCTTTTTCCATATAGTCTTATTTTCTGTAATATTTTACGGGACTCCATAGCCCAATAGACAAGGCATCATTTTCAACTAGCCCACAGGTTGTAAATTGTAGATTTGATATAGTGGGCTTGACGGAAAATTTTATTGACTTAATTATGTCATTAATTATTTTTTAATTAATTAATGTTAATTAAAGTTCTTAAATGACTATACTCTTTTTAGTCTTTAGATATATTAATTCTTTTTAGAATTAATAATTATGCGCAAATATAAATTGAAAAGTTGACTTAATATTGTAAATTTGCCCAAATAAAAAATAAAATCAAAAATGGGCAAATAGAGGGCTTTTCATATTCCAAAAGGAAAGATTGTACAAAAGAGAAAAATATAGATTTTGTACACATTCTTCTTTTTCTCAAGCTCTTGAAGAATGCAAGCTGCAACTTTGTGTGGAACCATGTTATTTCCAGATTGGAGCAATGAAATAGAAACAAGCGGGTGAGACTCTTTTGGGGTGTTTGTAGATTTTAATGTCTTTTGTTCATGGATTCTAATTTCCTATTTGTGAATAAGAACTCCCATTAAAATTCTGCATTTATTTGTTTGTGCAACAATGGTTTTTTCCAAACTTTGTGTTGACAACCCCCATGTATGAGCTTTCTTGATGTCCACAAGTTTCTACGTGTTTGATTTCAATGGAACTTCATACCAAGTGTGTAAAATCAAGTTTGTGAGGAGACTTTGTGCTTCCAAGCATGCTTTTTGTCCCCAAAATCCCTGCTACTTCTATGTTCATTCTTGTGTAAGAGGAAGGATTTCAATTTCTGCTATTTGTTCTTGAGTTATCTGGATGGTTCTTCGTGTTTATCCCACTGTGGGTTTCTCCCCTTTTCTCTTTTTGTTTTCTGTTTTATTTTCTTTCGTGCTTTCGAATGAAAAGTACACCAAAACCCCCAAAATATTCATATCCAACGAAGGAACTGCCTCTCTCAATTGCTAAAGAGAATCGCCATTCTCTATGGTGACATCTCCAATTGTTGGTGAATTGATGTCACTTCATATTGGGTGAGTCACAAACCAGGAAATACTTAAAGTGCCCATTTTTCCACTAATAAAATAGAATGAAACCCTAAGGGAAACCTAAAGTTTGTAGCACTCGAAAAAATGATCAAGTTCCCCAATAAGTTTCAACTTATTTTGGATTCAATGGTTTAAACAAGCTAAAACATTTGAATAATTCAAGTTTATAAGATATGTCTACACTACATAGATTTGAATGTAAAAGGCAGAGTAAGATTGATTTATTGCACTCACTATTTATAGAAATGGCCAAGAGAATGGAGTGCTTAGTTTGTTTATGTTTTGTTTTGATCAATGACAGTGTACAATCATCACAAATGTCCTAAAATGGATTTGTGGTTGCTCGGATCAAGGAACTGACTATCACTATCTACTTAGATGTATCTGATAATGCACAGACGCTTGTGATAACCAAATATGTCTGTTGATGACCAAAAATGTCCTCTATGTTTATGTCAATCTATTCCTCCACAAAGTGTTGTGTACTTCTGTAGATAGGTATTTTGTACAATTTTAGAGATTGTCCTATGCATAGATCTAGATTTGTTTTCCTTCACTTTGAAACACTAGCTCCACTTTTGACACTTGTTTCCCCTGTAAAAAGGGGTTTAAATAGGATGGGTTGAACTAACCCCAACCAAGCCTCGCTAAGTGACCAAGTGTTGCCTACATTCCTATAATCCGAAGAGGGTTCAAACCACACGTAGTTCTCCCAACTATGTGAGTTCTCAATGGTGATCCACTAATATGCAATATAACCTATGTCGCTTTTGACACTTAACCTATGATTTTAACCCAACAACAATATTCAAACTTCGCTTGGCGGTTGTTCCTTTATGGGGTTTTCAGATTTGGATGTTTTAGGGCAATGCCCCAAGGATGTGTAGATGTATTCCTCAATGTAAGCGAGTTTCCAAGTGGATCTAGATAAGTGCTAGATAGAAATAAGCTTAGGCTTGATGTGTATACATAGGTGACTCTTTGGGTAATTTCCTTTAGACGACATACGAAACGTGTGAGTTGATCCAAATAAAGAGTTTGATTTTAAAAGGTATTCATTAGAGAGCACATAGATAAATCCGGCCAAGGCAGAGAACTTTTGTAACTAGATCCTTCTAACTATGGCCAAAGCCATCCAAGAGATAGAAAACAATGGTTTGAGATCAAGCAACAATTTGCTTAGGAAAAATAACTATTTAGGAAAAATGACAACAAATCAGGAAGGTCAAGCCCATAAGTGAATGGCTAGGAGAGAATGTGAACAAGAGTCAATTGTGTAAGCACAAGTCATGTATGTTAAAGATTGGTCAAAATTAACATTGTCTAGTGTTTAATACCAAATTTATGAGTCTACAACTAGATCAGCAATCCAAGTCTCGTTATTCTTTATACTTATTGATGGCTTGATCCCTCTAACTTGCGTTATAAACTGAGATTGGGAAAATATTGAGTTCTTTGTACATAATTTACTGATCAACTACATTTAAGGTAGAGGATTTTCTAGATATTCACTTCATTTTTTCGACCACAATTATTTGTAGGCACCGAAATTGAGCATCGTGAAGACCAAAGCCCTTAAGGCAAGAACCTTGGACCACGTAGGAACTCTCCTACAGGCTAAGAAGTATCTCAACCCATGGTTGGCATAACCAGCGAGTAACCGATGATTGGTCGATTACTTGCCAAGAAAACCACCAAGCGAATAACCGCCACTCAAAATTGCGAAAATTGAAAAATCACAATTTTTTTAAACCGGCAATTACAATCTGATTACTCATTGGTTACTCCCTGGTTACATTTAGATAACCAGATAATATATAAATAAAATAAACATTTACGTATAAGTTTACATTTAGACAGGGACGTCTAGTTCTTATATGTCCCTATTTAAATGTTATATTTTATTTATATACTTTCAGGATGTTTGAGAGTGATTTCAGACCTATAGGATCTATAATGCAAATTCTAGATTTTGGAGGATCTTATCATATTTCAGACTTAGTCAAATTCCAGGGCTTCAAAGTTTCAGAGTTAAACATATTTCAGGGTTTCAAAATTTCAAGGAGACATCATAGGAGAGATGAAGGTTGCATGAAGGGATGTAAGCATGATAGAATAGTATGAGAACATCTCTCGCAAAGTCGACCCCACTCCATTCCCTATGCATAGATTAAAATTGATACAGTGATACTTATACAAGAATCTACAAGTACAAATTACAAGAATCTATATTTTTCTCTTCCCTACTCTCTGGAAAACTAAGGGAGACTAAGAAAGTCTAGTAATCTATGCATAGGGAATGGGGTGGGCTTGACTTGTGGCACTTTGCGAGAGATGTTCTCATACTATTCTATCATACCTACATCCTTTCATGCAGCCTTCATCCCTCCTATGATGTCTCCTTGAAATTTTGAAACCTTGAAATATGGCTAAGTTTGAAACCTTGAAACACTGGAATATGAGTAAGTCTGAAATATGATAGGGTCCTCCAAAACCTAGAATTTGCATTATAGCTCCTAGAGGTTTGAAACCACTCTCAAACATCCTGAAAGTACATAACTAAAATATAGCTGAAGTATAAGAAACTAGATGTCCCTATCTAAATGTATACTTGAATGTTGATTTTATTTATATATTGTCTGCTACAGCAAATTTCAAGTATTTTTTGCCTTTGTCGGTTATTCTCGGTTATTCGCCCACTCATGTCGAATACCCGTCAGTTACCCAAAATTCCCCCTTGGCGAGTACTCGCCGGTTACGGTAAAGCAAACTATGTCTCAACCCATGGAGAGGGTGGTTATTTCTTGTGGCTCTTTCATTGATGGTCTTTCCAATAGATAGTATAGATAGTTGTCACATACCCTAATCTTATTGTTTCCAATTAGAAATTACCACCTCTTCATCTACTCTAGATCACCAAAGCTTACCATTGCCTTAAATGTCAATTCCATATTCCATACCCCATTTCTCTATCCTAGCATATATGTGCTGCAACAACTCCTTTCATTGTTTTGAATATGCTACAAGTACATTAAGATCATTTACAAACAATAACCCAACAAGAAGCTCGGCTAAACCTTGTACATTCACCCCCTAACCCTCAAGATCCTTCATAACATCATTGATAAAAAAATTGACTAGAGTTCAAAAGGACATGCACCCTTGCCTAACTTCTCTTCTAACAAGGATGGGGGATGATTAGATTTTTGTACCACACCCGCATTGCTTAGACATTATTTAAAGACTAGAATAAGACTATTGCCTTCTCCTTCACTCTCGCATCTTTCAGCGTTCTCATCAAAACCTCATGCAAAACCATGTCATACGGTTTCTTGAATTTGATGAAGGCCATAAAGATTAGATTGTGATTTTATCTTTCCTTTTAAGAGCAATCTCATGTGATGTTTACTTCCTATCCAACACACTCCTCATTCTTGCAAAAACACAACTAACAGTTAGTGATTAAATCCCTCTCCTCAAATTCTACTTCAATCCTCATCATGGTTACCATGCTTGTGAGGATCTTAAGCATAACAACGATCAAAGAGATGCCTCTATAGTCATCATATCACCTTTCTTAGGAATGAAGAACAGAATTGTTGGATTAAGATCCTTTGGAATGCTTACTAGAACCCCACATACTATTGACGACCTTATGAAAGGGTAATGCCATAGGGCTCATCTTTAATTCTCTTGATTTATTTTTCTTTCTACTCCTTCTCCTTTCCTTGTTATTGTGCTTTCTTCTCCCCAATAAGACTTTAAACCATTACTACAAGAGAAGTGTCCCAAAAGTCACAATCCCTCTCTAGCCCTTGGGTCATCTAAAACCTTCTCATATTTTTCTCTCCATGTCTCTAAGACCTCACTCAAAGTGGCAAGGAGGTCCCCCTCCTTGGTCTTCATTGGGTGAGCATTGCAATTGTCATTCCCCTTTCCTAAAAAGCTCTATCACCGATCCCAAAAACCTATCTAGCTATTTTGGACGATGAACCTCCTCCCCTTAATCAAATTCTTCTCAAATACTACCTAGTTCTCCTAAGCACATATCTTTTGCACCGTTGTTGTGACATCCTCCCAATTCCTAACAACATTATCTTGATCCTTCACATCCCCTCAACTTTTTTAACATATTCTTAAGTCATTAAGTTAATCAACTTCTTTAGCTTGGGCTTTAGTCTAAATCCACACGAAGGATGAGTCCCAATAGGGTCCCCTATCAAACCTACCTTCTCAACAACCAAATTGGAAATCCTTTTGAAACTACACACAAATCTCTCCACTTCCTCTTATGGTATGATTATACTCAAAGCTATCCTCTTCTATCTACAAGCTTGACAACATATTTGAGAGTTTGATTTCCTCTCACTTCTCATTTAATCAATCCCTTAGCAGCCTCCTTGCCTATGCTCCACTGCCTTTCCCACCCCCAATGAACATAAGGACCTTCAACTTTGTCTGTAGGGAACAATGTTCTAAACTAGTGGTGAGGATTTTAGAGGCCCTTCGGTGATTTGATGCCCCAATTCCTCTACCAAGGCAAGGGTGCAATGTGTGATGAACTCCGAGAATTAGAGGAGTTGAAACACTTGGGAACAAAAACACCTAGAGTTGAAATGCTTTATCAATGCCAATAGGATCCTCCATGAAGATCCAAGCTCCACAAATTGATAATTTGCATAAAAGAACTCCAAATAGAGAAGAGTATTGTAGTGTCTTGAGGGGAGGAACCAATGCATAGAAGTCAATCATAGGAGTTGTTGAAAGCAAACCTACTAGGTCTCCTTTCTTAAGAAAGAGACTTATGTGAGGCCATGAAGTAAGAGAAGATTAATATTTTATATTTTTTCATATTGTTAGTAGTGTCAACGTATAGAATATCCATAGCCTTAGTAGGGTTTACATAGGAGGTAGTGATTAGTATTGAATGGTCATATTACGAATTATATTCTTAGTGCAAGGTTGTGGAGGTTGCCACCTTGAAGTGGCTCAATCACATATTTCCAATATTTTGCTCTGTTATCAAACATTTGTGTGGATCTGCTCTATTTTGCTCTTATTCATTGTTATTTATTTGCTCTTGATATTTATATTACTATCCATTGTCATGACATAATATCATTAAAGGTCATATCAGAGCTTTGATTTGGACAAGGTTCATTAGATTAGTGATGTTCTATTGGCATGTCAAAAAAACATTACTTTTGATCTAGAAGAAATTTAAGGTTTTTATTTGCATCAATCAAATTCGTGTTTTTTTTTTTTTTCAAAATGGTTTTAGAATTTTTTTCACCATTGCACAATATAGTGGCCATTGGATTTGTCTCAACAAGATGAGCACAATGGTATAAGCCTCTGTCAACCTTTTTTAATATTTTTTTACCCTTGCACAATATAGCAATCGTTGGATTCGTCTCAGCGAATATCTCAACAATGAGCCCTAGGTAACCTTCTTTAACACCCAATCAACGCTAAAATCTTTTGCATGGTAGAACTGCACACTAGAGGTTGGGGCAAAGGTTCTAACACTTTGGGAAAAACTCCTAACAAATAAGAGATGGAGTCAATAATAGGAATCAGTGGATTTTCTACTCTAGGGTTTGCTACAATAGATTACAAAGTGAGCCAGATTGATTATAGTATGCAAAACAAATAGTTTGAAATGCCCAATAAAAGTGATCAGCTCGAACTCAAATTTGATCAATTGTTTGCCTTGCAATAGAATTTGCAAACCCAACAACAACTCAACTTGGGTCGATCTTCTAGCCAACCCAATCCAAACCAAAATACAATGCAACATCAATGTGAGGCCTCGAAACATGCTAACAAAGTGGAAATGCATAAGTTTGATGGGAAGAATCCAATCACCTAGATCAACCAAATGGAGAATACTTTAGATGTGCATCATATTCCATGTGGACAAAAAGTCGAAATGGCATGCTCATATTTGGAACCCAACCAATTCATTTGGTATCAATGGTTGTGTGCTCAAAAGAAGAAGACTCTTCTCCCAATGTCACCTAGTCAATTTTCACTGAGGAATTGTAGACACACTAAAGCAAGAGTGACGAAAAACTACTTAAGTGAGTTATCAAAAGTATGATAAATAAAAACTATTCAACAATTCCAATATATCTATCCTTACAAGTGGAGATGATCACAAATGAGAATTGAACAACCCATTTCTTCGGGGACTCAAAGATCACATCCAATATGAGATATGCATGTTCAATCAACTTACTATATCAAATTCTATTATCATGGCACGCAGGGCAACGAAAAGACCACTAGCCAAAAAAAGGCAAGTCTTCACAAGCATAAGAGATTGAAGCACTCCAACATCGTCTTTCCCATAGCCTACTAGGTTGACTCATCAACAAATTGAAGAGAAAAGGGCAAAAGGGTTAAGTTTTAACTAGGATAACAAATTACAATCAAGGACATAAATGTGCCAAAAATAAGTTGTTCGACATTGAATTTGTTCTAAAATTAGAGGTTGTTGATGAGCCAAATGAGAAGCAAATAAATACCCAACCAACTATTTCTTGTCATGCCCTTTCAAACATTAGCACCCCACAAACCCTCAAGATAGTGGGTTCCCTTAAAAAAGAGAGAGAGACAGTATTGATTGACTCGAGCAGTACCCACAACTCCACTAACAATAAGTTAGTTGTTCGCTTGAACTGTTTTGTTTATGCAGCTCTAAAATTGTAGATTATGATTGCAGATGGTGGTACCATCAATTGTATAGGAAAAAGCTATAGTTTTGAACCCACCATGGGAGACTCCCTACTAGAATGCCCTATGTTCGCCATTCACATGGGCAGAGCAAACCTTTTGTTGGAAGTCTAATGGCTCACTACTTTGGGAACGATTGAGTTGAATTTGTAGGAGTTATTCATGCGTTTTCATTCAGAGCAAAGGACTTTTGAATGACATGGGATACGTGCATATAGTCCCCATGGTTGGTTATCTCTCATCAGATGCAAAAGATTCTTAGAAAGGGAGTGGATGGGTTTTTGGATACTTTTATAATCCATAAGGACCAACTAGGAATTTTTGGTGATGGCCTTTGGCCTCACAATTGCACCATCTACATTTCAGAGTTGGATAACATCTTTGCACATTTCTATGGATATTTGTCTTGTGTTTTAATGACATCTGGATATACAACAAAACATGGGCAGAACATTTGCAACATGTGAATCAAGGTTTGAAAACTCTAGAACTCTATTCTAAATGCCCAAGGTAACCGTAGGTTACTCATGGGAAACTGATAAAAATAGAAAACAATTACATGGCCTATGAATACTGCGAGCAAGTCACAAGCTCACGTTTTTTGACTAGTAATTATTGCAATTACTCACCCAAAACCACGAATCCAAGTTTGTTACTCGGCTCCTAGTGTTACATGCCTTTATTTTTTTTTTAAATATGTCATTTCACTTGCTTATTTCATGATTATCTGCTTTGTAGCTCTACTTTCGCAATTATTTCATGATTTTCTGCTTTATAGCTCTACTTTTGCAATTATTTCATGATTTTTTGCTTTATAGCTTTACATTCGCAGTTTTTCAAGCAGCATGATGAAATTCTACCTATATAGCTCTGCTTTTGTGATTTAGAAAATAGATTTGCATGAATTGCAATTTCATTTGGTCGTTACGTGACTTACCTTATCCTTGGGTACCCACGATTTTTAGGACAAACTCTAGACGGCCTGTTACGTTATGCTTGAAGCTTTCAACTTCAAGCTAGTGCTACAAGACTACAGTCTACAACTACAAGCCCTTGTTCAAACTCAATGTTTTAAACTTTAAGAATCAAAATCGTTTCAGACTTTAGTCTTTCAAACTTTTAGACTTTCAGTTTCAAACTTTCAAACTTTAATATTGTTGTTCAAAATTTCAATCTTCAAAGTTCATACTCAAAGTTCAAGTTTAGGTTGAACAATAAAGCAATCTTCATTGATCGTTTACAACAAGATTTGAGAGGTATTTTTCTATTTATTTTATTTTGATTTTTTTTCATTTTAGATTTTACCATGCTCTTCTACTTCTTCCAACAGCTAGGGTTCTAAACTGTTTTTTTTTATAGAAATTCAAACTTTCAACTTCAACAATGGCACTTGGTTCAAGTAGCCGTTTGGCCCATCCCACTCTTCGTAGGGCTAAGAAATCTTATGACCTTGCATGGAAGCATAGCGAAGATGGTCTAGAGTACAGTTCTATAAAATGCAAATATTGTGCGAAAAATATTAGTGTAGGCATCAGTTGCCTCAAATACCATTGCACACGAATTCCAAGTAATGATGTGTGATTGTGTGAGAAAGTTCAATCTAAAGTTCAAAGAGAGCTTTTACCCTAGCTCTTTCCGAGGAGGAAATAATGAAAAAAAATGGACAATTAAAGTACTTGCATCCGTGATAAATAGGGGACAGCAAGGGCTGAATCTAATGACATAGATGTCTCTTCTCTTGCCCCAAATCCAAGGGTTCGGGGGCAGGGCTCATTTATTAGACATAGTTCAAGCTCATGTGAACGTTTTTTGTTCCTTGAAATACTCTGGGGGGCACAACCTCGCTTGGAACAAGGAATTGCAGAACGGAACAAGGGTTGTTGCAGCAAAGTTTTGATATTACAACATTTTGCTCAGTGTAGTGAAAATCCCATATTGTGAGAATTTGGTAACTGCATTGACTATTGTCGGGAAAGGGTTTAAGGCACCTCCTCCTCATGATTGAGCGCCCCATTGTTGGAGGAGGTCATCAAAATTACACAAACTATTGTAAATGAGCAAAACAAAATATGGGGCAAAATAGGCTACAACAATTTCTCTAATGAGCGGACAGACAGAAAGATTAACTTTCGAGTGGCTTCAAATGAGCAGTTGGTGTTCTTTAAGTAAATTGATGCCTCTCGTCGAGTGAAAAATGCAAACACTAAGTGTGATATGTTGGACAAAGTGGTCATAGAAGTGGGTGTGGGGAATGTCATCCAAGTTGTGACAAAAAATGCAACATATGTAGCTACGATAAGACTTCTTCAAGAGAGGAACCCTATAGTTTTTTAGATCCTTTGCATAGCCCATTGCATTGATCTCCTACTTGAGAACATAGGAAAACTTACATGGGTGAAGAGTGTGGTTAAAGAAATGAGAAAAATCACAAAATACATCTGCAACCATCCTTGGGTGCTAAGCTTGATGAGAGAGCACACCAACGAAAATGAGCTTGTGTAAGCAAGAGTCACATGATTTGCCACAGTCTTCATCACATTGCAAAACATTGCGACATCACTAACATCTCTTAAGCAAATGTTTGTAAGCACACAATGGTTGAAGTCCCCCTATAGCAAGAAGGCCAAAAGGGAAAGGGTCGCGAAGACCGTTTTTTATATGTGTTTGCCAAGAACACATATGAGATCTTCAAGGTAACTTTAAACTTTACTATTTTTTATTTATCATTTATTTCTTATATTTTTTTTAACTAAAATCTCTAAATTTTCATTTTAAAATTGCATTTTTTTATTTTTATTTTTTTTAGTTGTCGAAGCCTTTGGTTAAAGTTTTATGCTTTGGTGAATGGAAAAAAAAATCCAATGGGTTATTTTAATGAGCTCATGAATAGAGTCGACGAGGGCATAGCAAATTATTATGGGCAAAAATAAAATAAAATGAGCCCATTTGGCCCATAATTGATTGGATATGGAACACGCAACTCCATCAGCATATACATGCAACAATTGTAATATCCCTAATCAGAATCTTATACAAGAATTTGGATTCTTTGGAATTCCATTTAAGATAAATATAGATTTTATACTTGAAATAATACATTAGATAATAAAATAAAATTATATTCAGTGTTTTCAAATCTCAAGTAATATAATGTGAATCCTCAAGAGGTTTTGTCCTTAAGTTATTGTGATGACAAGGGTTTTCATCCTTGAAATCAGAGTACACAATTAAAGGGTTTCGTCCTTAAAAGTAATGTAAAACTACCGCTTATACATGGTTATATATTTGAATACATAATTGAATGATCCCCTTCCTACCAATTGTTGGTTATTAATACCCTCTAAATGTCCTTTCTTAAGGGGTGTGTCTTCCCAAGGGGTGCCATCTCTTGATACTTCCCAAAAACGACTTGACTTGTCTTCCCTGAGGGAGGCATTCCAATTTGGAACAACTCAAAGGCCGACAAAGTCACAATTTACTCTCCAATTATTAAATTAAATTGCCATAATAAATAATAGTAATTAAAATTACTTTTGAGGCAAATAATCTAATAATTAATTAATTAAATTGCTCTATTTGTAAGAGCGATAAAAATCATTTTTTGAGCAATTAATTAATTGAAATACTTTCCAATTATTTACTTATATTGTCGTAGTTTTTGAAAAAAGGGACATTACAATCCTCCCTCCCCAAAATTGCTTGTCCTCAAACAATTGCAAGCTCATCTACCCAATATCTTCAAACTTAGCCAACTTTTGTATGCTTGAATTCCAATCTATTTTTAGCATGGAACAAATCCAATCAACCCTTACCAAAGTCGCACCGTTGTCTTCAATCCACAACCCAAGTATGTTGATCTCTTCAGTAGAAAGAAGGTTTGTACCTTCCAAAACAAGGTATGAATGAGGCTCTATGCGGATTGAGAATGAATCCCAACTGAATAAAAAGTCTCACCTCTCACACCTACACATGAAACAAACAAGTTAGAGAAAAAAGTAGTGTATAACAACCTTTTGTGAACACGACTTCATCATGCTTCATAGACATGACAGCTAGCTTTCTTCCATTGCTTGCAATCATCTCATGAATTCCATTCAAATGATGGAATCCCTAATCATTGTGTTGTACCAGTCCCATTGGGCCATTCTCATGCAATGAAAGTTTTGGAATACCAAACCCTTGAGTTCTCATATATCCTCTCATGACTTGGCAAGGTGTCCCACTCAATATATGATGTGAATCAGATTGTGGGTGCACTGAAAACAAATCACAACAGAGATACAACACTCGGAAATTCATCCAACTAGGTGCTTTGGTGGCTGCCCTGAAGATACCTTTCAGCTGAACCCTTCCTCCACCCATTTCCAATAATGTTTTCCACTTATTTTGTGCCAACTTGCTGCTGTTTACAACTAATAACAGCAGCCTTATGCCTATCATTTTCCTGGCCAACAACATGAAAATGATGCAGCCGGTACCAACCCAACATCTCCTTGTAACATTCAACAAGTTGGACAATGAAAACAACCATGCAAGAACTGAAAATACCATGTTAGCAACCCGAAACAAAAAAGAATTCATTTCTATGATTGGAAGCACATATAAGCCCACTTGTATGAGAGCAAGTGCAGTTATGAGGTGGCTAAGAATGGAGATGACAACAATACTAAAAATCAAATTTATTGTTGTCCCCGTTGTTTTACCTCTATCTTTTGATGGTAGGACACTTCCAACACTCGTTTTTAATGTTCCCCACCAATGGATTCCTTCAAGCAATATTTTAAACCACGGAAACATCATCAAACTTTTCAAATTACAATTGTCCAAAGAAAACACTAGCATTTCAACATGTGAAATAGAGAGTATTATCATATCATGGATGTAACTATGCATCATCTCATGCAAAATTATGATAATGGTGGCTGAGACCAACCATACAGTGGCTAAAAATGCTCCAACAACAACAATTGAAAGATTATCCCAATGTATGACTGAATTTACTTGTAGGACTGCATATAAGTTGTTGGGTTGCCCGGAAATGATGATGGCAATAGCCTTCCTACTTGCAATATTAAAGGTCTTTTGAAGCAATACATTCCCCTGGAACTTCTCTTCACACCATGTGATTGAAAATCCCTTAAAAGTAGTTTCAAACTAAAAATCTCTCACCTTAATGACTACAACTACTTGCATGGCAACAAACTTACAATATGGCTCCAATGAATGACTCATGAATTGAGTGTATTGGCCTTTCACAAAATTGTTAGAATTCACTACACTCCATGCATGATCCCTTACGAATTTTATTTAGATGTATAGGATGAAGAACTTATCAACCATTTTGAAATTAAGGCCTCTAACATCCATCTTGGCATGTTGCCCATAATGACCATAATTTAGTGATAAAAAAAAATCTAGAAGACCTCCATACCTTAGCTTGTGAATAGCATGCTTGTCTCTCTTTGCCAACACAACATCTTCATCCCTATAACTCACATTTCTTTTATGAGTATGCTTATCAGCTGAACCAAAACCAATGTGAAAGGAGACTGTTGCAGTCCCATCTAGCATACCTTGGAACTTAACTAAATGATGGTCATCTCCAATCACCAAAACATGTGCATGCTGTCCAAGATGGCAAAAATACAATGATGACATAAGTGGAAGCCATAAATCTGAACTGTTTGCATACCTTTCGCTGCCATCATAATGCTCATCTTTCTTTGCCAAATAGACATGGATTGAAATGTCTTCCACACCCCAAACCTTGTGAATACCATGGTTTTCAAATAAGAAGCTTCTTTTTGCATGCCAACCATCCCATTTCAACTTGTGCATGCCTATATTCCTTCATACTCCAAACAATTATGATTCTTTCTTTATTCCCATGGAATCGGCGATAAAGAATTTAAAATCAGAATTAAGAACTTTTGTAAAAATCAGAAAATTACCGAGATCCCATACCCATTGGTGCCAATAATTGTGAACTTGAATCAAGGAGTCCTCATGCATCATATTGCAAACCATAACCTTCATTTTATCACATTTTCTTCTATGCTTCCTACGAGGAGAACAAAACTGAAATGGCATAACATGAAGCAACAAATATAAAGTGTTACCAACCTTCCCATACCTTGGAGGGATGAAAAACTTGTTCTCCCTTGATGAAGTGGGGTTTGTGGAGATACCTCCAACCCTCATATCCTCAAGATTTCCAATATTTTCTTCGATCACATGATTCTTTGTAGGGCTGTTCTAGAAACCAGTCAATGGATATTTGAAGGTCGGTGCAAGTTCTTCAAGCTTGAACCCTTTGTATACAACAAGTGATGCCCTTTTTGCTTCAATTTCATCCTTCTTTGGATCAAGCTCCTTGTTTTCACTTTCTATGACTTCACTGTCATGCATACAATCATTAGAAGATAAATAGACATCTTCTACCAATAAAAGATCTTTACCTTGCACTTCCTTTAGTTTATGCTCATTGATTTCTCCTTCTTCCCTTGGAGATTCTGCTGCATCTAGCACGTTTTTTGGTTATTCATTTAGCAACACATATTTATGTCCTTCAATTGACATATATGGCCTTAGCTTTTCTGAACACTGAGCAACAACAATCTTAGCTAGTGTATGTGCAACTCGTGAGACTACCTGCTCAAAACCTGCCATTGGTATGGATAATAATTGATGGGAAATATCATCATTTACATTCAGAACCAAAATCATAATAGTTTGCATTGAAACTACTACATGCGGAGAATAAGATGATCACATTTTAGATTCAACATTAGCACAAGATCTGATTTTTACCATAGTTTCCAGAATAGTGACCCTCTTAGCAAAAGAACATGTGATGTCACCAAGACCTTCAAAACTTTCCACTAAAACTAAAATATTTCCAACGTAATGTTGTCATTGTATGGTTGTTCCAAAATTGTTATCCTCATAATTTCACTAATACAAGTGATAACTATAAGTCTCACATATAAATCTAAATGTCTCAAAAACTTGGGTCTGGCCAAATAAACCACCAAAGGATTCATTGCCCAAAACATAGATTTAGAATCTGATTGTTCTATCATGGACAAATTGTTTGCCGCTTCCTCCAAAATATTGAGCAAAACATTTTTTGAATGATGTTGATGCTCAAGTTTTTTTCCCAATCTACAAAGCTTTGTTCTCAATTCATCTTCACTCATTAACTCCATGATTCATAAACTATGCATTCAAATTTGCAAACACAAACCCTCATAGACTGGAAAGATCTTGGCGTTGATACCATTGTAATATCCCTAATCAGAAAATTATAAAAGAATTTGGATTCTTTGGATTTCTGTTTAAGAAAATATAGATTTTATACTTGAAATAACAATTTATATTAATTAAATAAAATTATATTTAGAGTTTTCAAATCTCAAATAATATAATGTGAATCCTCAAGGGGTTTTGTCATTAAGTTATTGTTATGGCAAGGGTTTTCGTCCTTGAAACCGAGTTACACAATTAAGGGGTTTCGTCCTTAAAAGTAATGTAAAGCTGCTACTTGTACATGATTATATATTTGAATACATAATTGAATGCTCCCCTTCCTACCAATTGTTGGTTATTAATACCCTCCAATGTCCTTTCCCAAGGGGTGTGTCTTCCCAAGGGGTGGCATCCCTCGATACTTCCCAAGGACAACTTGACTTCTCTTCCCAAAGGGTGGCATTCAAATTTGGACTAACTCAAAGGCCGACAAAGTCACAATTTATTCTTCAATTATTATATTAATTTGCCTTAATAAATAATAATAAATAAAATTACTTTTGGGGCAAATAATCTAATAATTAATTAATTAAATTGCTCTATTTTCAAGAGCGATAAAAATCACTTTTTGAACAATTAATTAATTGAAAATACTTTCCAATTATTTACTTCAATTACCTTAATTTTTGAGAAATGGGGCATTACAACAACCTACTTTTTGAATCCCAAGTTTTTCCTCTCCAATTCATTTAAGACCCATGAGGAGATTATGGATGGCCTTAACATATGCATAGAGAGGATGATTCCTAACAAAGGCACTAGAGACAATTCTTGATGAGTTGCAAGTTCACAAGGCTGCAAAGGGGACACGCTTCTCTTCGCCTCTATGCATTAGAAGGAGAATGACCCAATAACTAGTTAAAAATAAAATTCAAACCAAGATCTTTGATAGTAGTCTCGTTACTTCTTTGATAAACGTAGGCCTATATGACTTACAAAGTTATAAATGTCTTGTTTACTTGTTGAGGGGAAGATCATGGTGCAAAAACACCAAATCTTCAAAGGCTAGCCATCCACATTTTGTGCCAGCCATATAACGCTTCTGATGTGAATGTAATTGGAGCATATTTAAGGCCATTCACGCAAAGAAGCATAACAGGCTCACAACACAATGCCTAATGACCTTGTGTTTGTATGATACAATCTTTGTTTTGGTGTGAGACAAGTGGAGGGACAAGATAGTCATGATGCTATTGACTTGGTTTATATCGATCCATATGCAAATTGGATTGTTGAGCCTAACTCATGTGGATGGGCACCGATAGTTGATTTTTATTGAGGTGGTAAAAAATTTGGAGAGGGAAGCAGATTAAGCGATAGTGGCAGGGGAATCCTTTGCATCACGATGGGTTGGTGAAGAATTGGATGATATGTTTGCAAATGATGTTCCAGAAGAGGAATCTTTACCTTTCGCTTCCAACACGCAACAAAAGAGTTGAAGATGATTTTATGGTGCCTTAATGACTATAGTCTATGAGCATTGTACTCTTTTTTGGGTCTAAAATTGATTATGGTACTATTTTTTTGGTCGAAAACTAACAAAAAATATGCGTGTTATCTACATTCATTTTTCATGCTTTTAGCAATGTTTTACATGTTATTTCAATTTATTTTATGAATTTATATATTTTTTAAAGTAGCGATAAAATTATCAATTAATTGTTGGGTCCCAAGAGCGAGTCAAAATTTTGAGCTACCGAGGATGAGTTTTTGAACTATGCTTCGGAACAACATCAACTGTACGTCAAGCCTTCCAAGTTTGCTTTTGGAGTCAAGGAGGTGGGAGTTCTTGGGTCATATTGTTTCCCATGAAGGCCTAAGGGTGGACCTTCAAAAGCCAAGGCCATGGTTGAATGGCAAGTTCCTAAAACCCTCGAGAACTTATGGGGCTTCTTAAGGCTCATAGGGTACCATCGCCATTTTTTTTTGTAAATTAGGGCAGCATAGTAACACAATTCTCAACTTTATTGAAGGACTCCTTCCATTAGAATGAGGCGGCCACCAAGGCGTTTGAGAAGTTGAAGGAAGCCATGTGCCCCACTCCAATTCTAGCTACCGAAGATTTTTCAAAATCTTTCATTGTTAAATGTGATGCTTCAGGGTATGGAATGGGGGCAATACTCATGCAAGAAAGGAGACCTATTGCTTTTGAGAGTCACCAACTCAAAGGTAAAAATTTGTTGAAGCTTATTTATGAGAAGCAAATTGATGGCTATCCTTCGTGCAGTCAAACAATGGACACCATATTTGATAGGAAGAGACTTTAAAGTAGAGATAGATCATAATGGTCTCAAATACTTTTTAGAATAGAGGTTATCATTATAAAAACAACAAAAATGGGTCACAGAGATGTTGGGTTATGACTTTGAGATCATTTACAAGAAAGAAAATGAGAATGTAGTGGATAATGCAGTATCTAAGAAGGATGAGTCCAAAGAAGCACTATAGTGTGTCATATCTATATTACAAGTAGATTAAGTGGAGACAAGATGTGAATAGGAGAATGACATAGAACACAAGCTCTTATTCAGAAGCTACAACAAGATCCGAGCTTGTTAGAAAAAATGTATGGAAAGGGGATGCTCTATAGTACAAGGATTGACTATATCTGTGCAAGCATTCAACCTTAAACTTAGGGTTCTTAAAATCTATAAGTTTCGCCAATCGCTGGACACTCAAAATTCTTCAAGACTTATCATCAAATAAAGTAAGAATTATTTTTGGAAGGGCTCAAATGGAAAGTCCAAAAAATTTTGGTAGAATACAGTGCCAACAAAACAAAGATGAGACCATAGATTACATAATCAAGTAATCGTGGGGTACTCGGTTACTCACCGAGAAAATGCTCAGACGGTTAATCGCCACTCAAACTTATCAAAAATTAAAACCATCAATTTTTAGCCTCACAGCCTCGTCCAGAACACATCCAACACACATCTAGGGCTGCAAATGGATGCAAAATGCTGATAAAATGTAGAGATTTGTCTGATTCTCCAAATATAGATTCTTCTAATTTGTACTTGTAGATTCTTGTATAAGTATCATTGTATCAATTTGTTGTTGACAACTTAATAGTGTCATAGTTGTATTTGCATGATTATGCAGTTTTGTACTTTATTTGTATTCAAATCTAATAGAAAACACTTTCCCAACGTTTTACAGACTCATTTGATCTATTTTGCTTCTGCAATTTCTAAAAAAATAGTATTTTTTTGATAAATTTAAGTATTTTTTCATTTGTCAATTATTCTCGTTTAATCAACCAGCTCTGTTGGTTATTCTTCAGTTACTCAAAAATCCTCCTTGGAGAGTACGCGCTGGTTACAGTTATGTATACTTTGGATGAAACAATTAAGATCTTGAATCTTCTACAACCATTATCTATTCCTAGCTAGAGGATCCAGAAAGTTTCTATAAAATTCATCATAGGATTGCCCAAGTCTGAAGAGGAAAATGTCATCATGGTTAGTGTGGATAGGAGACTAAATATGCCCATTTTTGTGCCTTGTCACATTGTTTTGTAGAAAGTACAATAACATCAACGTTAATGAATACATTTCAAAAGTTACATTGACCCCAAAGATCATATAGTAAGTGATCATGGTCCTATATTTACCAATCATTTTTGGACTAAGTTATTCTCCTACTTAGGTACTCAGTTGACTCGTTACTCGTAATATCATCCTCAATCTGATGGACAAACTAAGGTGGTCAACAATTGCTTGGAGGGTTATCTCCAATGTTTTGATTCAAAAAGGCAAAAGAGAAGGGTTCAATGGCTACCACTAGAAGGATGGCGGTATAACACTTACTTCCATACCTCATCCAAAGTGTAGCTTGGGGGGTTATCTCCAATGTTTTGTTTCAAAAAAGCAAGAAAGAAGGATTCAATGGCTGCCACTAGAAGGATGGTGGTCTAACACTTACTTTCATACCTCATCCAAATTGTCTATTTCCGGCATTGCATGGGTACCACCCACAATCCATCTACTCATCTGTGAAGATTCAGCCAAAGGTTCAGGTAGTTGAAGAACACATTCAACCCCAGTAGGTGGTACTCTCTAGTCTCAAAGAGAACTTGGCAATGGCAGAAAGTCAAATGAAGCAGGTTGACGAGCACCACATAGAAAGACATTTCAAAGTAGGAGATTGGGTTTCTATACAATTACAACCATTTAAGGAAATGTCCTTGTAACAACAAAAAAAGGATAACGAGCTTTCACCTAGGTATTACAAACCATATCAGCGCTTGCAAAAGATTGACAATGTAACATACAATACCTCATTTAGCAAAAATGCATCTGATATTCCATATTTTCTACTTGAAGGTGGTCATTGGACAAAGATATTCATCCCAAACGAAGTTACCAAAACCTAAGGAGGAGGACATAAACATTTTGGAACATGAGAAAATCCTCCAGCACTGCACAAGGAGGATGCAGACAAGGGTGATCATACATAATTTGATCAAGTGGAAGAATTTGGATAGTGAGTATGAGACATGGCAAGGTGAAGCATTCCTACAAAAGCATCCACCGATCGTCAAACTTTGAGGACAACGTTGGTTTAAAGGGGAGGGGCATGCTACAACCTTAACAACTAATATGTATTGGGATATGTATGGCCAACTTGCATATTACCACCCATATTGTTTGGGCATGCAAGTTTGTTTTGACACATTGTGCATCTCATACCAAAAAAATGGCTAGCCAATGGGCAATGTAGTTGCGTAAAATGTGCATTATACATTCTCAAAAAGAACATGCTTGTTTTTTTTGTGGTTTCAGTCATGCAAAATTTTGGGCATGACACACATCCCACCATGGCCGACCCTGTCAACAATGGAAACATCACACATTCACTTACAGCCATCCCTGCCAAATACACTGGAAATTAAGAGTAAAAATCCAAAGCAAAAGATGAAACATTCCTAGTTCCGACTATTGCAGGAAAGGAATGTTGGTTTCTTCTGGTTTGTCATTTGAATTGGCATAAGTAAAGCTCCTTAAGCACTAGTGTGGGCATCAAGAGTTGATTTCAATTGCTACAACAAGATGTAGAAAGTGGTAACTTGCAGAGAGAATATGGAATTGAGTGCAAAACAATCAAGATAGGTGTAGAAGTATCAGCCACACTGACCTTGCAAGCTTGTAATATTGCATTTTGGTGTTGATGGAAGGAGACACAACCCCACTTGCTGGAGGTTTTTACCCAACATTGGATTTCTCCGGGGTAAATCATGCATGTTAACTTGAGTGATTGTTGTATTGATTCTTTTTTCAATGTTTTCATGATCAATTATTTGTTTCCATTACTAAGAACTGCAATTGGACAATCTGAATTTATGTGCATAAGCAAAGTAATTACAAACTGCACACAATTAATTGAATTCAGCCATAAGACCAAGTAGAAAACATTTTCATGAATTAGTTACTAGTAAAATCAAGCTAATTATAGATGCAGACCATGTCTGGATGTGCTTCAGTTGCCTTGTTTGGTGGGCCTCTTCACCATTTGATGCAGGAGCATCCAAGGCTACACAATCTTGCATCAACCAAAAACAGTAGTTGTGTGTTCATGTGGTCTTGTTAGTTTGTTTGTTGTTTTGGCATGGTGAAGATAATCCAAGGCAAGCATCAATACTCCAACACTTGAGTGACATCAAACACATTAGAGAAGGATCAATTTCAAGAAGCTACAATGTTCCAAACGAGTTGCTAGAACTTCCCAACCATCAATACAATTCAAGAAGTAAATGCTTTTATTGAAAGGCCAAAACGAATAGATTGTGGAGGAAAGGCAAAAAGGGCATCAATGACATCCGTAAATCTGAATGTGATTGCATATTTATATTCCCCTTGAAAAATTATGTACTTTATAAAAAAATAGCATCACATTTTGAGTCCATATGCAAAAGATATGGCCTCCGGAAGTTCACAGACTTTGCATGGTGACAAAACCATCGCTCTGGACTAAACAACAATTTTGCAAACTTAAGTGGCAGCTCCAAAACCACCCCAGCAGTTTCACAACTACCAGTCTGCATTAAGCGGCGATTTCGACGATTTCACAACTGTCGGACTAGGCATGAAGCAGCAGTTTCGCAAGCACAAAATGCAAAATGAAAATAACAGCCCAGAATGATTAAGGGCCGGTTCTTGAGCATTTCTAAGACACAAAGGGAAGTGAAGACACACTCCAAGAGGCTAAGGAAGTAAGAGGAGGATTCGAAATGGGTAGAGAAGTATGCTTCAAGGCACAAGCAAAGTAAGTTGGCTCCAGTCTGAGATGAAAGAGTTTAGGAGATGAGTTGTGCATGCAAAAAGCAAGGCGAATGCATCAAGTCCAAGTGGGACTATGTGTGGGATTAGATCGTCTTTATGTAATATAATAAGCTTATGAAGGCATGTAAGTGTGAGGATGTATGTGAGTGTGTAATCAAGTCTTTGTAATGGTGTGTTGAACATCAATAAAGAGTCCATTCAGTTCCAAGTCTTAGTAGTGTGCTTGTGTGTGTGACCATTAGAGATTAAGTGTAAATCCCA
The DNA here is from genome assembly GCA_037957365.1 of Torreya grandis. Taxonomy (NCBI): domain Eukaryota; kingdom Viridiplantae; phylum Streptophyta; class Pinopsida; order Cupressales; family Taxaceae; genus Torreya; species Torreya grandis. Next base: position 3,563,760 of record JARHVA010000781.1, on the reverse strand, counting down.
ACTGAGGAATAAGGCAACCATTCAACCCCCTCATTCCCATCTAAACAAATTGGTATCAGAGCAGAGTTAAGGAGGAGCTTAGAGAGGCCCAGATTGTGCAAGTGCTAAAGGCTTGCTGAAATGTGTATGCTCATTGAAATCTAGTCCTTGAATTGAGAGTGTCTTCCTCATAATCAGGGAAAGGGGAGAGTGTAAGATGTGTGTGTAATCTTTGTCACAGAACGGTTGACAATTTTGCTCCCACAAGGCAAATTGTCGCCCCTACTATTCGTAACTTTGCTATGGTGCCAAGTTTGTCTTGTGAATCAGTTTTGGGGTCCTTAAATGTGCATTTACAGCCACCCAAGTGGCCATCTACAGCCAAGTGAAGTTTAGTCATTCAGAGGTTTCCAAGGAGCTTTATTGATTACAACCAACACAATGTACAAATACAACGATGCAAATGATGACGAAAGGGTCTCCTACGGCCATGTAAATTCTAATGGACTCCTACAGCAGTCATATAGAGCATACAGTTCGTTCAAAAGGACACAAGCAGCAGTTTTAAGAGGGTTTTTTCTCCTAAAAACATCATCTACAACAGTTTGAAAGGGTCTTTCTCCTCTACTAAGCATCACGTACAGCGAAAAGCCAAGACATACAAGCTGTAAGTTCATTTATTTTGTCTACGCAAAGATTTTTTCGGGGTTGTAAGAGGAAGGGTATTTCTTTGGACTTTTTGTCCAAAAAAAAGAGCTCTCAGAGAACAATTGCAAAAGTCCCGAAGGGTACGTACCCTTCAAGAAGGTTCACTTAGAAGAGCCGCAGGAGATTCACTTGGCAGAAAACGATCAAGGCCCTGAAAGGCACCTACCCTTCGAGAAGACTACAGAAGGTGCCCTTCAAAAACCCGAGGAAATATAAACAAGGAAAAAAGAAAAATTGAAGGATATCTTTCGGACAAAAACTCCGAAGGAATTCCTTTAGATTTTTTGTCCGAAGGATTAATTCAGAAAAAATGCAAACATAAACGTCCGAGAGAAATAGAAGCCAGGGGTAGACATTTTTTCCGCAAGAAATGAGACAAGATAAAAGTCCAAAGAATTCAAAAGAACAAAACCAAGGAGATGATAGCAGAATGAGCCAACAGATATCTCAAAGAATAAAGTATGGGAAAATTGCATACACAAAAGTCTGCAGAAAAAAGACGAGTCAATAGGGGATAGTCCGAAGGAAAAACAAAGAGAAAAGCATAAAGTCAACAAAAAAGATCGAAATAAAGGCTAAGGAGATAGCCAAGAAATCCGAGGAAATATAGACTAATATAGAGAAAATAAATCCAAACATAGAATCCCGTCAAAAATAGACACGACACGAATAGGCAGACCAAAACAAGAGGAGTCAACGTGGAAAGCCATGCAAGCAAAGGCTATTTTCGATTGACTGGTCAAAACTTCAGTTGACTGGTTGTGAAGTCAAGCTCATCTCCGGGTCAAACTCGTGCTTTCAAACATTCAAACAGCTTAAGAGGAAGTCCATATTTGGAAGTGGGCATAGCATTTTGCATGATAAGAGTTTGATTTGTCAAAATTAGCCTACCGTCCATAACGTTCCATGCCTGATGCCTAAATAAAGAATAGCCTAAGCTTAGCCACCGTCCATTTCAACACCAAAGCGTTGGTTTCTAATTTTAGACACGTTTCAACTGAACATGCACAAGAAAAGTCAAACGTATTATTCCACCATCCAATTCTAACGCCTAGGAGCTTTCATGCAAAGAGGAAGAAGACAAAATAGACTTTTGTAAACGATGAGTTGGACGGATTTAGCTCTTCTTCTATTTTCCAACACCAATCTCTTGGTTTTTTGTATTTTTTTATATTAATGGCTTTTCAGCCTTAGATAAAGGATCCCTCTTTTGGCAAGCAATCTTTTGCCAAAGTTTGTGCTGTAACCTTTTTTCAGAATCGATAAGAAGAGGACTGTGTTTTTTCAATTTCCAGAAGTCGATATAGTGTACTATTGTTATAGATTTGCCTAAGTGATAGATTTTCTTTCTTCCTTGTCTAATCTAGATTCGTACCTAGTTACTAGCTGGTCATATATGCAGATCATGTTTTGTGTTTGAATGTCTTTTGCTAAGTTTACATTAGATATTAGTGGTTGTTTAGTGCGTTTCGTCAGGCCTATTTCTATTTTTCCTTCAAGCTTAGATCATTACACGAAACTTTTTCGTGAAATACTTGTGTATTGACCAATTGGAGTTGAAATTTTGCCTCTTGTCTGAAACAGTGTTTTCAGAAGCTTGATTTGAGTGGATCAAGCAAATTAGGTGTATCACCATTTTATCTAAGATTTTCTTTCAAGTTCTTTCTCCCTTTTTCCCCAGGCAATTTGCAGCGTAGAAGTTGAGATCCTCATTGATACATCTTACAAGGACCAGCGTTCTCTAGAAGTTCTTCTCACCATTGAAGCACCCACCCTCGTGAGAAGATCCCATTGTTTCAACTGAAGCGAAGATTAGCCATTTCAGCTCGTCTTCGATCAAGGTGCAACTCCAAGTTGACAACGATTTTTGTCACACTCGGTAGGACCACGAAGTTCTTTGCATATCTGAAGAGGTTTCGCAACAGCAGAACATATTCATCTACATTCAATTGCAGAGTTCATAGCATTATTCAGGCAATTCGTTCATGCCAAAGGTTACCACAAGATCAGCAAGTGAAGGTATTCTTTTTGAATTTGTAACTTATAAAAGAGCAAGGTCTAGGAGAGAAAATCCATATCCTCAAAGAGAATATTTACCTCCCCCTCATCCTATTGTTCTAAACACTGCAATCCCTACTATTCAAATGGCCATCAAAAACCAAGTGTTTGCTCCATTCAATAGGAGAAGTCCACAGAATTTAGCCTAGTTGGATGATATTCCAGTATCTGCCCTCAAGGGCATTCCATTTTTTTCAGGAGAAAATCAAACAACTCCCATTAAGCATATCCAAGATGTTAATCTCTGTTCAGTCCATAATGTTGTTGAAAATAATGTTGTTAGATTGTTCGTTGCCTCCTTCAAAAGAAAACCGTTGCAATGGTATAGAAATTTGCCACTTAATTCTATTGCCACTTGGGATGAATTGCGCAGAGCATTGGTCAAGCAATTTGAGGACAAATCTGATCATCTCTCTTTGGTTGAGCAATTGACCACCATAACAAGGGCACCTCATGAGGTCATGTCTGATTTTAACCTCGGATTCTAAAAAACATGGACTAGGATACCTGCATTAATTAGGCCATCCCCTCAATATGCATTTTTGTACTATTTGAAAGCTCTTAATTCCGACATTAGTGTGATGATACAATCAATGGGTGGTACTACTTTGTCGGATGCTTATGAAGTTGCAATTAAAGCTAAAAATAGTTTAATACAAGCTGATAAGCTTTCTCCAAGACCTCCACTACCCATATTTCCAAAAATAAGTTCTATACCAGCCCTTCAAGTTCCTCAAATTCCATCCTTGGCTTCAATTCCAACACTTCAAGTTCCTATTGCAACCCCTACTAGTCAAGCTAGTGAGATAGGAGAGTTGAAAAATTTGCTAAAGCCTTCTGAAAATGAAATAGTACAGCTCAAAAAGTAGCAATTTCAGTCAAATAGACCCTATCAACAACAAAATCAGAGCAACTATCAATCCTTCAAAGATCAGGGTTTCAAAGAAAATAAATCACCTTATCAAGCACAAGGAGCCATAACCCCAGATAAGCCATATGCTGCTCTTGATCCAAATGCTCCTTCCACTTCAAAAGCCATTGTTCCAACCCCACATCAATATAATTTGGTGCAAGATTCAGGTTGGCAGCCCTCAAATCTCAATGATGCTCAAAACCAAGCCTTGGTATCACAAAACATCACCATGCCACAGATGACACAAGAAGAGTTCTTTTTTCAAAGAGGTCAATATCAAGATACAGGTTTGACATCACAAGGAGAGACTCATCAAGTTCAAGGGTAGCCTGATGCTATTAATTTAAATTGACAGGTAGATCATCATGTTACTTTTACTCAAGATGTTAAAACTAACGATTCAAGTGGTCAAGTTGCAACTATATCCTATTAGAGCTAAAAAAAGAGTTGTTGATGAAGCCCAAGCGGGAGCAAATACTTCAGTTACTAGTATTGTTGCTAAAAGTACAAAAGAGTAGCTTGCTGTCCCCACAGCCCTGAAAAATCAGAATATAGAGGTTAGTAAAGTGCGGCAAATACCTCTAATTCGTGAGCAGCAAGTGCCTCAGAAAGTGCAATCAAAGGTTAGTGCATCTCAGTTCAATATTGTAAATCAAATAAAGAAGTCTAACATCAGCATTAACATGTGGGATTCTCTTTCAATTCTAGGGCAAAAGGATAAACTCATTCAAAAACTTTCAGCGCTTGAATTGTCTCCAAAACCGGTTGAGAAAGGTGTTGTCTTGACAAATTCGGATCAGCGAACCAAGCAACAGGTACAACAAGAAAATAAGATGTCAAAGCTGGACAAAACTGAGATAAAATCAAAGAAAACTCATTTTTATCTTTCTTTGATAGTGGATGATACGTTGATTCATAATTGTATGGTGGATAGTGGAGCTAGCAGTACAGTAATGCCCAAACAGAGTGCAGACAAGTTCAACCTTGTTTATGAGCCAAATATTAAAGGGGTATTGCAGTTGGATGGTTCACCAACAAAGACGACAGGTATTATCAAAGATTTGAAATTGACATTACATGCTTGTCCTAACGTTACTATTCAACAGGATCTAGTGGTGGACTTGCCTCCTTATTTCGCTGTGTCTTTCAAGGGACTTCACCTCAAAGATTGGGGGATATTTATCAGTTGATTGGACCTATTTGTTGTTCAGAACTATGGTATAAAAGTAACAATTCATTCAGAGCCTATTGCACGTTTTCATATGGAGCAATATACGCCAAGTGTTGTCAATGCTAATTGTATCATCTCAAATGAAATATTATAAACTAGTAATGTAGAAAAGGACTCACCTTTGGATGGAGTACCAGATTTGTTTCTTGATGAGTGGGCTTCTACCTTGCATGAGCATGATCCCTACAAGTTGATTGAAGAGGAAGGTCTTGGTGTGTATTGTCTTCATGAGAATGATCCACCAATTCCAGCCATGGTCAAAGAAGACGAATCTAATGAAGGTTTGTGACAATTGTACTTTGATAGATCAAAAAATAAGCATGAAACTGGCGTTGGAATGATGTTAATTTCTCCTACAGAACAAAGGTATTTCTCCTCTATTAAATTTTAGTTTGACTGCTCAAACAATGTTGCCGAGTATGAAGCGCTAGTTCACAGTTTGCAGTGGGCTAGAAAGATGAAAGCCAATTGTTTGCAAGTATTTGGAGATAGTGAGCTTGTAGTCCATCAAGCAAGAGGTCTGAATGTATGCAAAAATTTGTTACTTAAATCTTACAAGCACAGAATTTGGGATTTACTTGAAGATTTTTCGGCTTTTAACATCCAGGCAATACCAACAGATAGGAATAAACATGTCGATAGATTGGCTATTGTTGGGGCCATAGTTACCATGTTCGACCAAACATGGCTCATGTTTGGTTCGAACCGAACAAATGGCATGGACCGAATTTGTGCGGTCGAACTTGACCGAATAACCTTTTTTTTTTCCAAACCCAACAGTATATAAATAAAATAAAATAAAATAAAATAGAATTTGTTTCTTATACTTTAAGTTATATTTTATTTATATACTTTCAGGATGTTTGAGAGGGGTTTCGGACCGCTAGGAGCTATAATGCAAATTCTAGGTTTTGGAGGATCCTATCATATTTCAGAGTTAGTCAGATTCCAGGGTTTCAGGGTTTCAAACTTAGCCATATTTCAGGGTTTCAAGATTTCAAGGAGACATCATAGGAGGTATGAACGCTGCATGAAGGGATGTATGCATGAAAGAATAGTATGAAAATATCTCTCGCAAAGTGCCACAAGCCGATCCCACCCCATTCCCAGTGCACCCCTTAAGGCATGCACTCTGTGAGATTCAATGCACCAATGAGCCCTTGTGAGAGAAAGTGTCAATAAATGATAAAGTTGAAAAATAATGGGAGTGGCATTCATGATTTTGTGGGCAATCGAGATGATTTATTCTAGATTTGAATGTACATTTTGTCTTTGAAGTAATGAATGAATGAATGAACGATGGTGCTAGTGCTAGTGCTAGTTTTGATTTTGAAGCTGGGTTTGATGTTGCAAATGTTTGAAACTTAAGTTCTATATCAATTTTGAGCTTAGGCTCTAAACTATGAATATTTTGCTATCTTTTAATGTAATTCAAGTTTGAAATTCTTGTGCATTTCTCATTTTTGCAAGTGTTAAACTTAAATTAATTCCGAACTTCCGAACTTACCGAACCGAACTTTTTTCAAAATTCTGAACTTCCGAACTTTTTCCCCCTTTCGAACAAACCGAATTTTTCGAACATGGTAACTATGGTTGGGGCACAATTTAACATTCCAACTGATGTAAAAAATGACAATTTTCAATCACATATAAAGGTAGTTGTAAGGCCTTTTGTTCCGGATAACCATGAGAATTGGCAGGTGTTTGAAAATGACAATCAAATTGTGAGATTTTTGCAGGAAGATGATGAGTTTTCTTCAAGAAATCAATCAAAACACTTACAACAATGTGGTGATCAGATTGTACAACTGAAAACGAATATGCTGCCCAAGGGATTGGTCACTCTTGAGAATATTTTCAATGGAGATGAGCTAAGAAAAGAGAAATCATCCTTGTCAACAAAGGAAGAGCACTATGCCAATCTAGAGATTGCAGCTAGTAAAATCTTGAAATTGGGCAAGGTATGCACTCCACAAAAGAAAGCTTTCATTGATTTATGCACGAGTTTTGCTGATATATTTGCATGGCAGTATAGTGATCTCAAAGGTTTTAATCCAAATTTGGCTCAACACACCATTGAGTTAGAGGAGGAAACTAAACCAATGAGACAAAGACAAAGGCCAATCAATCCAAAGCTTGAGCTTTTGATGAGAGCTGAGCTTCACAAGCTCATAGAATCAGCGATTATATTTCCAATCAAGCACTCAACTTGAGTGGCGAACCTGGTTCCTGTACGAAAGAAGAATGGTGAGATTCGTTTATGTTTTGATTTCTGTGATTTAAACAGGCTTCACTTAAGGATCACTATCCATTGCCATCAATGGAACCAATTTTACAACGTATTGCAGGTTCAGAGAGGTTTTATTTGTTGGATGGATATAGTGGCTATAATCAGATTTTGATCAAAGAGGACCAATTAAAGACAACGTTCACAACTAAGTGGGAGACATTTACATACAGAAAGATGCCATTCGGTTTGTCTAATGCTGGAACCTTTCAGAGAGCCATGGATATGGCCTTCCAAGACCTTAATAGGTTTGTACTTGTTTATTTGCATGATATAACAGTGTTTTCAAAAAATGCAGAAGATCACATGGTTCATCTCAAGCAAGTTTTCGAAAGGTGTAGGCAATTTGGGATATCTCTAAATCCCAAAAAGTGTGTATTTTCAGTTCATGAAGGTAAGCTTCTTGAACATGTTTCAAAGCATGGTTTAGACATAGATTCTGAAAGGATTCAACCCATTCTTGCACTCTCCTTGTCTAAGCACAAAAGGGCTTCGCAAAGTTTCTTTGGAAAAATCAACTTTATAAGGAGAGAGATTTCAAATTTCGCTACTGTAGCTAAACCACTTACAACGATGCTAAAAAAAAATCAAAACTTCAGTTGGTCTAAAGAGGGTGTAAAAGGGTTTGAAGATGTTAAGCCATAGCAAGTGCTCCTGCACTTTTAAATCTAGATTTTACGAAAGATTTCATTATGTATACATATGCTAATGTGGATACCATTTCAAGCATTCTTATGCAGCAGAATCATGAAGATTTGGAGCAGCCAATAGCTTTCTACAGCCAAGACTTGGAGGAGTATGAAACAATGTATTCTTTTGTTGAAAAGCATGTCCTTTCAATTAGAAGATCCCTAAAAAAATTTAGGCACTTGTTGTCTAAGAATAAAATACATCTAATGGTTGTTCATCCAAGCATCAAAGAATTTCTTCTGAACAAAGACATAAATGAGAAGAGCGTTGGTTGGATAACCAAGGTAATGGAATATGACGTAAAGATAAAGGTTACGAAGCTGGTTAGAGGCAAAGGACTTTGTGAGCATCTACCTCAAGACTTGCAAGAAGCTAATGAAGTTGTTTTAGTGTCAAATGATGAAGAGATCGTTGTTATTCACACCTCACCTTCCAATTGGTTTCGTGATTTGGTAAGCTATCTACAAAATGGTATTTACCCTTCTCACCTAAGTGCTTCAAAAAGAAGGTATTTCAAATTGCAATCAATTCCATTCTTGTTCGTTAATGGGGTTTTGTTCAAAAAGGATATTAATGGAATGTTACTGTGTATAGAACCAAGCCAAACTCAAAGATTACTTGAAGAATTCCATGATGGACATGGTGGACACTTTTTCGCAAGAACTACAGCACTTTAAATCATGAGAGTTGGGTATTATTCGCCTACTATATTTGGCGATTGCCATACATGGGTTAGGAAATGCAAACAATGTGTTATGTTCGTAGGAAAAGTTAAACTTGCAGCTTTGCCCCTTTAGCGAATTGCAATGAATCAGTCTTTTGCCCAGTGGGATTGGACTTTATTGGTCTTATTAATCCTCCTTCGAGTTCAAGGCATAAGTGGATTCTAACAATTACAGATTACTTCACACGTTGGACAGAAGCAATTGCATTGAAAGAAGCAAACGAAACTAATGTTCTTGATTTCTATGAAGGTTTGTTTACTAGGTTTGGAGTTCTTTCAACCATTATTTCTAACAATGCAATGGCTTTTGTGGGATCTAGAATCAGCCAATGGGCTGTCCAACACAGAGTTTATCTCAGCGCGTCATCGAACTATTATCCACAAGGAAATGGCCTTGTTGAATCTACAAACATAACCTTTTAAGGATCATACAAAAGACTATTGAAGACAATAAGAGGTCATGGCATCTCAAGTTGAAGTCAACTCTATGGACTGATAGGATTACCTACAAGAGATCACTAGCCAACTCACCCTACAAGCTAGTATATGGTAAGGAAGCAAGGTTACCTATTTCTCGAGTTTCCAGCTTTAAAACTAATACATCAACTTTAGTTGTTGGAGAATGAGCCTATGGAAATCAGGTAGCAGAGCTTATGGAGTTGGAAGAGACAAGAAATCAAACCATGCTAGCCATGGAAAGTCATCAGGCAAGGGGAAAAGAACGTTTGACAAAAGAGCTTCCTCACGAAGCTTCAATGAAGGAGATTTGGTCCTCCAGTGGGGTGAGGATCGAGCCAAACTAGGAAGGCACACGAAGTTTGATTTCCTTTGGAGACCCATACACGATCTCCAACTACAAATCCCACAATGCCTTCCAACTTGCCAAGATGGATGGCCAAGAGCTTTCAATCCCAGTCAATGGGATAAATCTGAAACATTACTATTGAAGAGCAAAGCTCAATGTACAAAGTTTGTTTTTGCTTTCCTCCAAGTGTTGTTCAAGCACAGTAGTTTGCTTCAGTTTTGTTCAATAAGTGTTTGTTTGCACATTTGCTTCTTAGTTAGTTTTCCTGCTTTCGTGTTTTTTCCTCCTTATTTTGAGGGAGAAAAGTTACTTCAGCCAAGGTCAGGGAGAGATTTTCAATCAGAAATCAGGTTTACCATTTGGGAGTTCGAATAGCATCTATATGCTCTGAGTTCTCTAGAATAGCAGGGATGCTTTCTAGTTGAGATGCCAAAAATGTTGACAATTTTGCCTCCACAGGGCAAATTGTCACCCCTACTACTCGGAACTTTGCTATGGTGCCAAGTTTGTCTTGTGAATCAGTTTTGCGGTCCTTAAATGTGCATTTACAGCCACCCAAAAGGCCATCTACAGCCAAGGGAAGTTTAGTCATTCAAAGGTTTCCAAGGAGCTTTATTGATTAGAGCCAACGCAATGTACAAATACAGCGATGCAAATAATGACGAAAAGGTCTCCTACGACCATGTAAATTCTGACGGACTCTTACAGCGGTCATATAGAGCATACAGTTCGTTCAAAATGACACATGCAGCAGTTTTAAGAGGGTTTTTTCTCCTAAAAACGTCATCTACAACAGTTTGAAAGGGTCTTTCTCCTCTTCTAAGCATCACGTACAGCGAAAAGCCAAGACATACAAGCTGTAAGTTCATTTATTTTGTCTACGCAAAGATTTTTTCGGGGTTGTAAGAGTAAGAGTATTTCTTCGGACTTTTTGTCCGAAAGAAAGAGCTCTCAGAGGACAATTGCAAAAGTCCCGAAGGGTACGTACTCTTCAAGAAGGTTCACTCAGAAGAGCTGCGGGAGATTCACTTAGCAAAAAATGATCAAGGCCCCAAAGGGCACCTACCCTTCGGGAAGACTACGGAAGGTGCCCTTCAAAAAGCCCAAGTGCCCTTCAAAAAGCCGAGGAAATATAAACAAGGAAAAAGAAAAATTGAAGGACATCCTTTCGGACATTTTGTCCGAAGGATGTCCTTCAATTTTTCTTTTTTCCTTGTTTATATTTTCTCGGGTTTTTGAAGAATTCCTTCGGACTTTTTGTCCGAAGGATTAATTTAGGAAAAATGCAAACAGAAAAGTCCGAGAGAAATAGAATCTAGGGGTAGACATTTTTTCCACATGAAATAAGAAAAGATAAAAGTCCGAAAGAACTCGAAAGAACAAAACCAAAGAGATGACAGCAGAATGAGCCAACAGAAATCTGAAAGAATAAAGTTTGGGAAAATTGCATACACAATAGTCTGAAGAAAAAAAACGAGTCAACAGGGGATAGTCCGAAGGAAAAACAAAGAGAAAAGCATAAAGTCAACAAAAAAGCCGAAAATAAAGGCTAAGGAGACAGCCAAGAAATCCGAGGAAATATAGACTAATATAGAGAAAACAAATCCAAATATAGAATCCTGTCAAAATTAGACACAACACGAACAGGCAGACCAAAACCAGAGACGGAGTCAACGTGAAAATCCATGCAAGCAAAGGCTATTTTCGATTGACTGGTCAAAGCTTCAGTTGACTGGTTGTGAAGTCAAGTCATCTCCACGTCAAACTCGTGCTTTCAAACGTTCAAACAGCTCAAGAGGAAGTCCATATTTGGAGGTGGGCGTAGCATTTTGCATGATAAGAGTTTGATTTGTCAAAATTAGCCTACCGTCCATAACGTTCCATGCATGATCCCTAAATAAAGAATAGCCTAAGCTTAGCCACTGTCCATTTCAACGCCAAAGCGTTGGTTTCTAATTTTAGACATGTTTCAACTGAACATGCACAAGAAAAGTCAAACACATGATTCCACTATCCAATTCTAACACCTAGGAGCTTTCATGCAAAGAGGAAGAAGACAAAATAAACTTTTGTAAACGTTGAGTTGGACGGATTTAGCTCTTCTTTTATTTTCCAACGCCAATCTCTTGGCTTTTTATAATTTTCTATATTAATGGCTTTTCAGCGTTAGATAAAAGCTCCCTCTTTTGGCAAGCAATCTTCTGCCAAAGTTTGTGTTGTAACCTTTTTTAAGAATCAATAAGAAGATGATTGTTTTTTCAATTTCCAACAGCCGGTATAGTGTACTATTGTTATAGACTTGCCTAAGTGATAGATTTTCTTTCTTCCTTGTCAAATCTAGATTCGTACCTAGTTACTAACTGGTCATTTATGTAGGTCACGTTTTGTGTTTGACTGTCTTTTGCTGAGTTTACAGTGGATATTAGTGGTTGTTTAGTGGCTTTCGTCAGGCCTATTTCTACTTTTCCCTCAAGCTTAGATCATTAGACGGAACCTTTTCATAAAATATTTGTGCATTGACCAATTGAAGTTGAAGTTCTGTCTCTTCTTTGTCTGGATCAATGTTCTCAGAAGCTCGATTTGAGTGGATCAAGCAAATTAGGTGTATCACCGTTTGAGCTAGGATTTTCTTTCAAGTTCTTTCTTTCTTTTTCACCAATCAATTTGTAGCGTAGAAGTTGAGATCCTCATTGATACATGTTACAAGAACCAACCTTCTCTGGAGATTCTTCTCACCATTGAGGCACTGACCCTCATGAGAAGATCCCATTGTTTCAACCGGAGCAAGGATTAGCCATTTCAACACGTCTTCAATCAGGGTGCAACCAAGTTGACAACAAGAACATAAAAAAAAAGAATTTGTTTCCAATCTGACTCGTGTCCTGAAGAGAGTGAGAATAGAGAACATTGTTGAGGTGTAAGGCAACGCATTCACTTGGCCCCCTCAATCTTGTTTACACCACCATCCCTTTCCTTTCCCCAAAATTTCAGCAATTAGACAAAATGAGTACTAAATGACAAACTTTTGCATAGAACTTATTGTTTGAAGCAAGAAAGCCATTAAATTCTTCATTAGAGTAAGATGTATTTTATTGATACCAATTAGTGAGTTATGTCAAAATTCATAATATTTGAAATGTTGCCATAATAGAACAAAAAAAAATATATACATGTCAACCCTTAATGTGCTCAACGAGATATTTAAAACACATTAATGTGCTCGCGAGTGGGAGCTCAAATTGAGCTCAAAAGGAGGTACGAGTGGCCATTAGAGCTGCGGGGAAGAAGGTGATGGCCCATGGACCTGAGATCAATCCGACTTGCCAAGAAGACCTAGAGGACTTTCCTGTGCTAGAACTAAAAATAGGCAAACTTGAAGGTAATATTCATAGATTTTTATCCAAGGGTTTAATTTGTAGGTTTTTTAAGGTACAACTATCCTTGGAAGATCTATATGAATGAGCTCAAAAAACCTATAAAACCTATGGAGAGAACAAGATTAATTATTGCATTAGGAGATATTTCATTGTTGTTTTTTGCAAATGAAGCGGACACAGATAAAATCTTCCAAGGGGGACTTTTTTTTAGAATGCAAAGCTTTTCATGAAAAATTGGCACATCAGTTTTAGACCAAGGAAATTCCTTCAAGAGACCCTGTCTGGATCTGTTTGTATGCCTTGCCTCATGAATTGTGGTCGAATATTGTCTTCCAGACTTAATACATAAGGCAACTATAGAAAGGGGGGTTGTGAAATGTTTGGATTTGTGTGTTGGATCATTCTCCTCCCTTAACAAAGAGCACAACGCAATGAAATATGATGGTCTAGAATGGATCCAACAAATAAACTGAGAGCAACCTATTTAAGTGCGGAGCCAGCCATGAGTATGGGCAATGGGTAAGAGAATGTCCACTAGCCTCGCAACAAAAATTTCAGAGCCAATTGGATGTGACAAACTAGAAGGATGTAAAGGACTTCTAGAAGCCAAAGAAGAAACATACAACCAAGACCAAGAGGAGGAAAGTGTAAAACTCTAGCAAGCCAGGGGATTCTCTCATTGATAGTTGGAAGATGATCGACAACAAACTTATACCGAGGAAACGTTAGACCACGATTTCAAGAAAAATATTTAAGGGATCTTAGAAGAGCCTTATGTGGGGAAGCATATTCAAGAGGCTGTCATGGAGGGTCTCCAAGATCAGTCCATGGAGGCTCCTAACATTTATAATTTGGTGAAAAAGTAGTTCAGGCTAAAAAGGCAGAAGGCGGTACTTCCATCAAAGGAACCATTGCTCGAGCTCTCAGTGACAAAAAAGCAAATATAGGGCAGGTCAAGTAAGACATAACTTGAATATTAATTTTCAGAAAGAGACAATGGTGGAAGTGGTTAATGCGTCACAACCTCTATTAATTGAAGAGCTCAATAAGAACAAAAAATACAAAAAGAAATCAATGAGGCTTTGAGAATGGGAATTCTGGATTCATGTTAATAGAAACAACATCCAACATTTCCAGTACCATGTGTACCCATCTTCAGGGGGAGTATACTATGAAAATCACTCCAAAGAAAAGCAACAAAGAGGGAAACCCTTAATAGTAATGTCGATTTAACAAAGATGGTAAAAATATATATAAGTTCGGCTAACCTCACTAATGGAAAAAAAAAATCACCTAAAGATTTAATAAAAGATTAACTAAATATTAGTTAATTATATAAATAATAATAGAGGTTGATCCAGACAACTATGCAATTAACTAAAAACCTAGTTAATTAACTATAATAATTAATTGAAAGAAAAACAAGGATCATTCCCATGAGTTCAAGTATGTTCCGTCACGAGTGCCTTTATGGTTCAAAATCCATCTCCATGATTTGCCAATACTGAGGCCATTATCCGGTCTCTTTTCAATTTCAATAGTTTATATTACTTTTATTCTCTAATAATCATCCTCTTTTACAATTAATTTGGCCTCATTGAAGCACATTTGGTGTTTAGTATTATGGGAGTGCTCTGCTACCGCGAAAAATTCAACTCAAAACTATGTCTCTAGAATGTTATTTAAGTCTAGTTTGGAGGGACCTTCTTGTTTCACCTATGTAGGGTTTACAACAAGAACAAGGAACTAGGTAGACACCCTTTTGTTTTTACCAGCATTGAAATTGGTGTAAGAATTTGGAAGTCAATGTTGGGGAAGAGTTGAGAGTCAAATGTTCCCTCGCTCTCCAAAGAGCTCACCCACCAAAGAAAAACATAACTAAAGAGGAACAAGTTGCCCTACAGAATCTTAGATAAAATAAAGATGTTATCGTCAAAACAGACGAAGGTAATAGTATAGGTGTTTTAGATAGAAGAGATTATAATACCAAAATGCTTGGGCGCTTGAATACAAGTGGAAGCTATGGTAAGGTCACAAGGAACCCTTTGAAAAAGGTGGTCAATACCGTCACCAAAGAAATAATTAATTAATGACAGGGAAAAACATCAGTGTATCCCAAAAGCACCTATTATCCTGAGGATTTATGGACCTCCAAATTATCACAAGGATGGTATCCCCCTAAGACCAATTTTCAATCCTAAAAACTGTCCCACATACCCTCTTGCGAAGTATCTAGCCGAAAAATTAAAGCATTTGTTAAGGAACGCCACTTCTTTTATTAAAAATTTTGAACATTTTGTTTGTAAGATCAAAGATCACAAAGTGAGTGACATTTTAGTCGATTTTGACGTAGTTTCATTATATACTAACATCCCTCTTGGAAAAACTATAAAGGTCATACAAGATATCACTAACTCCCAAACTACCGTCTTAGTAGAGTTATGCTTATGCTCAACCTTTTTCACCTTCGAAAGAGAAATATATGAGTAGACTGAGGAAGTGGGAATGGGATCACCATTATCACCTATTGTAGCCAACTTATTTATGTAACACTTTGAGGTAAAATATTTAGAGTCATATCCTTTTGAATCATATTGATGGAATAGATTCGTAGATGATACTAATTCTAAACAATCCCAAGGTGGAACTAGATAAGTTTCTCAATCTTTAAAATGGAAGGATGGAATAAATCCAATTCACCGTGGAAGTAGAAGAAGATAATAAACTACCCTTCCTGGATGTCCTAATCTCAAAGAAACCAAATTGTACCTTATCCGTCAAAGTATATAGAAAAAAGACTCATACAAACCTTTACCTTTAGGCTGACTCACACCATCACCCTTGCCAAAAAAGGACAGTCCTTAATTATTTGGCGTCTCGAGCAATCAATATTTCTAATCCTGAACATTTTAAGCATGAAAAAGACCACCTTGTGGAGGTCTAAATGGCTAATGTGTACAAGACGCTAGAAATTGAAAGGACTTTTCATATAGCTAATACTCATAGACAAAATGATAATGATGAAGAAATGGATGCTCCTTGGATCACCATTCCCTATGAAAAGGGAGTCTCAGAAAAGCTAGCGATAATTGTGAGAAAAGGTTGGTATACATATCGCCTTCAAGCCACATAATAACCTTTGTACCTCGCTAGATTCAACCAAAGATCCTCAAGTCTCAAAAAACAAAAGGGTGTCTACCTGGTTCCTTGTTCTTGTGGTAAACCCTACATAGGTGAAACAAGAAGGTCCCTCCAAATCAAACTTGAAGAGCACTCCAACGACTAGTACTCTATTTTAAGTTTCCGCGTTAAGAGAGTACTCCCATAATACAAAACACCAAGTGTGCCTCAATCACGGACAGATTAATCATAAAAGAAGATGATTATTGGAAAAGAAAAGTACGAGAAACTATTGAAATTGAAAAGAGACCAAACAATCTTAACAAGAGTAATGACCTTAATATTGGACAATCATGGAGACCGATTTTTGAACCATATAGGCAGTAATGACAGAACACACTCAAACTCAGGTAAGTAATCCTTGGCTTTTTTTTCAATTAATTATTATGGTTAATTAAGTATTTTTTTAATTACATAGTTGTGGGGATCAAACTCTATTATTAATAATAGAATTAACTAATATTTAGTTAATCATTTATTAAATCTTTAGTTGATCCTTTAATAATATATTTTTACCATATTGAATCTAGGGACATTATTATTGATAGTTTTCCTCTTTGTTGCTTTTCCTTGAGTAATTTTCATATTCTCCTCTCCCTGAAGATGGGTAAACATAGAGTACTCAAAACATTGGATATCATTTCTATTAACATGATGAATCTAGAAATCTCATTCTCAAACACTCTACATCATGAAAACATACTTCATCTCTTAAATGAGGGTTATTACTTGGAATCTTAGGGGAATGAATGCCCCATCCAATAGAAGAATGTTAAAAGGTGATACTGGTCAAGCAAATCCAGACATTTTTTTGCTACAAGAGACTAGGTTAATTGAAAGTCGGCTGGGAAGATTTTGAGAGACCATTTGGAGCAAAACTATGAGTAAGGGGTGGATCCAAATGGTCAAGCAAAAGGGCTTGAAGTCTTTTGGAACTCGTAAGTGGTCCCTAGTGAAAGGTTCAAGGTAGCCAAGGTTAAATAATGTGTGACATTCGAAGGTCTTAATTTCGAACTCAATTTTGTTCTAATAAATTGAGATGCGAAATTTTGTTCTCATAAATTTCTACGATTTCAATCTCAAAGAGGAATGCCTACAATTTTTTTGCGTGAATGGTAGGAGGAACTCTAAGAAATGGCTTATGGGGATAGATTTCAATATGCTTCTATAGGCTTCCGAGAAATGAACAAGTTACCTCACCCGCAAGCAAAATTTGGATCGTCTCTTGAATTTTATGTAAGATATGTAGCTTTGGGATATAAACCCTGACTATGGTAACTTACTTGGAGCAATAGGCGGAAAGGAGTTTAGTTTATTGTTGGACCGCAAGATAGATTCTTAGGTACGATGACTGATTGGATCACAACTTTATTCTGAAAATTAAGAGCACACAAGATCAAGGATCAAATCATTACCCATTGAGCCTCTTCATCAAGGACAACTCTCTGCCTAAGAATTGCCCTTTCAGGTTTGAGAAGATGTGCAAAGAGCACCTAGTTTGAAGTGTATAGGTGGTGGTCTAAGGCCCTTATGACCCAAGGCTTTAAGATGTACAGGTTGACTAGGAATATAAGGTTTCTCAAAAGAAAGCTCGAGTGGAACAAAAAGGTCTTCAAAAACACCTTTACTAGTAAGAGGAACTTGGAAGATAGGGAAAGGAGAAATTAGTATGACATCCAATGCCAAGGCCTTGATGATGGGAGGAAATGAAAATAGAAGGGTTTGAAAGTCCTAAAATAGATTTATCACAAAGAGATCTTTTCCAAGTAAAGGTCTAGGATTTAGTGCTTGAATGAAGGAGATACGAACAAAAAAATTTCATCAGTTTACTGTTAGGAGAAGACATGTGAATAAGATTCTTGATTCTCAATTTGGAAACTTGTGATGATAGGTTTTTGAAGAATCATAAGGAGATTGAGGTAGAGGTGGTTAATTTGTTTGAAGATTTGCTCTCGAAGAAACTTGTGGGTAGAGTGGAATCTCAAAAGCTCTTGCTAGCAAACATATTGAACCTTATCTCAAAGAGATAAAATGCTGCCTTGACCCATCCTGCGCAGGAGGAAGAACTAAAGAAAGTTGTGTTTGAGATGGAGGGAGGTAAGTCCTCGGGTCTAGACGGTTTCCCTGCTTTCTTCTTTCAGATTTGTTGGGATCTTGTACAGTAGGTCATTGAGGTTGTGGAAGAATCCATGCACTCTCGTAAGATCCTTAAGCCTATCAATGCTGGGAGCCGCTGCAGAAAAATAATTTTTTTTGTTTTCACTTAAAAAAATTTAAAAAAAAAAAAAGGCTGGGAAAACCCTAAAAACAACTCTCATTGAATACAATGAAAAGCAATATGAATATAATGAATATGCCAATTTATCTTTATTTTTGTGTATACATTGTAACATTTGCACTATTTACTTGTTTAAATTCGACCACTAAATATCATGACATTTGGTATGGGACTATTTAACTTATTTTGTTTGCTTTGTATATATTAAATGGTTAATTTTGTTTATTTGGCTATATTTTTTAATATTTTATATATTTTTTTATACATCCATACCTAGGCCAAAAAAAACGCTGCATCGATGTACCCAAACCCCATACCCGTACCAATACTAGGATCAACTACTTAGGTAAACGATTCTTTGACAATAAGATATAAACATTTAATATAACCAAACATTTCAAATGCTAGGTTGGACAATTTGGAGAAAGTATGGACTCCTCACATGTGGTCAAAGGCAAAAGTCTTTCTTTGGATGGTTGTGTAGAAGAATATTTTAGGGAAACAATAACTCAAGAAAAGATGGTTTCATGGGCCCACCAAATGCCACCTTTCCTTCATTGAGGAAGAGATAATTGATCACTTTTTGCTATATTGGCCTTATGCTAATGAGATTCGAACATGTTTGGTTAAATATTTGGGGATAAAATGGGCCCCATCCTTGAACCTTTATGGTCATGTATATAGATGGCATATTAGAACAAGGGCAACCCCCGTGAAAGATAGGTTAGAGAGAAATAGAATAATTTTTCAAAATGAGAAGAGGAGGAGGTTCTTAGGGAGGTGGAAATATATTTGAATGAATCTATGAGAACCCAAGGGCTTAGGAAGAAGTTGGTTATGAATTTGAAGATGTTGACGCTGCTGGATTGTAGCAGTAGAGTTTTGAGGGTGGAAAGTCATCATCAATTGAGAACTCAAAAAAGGAAAGGAGGTGTCCTCCGAAGGATGGATGGTGTAGGAATAATTTTGAGGAGGTGTCAAAGGCCACTCTGCAGGTGTCAAAGGCCAATCTCAGGCCCTCAAGTGTTTGTTGTGTGGTTCAAAATTCAGAAGGGAGTGTGTTGGGGTCTAAGTCAAAAGACTCATGCCAAGACTCAAATTGGCTATTGAGTTGGAAATCCCAATACAATTTGTCAAAGGGGACTCTAGAATCATTATTGAAGCAATGCAGCATCGTACGTGTGAAAATTGGAGTAAAAAGTATCATTAAGGAAGCTTTGGGTCTCCAAAATTACCTTGGTGATTATTGTTTTGTCCACTGCTACATGGAAGGAAATAAGGCAGCATATTGGTTAGTGACTATTCTTTGGTTGTGGACTTTAAGGATAACTACCCTCATCTTCCATGTCAATCATTATTTATGTTGTGAAATCAACGGCTAGCTTTAACCTGGTAAAGCATTTGTTTGTTTTGTAGTTATTGTGTGTTGTGCCACAAAAAATGGCGACTCAGTGGGGAAATATTTTTTTGTATTGAAGAACCAAAATTTACAATAATTGTCATTAATAAAACAACAAACTTTGTATGAACGAAAAAAAGGACTAAAAAAGAGTTAAACATTGCCATAAAACATAATAATCCTTCTCATCTTTCATTAAAAATTAACCTCCTACTACTGCCGCCAAATTACTATTGTGTGCGCTAAAACACACATCAACAAAAAGATGTCGCAAAGAGGGCCTACTTTTAATAAGCAATCTGATAAACCAGCCTACGATCTCCTTCACACATCACCAAGTTATTGTTGTGTGCTAAAACACACATCAACTCAAAGTTGGAGATATGAGGGTCGAAAAAATAAGTCATGTAGAGCTTCTGAAAAAAATTGGGTTCCCCTCCCCGAATTAACAGGTCTATATCTTAGTCTAGCAAGAATTTAGCTCACCCTTAAAAAGGATTTAAAAAATTAAAAATAAAATAGAATTATAAGAGGTAAAACAAAAGAGAGTGAAATTATTGTTTGCATGCTTTTAGTGCTCTGAAATTTCCCAATGGCTCGCTAAATCAGCCATATACATCCTTGGTATAAAGCATGATCTCCCAAAGGATCCATTAGATTTCCTTCCTGGTTTTCAAAATAATAGCTAAAAGAACGACTAAAGAGAATTTTATTGTTTATAAATCTGCCATGAGTGTTTTAAATGTCAAATATGAAAGTGTAGCCTGCAGGGTATTTCCTTTTGCTCTAGAAGCAGCTTTTGATTGGTTTTTAAACTTGACACCTGATTTTGTTATTAGTCAACAGCAATTTTACTCTAGAAGAAGCTTGTGATCGGTTTTTAAACTTGACACATAATTTTGTTATTAGTTGGCAGCAATTTTCAAGATGAATTTTTGTTTCATTTTTATCAAAAGTTTGATGTTCATGACCTGCTGAAAAACTCGTTATGATTAAAAGAGAACCTCGTTAGCCAATTAGGGAATTAAATTCTCAGTTTCAAACAATGTATAAAAAAGTCGCAATCTACCATAGCCCTTCAGATGAAATGGTTTAAAAAAAAATGTATTTGCATGCTTTAGACCCATCAACCTCCAAATTTGTGAGAATGTGTGTAGCAAATACTTTATCTTTGGCCTATATAGAGGCTATTCAGGCAACCGACCAGTTGTCACATCCGAATAGGGGGCATTTGAAGAACAAGTTGTCATGTCCCCTTTTCAAAATATTTAATTATGAATGTAATTTAATTAAGTTGTACAAAGTCACTTCATTCTATAACATGGAAAATGACACTTATGTATTATTATTGTAAAGGAGGCCAAAATTATTGTTTATTGAGTCAAAAAGGTAATACTTATTTAAAAGTATTTTAAAACGCTTTTAAGGTTTTAAGAATGAAAAATGAAATTATAAAAAGAAGAGTTGGGCTCAAAAGTTATTATTCATTACTCACAATTGAAATGATAAACCCTTTTTTCAGAGCTTGAGCGTTTGGTTCAACTTCTGCAGGACAAACACACTCTACCCTTTTGAGGTGATTCCTTCCAAGAATCATTACCATGCTTCAAATCAAGACCAGAATTCTAGTTTCAATTTGTGTGACCCTGCTAAGAGTTAGAAATATTTGCTAACAACTACATTGGAGTTTGAAAAGGAACAAATCGTTGTCTTTGGAGATTTTTATGTTGTCATCCCTGACTATAAACCCTGCCATATTGCAGAAGATAGTTGTGCTACAAATCAAAGAAGGGTGCAGGGGTTTTGGAGAGAAATGAAGGCAGATCGCTACCTTTGGAAGTCAGCGCCACCCTCCAACAAGCCACCACTTCAACTAAAGCCATGCCACACCCTCAAATTGACTATTGTACCTTGTCGCCGTGGTCAAAAGGTTGGTATTTATTGCTAAATTCAAAATTTACGGACTTTTACAATTAGGATTTCATTATTTGTGTATTTATACAACTAGGTTTGTTGTAATAAATTTGTAATTAACTTATTGAATAAATATTTCAATTGGGTATTATTAGATCTACATATTTTTAGTTGCATGTCATTATCTAGGGTTTGTTTCAGATTTGTTTCAGTTTGTGTATTCAAAAAAAATCTAAAAAAGATCAATATTCATATTTTTTTCAAAAATAGATATTACAATAGAATCAAAGTTGTGATCTTGTCAACTTGTGAATCATGAGGACAATGCAAAAATCCATGTTAGAGATGTTGCAAGCTATGCAAGAATATAGAAAATTCAAAATCTGTGACTCAAAAATCTACAGAGGAATCAAAGGAATTTAGCATGCAAGTCAAAAGTAAGATCTTATCTAAAAAGGACCCAGAGAATATGGTTGAAAAGAAACTAACCACACTGTAGACAAACGCAAAGCATGTAATGAGGACCCAGAAAAAGTGTGATGAATGGCTAAGAAGAGCTAAGTTGAAAGTCACTCAAGCAAAATAACACCTACAAAAAATTAAGGAAAAGAATTCTCCATTTGTAATGGAGTATGAGGAAAAATCAGATTTGCCAGAATTTGGAGAGGATTTTTTAGTTAATGCCAAATTTCCAAGTCTTCCATATGGTAGAGTTTATGCAAATTTCTAAGGCATTGAAAGAAATTAAGCTTTTGGATCATTCTTATGACAGCTCAAAATATGAAAGGGATGTTTCAAATCAAGTTGTTTATGAGGTGAAGTTCAGGGAAGACCTTGTTAAGAGGCAAGCACATGAGAAAAGGGCCTCACCAAATACTAATATTGCTTTTCAACTTGTTGGAATTTTCAGATCAACAACTAATGATAAACAATTTGATAATATCTAGGGTCATTGCTAAAAGTATGACAACAATAATAGTGGCATAAAACTGTTATTTTGGCAAAAATTTTGTCATCATAGGAAATGTGGAGAAATGGTAAAAGTCGCCACTCTCAGCACAGAGTACATAAATCCTTTCATTCAAGGTTGTTTATGTAAAAGAATATGGGATTCGAATGATATTTTGAAACACTCGATATTGAAATTTGAGATGGATGCATAGTTATTACTTGCTTCAAGTTATTCACCATGTGATAGTATCAAACTAGCGCAAAAGAAGCCAACTATATCACAAGAAGGATCAAGGATTGGGAACTACAAATTCCCAAGATTGATTTGGGATCCAAGTATTACAGAGATGATCACTTGGAGGGAGTCAGAGAAGTTAAGCTTGCAATTGCTTGAGGACAAGGAATTTTAGGAAGGGCAAACTGTCATGTCCCCTTTTCAAAATATTTAATTATAAATATAATTATAAAAATAATTTAACAATAATATTTTAAGTTGTCCAAAGTCACTTTATTCTATAACATGGAAAAATGAAACTAATGTATTATTATTATAAAATGGGCCAAAAGTAATATTTATTAAGTGGGCCAAAAAGGTAATAATTATTCAAAAGTGATTTAAAACGCTTTTAGGGTTTTTTGAATGAAAAGTGAAATTATAAAAAGAGGAGCTAGGCTCAAAAATTATTATTCATTAGTCATTATTCACGATTGAAATCAAAAACCCTTTTTTCAAAGCTTGAGCGTTTGGTTCAACTTTTGCATCTGAGTACAAAAACCCTTCGGTGGATTCAGGGTTGAAGATGAAAACCCTCTATCTTTCTAAAGGGATTCCTTCCAATAATCATTATTGTGCTTCAAATCAAGCCCATAATTCCAGTTTCAGTGTGTGTGACCCTATTCAGGGTTAGAAATATTTGCCAACTGCACTAGGAATTGAAGCAAAACAAATTGTCGTTTTTGAAGATTTTCTATGTTGTTGTACCTGGCTGTACAACCTACCATACTGTAGAAATTGCTACGCTACAGATCAGAGAAGGGTGCAGGAATTTTGGGGAGAAATAAAGGCAGATCACTGCCCTTAAAAGTCAAAGCCACCCCCCAACAAGCCACCACTTCAGCTACAACCACACCACACCCTCAAATTGACTGTTGTACCTTATCATCATGGTCAAAAAGGTGGTATTTATTGCTGAATTCAGTATTTACAGACTTTTACAGTTAAGATTTAATTATTTGTAGATTTCTACAGCGAAGGTTTGTTGTAATAAATTTGTAATCAGCTTACTCAATAAATGTTCCAGTTGGGTATTATCAGATCTACATATTTTCAGTTGCATGTTATCATCTAGGATTTGTTTCAACTTGTTATTCAAAAAAATAAAAATAAAAATCAGAATTCATATTTTTTCTAGAAAACTATATTACACCAGTTCTATTTTCAAGGTACTTTACCAAATAATCAAAGTAATCAGCAAGTTCAGCAAAGATCTTATCTTTGTTCCCATGGACAATTTCCAGTCTTGTGCAAATTCCTCCGATGAGCAGATTGTAGCTCTTGTTATGGATGTGTATGATATGTTTTCTAAGGAGTACTCTGAATCAGAAGGGGATATAAAAGAAAAACATGTACACAGCAATATCAGAGCAAGAGCGAACAACTAGTAACTTCAATGGATTTTGTAAAGCAAGTTGCCCCTGCAAAAGCCACTTTTAAGACTCGTGACATAGTTTAGGAAGAACACATTTCAGATAATGATGAATGCCCACATGTAACAATTTTATTGAATACTAATGTACTTTGTGAGCAGATTTTATATTAAAAACACAAAGAATGCACAGATGAGAAACATGAAGAATGCAGGCTTTGAAAAGATAAAAAAGAAAACATTCACTTCGCAACAGATCCAATTTCTGAAATTTTGGTATCATTTGAACCTCTTAGTTCAAATTGAAAAGTTACCAAACCTAAGGTAAATGAGTCGTGCTTTCGTCTGGTCACATATTGAGGTAAAAATAATCTTATGCATATGTTCATTATTATTTCAAGCTTGAGGAAATACTCCATATTAAATAGGTGCATGCAAAAAATTTTTGACTTTAAGAAAAGGAAAATGACTAAATTGTTGAAGGAAATACAAGGATATTCATACACTTTTGAGAACTTCAACTGGAGGAAGCTTGTTTATTCCATTGAATGGGAGATGGTCCACACAATGTTTACAAACCTGTCCTCCCAACACTTGTAACTTCAGCTTGGG
This sequence comes from Torreya grandis, assembly GCA_037957365.1. Classification (NCBI taxonomy): domain Eukaryota; kingdom Viridiplantae; phylum Streptophyta; class Pinopsida; order Cupressales; family Taxaceae; genus Torreya; species Torreya grandis. Next base: position 3,539,008 of record JARHVA010000781.1, on the reverse strand, counting down.
TAGTTTAGGTTTTGCTTATTTATTATGTATCCTTAGAATATTACATTAATTTAGTTTTCTTGCTCACGTTTGTTTTCTTTAGATTAGCATAGGCTTAGACTTTGCTTTGTTGTCTTAATTTAATTTATCTCGGTTTGTTTTTTCTTTTCAATAAGTAAGGTCATCATGACCTTTGATCCGCTTTGCAAAATTCCCATAATTGCCACCTATCCATACTTATATTAATTCATGGGCTACTGATGAGGTATTTGAAACTCCATATCAAGGTTCGTGCAATGACAACAATCAGATTTTTCTTTAAGGAAATCTGATTTTCAGATTGATGGAAGTTGTTTTGATGTTATCATGCAAATTTAGAAAGAATCTTCGCATTGAAAAATCGATTGCACTTTTCATCCAAATGTACTTGTTTGAGAAATTAAAAACATTGGGAAGAACAATGATATGAGTGAAATCTTTGTTATAAGAAGGAATTCAATCCCTTTTTACCCAACAAAATGTAGTTCTCAACCCCTCCCAAAACAAAAAGGAGTAAAATACTCATTCTAGAAGAAAGGTGATTCAAGGAATCTTCGTCATGGATACGGAAACCTAATGGTAGTGGATGAAACCAAAGGTATCTTCGTCAAAGCTATGAACACGTCGTTGCCAGTACAGCAATACCTGACTTCTCATAAAATTTGTGGTAAAAATATAAGAATTATAATAGAGAAATATTAGTTGGTCAAAAAAATAACAAAAGAGACATCAAATCGTGTTTGATCATAGATAAAACTCTCACAACAAGGGCTAAAAGAATCTTCACAAAACGACACGCGATCTTCAAAGATGAGAAGCATTAGTATGTTGCATGGAAATTTTAAACCTTTTTCAGCTCTCCATTTTGTTCATTTTGTTGTTCTTTAAATTTGTTCAAACAAATTTTTCCCAAGTCCAATAACAACATAGCAATTTGAGTCAATTTTTTGAGTTCGGTCAAATTTGAGTTAGGTCGAACAATGATTTCAAGAGAAGTGTCTAGGTGAACTCTCTTAGGTGAAAGTTTTTGAGAAGTTTTGTTAATATTGCACAAGCGAGTTTTCATATCGAACACACCCAAGAAGTCGGGCCTATGCGACCCTTGCCATGGACCTCACTTTTGGGCGGGTTCGGTCGTTTGGGCAGAAAGTGCGTGCATCAATTTTTTGCCCCCGATTTTTTTATAAAAACCCAGCTGGAGCTCATTTTGAAACAAAGGTTCCACCCAATTCCAATGCACTCCAAATCTCTAGCCTGCTCTCGTTTCCTCCTATGAAGGCAAAATTTTGTGAAAAGATAGTCCAATTCCTCAGGATTTTGAGTACTCTATGGTGGTAGAGATTTCAGTTGAATTGGTGCATCCTTCAAACAGTTTTCAACCAGAGGAAGATTTACAACCCCCATTCTCACCTAGTAAACAACTCGAAAGGACAAAAGGTATTTTCATGACCACCATAACCTACCCTTTGCAACCACATCAGCGTTTCTTGCCCTCTAATATGCCCATAAATTTGCAAATTCTTGTTGAAGCAGCATTTCAAATTGCCAAAATAGCAAAGATGAAGGACAAGTATATGGGTTTCGAACCTTTGTTGGTGCTTGAGTGATATCCCCAAAATCAATGACTCCCAAATTGGTCATGTGGACTTGGAGGATTTCCACAGGTGACTTAATGCAAAAAATCTGAATTCCATGATTGTCAGCCTTTCAAAAAGTGATTTTCCCGAAGCAGTCGATTTTCCCATCTCAATACAATGTTCAGATTTGGTATTTGCATGTGCTCAACATTATGACTCAAAAACTAGAGAAAGAAAAGCAAGCGGTGGTTCTCTAATGTGGTACGACTAAAAGGATCCCAGTCCACGAGACCTACGCAAGGATGAACATAACAATTGGGCAACACTATTGGGACAAAAAACCCAAATAAGCACGTCCTCAAAATCAATGATACATGGTTGAAGCACAGGAGGAGTCTTTCTATAATCTCCCAAAGAATTTCTTTTGATGTGATTTCAAAGAAGAGTTATCCAACACATGATAACCCTTCTCAATCATGTGGTCGGCAACAAAACTACAATGACCTTTCACCCTTGGATGTTCATGGCCACGAACATTAGCTGAACCAGAAATCAATACATAAATTGGGGTGAGTTGATCAATGACGCTTTGCAACAACAACTAATCAATGTAGAGGCAACCAAGCAATTCTTTATGACTTCCTACTTGTTGTACTCGTTGGCTTCTCAAAGAGTATACCCTGGTCTCACTCAACTAGCCAATGTTGATTCATGCATTCAAGTATATGAATTTTATTATCATTAGACTCTGGAACAAAGCAACAAGCAATTCAAGCAGGTCAATGATACATTCACAATGAGAGTGGTATAAGCGTTGCAGGAATAATGGGGAAGGAATATCTTAGATGAAGCAACCAACCTAATTTTGCAATATGGGAACTACTTAATTTAGTTTCAAAAGCTCACATACATAAGAGTTGGAGGATTTAAAGGTTCTCCTTTTCAATTGCCCAAATTGACAAATAAAACAAAATAATAGTGATTGAGCTATGCAAACAGTCGGGTGCAATACACAGGCACTGTCGAGAAAGGCAAGTTTTGGGTGTTATTTTTCCCATTTCTTTGGGTCATTTCACATGCAAGAATGCCACAGATGCCCAGAACATCAAGTCTTCAATTGTACAATTCATGATGCATCCCTATACTAGCCTAACTTCTTTTGATAGCAAGAGGTTTGTGCAAACTTGCCTCAAGATTGGCTCTTCCTATAGCACAAACCGCATTTGGAGGACTATTGGGTAGATTGTTTTGATGAATACGAAGCAGTGAGGCATGACTAGGGCAAAATGAGTTTAGATCAAATCAAAGATTTCACTAATTCATGGGTACCAGATGGTATGATTGATGATAGGATTGATTCACTCGATCTTATCTATGTTCAAAGAATCATGTTTGTTCCATTTCCAACTATCAGTTGGTCTATAAAAGAGCTTGCAGATTTGCAGGTAAGAACTAAGATCATGTTGGACCAATCCATGCGATGGTTCAACACCAAGTTGGCAGAATTCACCAGAGCAGGTGATTCCAAGACATCAAAGACTTCAACACCATCAAAGCAAGCACCTATTGTAACTCATTGATCCCACGGAAAAAACAGTGCTAGTGTTGCATATCTGTCATCAACAACTTCAAGAGGTGATGGAGATGATAAAGACCCAAGTGGCCAAAACAATTGAGCAAGACTTATGGAGAAGACCCTGCAGTTGGAAAGAAGTTGCAAGCCAAAAAGTCATTAATGCTACAATCATCCTCTTCCCTGGGAGACACCTCATTGCCGATTGATAACAGCACTGAACAATATCTTGCCTCTGCTCAAGTAGCAATTCAACAACGAACTACTAGTGATGTTAAACTCTCAACTTCTGAATCTCATTCTCCCATAGCTTCCCCATCATTTCCATCTCCTTCGCAGTCTTCACCTTCGAGACAACCTACACCACCACCTACAAGTTCTCAATTGACAAGTTTCGGTCAAATCTCGTTTCAATCGATGCAACCCATGTTAAGCAAGAAGGTCAAAGTTGAGTACCCTGATTTCAATGCAGTAGCTAATCTCCTCAAGATCCCTCTCAAAAAATCAAAATCAAAAACTACATCAAGGTTGGTTTCAAATCCATTAGGAGCTCAGTTTGCAAAAATTATTGAACCAAATGTTAACAAAAATGAAGAGGAAATGACCTTGGATGGCTATACTCTGAAACGAGTGGCGACCAGGAAGTGTGATGTTCATAATCTTCAAGAAACGACAAAACAGATGATCAAAAGATCCGAGCAAAATGAACTCACTCGAGCAATTGAAGGATCAAGTTCAATAATTGGCAGGTTATGTCAACTATCACCTAAATCAAATCGCGACACCTACACCTCCCCAAGTGGAGCCTCCTACTCAAGTCCCTAGTATAGGCAAAGAAGAATTTGCAACCATAAGCAAGTATAACAGTGATGGAAAAACTCTTGAAGCTTGTGTCGAGCAATTGCTATTGGATGGTATGAAATGCATTGAGATGATCAAATTGAATGAATCAAGAGTATGTCAAAATTAATCAACAGATCCAGTGCCATGACAAGAAACTAAAGCTATGGGAAAGCATAAAAGGAGATGTCAAACAAATCATTGCCATTGATACAAAATCGATGGCCAAAGTTGGGTTTTTTGATAAAAGCGAAAATGATGCCTCTTGCAAATGGTTGGAATGCATCCTCCAGAAGAATGAAATTCTTAATAAAGTTATAGAGGAGTTGAAGGAACAAGTTCAAATTGGGAAGGAGAGAAAAACAAAAATTTCTTCTAATTTGGGAGAATTGCATTGTGATCTCCTAAAAGAAAATAGGGCTAGTCAATATACTGTGCAAGAGGACAAAGAAGAATTCAAGAAATTGATCAATGAGGACTTGTTCAAATATAAGGCCTTCAATGTTGCCTCAATGACAGTACTCAGTGAGATCGATGCCTCACTTGAAGATATGAACAACCAACTGACTGAAATCTTGGAGGTCCCAAATACCATGACGGTAATATTTGATAGATGGTTGACGCGCTGCAAACATGTGGTAGTTCCTAATGTTAGTCCAAACTCTGAAGCAATAAAAAAGTTTAAAGTATCCAAAGATAAAAAACAACCAAGGAGCTCAACCGCTACTCTACCTCTAAGTTCATCAAAATCAACTTATACTTGGCAAAAGCCTCCTAGGATGCTTAGGTCTAATTTTTCCATTTTTGTCTATTTTCTATTTCGGGAAAGTTGTGCTTTTATTTGTGAAAATTAAAAAATTAGTAAAAATATGATAGGACAAAAATATGAATACCAAAAGCAACATTGTAATGTGAAGGGCCAGCTCATTCCCTCCTACCTTTATAAATAGGAGAAATGGCAATGGTACAAAATTTGTTCAATGCTCATTATGATTTTGCTTGAAAGGAAGGAGAAAGAAATTGTGTTTGTTCTTCAAACAGACAACACAAGGAAATTCCAGAACTTTGTGTCTATGGTTTTCTTTGTGGATGTGTGTTTTTCTTATATTAATGCATCTCTCAATTCAAGCAATACATGTTAATTAATCTCAAACAAGCATGTTACTTTCTAGAAACTCTTCTTGTTATGCATAGGATGAATCTGCATTTACTCATTCATGCGTAACCCTTCATCTTCCTTTTCTTTTTTCTGTAGATATTGTAAATATGTTTATTTCATTTTTTTTTTGTTTTCAATAAAGGGAACCTCCCCTCTAAATAAAGGAGAGACTTTGGTCTCATTCATTGTTGGGTAATTCCAGATTTGTCAAAGTGCCAAATATTTCACCAACACATACAGAATCTAGTATTATGTTCATGGCATTTACCGAAAATTTTCAATCTTTAGTACTCAAGAGTATTTCCTCATTGAGTCGTCCTCTATTGTGGCACAACACACCCAAACTTTATTAATCTTGGGGCTGTGTGATTTATGCTTATAAATACTTAAAACTCTTAGTTTCTCTTGCCTTTCTATTTTCGAAGAGCACTAATGCCTTTGGTTTTCTTAAGCAATATGTTATGCAAGGAATGAATGTTTTGCACAGTGAAGGAATGTTCTACACAATGAAGGAATGTTCTACACATGAATGTTTTGCACACGGGGGAATGTTTTGCACACGGGGGAATGTTTTGCAAAGGAATGTTACGCACAGCGATGGAATGTTCTACGCAAGAAGGAATGCTATATGCGGTCAAAAAATGTTTCATGAAGGAATGTTTTGTAGAGGGAAGGAATGTTCTATAAAGGGAAGGAATGTGTCCTACATAAGAACCAATTTGCACAAAGGTTATAGAGGTAAACAAAGCACTCAAAGACACATGCAAACTTGCATGAATGCATGCAGGTCAATGATCAAACATGAAATGCAAAGTAAAGACAAGTGTTTTCTACAACAACAAAAAAGAAAAGAACAAGCAATTTATAATTTTTTGTGAAAAGCTCATGTAAAGTCCAAAAAACTCATGCAAAGTTAGAAAGGCTAGCCGCTACACGCAAAGATTCTCTTTTTGTAGAAAATCATGCACATGCAATTTTTTAGGGATTATACTGGTGTGGCCACATCCCACCTTAGTCTTCCTATAAGAAGACTCTTTTATGTTAGTTTTAATGGAGATGTCTTTCGATGAAACATGATTCTACAAGACTCAAATTGTTGTTTTCTTTTGTCATGTTGAACCCAAAATTTGAATTCATGACATTTTTAAAATTTTGGTTTCCACTTGAAAAAGTGAAAGGTTTGACACTGGATCAGCTGAGTCTCATGGGTGTACTAGGTATTCTACATGTTTCACTTTGAGAAATTTTTATTTTGGAGAGACCAGATAAATCAAGTACTATTTGCGTCTCACATGCATAACAAGTGTGATTCTCCATTTTGACATAACTTTCACATCTGGTCACTGTTTTGGTTCTAGTTTGATGTGGTGGATAGATATTGTCAAGAGGATCATCTTTGCTTCAGACATCAGAGTCCCAAAGTGTATGTATCTTTCACACTAGAGATCTAAAACTTCAAAGCCAGTTGGGATAAAGAGGCCAATTAGGTGCAAATTCTCCTTTTTGGCATATCTTTCACATCATGACTCCGTTTTGGTTATCATTTGATGCATTGGATAGATATTGTCAAGAGGATCATCTTTGCTTCAGACATCAAAGATCAAAAGTTGATACATTTTTCACCATAGAGACCCAAAACTTCAAAACCAATAGGGACCAATGGGCCAATCAAGTCCAAAATCTCCGTTTTGGCATATCTTCCACATCCAAACTCCATTTTGGTTCACGTTTAATGTGTTGACTAGATATTGTAAAGAGGGTCAGCTTTTCTTCAGACATCAAAGGCCGGAAGTTGATACATTTTTCACCACAAAGATCCATAACTTCATAACCAACATGGACCAAGGGGCCAATCAAGTCCAAAATCTCCGTTTTGGCATATCTTCCACATCCGGACTCCGTTAATATTGTCAAGAGGATCATCTTTGTTTCAGACATTAGAGAATATAATATGATACCTCTTTCACCATACAAATCAGGAACTTCAGAGCCAACAAGGACGAAAGGCCAATCAAGTTTAAAGTCTTCATTTTGACATAACTTTCACATCTAGTCTCTTTTTCAATTCTCTTTTGATGTGTTGGATAGAAATTGTCAAGATGATCATCTTTTCTTCAAACATCAAGAGCTCAATCTGTAAAAATTTTGCAAAATTAAACCGACGATCAAGGACTTACAATGTTGTCCAAACAATCTTCATGGCTGCCACGTTAGACACACTCGCGTCAATGTTGTTTGAGTAGTCCTCATGGCTATGCTAGAGGTGCACGTGTGCCAAGGCCTTCCGGGTGGTCCTCATGGTCGCGTCGTAGGCAAGCGCACACCAAGGTCGTCTGGGCGGTCCTCATGGCTGCATCGAAGGCACATGCACACCAAGGCCGTCTAAACAGCCCTCATGGATGTACAGACGCATCAGGCACACAAGGTAAAAACCAACATATTATTTTGGCCATAACTTTTGCGTCTGAACTCCGTTTTGGTTCTCGTTTGAAGCCTTGGAAAGGTATTGAAACAATATATCTAATGATGTAAACTTTTTGATCCTATGATGAATATTTTGGCAAAAAAACAAAGATGAATGAATGTTTTTCCAACAATGCATCAATTGCACACTAGGCATAAACTTCTCTATTTGGCCATATATTTCACATCTAGAATCCATTTGTTAGAGGTACAATCACTGAGAGGGGGGTGAATCAGTGAACATAGATATTTCAATTTCAAAATCCAATCCTTGCAAACTATTAACCAATCAACATATATCAATTTGATCATCATTAACAATAGAGCTCATTCATTCAATGCATACACAAGATCAAACATACAACACATAGTGCATGTGGGAAACCCTCATGGGGAATAAAACCCACTCTTGAGCCTGCAACACATGGACTACTTAACCTATAAGAAATTACAAACAAGAGACTAGTCAACTCCATTAGAGCAAAAAACCTTGATCAAATCCTCCTAACCAAAGGCCTTTAGTGAAACACTTGTTTCACAAGGAGCAACTGCCCCTAAGGAAGATCAACTCCTTTAGACACTCCTTTGATGTGAACACCACCTTAGAACTAATGTCTTCAACACCTGATGATGGATCTTTGTTTTACTAACACCTGCACAAACTCCCTCTCTATCTCATACAAGCCTCTCACATAGGCATGCCACAATCTCTCTCCTTCACTCAACCTGTCCTCATATGCTCACACAGAACTCTTCGCATATCCTCAAACTGCAAGAGCACTATTCTGACATCAAAAATATGACCTACAGGTCATACATATAGTCAACAATCTGCTCTCCTCATCAACTCATCCACTAGGCACTCTACCTCTCCTTCGCTCCACTACTCTCACATAAGCCTTGCACAAGTCTTCTCAAAAGTCTAGAAATCATCATCTTTGATTTCACTATATATAGAGCCTTCATGAATTATCATGTCCAAAATCTTTCCTTGTCGGCCACAAAGCATGCCTTCACCCTTAAGACATCTAACATGGGTCACACTTAAGCACAATCCACTTTCAAATAGGCCTAAGTCACTTTTAGGTCCTATTGAGACCCATTCAGCGCTTTGACAATTCTCTGAGCAAACTAGGAACATAAGAACACTTTCTAAATGCATGGACCCATTCCACATGATCTATAGGTCCCCCTTAAGTGCCAACAACCATCACAATACCCTTTTGCTTAAGCACAATTTGCTCAAACAATATTGTGTACACAGTCACCATGAACGAATACATAGTCAACTTCTAAACCTTTGTTTATACTACATACGATTAGTCAAACCTTCATAATCCACACAGATCATCATCATGGAGTCTACAACACAACCCAATAGCTAATTCAACATGAGATATTGAAACAACAATACAAGCTCAATTATCCTTCTCGAGTCACTTGCAGAACACAGTCAAACACACAATCGACTTTGGACCTTCATAACTTTGACTGTATGCACTTTCATACCTTCAAATTTCTATTACCAGATGCGCCTTGGACTCCTCTAGAAATTCTCTTTGTATTGCATAGTCAAATTCTGCATAGATCGAAAGTTATGGCTCAAAAACCAAGCACTGGTCTTTCCTTTGTTAAATTCAAATATTTGAATTCAAACGGTCACAGTTAAATATCGAACACTATGTCCTCATCCCGTGTCCTCGTTGCTTAGATCAATCACGCACCGTTGATCTTGTTCGAACTTTAACTCAAAAAGTGCCACTGGCCAAACGTTAAACGTCGAACACTTGGTCTCATCTCGTGCAATCTTGCAATCTTGATCACACATGCTCCGTCAATCTCTTCGAGATTGTCCTTGCTTTAACAATGCTAAACAACTCACTTTGACCTCTTGACTTTAATACGCACCGTTGATCTCGATTAATACAAACACCCACTCACTGTTGATCCTTGGAAGAAGCTCGATCTTTATCTCTACTCAACATTAAACAACGAACACTTGTCCTCATTTCATTGTTCCCTGACATCTTGAAAAAAATGCTCCATTGATCCTTTTGTAATGAACTCGATCTTTAGCTTCATTAACCAACGAACACTTTGACCCATTTGACTTACTGTGCACCGTAGATCTAGATGTACGAACTCCCGCGAACCGTTGGATCTCCATCTAGCCCTGATCTTTAATATCATGCAAAAATAACTATGGGGGCCATTGCTTATTTCCCTGGAAGGCCAACTTTGGACCACAATAACTTTTACCTTGCTCACTCGCATTTTCTGACATTTGGACCATATGATCTCCTCACATAAGAGAGTCCAACCATATATGAAACTGCTCCTAGAACCTTCACATGTGTGAGATATAACAACATTAAAATGCCTCCTTAGATTTATCTGTCACAGTGCCAACTATGTTAAGAAACTGCCTTGGAAGACCAACTTTGAACATGCATATCTTTTGTCACCCTTCATCACTTGATCTGAAATTTAACGCATATCAACTAAGCACAAAACTTAATAAACCCATATGATCATCTTCTCCAAAAACGTCCACACGTGCGAGATATGCCATCACCAAACTACTTACACGACTCTTTCTTGCCTCATGCAAATTTGGCCAAGTATGGGAAAACACTGTCAAAAAGCCTGGGAGACCAACTTTGCACACACATATCTTTGGCTGCACTTCATCGCATGACTTGAGACTTTGCGCATAGAAACTAGGTACAAATTTGATCACAACCATATGACCAACTCCCCCTTACTCATCCACACGTGGCAATTATGACGTCAGCAAACTACGTACTCAAATTTTCTGCCATTGGACCCAAAATATCTAGATGAACATAATGAAGAACCAAATGAGTTCCATTCATGCACATAAGCACTCCAATCATCCTTGACCTCTGATAGGACCCCTTGCACATCCTCAACTCACCATACTCATCTCTGAACATCTCTAATCATGCCAAAACTAAAAATCAACCAAGCCAACTTCAAGCATACTAGGATAAGCACATTGCACACTTTGTCATTGTCACTTAGACTATCAAGGCACTTCATCCACTCACCAAGACACCTCCGTGACATCATTGACAACTCTCCAACACCATTTTGGCTCTCGTATGAAGGGTTAGAAAGGTTTTTCAGCAAGAAATATAATGACATAAAGCATTTTATATTTAGATAACATTTAGTATGTTGAATTCTCAGTTTTTGGCCAAATGCCCCGTTGCAATACCCGGTTTCAGATGTTAGGGTGTAGCACATACTATTTATAGACTCTCACCCAATGGAAAGGGCTTGGTGGGCTGGTGTTGTGATTTATTTGAATCACTATTGAAAAACAAATATAAAATAGAATAGGACAACTGAGAATACCAAAGGTCAAAAATTAAAATACCAAAGGTCACATAGAATGTGAAGGGTCAGCCCATTCCCTCCTATCATTATAAATAGAAGAAATAACTAGTGTAAAAAGGATTTTTGATGTCCATGAGAATTGAATCTTGAAGGAAGGAGAAGGAAACTATGTTCAATCTTCAAACAAGAACCCAACGAAATTCAAAACTTTGTGTCTTGCTTTCCTTTATGGATATGTATTTTTCTTATGTTAATGCATGTTTCATTATTCCACGCAGTTATCGTGTTTGATCTCAAGTAAGCATGTTATTTCCATTATACACTCTCTTGTTGCATTGTTAAAGGAAATCTGTGTTTGCTCTGTGTGACTCTTCACTTTCATTCAAATCCAAGTTATTGCAACGGTTCTTTGCATTTATTCCACCATGGGTTTCTCATCTCTCTTCTTCCATTCTTGTCACCTTCCACCATTTCTCAATTTTGTTTCCTTTCTGTACTTTTTGGTTATAAGTACACAAAAACCCCCAAAATACCCATATCTTATAAGGGAACTGCCCCTCTCCAATGCAAAGGAGAATCACCATCTCCATGGTCATCTCTCCAACCGTTGGTGAGTTTGTTTCGCCCCCTGTTGGGCGAGTCACAAAACCAAGGCAACCAAATTTTACACCAACACATCCCATCTCACAAATAATAAATAATATAATTTTGTTGTTCAAGATTCAAGTGTTTTGTCATAAATGTTTTTGGAAGAGATTGGTTTGTGCCTTTCTCGGATCCCATAATGTGTTAATGGTTTGTTATGTTCTTCCTTGAATGAATATGCGCTGCAGCTTATTCTATTTTATGACAAAATATGAAGATGGTGCCTAACTTGATATATCCTCCATGAGTCTAGTGGCTAACTTGATATATCCTACATCTTAGAGTCTTGCTTTAACAGGGATTGAGTTTTACTACTTTTTTTTAAACATTAGTTTGTTGTGATTTGAACTTGATAATGGTTCAGATTGGTTGTATTGTTGACATTCAAACCCCTTTTCTACTTTACCCTCTCCTTTTTTAGTTTTTTTTAATGAATGGAACCAAAATTTGTATCATAGGTATATAGTGATTTGAATAAGAAGTTGTAAGATTTATATAGAATTGTTACTAAGGTTGAGATACAGATCAAGAAACAAACTCACCGAGTTGTTCCCAATATTGGTACTCTTTTGAGATGCAAATGCAACTAATGAGTTGGGGTTGTAAACCAGCCAGCCCTAAAACGAAAGGGTATTTATAGCGGTCTTCTGCATGCATGCTAAAACCCATATCAACATTGTGTTTTTCTTTCCCCATTTCCTGAAGCCATGCACACTAGGATATTTGCTCCTAATATTATTCACAATCTCAAACTACCCGGAAATTGAAAGTTCAAATAGAATCCATGTTTACAAACCCAAAAATAGGAATATGGATTATGCCACTCAAAAGGAGGTGGGGAGGATATGGATGTTGTAAAATACAAAGGAGGCATTGGCATGACCAATAACATTCCCATTGCTGAAAATGAATTTCAATGCGCTTATTGTAAGTTCGCCATGGGAAAGAAACCAGTGGTTGCTTTGCCTCTCAGTGCTAGTTGTCCAAGCAAGTAAAAAGCTCATGGCATCCACCCTTGCGGGAAAGGCAGCAGCAAAAAAGGAATCAAGAATGAGGAATATGATTCTTATACCTTTCAAAAAGGAATTGGTGCATCTTCAATTTGAGAGCCAGGGAGCTATGGATTTAGACCAAATTTGGGACCTAACTTCCCACCTCTCTCCCTTGGATCTTGAAACAAGTGCCAAGCTGGAGGGGTGAACTACTCAATGGAACAAGAGGATGGCCTGTAGTGAGGTGGTCTTTCTTGAAGGGCTCCATGCCCCTGATACCAGGTCGAAGAGAGAGAACCCTGATGAGGAGATTCAAAATATCTAAAATGGGAACAGGCCTATATTTCAAGGCAGAAGTGACAGGTTTTTTCAGATTGAAAAACATAAAGAGGAAAAGGCTTCTTATGTAAGCTTGCTAATCTCTAAAAGCATACCTCGCCATCAGTTATAGATCATTAAATACCATTCAATTTTTTGAGATAACAAGGCAGACCTCTAAAGCCTGTGAACTACAATTAGACGAACATTCCATACAGCCATCTTATCATGATCATTATCATACCCAGAGTAAAAGCAAGTCCAGCTTATTTGGTACACACCAAGGATGGACTGCCATGCTGAAAAGAGGAGCAAAAACATAAAAAATACAAAATAGTTATTATGATTGAGGTAATTCACTCGAGTACGAACAAACACAACTCAATATAGTTTAGTATCTGGAAACAGTTTATAAATTTTCCACACGAATGTCATCCCAGAGCCAATAAAACTCAAAATTACTTATCAAAACATGAAAAATGTTTACAATAAAGCAATAATAAAAAAATGAAACTTACGATCTGTGGTAAAGCCATCCCACAAAGCCATAAACTCAGTCTTCATATTTGTAAGAACTTCATGCTCCGTTGAACGCCGTTGGCCCAAAAAACTGTCAACCTCGTCAATAAAGATAATAGCAGGCTGAAGCTTATATGCCAGGGTGAATACTGCAGTCACTGCATGTTTAATAACAGTTTGCACTGGTTACTTCCAAAACAAAATGCTACATTAGTAGATATCTAGAGAATGACATGCAATCTCAATGTTTGGAAGGCAAAAAGTCATTTCTTGTTCAAAGGGGGAAAAAAAACTTTTCATCGCTGAAATTGAGTAGCTTTTAGCCTGTAAACTAAACTTCAAAACTACTAAGGCAATTTGCAACCTGTGTGCTTGAAAATAGCATCACTTTATAATGAGCTACAAGCGCCCTCTTTATCAAGGAAATTCAGTTAAATAATAAGAGAGAGACTTGCAAGAATTATGCATACCATGGAAATATTTTAAGTTGAAGTAGCTTCCTGCTTAGCATGACCATCATCAGATTGAACAAATTATTTATACTATGAGAAGATTTACTAACAAGGTTCATTGATAAAGAAGATGTAAACTGACAGCTATTCATTTCATTGAAACGCAAGAGTTTCACTAAGACAACTTCAAGAAGCCATAAGGATAGAACTAACGACCTTTCATTTCAATAAATATCCAAATCCTGTCCTAGTCTATTTGCTATATAGCTTCATAGTTGTTATCAATTGCTTTTCTTCAAGGATAACCCAGTGGGTGTACCTTTGAGAAGATGTTGTAAGCAATAATTTCCCTATACTACCTTCCGGAAAAATAAACTACAAATAAATTGGAATTTGTTTCTATAAACAGCAATAACAATAGCGTTTATAGAAGAGGTTTTGGGAATCATCATGTCAAATGAAAGAAACATCCAACATTTCAAGTACAATACTCATTGGAAACTCTTGGAGACCTGTTCTTAGCCATATTGGTAGGTTTAACAACCAGCATAATTGATTTTAACCTTTTTTGCTCTTTTTTTGGTTTGGTTGACTAGTCTTGTACCATTGGAATTTTGGTTTTGTTATTATTTATTGGTGCAATCTATTTGCAATTCTCATGGAATAACTTATTTAGCTTTCTCTCCCTGATGATGAGTACACGTATTGTACTTGAAGCGTTGGATGTTTCTTTCATTTGACATGATGACTCCCGAAACCTCTTCTATAAACAATCTACATCATGAAAATCTGAGTAATAACAAAAGAGTTGAAAATAAAAAAAACTAATCCCATTCACCATGGGCAGGTACAAACCATACACAACCCATGGTATCCAGGATAGCCAAATGGTAAACATATTATAGATTCATAGTCCGTGGTAATGAGACTTGGACTGGGCATGTACTCAGAAAGCCAACTTTTAACTCGGACTCGGTGAAAATGCTTGGCCAAAACTTGGCAATTTTAAAAAAAAAACATTAAAAATAGAAAATTATAGGTAAAAAAATGTTTAAATATGCATTCCATATCAAACCAGCTTAAAATCAGCTCCTTCACACAATAATAAGAAAATTCAGGTTTTAAATGTGAGTGACAGTGACAGTGACAGTGAAAAAATCAGAATAGGTGAGAGACTGGTTTCTTAGATCCATTTTCATTTTTTTGTTGTCTGGCAGATGGGACTCGCGATTCAGTTCGGACTCACAAGTCCCGCTATCAAACTTGGTGACTCAGCAAGTCTTGGCTGCAGACTTGCAGCTAGTGCCTTGCCTCATGACTTGGCAAGCACTTGCTAATACTCACCAAGTTTCAACAATATGATTCATACAATGTACAGAAAGCACAAGAACATAGCTATTAGTAACAGTGTCTCACTTAGTGGATTAGCAATTACAGAAGATTTCTGTTAACCACGGAACCACAACCTAATTTGATCATGAACATTTTCATACAATTCTCACCTTTATTATAATTAAATGAGGTACTTGGTACAATTCATGACATAATATCTATGTTATTGCCTGAGAGCTCATTTTCAACACAAATTAGCTATCTCCACCATCCCACCATATGTTTCCTTCTACATTAGTCCCACTGATGCAGTCGCGGCTAAGGGATCCAACTAAGGACAGCCTTAGACCATGCAGCCCACAGAATTACACAACACAATCACTGACTCGAAGTCTTCAATGCAGAAACACAATGCAGCCAAGTGCAACAACAACAATGTTCTTTATTTAATTATAATGACAGAAATACAACTTGCACACACTATGGTCTGATCACAGACATTACAAACACTTGCAGTCTACAGCAATTGCAATTGAAATGCGTTACAATCTTTCTATTCTAACTGCTAGCTTGAAGACTACTTTCTTAAACATAGGGATGTGTATATTACATATACACTCTCCACCTACTTACATTAATATTTTCAACAACCCACTACAATCAGTAAATTCCCATGGCACATTGCTATGTGCCACATGTAAAATGATTAAGGTCTACTAAGATACTAAACCATCAATAACATTGTACACAAAATAGTAATCCAAACAATAACAGCTTGTATTCATTAAAGATAAGTCTCAATACAATTCGCAAAATACAAGGAGAACCTGATACAATCACCCCTACCCTGACATACAATATGCTATTCAACGAAAGACCCAACGCTTGTCGGATTACCCAACCATCCCAACCGACATAAGTAATGGTCTTGCTACATAATTAACCAAATGCCGACAAAATACTAGCAAAAAATGTCAGCTATAACAATACATGTTTTTATAATTGACGATCTACATTATCCCCAGACCCCCTGCCCTTAAACAAGTCACAGTCCCATCTGACACACAAGTCGTAGACAAAATGATAACAAGTAGAATGAAGAGGGAAGATAGAAGACATTCAAGTAGCACTGCTTGTGATGTAGAAATAAGGCAACACTGCTAGAGGCTAGTAAAAGTATGTTCCACCCAATGCGATTCTAAAACATAGGGGTTTTTCTTGGAAAATCAAAGCACGGATCTAGGGGAAGCCCCTTGCTTTGATTTCTTTGAAAAAACGCTTTTGTTGGATGCCCTTGAAAATGCAAAGTTGTATGCCGAGTTGCAAAACGGTCTTCTGCTCTTGGAAGCAAAAATCTAAATTTGTTCAATGTGCCCTCTTCCCTTAACAAATCCACACTCAGCAGATCTAACGGTGAAAAATGACACTCCAAGGTTATAGTTGGAGTGTTTATCAAGTCGTACAGCTCCTCTCTAACATTAACAATGTCGTACGATGTATTCAAAAGGCCATACAATTGTTTGTATAGTTCGCTGCTGGCAAAGGTGGGGCATACGAGAGAGGATGTACATTCAAGAAGGGGTGGGCATTTGGTAGGGGGTGAGCATTCTGGATGTTTAGGAAGAAGGGGACGGTTAGGCCATAAGAGGTTTATAGGCTCACATGAAGGACATATAGTGGTAGAAAAGCAGTGTATAGTAGGGAAATGTACGACAGGGAAACATACGTCAAGATGTGTAGCAAGGCAATGTACTATAGGGCAATATATGTCATTGGGGAACAGTTTGAAAGTGGCATATATGGCTTCAATTTTGGGTTGTTTATCCAGGGAAGGGCATACAAACTTTGTTGAACAATGTTTAGGAAATTAAGTGTGTTCGAGGTGTTTATTTAAAGTTGGACACTAGATATGTATGGGGCCCAAGTTGGTTGAGGTCGAAGTGGGACTCAAGGGGGGGCATAGATACTTATATTCTTATTTATATTATTTTCATGAAATTTGCATGTACCATAGGAATTCAAAGTCCATGACATTGATACTCTCCATTGAATTGATGCACTTTTAACTTCCGTCCTGGATCAATGCACTTTTAACTTTCGTCCTAGATCGATGCATTTTTAACTTCCATCCTGGATCGATGCACTTTTGACTTCAAACCGTTCACCATATCCTTGACTGCAATCCCATTCAAATTTTCCAACCAAACTCCCCCCTTATCTAAGATATCTATAATTTTAAACTATCAAAGCCACATTACTTTAAACTTGTTGAATTTTATTTCATGCCTATCGTTATTTTTCAAGATTAAGGCTCTGACTTTAAATGTCATCCGTCGAAGATATTCATCATGCCAATATTTCCTCCTAGTTTGCACATTTTATATTACCCACTAGGCCATCCCCCAACTTTCATTCAGTTCGAGCACATCCATCATATCAGACCATACTTCAAAAAGAGGTTGTACTTCAACAGGTCACACCTCACCTTTTATTAAATTTTTATTGCTATATTCCCTATACAAAGTCATTGATGTTGGCTCCTTGTGATGCAAGAGTATCTGAGTGCAAGTGTAATCCTAAATCAACCAAAAAAGAAATAGGAAAATAAGCCAAGTATTTCATCGCACAAGTTTCTAATTGTGTATTGGCTATATTCTTTGTTTTTGTGACAATCTTGTGTTGTGCAGTTGTTGTTCGAGTCTAACGAAGCTTGAGAAGTCTTGTGTAAGAGGGTGTTTGTTCTTTCACGCAAGACCAACCTTTTGGAGATCTGAGAAGCATTTTCAGAGGCATGTGACATCTTCCTAAGCATCATATTTTCATTTATGGTCACCACGTAGTCTTGTTCTTTTGCACATGCACAAAGGAAGTTGGTAAGTTTCATGAGGTTCTTGGGGGGGTTGGTTCTCCGTTGTGTAGGCATTGCTATAACCTGCAATAAGTTTAGAAATTGGGATTGTTTTCAACAGCTAGTCTAACATCTATATTCTTAATTCAGAGCCATTTGGAGAGATTGCAGTAATGTGCAGTAAGATGCTTCTTGTGATGACATAGAGGATTGACGAAGGGACCCATGATGTGTTATAGTGCATCCAATGGTGGTGTAATGTAAAGCATTATCTTTAAATGTATTGCCATTGGGACTTGTGTTCATTAAATCATTGTTAGTGGGTTGTTGATAATTAATGTAATTTGGGTGGATTGTGTATCTACATAAGCACATCCCCCCTACATTTGAAAAGGCATTTAATACCAAATTGGGAAAGTAGTTTGGAGTGTGGTTGCAAGGAGTACTACAGTTAGATTTGTGTGTGGGTCTAGGAAAGACTATAGAAATTGAGTCATGGGAACCACGATGTAGTGTTAGATTGTTATCTGAAAACTTGCAGGCATTTGTGAGGTTGTCTGTGTTTGGATTGTAAGGTTGTATCAATGACAATCAGTCTATGTGTTTGTATCTCTTTGTTTGAAGCAATAAAATTAAGTCGTATTTTAGCTGCATAATTGCGGGCTGAAAGGTAGAAGGCATCTCTTAATTGAGATCCCTAACCCTAGCTAAATCATTTGGTATCAGAGAAAGGAAAATAACTCTAGGTTGAGAGATGGAGGTTTGCATTATCCATTTTTTTCGAAGGTGGGTACAAAACAAGAGGAGAGCGAAAGAGATATCTTTGTAAGATTGTGAGTGGCATAGCAGTAGTTGTTTAAGTGCACAAACGAGATCTCCGTAGGATTGCAAGTGGTGTAACAAAAGATCTTCAGGTGTGAAAGTGGTGCGATCTGTGAAGGTTTACAAGTGGTGTGACAATAGATCTAGAGTGTTATGTTTTCCATCTTATTGGGTGGGTAAAGAACTGAGAGTTAAGAAAAGTGGGTAACCTACGTAGGTTTGCAAGAGGTGCAATGGTGGGTTCAAGGCATGCACAAGTATAGTGCGCAAGAGATGCAAGAGAGGTGCATAACCCTATTAGCCAGACTGAAGGTTGCATTACAAACTAAGATGGAAATTGACATGGAGGAGAGGAACGCACATGGATCACACCGCATGTTGCGAAGATGAAGAGAAGGTTCCTTGGAACAAGTGAACCTTAGAAAATATTGAAGAAGCTCTAGTAGAGAAGAGAGCGGCAACATCTCTTTTGGAAGACAAAAAGGTGCAGGGAGAGGAGGTGCAAGTGAGAGCACATGATGCGGACGCTAAGGAAGAAGATCTTCCATTTGTGAAAGATGAGGTAGTTGTGGAGAGCACATTTGTAGCGATTGTGATAAGTGCAAGTGAGGAGACTAGAAAGCTAGGTTGTGGAGAGTCCTAGTTTGACCAAGGAGAAGAGGAAGATCATCTCTTACTTGCAAAAGAGACGAAAGTAATTGAGTGGATGATTGAGCACTTAGAAGAAGATAGTGGTTGGAGCACAAAAGTTGATGTAAAGAGTGAAGCGGGGGATGAACTTTTTGAAATCATGCGGATTGAGGTGACAAAATCGAAGGACTGTTGTTACGACAAAATTTGAGGTTGCGATTAGAGCCATAGAAGAGAATGACATAAGGAGCATTCTAGAATTGGCGGCGGAGAGGATGGGTAAAGTTTGTACTATCCATATTGTGGTGAAGCCTTTGGGTTGCAAGCTAAACAGGAAAGAGTTGAAGAGGAAGTGGAAGTAGTAGATCGGCTATTCACTTAGGAAAGAAATGTGTATGATTGCTTAAGTGTTGGAATGTGCTGCTAAGAGGTGCATACCAACAATGAAAGGGTTGGCACAAGAAAGCGTTAACACAAAGAGAAGAAAGAGAAGTGTGAAGTCACAAATTCCAACAATGAACTGGAGGAAGAGAAATAGGTGCAAGTGGTGAAGGTGGATGGATTTTGCCCATGTAATGGCCAAAGGGAGGATAAACGAAAAGCAGTGCGCGATAGAAGGAAAGGGAGAACTTTGTGCAATAGTGAAAGAGAACATGGTGCAAACACAAGTATGGAAGAGGATGAGAAGCAGTTATGTCAATGAGAGGACAATGCACAAAGATGTTGAGCAAATGAAGAACACAGAGGATGCAAAGGTAAAGAGCAGTATCATGTAAAGGAAGGTAAATGAGAGCGCAAACCACAAACACAAGTTTTTTTCAGTGGGCAGAGTTGCAGCGAGGGAGTGGAATAGTGGATTGCATACCACAGACAAAGGAGGTCGACCCAAGGGGAGTGGGAGATAGCAAAACAATGAATGGAAAGGCTATTGGCAGAGGAGGCCAGTTTATTTAGTTTGTCTCCCCAACGAACTATAAGAAGAGAATAATCTCACATGGTGTAATATCACATTGAGGCCTTTTGGGAAGTTGAAAGGGTGGTCTTATCACCTAACTCTGGTATGTGAGCACTATGCTCACACATTTTTCTTACCTGGGTTGTACGATGCAAGAGCATCTAGCACACATGTAATCCTACATGAACCAAAAATATGTTAGATTGGGAAAATAAGCTAAGTGTAGCATTGCACAAGTTTTTGATTGCATATTGGCTTTATTATCTGTTTTGCACCAGTCTCGTGTTGCGCAGTTGTTTGACTCTGAGGAAGATTACAAAGTCCTATGCAAGAGGGTATCTATTCTCTTACGCAAGACCAACCTTGCTGCGATTTGAGAAGCATTTTGAGAGGCATGTGACATCTTACCAAGCCTGAGTACCATTTGAGGTCACTGCATAGTCTTGCTCTTTTGTGCATGCGTAAAGGAAGTTGGTATGTTACATGAGGTTCTTTGAGGAGTTGGTTCTTCACCACGCAAGCATTGCGAAACCCTGCGATAAGTTTGCGAATTGGAATTGTCTTCAAAAGCAGGTGTGACATCTATGTTCTTAATTTGGATTCATTTGGAGAGCCTATGGTAATGCACGATAAGATGCTTCTTGTGTTGACATAGAGGATCGCTGAAGCGGCCCATGATATGTTATATTGCATTGAATGGTGGGGTAATGTAACGAGGTATCTTTCAATGTATTACTATCAGGACTTGTGTTTATTTAATTTTTGTTAGTGGGTTTGTTGATCATAAATGTAATTTGAGTGGATTGTGTATCTATATAAACACATCCCTACATTTGAAAAGGCATTTGATTCCATATTGGAAAAGTAGTCTAGAGTGCAGTTGCAAGGAGTATTGCAGCTAGATTTGTGCACAAGCCTAGGAAAGACTATGGGAATTGTATTCTTTAAACTCCAACAGGTATGATTTGGCATCACCAACATTGGCTTTTGCCCATCCGACAGTTTGCCTTGATCGTCTTTAATCTCCACAATCTTGAAGATATTGCAATCAATGGAACAAACTGTCAAGGAAGTTTGGCTCGTCTTCGAAACATGTATGTAACTCCAAGACCCATTCATTGTTCAGCTTCACCATAACTTAATGCCCAACAAACGAGCATTCTTATTCAAAATTTGAATCTGATGAGTATAATGAGGTTGCTTCTTTACAGACTATCTGATTCTTCAAGTCTATAACATACTTTTGTCATTTTTATTCAATGGATATCAAATTCTTTTGTAGTTATGATCAACTTTGGCATCATAGACTTTCTTCTTCAACAAGATGACTAGAAAATTTAAAAAAAAGGTTGTGTTCCAATAGTTACCTTTTGACCCATCGATACACTCAATATCTTAATACCCTCTTGTTAAAAGTTGTAAACACCCTAATTTGGTCAAGCAACTACAAGTACTATGTCATTTGATGCTCTTTCACACAAGGGTCTTAGTGATGGTTGTAGTCCTTGTTCGTATGGTCGTCTTGAGTCTTGTGTCCTTATGTCTTATTTCCCCTTGTTTTCGACACTCCCAGTAGTCATAGGTCACCTTTTCCCAGTCCTAGAGGCCTCTAGCCTATCATCCCTTATTTTTGTTCTGTTTTGAGCCTTAGGACATTAGCGACACTTTCAGGATAGTAGCGCCACATGGCACTAGTGTCCACTTTTGGCTTCAGTGTCTGACATGCCCTTTCACTCATGTTTGAGTCATAACCCCTTCGTGACCCTTCTCTTATGTTTTTTCATATCTTTTTCACAACTTGTTGGCCAGCGAACAAGGTATTATATTCCAAACAAAGATCCTCCTATATAAAGAGCCTCACAAGGAATTTTACATCTAGCACTTACTATTTTAGCACTTATTTACATAAAATCAACTAATAGTATAGCGCAAATACTCTGCATGCTACTCAACATTCACACCAAGACATTTACATGCTTGATCAAAGAAGGGCCTCGACGAAATTCATTCTAGCATACCATGAAAGTTGATGGTACACGTTCCCTAAGGGAGAACTACATGCGATCTGAGACCCCTAACATTAGGGTTGATGTAGGCAACGGCCGGGATAATAGAGGTTTTGCTCCGTGCGATCGTAACATCCCACAACCCATTTTTTCTTTCCTTTTGCATTTGATTAGTTCATTGTTTCATGTGTGCAGGTATTCATTACAATTTTGGAGAAGAATCAACAAAAACAATGACACAAACAAGCTCCTACACGACAAAGAATAACCTACAGGGCCTCCTAGAACTCCAGCAGCTTCTCTAAAAGTTACATACAATCACTACAGAAAGAACACTAGCCCCAGAATTGGACACTAGCACCACATGGTGCTACTGTCCTAAAGGGGGTGCTATTGTCCAGAGCCAGATCTCAAAAAACAGTCAAAAGATGAAAGATTCCTTTGTGTCTACTTAGTCATCTCCACTACTCTGATTAGCAAAAAACTCTGTGTACATCTAGATAAGCTCCTTTTCTCCTTGTGCTTACTATTTTAGGAAATTTCACAGAATCAATAAATTTCAATTCTATTCCAGATTAACAATAAACCTAGCCCTTTAATCTAGCTTAAGATTTACATAGAAAAATGCAAAAAGGTTAAAACATTTGATGAACCCATCTTATTTTAAATATTGCTTAAAAACCCTAATTTTTCTTAGGGTTTACCTTCTCTAAAATTGGTACATTAAACTAGGGTTACAAAAATATGATTTTTTGGTTTGTTGGCTTAACCTAGCTAATTTAATTAATCTTATACTAGGGTTTATTTATTTAATTTGATTTAAATATTTGCAACACAACCCTATAATCAAAACCCTAGATCCACATACTAGGTCCCTATACACAAACATTAACAATTAGGGTTTCAACAATAATCCTACTTTCTATTACAAACTTTGTTCAACAAATTTACACATTGCACACATACTTATGTTAGACTATATTCTACCTCTTGTGTACTTGTTATTCCTTGTTTACACTATCTTCTTTGGCAAGTTTAAAATGACATCTAAAAAGTCTTTCTACCCCTCATCCAATTGTTGCAATCTTGAATTTCTCTCATGATTATAATAATGAATGGACAAATTTTCAAGACTGTACATAAGAACATGATAATGATTTCATTTATAATGATGATGACGACTATTGTTATAATAATGCATATGAGAATTATTATGAGCATGACAATACAAATGAACATTATGATACATTAGATGCATCATTTTCTCTTTCCTCTCACTCTTCTCTTACTCCTAAAAATCAAATTAACAATACAATGCCAAAGGAACCTCTTGTTGGTAGTGTTTAATTACAATGTGATCCTAGCTTTGCAACTACTTTTGCTACTTCATTATTCAAATTAAAACAATATAAGTGCATTACACGAAAATCACTTTTGCTGGTTCCAATAAAGTAGATAGGAACAGTGCATCTTCTTAAACCTTCTCAATTACATTTCAAAAAGCAAATACAAATGATGTTACACCTTTTAGCAATGCACAAACTAAGGTAGATGAAATTACTTTATCACCCTCATTCACATTTCAGACTCAATGCAATGATTCTTTGCAACAAATGGACAATGCACATGTTTCTAACCCTTCTCTTATGTCATAAAGTGCAAAAAGAAAACATGGTTGTTACCTCTCTTTCTCTTGACTACAAAATAGAAAGTAATAATCATGCTTGCATTTCAAAAGCGACTAGTGAACAAATCCCTTGCATTACACTTATACATGATGATACACTGCATAGTAGTAAAAAGTTAAAATCTTCTCCTTCTCTTCATGAGAATGTGGATGATACTTCTACTCTTACCTCTTTAAATGAATGAAATTCTGATTTTGATGAACCATGGGATAATGATGATTATTGTGATTATGACGACAATGGCATAAAATCTACACCTTCTACTTCTTCTCTTACCTCACATATCTCTCTTGTCCAACCAAGTAATAGGTCACATGTAAAAAGACACACACACACTTATTCTTATGTGCATAATTTCCATTCACTAGAGAATAAATCACCTTCTATTCAACCAGTATGTGACACTCCTTCAAAACCTAACAATTTAAAAGAAACCAATGAATCCCCTTTAACCCCCCTTACTAAAGTAGAACCCAGTTCTCAAACAAACCCAAACGAGAGTGATAGCTCATTTCCCTCTAACCAGGTCCAAGCTATCACACCTCCAAAGGTTATTGAGAGCACACCAACCCTCTCTACACAGGATTTTCAATCTAATATACCAATGGCCAAAATAAAAAATAAAATTCAAGCATTAAACGAACCCCTTGATAATGATAATATACCTTCACAAGTGTTAATTTCTTTAATGCTTGATGTGGTTACTTTGCAAAAACAAGTACATCATCTCACCTTGGAGAAAGAAGCATACAAATCTCAAGTTGATGCCAACGTTATACATAATAACCCCATTCTACGCAAAATCTTAACTATGAGGTTCCACATAACTTTCAGATACCGGTGTTACCTATCTTTGATGGACAACGAGATCCATATTTACACCTTCAGGCTTATGAGAAAGCATGGCTCATATTACAAACCAGTTAATTCTACTACAAGTGTTTCCAAAGTCACTAAAGGACAAAGCACAAGATTGGTTCCACCATACACTCCCTAGTGGATCTTTACATGCATATGAGGAGCTAGCGATAGTCTTCCTCAGGCATTATATACGGAATAAGGGACCTCTAGTCACACATGAAAGGTTACCTTCACTACACCAAGGCGAGACAGAGCCTACATCAAAATACATTCTACAGTTCGAGGCTTGCTTACATCATTTAATTTATCAACGAACAGATTTAAAAGTGCAATGCGTCTTTGCTAGAGGTTTAACCTCTCCTCTCAAAGACAGATTACTATATTAAACATCTAAATCATTTAGACATATATACAACGAAGCTATATCATTGAGGCACAGTTGGAATTATTAATTACACAGTCAGACGCAAATTTGGCTATAGACCCCTTAGAACCCCAGTCATCAAATTCGGTAAAAGAGCCTACTCCACTTCCAATTCAGAAACTAGTGGAACACAAACAACCAATAAAAATACTCAGTAAAGGCAAAGAGCCACTCTACACAACGCAATCTACAGTGAGTAGCTCACAGGATATACGAAGAGGGGTTATACAGTTTTCAAATAAAGTTGGGCCTCGTGACATCTTGCTTACACTACTAGATAAGGGGATGATCACACTTCAACTAATCATCATCCACCACACCATTTGCACCAGGTACCACAAACATTATTGTCATTTGCATCGGATAAATGGACATTCAGATGACCATTGTTATGCACTTCGAGCTCGCATCAACAGTTGTGTTAGCAGAGGCATCATAGAGTTTACAAAGGGGGCATCAGGGCCTCATTCCCCACACTCCTAGATCACATTCCTCTACGATAGGGTTATCCCAAGACGTTCCTTTTAAGAAACCATTGGTTACTCGTCATATGGGCCCTGTGACTTCTAGGACAACCATTTATCCACAGTCCTATACATCCCAACCTCAGCAGCGATAGCAACCAATTCACAGAGTTCAGAACACACCTCTAGTGTGCACACCGATTAAGATATTTGGGAACTACAGACCCAAACGCACAGTTTTGGTACAATC
This sequence comes from Torreya grandis, assembly GCA_037957365.1. Classification (NCBI taxonomy): domain Eukaryota; kingdom Viridiplantae; phylum Streptophyta; class Pinopsida; order Cupressales; family Taxaceae; genus Torreya; species Torreya grandis. Next base: position 3,512,809 of record JARHVA010000781.1, on the reverse strand, counting down.
ACCAACCAAAATCTTTGAAAACAATTACAAAGCTCAAAATGCACCTCCAATATGCACACTGACCAAAATATTTGGGAATAATTATCAACCCAAGAACACAGTTTTAGTTCGACAGCCGATGAAGATATATGGCAATCATTACAGAGATCAGAACCCAACTTCAGTTCACACATTGATCAAAATATTTGCAAGAAATCAGACAACTTAGAATGCAGTTTCAAATTGTCAACCGATCAAGATTTTTGCATCAAAGTCTACACATTCGGACAACAGTAGTGCATCACAGGCAGCTCCAATTTCACAATCTATGTCTACAACAACACAACATGAGCAGTATGGTCCTTGGTTCTCCATGCCATCAGGGTTTAGATCGGGCATCTCGCCATCACATGTTATACACGCAGACATCTTAATCAATTAAATTTACTGCAACCAAACCAAAATTACAAACATTAACTTTTCAAACAATCAAACAAATTTAAACGCATAACAATATAGACAATATTACAAAATCTAGATGCCAAAACACAATGCCAAATTAAACAACCATATATATAACTCAGAGCGTCATTTCAATATAAATGGTGCATCACTCAATGATGCGAACATGACTATTGGGACCAGCTCCCTCACCCTCACCGTCCAACACATTAAAACTAGAACTAGAGACCCCACTATCTCTATGTGACCTCGATCTATAGCTACGCCTACTCTCTCTCTCCCGATACATGCCAAGCTCAGCCCTACATGGCATACTCCCGCTAAAGTCGTATGTAGTCGTCTACTATACAACTACTTACCCCACCTAGAGCATCAGGAGAGGGCATGGTCCTCCTCTACAGCTCTATACGTAACTCATCTCTATCTGCTACTACTCGCCTGAATGCCGCAATCACTATTGTTGCCCAATCAAACAAATGGGCATGCACCCCAGCTACATTGGTGGCTTGCTCCACCAATCCATCATCCACAACATCTCGAATATGCCGTGTCAATTCATGCAATGCCAACTCAATGGTGACCTCCCAATACTCGTCATCTCCTGCACCTGCACGTGTCCATACAATTCATAAGAATCCAATAATATCAAAACATATAATCAACTTTACATGGAATATACAAACAAACTTTTTAACTTACCTTCAACAGCTCTCAGGTCTCCACATCCAATACATCCTTTGTGATCACCCCACCTCTTGGGAACAGAGGTGCCCACTTATGCTCTCTCCACCAGGGCACATGGGCCTCCGTCACTCCAACATCGTCCACATCCAGTACCTCAATCTCGGGATCACACTCCATCAACATAGGAGCTAGCTCAACAATCGATGACCTCGGCCTACTACCTGGCCTTGCAAGAGCCCGAGAACTCCTCAACCACCCTACAAGTGTTGGGGGCACATCCTATACAACACCAAACTGTCGAGTAACCCTCTTATACTAAATCACTCATATACATTATCCCACCTATCATCTATCCAACATCTAACCCAAATACACCTCAAATATGCGCTATCCTCAGGCCAACCCTGATAGCCTCTGTAGGGTCTCTAGACAATATCCTCTGCTCTCAAACTACCTAGTACCTGTTGACATGTAGTATTTCTCAGAGCATGCCCTATCTTAGTTCATCTCTCTGCAAATCCCTGTAGGTGAGCCCATCCATCCTGTGGGTGAGCCCATCCATCCTATGGATGTGCCACTGGCCTACTCACAGCTTTGTGCTCGTATGCCCAACAACGTAATAATGTCGATGCACCAATACCCCCACCACTCATCCCCTGTGTAAAGCCATACAAGTACCTGTATAAATGAGCCAACAAGGTACGACCCCAAGAGTACACAATGCCATGATGCTCAATGTCATACACCATCGTGCATCATGTATGAGATAGAGACACCACTCCCATCCACAACAATAACTGATAACAACACAACTAGAAATTTTTGCAATCGCAGAACATCGATGCCCTCTAACTCCCTGAGTGATGAGTCTTCGTCGCCATGGCAGAGAAATACCTCGATGCCTGCCATATAGCTCGAAGACCAGTAGCCCCCTATAATACAGCGTGTTGCCCAGAGATTGACAACCGCAGGATCTGATATACATCCTCCAATGTCACAAACATCTCGCCCATAGGTAGCCAAAATGTACATGTGTCTGCATTCCACCTCTCACATAATGCACTGATCATATGCTTATTCCAGGGCATAGGCTCCAAGAAAGCAACATATCGCAGGGCTATTCTCTCAAGCACCTCTATCTCAGCATTAGACAAGGGCAAACCCCGTAGTCTCCATCATCTTACCCGTACATAACTCTCTCATATGGGCATAAACCTGTAAAATTACAACCAAATCTGACATCAATAAAACAGAACTAAAACTAGCAAACAACAAGAATCAAAAATTAGTCAACAATGCTAAGCACCACATCTTGGGCCTACTGGACACTAGCGTTGCCCAGAGGACAGTGGCGCCACATTTTGGATAGTAGTGCCAAGGTCTAGACCATAGCGCCAAGATCTGGACACTAGCCCCAACTTCAGCCCTAAAACACTCCTTTTCAAAAAAAACTAGTAAAAAAAACAACAAAAAGGATAAAAACAATAAAATTTTGAGCTCCTTCCCAAGCGAACCTCCTCCCCACCCTGAATCCATGCCTCGACCTCCTCATAGCACAATAAACTAGCATCTCGCCTCCTCGGCATGTTTCTCTCTCGGACTCAAAATTCATTCCACCAAAAAGATGCAAATGAATTGCCAATGATTCAAAATGACCTATTTAAGTCATAACTTACCCAATGCCACCTTATTAAGGTTACCCTTGCGTGCCAATTTCACTAATTAATACAACTCTCTTGTTATTGTCATGTCTCGAGAACCGTAGCTTCAATTTGCGAACCGTTTCTTGCACATGGGACTTGATAATGATACACTATGTCTCATATTGGTAAAACCAATCCCCTCGTCATTATCAAACCTACAAAATGACAAAAAAATCACATTATATTGACAATACAACACATCAAATACCTATTGAACTACACACTGCATTATCAACTCCAACACAATCAATACATTATTCAAACCTAATACAAACATCACGATTACCGAGTAACAATAGCACAATCGATCCTTACCACTTTTGGTTACATATCCTCATCACAATCTCGACTCTCTAACCAAAAGGGGGGGCAAATATGCATGGATTGCTTCAGACATACAGAGCTACATTCAGATTTTCAAACACACAAGTCTACACGGGCATCCAAAGTCGCAACATATTCAAATTATACAGATGCACAGGTCTAGACAATTTTACATAGGCATCCAAAGTCACTACTTATTCAGATATATAGCCACACAAGTATACACATGTTTACACAAGCATTCAGATGCACAATTTATTCAGATATACAAACACGGGTCTACACAGGTTTACACACATTTTCACCTATTTTCAGATATACAGATGCACAGGACTACAGAGGTTTCCACAAGAATCTAAAGTTACAGATTTTTAGATATACAGATGCACAGGGCTTCACAAATTTATGTAGATTTTCATAGGTTTTCAGATATACAGACGCACAAATCTACACAAGTTTTTACGCAAATATACACAGGAATTCAAATTTAAACTCTATGCAGATATACAGTTTGGCACAAGTATACCAATTCATTTAAATATTTAGATACACAGCTACATCGCTCAGATATCAAGGTTAGGGGGCATGATGCAGAGCGCACATTCTTGATCCCCATTTTTAGATTTATCAGGTTACACCAATATCATCACCAGGGTTTCTCCAATTTGGGTCCCAAGGCCCTCTACAGCATTTGATCCATAGCAGTACACTAGACCCAGTTTACACACTCAAATTCAAAGTGGGGGCAAGCAAAAGTCTTGCTTCTCCACACCTTTAGCGTACATTACTCAAATTCAGAGTGGGGGCAAGTGAGCCTTGTTTCTCCACACAATCAACTTATGGTACTCAGACTCAAAGTGGGGGCAAGCAAACCTTATATTTTCAGTTTACATACTCAATTTTAGTATAGGGGCCATTCACACCATATGCTTCCCTTCACGTGTTACACTCAAGTTCTTATTCACTTCTCTGTCCATGAAGTGGGCCAAATCATGATTACATTCACACAAGTACAGGTACGCATTTCTATTTTCTTTTACTCTAGTACGTCCATTTCATTGCATTACTAGAATAAAAGAGGGGCAAATGTAAACACCCTAATTTGGTCAAGCAACCACAAGTACGTCCTTTGTTGCTCTTTCACACAAAGGTAATAGTGATGGTTGTAGTCTGTGTTCGCATGGTCATCTTGAGTCTTTTTTTCTTTCTTATGTCTTATTTTCCTTGTTTTCGACACCCCCTACAGTCACATATCACCTTTTCCTAGTCCCAAGGGCCCCTAGCCTGTCATCCCTGATTTTTGCTATGTTCTGAACCTTAGGACATTAGCACCACTTTCAAGACAATTGTGCTAGTGTCTGCTTCTAGCTTCAGTGTCCAACGGGCCCTTTCACCCGTGTTTAAGTCCTAACCCCTCCATAACCCTTCTCGTATGTTTTTTAATATCTTTTTTCATGACTTGTCAACCAGCGAACAAGGTATTATATTCCAAACAAAGATCCTCCTATATAAAGAGCCTCACAAGGCATTTTACATCTAGCACTTCCTATTTTGGCACTTATTTACATAAAATCAACCAATAGTATAGCTCAAATACTCTGCATACTACTCAACTTTCACACCTAAACATTTGCATGCATGCTTGATCAAAAAAGGGCCTAGGCGAAATTCATTCTAGCATATCGTGCAAGTTGATGGTGCACGTTCCCTAAGAGAGAACTACATGCGATCTGAGACCCCTAGCATTGGGGTTAACGTAGGCAACGGCCAAGACAACAAGGGTTCTGCTCCGAGCGATCGTAACATCCCGCAACCCAATTTTTTCTTTCTTTTTGCATTCGATTAGTTCATTACTTCATGTGTGCACGTATTTATTATGGTTTTGGAGAAGAATCAGCCAAAATAGTGACATAGACGAGCTCCCGTGCGACATAGAAACACCTACAAGACCTCCAAGAACTCCCACATCTTCCCTGAAAGTTATAGACAATCACTATAGAAAGGACACTATTGCCAGAATTGGACACTAGCACCACATGGCACTATTGTCCTAAAGGGGGCACTACTGTCCAGAGCTAGATCTCAAAAACTATTCAAAAAACGAAAGATTCCTCTGTGTCTGCTTAGTCGTCTCCAGTACTCTGATCCGCGAAAAACTCTATGTACATCCGAAAAAGCTCCTTTTATCCTTATGCTTACTATTTTAGGAAAGTTGCATAAAATCAATAAATTCCAATTTTATTCCAAATTAACAATAGACCCAACCCTCTAATCTAGCTTAGGATTTACATAGTAGAACCCCAAAAGGTTAAAACAAAAGTATTAAAATCCAATGTTTTGGGGACTCTGTGTACCCATCTTCAAGAAGAAGATTGAATATGAAAGTCACTATGTAGATATGGGTGCACATTGAGTTTTCCAGAGCATCAGATTTTACTACTTTCAACATAATGAATCCAAAAATCTTTACCTCAAACACTTGTCATCATGAAAACTTACAGAATCTCACCTTAATGCCATGTTGATCTGCTCCTATCAATTAGAATGTCGGAGGCCGCATTACCGGCTTCCCAAGACTCTTCCAAGTCTCCTCTGGAAGAACATTCACCCCAGAACCATCGTCAATGATGGTGTTTACCAAATTCTCTCCCAAAACTTCCATATGCACATCTACCAATTATTAGGCTAATTTCATCATTGCAAGCAGCAGAGGATCAATTAATTGGTCACCTGACAAGGGGGCTCGACTATGAGTTCAATCTTTTGTTTTTGCTCTTGCAATCACCTTATGTTAGGTGTGCCATTGTATGCTCCATATTTAGGCTAATGTCTTGTATTGTAACAGTGAGAGCATTCTTAAGTTATGGAATGCTTTGTGGTAATTCACCTACCATCACACATATAGTGGTTTGCAATAGCTTTGTCAAACTCTAGTTTGTCGTTGTTGTGCTTGTATGTTCATTCAACTAACCCCGTTCTTAAACGATGAGCCTCTTGACTTGCACCCTTACTTCAGTTAACCATTCCTTCTCCATATGTGGGGTTAAAGGTAAATTAATTGCTTCACTTGTGCTCTAGTATTTTCCATAACTTCTTTGCCCTCGACTACGTCAATCATATCGACATTGGCTTGCCTTAATCAATCACCATCGATATGGTTTCCGAGCACACCCATAGAGAAGCCAAGTGTTATTTTGGTTAAGGCAATCTCTTGTGAAATGTCCCCTATCATTGCACTACCAACACTGTATAATTGCCCATTCTTCTAGAGTCATACTGGCTCTCCTTGTGTGAATAGTACTTGGTCGCTCTTATTCTACAAATTTTACATGCGATGCTTCACTAAATGTCCTGTAATTTGACAATTCTCGCACAAAAGATCCTCGCAATCTTTCTTATAATCTTCCTTTAGTTCATCATAAGTAGCATGTCATTTCTCGCGGCTCACACTGATCTAGGTTAACTGTCATCACTAGAATCAAGGTCATCTTCACGACCTTTCAAGCACGAGGATGTATTTTTCTCTCTTTCGATGTCCATCGCTCAATTGTATGCATCTCACAAGACGAGGGTGGGACCACCTTCATTTTTCCAAAATGAGGAAACCAACCCTTCAATAAACCACATTTTTCAGCCCATCATTTGGTTCCTTCTCGATTTTTGCAAGTAATTCCTTGAGTCTCCTATTGTAAGCCCAAAACGTCTTGTGCTTACCTTGTTTGGCATTGTAGATCTCCATGACAATCTCATTGTCGTCCCTCATAAGTTCAAATTCCTTATCAAACAATTGCCTGAGTGTTGTCGATACTTGATGCATTGGTGTACGATTCGATGGACATTCCTCGAAGGATAGCCGAGAAGCATCTTAACCACATCCAAGCATCTCTCTGCCTATTGGCAGTCCGGATAGCGATGCACATATGGCAATGCAATACCTGATCATTAGATCCATCACCCATAAATTATGGAAACTTTTTTTCTAGAGATGGAGTTAATGGTGTAAGCATGGCTCCAACCTGGTTTTCTTGATTACTAGTCTCCCTCTTAAGAAGGTCAACCTCGGACAATCCTCTGCTTTCTTGCCACTATCAAACAAATCCTTACACTTGACCCTTCGTTCAGCAGGGATCCATGGACTATCTTACCCACCATCAAGTCCCTTCTTGGACTCCAACTTGTCGTTTAGGCTGCCTCAGACTTTTACATGATTCCCTTGAAGTACCTTCTGACCCAAACTAGTCGACGAGGCTTCCTTCTTCCAAAAGGGGCTATGGAAATCTCTAACCACTCCTTACCGCCTGTGGTGTGGGTCCACCGATTCCCATTGAACCCTTGCTGGTTTCCTATCTAGCTTTGGCTATACCTTCTTACGCTTCGACCTAGGCTTTCACTTCAATGTCATCTTTGTTATTTGTACTTCGATTGATGGATTTTTGGAAATGGCTAACAATTGCAACCTTTAGTTTTTTTGGTGTTGCTCCACCAACCGAGAGAATCATTTAACTTCTTCGTCACCTCCCTAACTATGTGTCTCTCTTGGCTTTGTTCGAAGTCAAAATAATTAATTAATAATGCTCATATGCATCGGCCTTCCTCTTCATGAACTCTTTGTATTGTTCTAATATCTTTTTGTTGTTGCAAGTCACAATTATGTTCGGCACAGAGATTCGTGAACCAAATTTCACTTGACCCGATGCTCTTTAAGGCAAGAGTGCCAAAAGTAGAACGATTAATGTCTACTGAGATACTAGACCATCAGTAGTGTTGGTCCCCAAAAATGTCACTCATTTTTGGAACAACATATGAGCTATCTTGGTCCTACAGGACCAAAATTTCTCTCTTCCCTTCTCAAAATTTGTTCTGAGCTTTCAAATTCCTTTTTTTTTCAGGTTTTCCAGAAATCTACGGACTCTACAGGGTTGAATCTACGGACTCTGCAGGCTTGAATCTACGGACTCTGCAGGAAGAAAATCTACGGACTCTGCAGGCCAAATTTTGCGGGCTTCACAGGTTGATTTCTACGGACTCTGCAAATATGTTTCTACAGACTCAACATGCTTGAAATTAGCAGGTTCAACAGGTTCAAAGGCTTCTGCAGGCAAATTTAGTCAAAAGAACAAGCTTCTAACACTTAGCCATTTCCAGAGTTGGTTCAACGTACTTGGTGCAAAAGAACAAAGGACTTAGCCAAATAACGAAGGATGAGCCTATTGAACCATTGAACCAAAGTTGGTTCAATCGGTTGGTTCAATCAAAAGGTTCAAGGGGCTGCCCCAAAGCGAAAAAAGCAAGTGCCCTTGTAGAGGGCAGGCAGCATTGGTTCGAAGGTCAAAGAAAAGACAAAATTCCTTCGAATTTGTTCAAAAGACCAAAAGGAACAATTCTTTCGGACTTTTTGTCCGAAAGAATTCACTCGAAGAAAAAGTCCCAAGAAACAGGGAAGAACGAATGGCCGAGTAACAAAAAACTTTCCTTCGGACATTTTGTCCGAAGGAATTCTTTCGGGCTTTTTGCCCGACGAAAAAAGCCCGCCGAAGAAGTAAGGACCAGCTGGAGAAGTTAAAGCCCAAAGGACAAGTACCCTTGCGGGGGGGCACCTGACGTCAGAGAAAGGACCGTTTTGAAAGCCCGAAAGGACACCTTCCCTTCGGGACGTTCCAAAGGCTGAACAAAGACGCAAAAAGGAACTTCCACGGACTTAGACAAAAAAGGGCTTCAACGGATGAACCATTGAACCGTTGAACCAAAAGGTTCAACGGGTTCAAAGTTCAAAGGTTCAACCAAAGCTTAGAAAGATAAAGGAAGCAGTGTTTAAGCGAGACACAGAATAAACCAATGAACCAATTGAACTTTGAACCGAAAGAGTTCAAAGTTCAATGGTTCAACATGGTTCAAAAGTTCAAAGGCGGCCTCAGTCAAAGAAAAAGCAGCACACAAGTGGTTCAACCAAGGGCCGAATAAGCGATTGAACCAAGAAGCGATCGATTGAAAAGAGAGCCCGAAGACTCAAAGAGAGAAGATCGATGCAAAGGACCAGAAATGTCTTCGAAAGAGTTATTTCTAGTAGGTGGAACAGTGGATCGAGTAGACATCTGAGCGCACCAAACCAAGGACGCGGCATGTTTTCTTCGATGAAGTAAAGACAAATATGCAAAGGACCAGACGGTCCATATTAAGGAGAAGACATATCAGATGAAGGGGCACGCCATAGTTATGGCAGCGCACTGGTCTCAGCATGGTCTCTCCAGACAAAACTGGAGACGCATTGAAGACATTGACTGCAGCATGGGCCGTCCCATGGAAAAAGGCGCCAATCCTTGCGTAGTGGCTATAAGTTTGTTAATTCTCTCATTTGTAAAGGAGACTTCTCATTTTACAAGAGCAAAACTCTGCCCATTTTGAAAGAAGACTGAGACTTTGAGCTCAGGTTGTAATTTCATTTTCATTTTTATCTGAATGAGAAAGCAGGTTTTTCATAGAGTTTGTGCTGTTCTGACTTGTGTCATTTTAGAAGATCATTTTTACATCTGTCTTCTGAAGGTATTCTTATTCATTTAATTTGGTAAGCAGAATTACTGAAGGTAATAGGGAAGTGCCCTAAAACCAACTGTGGGAAGACTTTGTGCTTTCACAATTGCTTTCAATCTGTGTTTTTCTTCTTTTTTTTGTTGAGGATTCTGGGGCGACTTTGTGCCCCCATTATCCTTTGTGATATACCCTTTGGGCAGTTGAGGTGGAAACTTTGAGTTATGTTTCATCCTGTTGTTACTACGCCCCTTTTGATTACTAGTTACTTTACTATTTGAAAGAAACTCATGTTGTTCCTGCAAGAACACTTCTGAAAGAAGACAAGTGCCTTCAGTGTTTACACAGGGATTTTCTCATTTGTCTGTGTGCATCATCTCTGAAAGAAGAGAGATGGATGATGTATTCTGCCCCTGTGTCTTACTTTCTGCTTATTTATATTATATATAGCTCCTACGTATCTATAGGGAACCTCCCCTTGATGAGAGGAGAGATTTGTCTCCGGTTGATGTAGTAAAGCTGCACACCTGGCCGACCAATCTTCCTGCTGTGGTTGATCAGACCTATTTTGTTGATCAGTACGTTGATTGACAAAATATTCACCCAACAGTTTTTGGCGACTCCGCTGGGGACACAGCTATTTTGTGCAATTTGGAACCTCAAGTTTCAAATTGAAACATCACCTGTGTCTTACCCATTATCATTATACCCTTATCCATTACAAACTCTGGCGACTCCGTTACGTGTCCTACCCATTATTCATTATAGCCTTACCATCTTCCTCCACCTCCGTTATATTATCTGGTCTGCAAAACCAAAGCTGCTGAGAAAGAGTGCGCAGTTTGAAACCTCAAGCTGAAACAGGGCCAGTCTTTTTCCATTTTTGATTCACAATCTGGCCACTCCACCCAAATTTGTTATCCTTGTTTTACATAATTAAATCATGGCAGTTCGAGGCCCCTGGGGTAACTCTTTTGGCCCACTCAACTTGACTCCACCTCTGCATGAACTCCCACGAAGTTCAAGAAAGAATTTTCCAAAAAAAATTGGTGATGGGATAGTTCACCCTGATGAACACATTGCAGTGTTCAGCATAGCATGTGGTGTTATAGGGTGGAATTTGAAGACGTGGCAGTCAGGGTTTTTGTGAAGACACTACAAGGTGCTGTTGCAGACCAGTTCTACCATCTGCCAGTTGGATCAGTGACTGACTGGGATACACTCAAAGCCAAGTTTGACGCTAGGTTCAACCCTGCAGAGGATGCGCATGCTTTGCTGGCCCTGCTCACTCAGATGAAGGAACCTCATGAGCCTATGAGGGATTTTATTGCCAGGTTCAACAAGCTGAGGCACAGGATTCCCATGGTCGCCCAGCCGAAACCTCAGAATCTCAAATGCTTCTTCATCAACTCACAGCTGCCTGAAGTGAGTTTTCTGTTGAGACGGGCTAGACACATAGACCTTGAGGCTGTGCAAGACTTGGCTACTGAGCTAGAAGATGACCTTATCTTGGCAGGAAAGATAAGGAGAGATCCTAACAGATGTAAACCCTCTTCATCTTTTGAATACTCACCCACAGCCACCATTGACCCAATGGTACAAAAGCTGGCAAATGAATTGCTAGCCTTGAAAAGGCAAATGGCACAAGGTATGTCTTCTGCTCCTCTATATAAAGATATACCAAGGAGGACATTCCCCAATCAGCCATATCAAGGCAACGCTGCCAGAAGTCAAGGGCAACCAAATCACCTTCCTCTCCCACAGAGGAACTTTGTCCTTGAAGCACCTCCAACCACCTCAGCAGTTGGATATCTGGAACAGAACATGTTTTTTATTTCCACCCTAAGTTCGAGCAAGAAAATGGCGCTAATCTCTTCAGGGAGGATCTAGAAAAATCAGCTGGCAACTCCCACATTGGTTTCCTGAATTACCAGGATGAACCCAGAAGTGAAGGTGAAGCAGTCCAAGAATCATACGCAGTATTCACCCAGTTCGAGAATCAGTGAGCGCATCAAGCTGATTAAGAAAGAACAGAGGAACGAACTCAGCTTGCAGTTTCAATTGCTAAGCGGGGATCCGCTATTCCTTTCCAGCCAAAGGACCCGGTGATTGCGAGAAATGTAAGTACCCCAAATGCCCCTACGCCTTCTACTTCAATTTCGCAGTCCAGTCCTCCCCCTTTCAAAAACCAAAAGGATGAACTCCCATCCTCTCTTCCAAGTCCATCTCAGTCATTTGACATGATTGATCATGTCAAGAAATCCGAAATTCAAAACACTGAGTTTGAATCCCTGCAAGCCAATCCTGAGCAATTAAAAATTGGTAGAGAACCAGGTGCGGCCCTGTCTAAGGCAAAGATTGTGGTTTACCCAAACGTCAGCCCCTTCTGCTCAAATTCTGTTTGAGCTTTCAGGGAGGGGTAATTACTTCTTGACCACAGAGAACGCTCATGTCCTAGCTGATGAAAGTCCTGTAGCTGGCAATCCAGGATTTCATCCAAACAAGGCATCAGAAAAATTGGTAGGATGCAGTACAAATCAAGAAGGATCTTCCATCTCTCATGAAGAGAAATCTGATAGAAGATCAGCTTCTGATGATGCTTGGATCCTGGAATCCGATGGCAGCAATTCTTCCACAACTGGATGCGGATCTCTGTTGCTCAGATTAAAAACTGCTCAGGGTGAAGAGGTCAAACTCCTTCACACCAAAGGAAATGCTGAGTTGATGGTTTGTCAGGAGTTTGATGCTGACAATCAAAGCATGTGCTGGACTGAACCAACAGAACAGCAAGTTATGATGGTGGACCATGCTGCTGTATTCCGAAGTCAGCAAAAGGAACTCTTCGCCAAGAGAGCAAGGAGTTATGGTTTTCAGTTTGAAGACCACGCCCTGCCATGGGGCAAGAAGAAGAAAGAGCCAAGAGGAGACAGAGAATTGGTTTCATGGTGGAGAGTTCCATTCGCCCGTCAAAAATTCTGAAGACAAAATGGTTTCCTGCTGGTTTATCAGGATGGCACACCATTTTCACTGTCTCGCAGTGGGCGGCCTCTGAAGCGCTTCAAATCTTGAGGTATCGAATGAGTTTCCCTGTACATATGTATATTTGTATAGTCTTTTGCTTTGTTTTGTTCGTTTCGTTTTCGTTTTTGGAACCTTTCTTTTTGGGTAGCTCGACTTTGTAGCCCAATGGCACACTTCAAGGCACTGGAGATTCCGGTTTCTACCCCCCTCAGCTGTGTTTCAAGTTTTCACCTGAAGGAAGTTCCCCAACTGGAGCCAGTTGTTGGTCCCCAAAAATGTCACTCATTTTTGGAACAACATATGAGCTATCTTGGTCCTACAGGACCAAAATTTCTCTCTTCCCTTCTCAAAATTTGTTCTAAGCTTTCAAATTCCTTTTTTATTAAGCTTTCCAGAAATCTACGGACTCTACAGGCTTGAATCTACGGACTCTGCAGGAAGGAAATCTACGGACTTTGCAGGGCAAGTTCTGCGGGCTTCACAGGTTGATTTCTACGGACTCTGCAGATATGTTTCTAGAGACTCAACATGCTTGAAATTCGCAGGTTCAACAAGTTCAAAAGCTTCTACAGGGGAGTTCAGTCAAAAGAACAAGCTTCTAACACTTAGTCGTTTCCAGAGTTGGTTCCACGTGCTTGGTGCAAAAGAACAAAGGACTTAGCCAAATAACGAAGGATGAGCCTATTGAACCATTGAACCATTGAACCAAAGTTGGTTCAATCGAAAGGTTCAAGGGGCTGCCCCAAAGCGAAAAAAACAAGTGCCCTTGCAGAGGCCAGGGAGCATTGGTTTGAAGGTCAAAGAAAAGACAGAATTCCTTCGGATTTGTTCAAAGGACCAAAAGGAACAATTCTTTCAGACTTTTTGTCTGAAGGAATTGTTCCTTTTGGTCCTTTGAACAAATCCGAAGGAATTCTGTCTTTTCTTTGACCTTCAATTCACCCAGAGAAAAAGTCCGAAGAAACAAGAAAGAACGAATGGCCGAGTAACAAAAAACTTTTTCCTTCGGACAAAAAGTCCGAAAGAGTTGTTCCTTTTGGTCCTTTGAACAAATCCGAAGGAATTTTGTCTTTTCTTTGACCTTCAATTCACCCGGAGAAAAAGTCCGAAGAAACAAGAAAGAACGAATGGCCGAGTAACAAAAAAAATTTCCTTCGGACATTTTGTCCGAATGAATTCTTTCGGGCTTTTTGCCCGACGAAAAAACCTGCCGAAGAAGTAAGAACCCGCGGGGGAAATTGAAGCCCGAAAGGACACCTTCCCTTCGGGACGTTCCAAAGGCTGAACAAAGATGTAGAAAGGAACTTCCACGGACATAAACAAAAAGGGGCTTCAACGGATGAACCATTGAACCGTTGAACCAAAAGTTCAAAGTTCAAAGGTTCAACCAAAGCTTAGAAAGATAAAGGAAGCAGTGTTTGAGCGAGACACAGAATAAACCAATGAACCGATTGAACTTTGAACTGAAAGAGTTCAAAGTTCAATGGTTCAACATGGTTCAAAAGTTCAAAGGCGGCCTCAGTCAAAGAAAAAGCGGCACACAAGTGGTTCAACCAAGGGCCGAAGAAGCGATTGAACCAAGAAGCGATCGATTGAAAAGAGAGCCCGAAGACTCAAAGAGAGAAGATCGATGCAAAGGACCAGAAATGTCTTCGAAAGAGTTATTTCCAGTAGGTGGAACAGTGGATCGAGTAGACTTCTGAGTGCACCAAACCAAGTACGCGGCCTGTTTTCTTCGATGAAGTAAAGACAAATATGCAACGGACCAGACGATCCATATTAAGGAGGAGACATCAAATGAAGGGACACGCCATAGTTATGGCAGCGCACTGGTCTCAGCATGGTCTCTCCAGACAAAACTGGAGACGCATTGAAGACATTGACTGCAGCATGGGCCGTCCCATGAAAAAAGGCGCCAATCCTTGCGTAGTGGCATAAGTTTGTTAATTCTCTCATTTGTAAAGGAGACTTTTCATTTTACAAGAGCGAAACTCTGCCCATTTTGAAAGAAGAAGACTGAGACTTTGAGCTCAGATTGTAATTTCATTTTCATTTTTATCTGAATGAGAAAGCAGGTTTTTCACAGACTTTGTGTTGTTTTGACTTATGTCATTTTAGAAGATCATTCTTACGTCTATCTTCTGAAGGTATTCTTATTCATTTAATTTGGTAAGCAGAATTACTGAAGGTAATAGGGAAGTGCCCTAAAACCAACTGTGGAAAGACTTTGTGCTTTCACAATTGCTTTCAGTCTGTGTTTTTCTTTTCTTTTTGTGTTGAGGATTCTAGGCCGACTTTGTGCCCCCATTATCTTTTGTGATATACCCTTTGGGCAGTTGAGGTGGAAACTTTGAGTTCTGCTTCATCCTGCTGTCACTACGCCCCTTTTGATTACTGGTTACTTTACTATTTGAAAGAAACTCTTGTTGTTTCCTGCAAGAACACTTCTAAAAGAAGAGAAGTGCTTTCAGTGTTTACACCGGGATTTTCTCCTTTGTCTGTGTGCATCATCTCTGAAAGAAGAGAGATGGATGATGTATTCTGCCCCTGTGTATTACATTCTGCTTATTTATATTATATATAGCTCCTACGTATCTATAGGGAACCTCCCCTTGATGAGAGGAGAGATTTGTCTCCGGTTGATGTAGTAAAGCTGCACACCTAGCCGACCAATCTTCCTGCTGTGGTTGATCAAACCTATTTTGTGTATCAGTACGCTGATTGACAAAATATTCACCCAACAAGTAGCAACGTACACAAAATAGTAATCCGAACAATAGCAACTTAAATTCATAAAAGATAAGTCTCAATACAATTTGCATAGTACATGAAGGACCTAATACAAGTGCCCCTACCCCAACATACAATATGCTATTTGAAGAACAAGACCCTATAGATGTCAATTAACCCAACCGTCTCAACCGAAATAACTAAGAGTTTTAATACATCAGTAACTAAATAGCAACAAAAGACTAACAAAACAATGTTAGCTATAACAATACATGTTTTCATAATTGACAATCTACATCACAATCTACAAAAGACTAACAAAACAATGTTAGCTTTAACAATACATGTTTTGATAATTGACAATCTACATCACAATCATTAAATGTTCATCACAATCCAATGATGAATTACATATCACAACATAATGCATCAAGACATAACACATCACGATGTGTTGGCATTCGCAATAGTTTGCAAGAACGAATCCATGCACATAGATCGCAACTCACAATTCTATGTCGTAACACTTTACAAAAAAATGGTGCGAATGAATCCATGCACATGATGCGCAAGATCCTCATTATATAGTTGTTTGCCAATGCTTCCGAACAAGATATCACAAGCTTCACAACGCCAAGTCGCACACTAACATACTGGCATCGCAAGACTTCAACTTTCCTTCTCTGTGCAGATCTTCCATACTTAAGCAAAACTTGACAAAGGCCTTTGGAACATACTTGTGCAAAGCATCGCAAGTTGCTCAAGCTGCGCGCACCAACAAGGCTACACATAAATTATAAAACATGCACACACAATCTATACAAAAAAACATAGAAGAGACTTGTGCATTGTCAAAGACTTGAGCATAACTGCAAATTGTTTATTTTCTGAATTAAGTTTTTTTTTTTGTTGGAAGTAGGATTACTTGTGAACCTACTCATGCGCCATACACCCTAGGTAACAAAAGAAACATGGGCTCATGTGCCTTATGTGAGCTCCTCGAGAGGTACTTTGTATGTATAAATTTTGGCTACACTCATCCAAGTTGCATCTTCAACTTCTAGGCCTTTCCACTTTACCAAATATTTTTTATACTCCTCTTTGTGCATCATTTTCTCGACTCTATTGTCAATCAGCTTCTCCACCTCTTCACACTCTTTCTCAAATATGTTCGCTCTTCAAACAACTTCTTCACTACTATGCCCTTCATGATAAAAATACAAAATCTACCAGATTGAAAATAGGTAAAATGTCTATCCCTTCAAGTATCTCAATCTCATATGCATTGAACACAAACCTTCACAACACTATGCACAACCCAATCGTCTTCCACATGAATTTATCATATATTCCTTTTGGAAATCTTTCATTTCTTACATGTGCTAAGACTAAGTCTCCCACTTGATATTCTACTTCTCTTCAAAACTGGACATTGTTTCTATTGTGCAATGCTCCTTTCCAATTGTTTGTGCACTTGTTGATGCAAGTCATTTATATATTCAACAAAATCGTCTACTTTAGTGCTTTTCTTTCTTTCATCTCTGATGTGCAATTTTGCGACTCCTCTAGGACTACTCCCATACACAATCTAAAATGGTGTCCTTCCAATGCTCTTATTTATTGAATTGTTAATAAGTAAACTCAACATGCACCAAAACTAAATCCTATGTTCTTGTCTTTCCTCCAACATTGTAACATCCTACCAAGACTTTTTTTGACTACCTCCATCTGTTCATCCATCTGAGGATGATATGTTGAACTAAACTGTAACTTGATATTCAGCCTCTTCCATAATGCCCACTAAAAATGTCCAACAAACTTTGTATCCCTTTCAAAAACTATGTTGCACGAAAATCCATGACGTCTCACTACTTCCCTAAAAAACAAGTTATAAGCATAGCATCATTAGTTTTCTTGCATTCAACAATATGTGCCAACTTTGTAAATATATCCACAATGACAAAAATAGAATCATGTCATCTATGTTTTCTAGGCAATCCTAAAACAAAGTCCATGGTAGTATCTTCCCATGGTCTATGTGTTACAGGAAATGGTTATACAACTCTATATTTTGACTTCTTCCTTTTGCCAATTGGCAAACTCTACACTCTTGAACATATTTACAAACCTTTGCACCCATCCTAGGCCAAAAGCAATTCTCGGCCAACTATGCATATGACCTTTTAATCTACCACCATACCTTTTTTTATCAAATTTTCGCACATCGAACCTCTAGGTATGCACAAATTACACTCTTCAAAACAGCAATCATTCTTGCATGAAATAATCTAACCACGGTGTTTTGTCCATTCTAGTTTTTTGCATGCTTTCCACACATTCTTGAAGTCTTCATCTTTTGCATAAAGCTCCTTCAAAGAATCAAATCCTATGACTTCTACTTGCATCTCGTTCAACTAGAGAAACCTTTTAACTAGTGCATCTGCAACTCTGTTTGATTTACCAATTCTATGCTTCAACACAAATGAGCAACTATGTATAAACTCAACCCATTTCAAATGTCTTTGGTTTTAACCTATCTTGACTACTTATGAATTGCAATGCTTGATGGTCCGTGTAAAACACAAATTCTTTGGGCAACAAGAAATACCCCCACTTCTTAAATGCTTGCACTATGGCATAGAACTCTGGATCATAGATTGAAAAATTCTTCTTTACATCATTCAACTACTCACTAAATTAAGTAATGGGTTTACCTTCTTGAGTCATCACAACTATTGTTGTGCCACTTGCATCACAATCAACGTGAAATACCTTAGTGAAATCAGGTGACACCAACACTACCTACTCAATCACTTTCTTCTTCAACTGCCACAAACTTTGTTCTGCTTCTCTTGTCCACACAAACTATTTTATTTCACCTCGCATTGCTTTTGTGATAAGCGCCATGTTCGACTATAGTTGCAAGTAAACGTCATGCAAAAACTCCCTAAACAATGAATAGATTTGCACTTCAAACGTACTTCTCGGTGACGGCCACTCAAGGATAGAGTTCACCTTTTCTAGAGGAAATCACAAAGCCCAAGCATACTAGCTCCTCTTTCATAAAGTTGCATTTCTTCAAATTAACAAGTAACTTTTCATCTCGCAACCGTTGCAACACGTCTCAAACATCATATGTTTTTCCTTTGTCTTACTGAAAATTATAATGCCATTCAAATACACAATGACAAAATTACCAAGAAACGATTTCAGCACTTTGTCCATGAGTCTCATGAACCAACTTGGCACGGTAGTCAGCCCAAATGGCATGACTAGCCACTCATATAATCCTTTTTCAATTTTGAACACAATATTCCACTCATCAGCATCCCTTATGCGGATACAGTGATATCCACTCTTTAAGTCAATCTTTGTGAAGTATTGCACTACACTCAAATAATCCATCAAATCATCCATGCATGGGAATGGAAATCTTTACTTAATAGTAATCTTGTTGATTGCTATGGAATTAGTGAACATCTTCCATTCTCCACTATTTTTAGACACGAACACTGTTGGAGATGCACTTGGGCTCAAACTTCCCCTTATCAACCCTTTATCTAACAGCTCTTGAACTTGCCTTTGCACCTCTACATTCTCCTTAGGTGTCATCTATATGATGCTTTGTTTGGTAAACTCAATCCTAGGATCAAATCCATGTGATGACTTCTACTACTCACAGGTGGAAACCCATCTGGTAAATCATTGGAAACAATCTCTGCAAACTCACTCCACAAATCTTTCATTTCGCGTGGAAGTGCTTCATATTTGCCTACGCTCACAACTTGCATGAGCCTAGGGATGTGTTATCACTTTGGAGTGCACCCTGCTTGAAGATGTGTAAAACACACCCTCACTCCAGCTGATACAATTGGAGCTTCTCAGAGTGTGCGTAACTCTGTGATGAGAAGAACCTCCAAAGAGGGTTGGTTCCCTTTAGATTTATCAATTATATCTGACTACTGTGATTTTTGGGTTGAAAAGAGGAAGGGAAACTTAAAAAAAATCCTATCTAATGGGGTGATGCACCTGAATTGTTCAAATCCTCTGAAGTTAATAAAATCAATGCACACATATAATCAAATGAAATCTATAATTCTGTCCTTAAGCATAAATATTTCAGATAAAGGGTTGAAAACCACTTCAAATGCCCTGCAAAAAGGTGAGATAAAGAAAGATAGGTGAGGAAGTGCCCTGCAAAAGGAGATAAATTTCACTTATACGTTGATGCACAATCAAATACACACTATTCTTCTTTCCACAACTCAGATTCAGAACAGAAATTCCTTTATTGATCACTGATCTAGCTTACAATTTCTTTTCTTCCAACTTCAAGGATCCTTCTAAATGGCTTGATTATGCCAATAAATAAGCTTTCCAAAACCTAAAATAGCCTTAAGTGGAGTTCTAAACGGGGAAAGGGTTAGTCTTGGTTAACTAACTCAAGACTTAACACCTTTTACAATATTTAGAATATTCAATACAATCTTTTCATTTTACAAAATTTGCATGCCTTTCCAAACTTTGGCATAGAAGTGTGGATGGCGGGCCCATTGACAGTCAAACTTCTCCTTTGTATGGAATACTACGCCAAATCTCTAAATAAAGAACTCCATTTAATTTGTTTGAAAGCTGATTTGGAAGAAGAGATTATTCGCCTTTGCATGGAAAACAAGTAAGATGTGTAACAAGCTTGTCTAGTCAACTCCGGCTTAAGATCAGTCAACCTCCAATGGTCTCCACTTGCAAAGCTATGCCACATCTTGGATGGACTTGAACTGCCTGCAATGTTGAAAGATTTGGATGGCATGAAAACCAAGGAGGAGCGTGATTTCGTCAAACAATAAATTGAAACTTTGACCAATCCACTATAAATACCCCTTGCTTGCATGGACAAGGATCTTGATGAGTGAAATATATTCAAATTGAATCCCATGTTTATTTCCCGACCTCATACGCTCGATTTCTATATTTTTGTACATGCATTTCTTCGGCACTTATCTGTTTATGGCTTTTGTCTTTATTTGCTTGCCTATTTCTCTCAGACTTGTCTCTCGGACAAAAAGTCCGAGACTTCTTATGCAATTTTCTTTGGTATATTCTATGGCTTGTCCTGTGCTTTTGTTCTTCCCTTCAGGGCTTTTCCCTCATGTGCCTTTCATGTGTAGTTCCATTCCAATGTTGAGTCAGGCATTTGTTTTTCTGCTTTTGCTCAGTGAATTTCCCGTGGACAAACTGTCTACGGGAATTGTCTCGCACTTTGCATTCTTTCGGACTTTCCTTCGGACAAAAGTCCGAAGGAATTGTCCCAATCGGACTTTTGCTTTTGGCTTTTCGGGTTATTTCAATTGTTTGCCTCAGACAAAAAGTCCGACGGAAATGTTTCCTTCGGGCTTGTCTTAAGGACTTTTCGAAAGAAAGAGCCCTTCGCGCCTTCAAAAGTGACCCTTCGGAAGCTTGGAAAGTGACTCTCCCGAAGGGCACCTACCATTCGGGTTTCTTGCAAACGTCCTTTGAAATCTTGAAGTGAACCTTCCTGAAGGGCAAATACCCTTTGGGTTTTTGTCCAAGTGACCCTTTGAAAGCTTAAAAGGTACACTTACCCCTGAAAAGTCCTTCGGGTTTTCTGTAAATATACTTTCCCGAAGGGCACATACCCTTCGGGTTTTCTGTGAGTGAACTTTCCCTTTGCAAAACATAACCACACCCTCCATGTGCCCTGTACAGAATCACTTCACCACCATATTATTTAACCATTTGTGATTAAACCTTTCATATTAGAACTCCATACAGAAAAGATTGATATATAGCCCTAAAAGGGCCCTGTAGAGTTATCTTTTTGGTGACTAGATGTAGGTGCATATGATGAGTAACCCTATATAAGGCCTTTTGACCTTGAATATGCCTTTTTCCATGACACTTTTATCCACCTTACGAAGTTATTCCTCCTACAGCCCTGTAGGTTAACTTTATAACTGTATGTGACATTTTGAGTAGGAGATATGCTTTCTGAACCTGCTGTAGGTGTCTTGCCGTTGTACGGACTATCGCTTGTCAGTGACCTCAAAGAAGGCTCAAAGGCAGATTTGATCTTTATTCTTCTTCATGGTTGCTTGATCAGTGCATTGGCAAACATGAACCATACAAGAAAACTCATTGCCACCTTAACCTTCATCTCCATGCTTGTCTCTCACCCCATAAATGGGTTGTTCATGTATTCTCCTCATGATCATAAGCACTTGTCACTAAATCTTGATAAAGACATTTCTTAGTTCAACATATCATCCTTGTGAGCACACTTGATTGTGTAACATTGTTGTAGGTCCTCATCATGACTGTATTTGATACTTGACTGCCTACATATCCCTTTGTTCATGCCTTTAGACTATAATTCACCAGTTTGACCCGCTGTATAGGGGATTTGACCATTCTGGAGAAAGTTTCGAATAGTAGGGGTAGTAATTTGGCCTTGACAACCCAAATTACTAACAAGATGAAAGCATAACATGTGCTCTCCTTCATTTCTTTCAACAATTGCTTTCTTGAAACCATCAAAAGTTTTGGACCTTTGTCCACTTCACTTTTATCCTTCAAAGAATTTAAAGTGTACCTTCTCCCATCCTTCACCTAAGTATTTGTGCAGCCATCATGATGCACTTTTTCTATCAAACTGCTAAGGTCTTCCTAGTAACACATGGCACACATCCATGGCCATTATGTTGCACATGACTTCATTTTTTATTGCACTAATGTGGAAACTTACTAGACATTCCTCATTCACCAAAATTTGATATCCCTTCAACAACCAAGATACCTCGTAGGGATTCGGATGCGTAATCCTCTTCAGACAAAGCTTCTCAACCATCTCTTGCAAAACAAATTATTTGTACTACCAGTATCAACAATCACTTTGCAGCACTTACCCCAGACTTGCAAATGGTTCTAAATAGATTCTCCCTCTGCACAGGACTATTCTATTCCTTTGTTGGTTTCAAAATCACCCTCTTCATCAGGAGAGCTTCTCTGCATTCTGGATTCTCTCCATTATGTATTGATGCAACTCTACTCATCTACTTGCGCGATATGTACATTTGCTTCATTTCTCCTACTGCGATCATTGTGCACTTGTGGGCACTCAAACGGTCTATGCCCAGTTTCTCCGTATCTAAAGCATGTACATATAAATCCTCTTCCTCGACCTCATCCATAGGATCCTCTGCCGCTTTGCGTATAATCATTGCACTGAGAAGGGCTAGCTTCTCTTAGTGTAAAAAAAAAATTGTCATTGCTTCCTTCTCGCACATGCAAAAACTTGCCTCTCCCTCGCGATGCACCTTGTTGACTACGGGACAATTTCTCCTTAACCTTCAATGCGCATTGATAGGCTTCAACTAAATGCACACGAAACACTCCCAACTCATCTTAAATTGAAATGCACAATCCATTCATGTATCTTTTGATATTCTCGGTGTCATCTTCAACATGACCCGTTCGGATAGTGAGTTTGTAATACTCTTCGGTGTAATTCTTTACACTCATCTCTTTTTTTCTCCATCTCTACAATTTCTTGACTAGACTTAACTAGCAATCATAAGGCAAAAAATTGGCTTTCAACTTTGCAACCAATCTTATCCCAAATCTTGATCTTTTCTTTACCTCTACAGACTCTTTTCGTCTGCACATGCTCCCACCATAAGGATGTGTGACCCTTCAGCTTAAAGCATGTGAATTTGACTTTCTATACTCAAAATATTTCACTAACTCGATGATCCAATCAATGAGTTCCTTAGGACTCCAACTCCCTGAATAAATAGGGGTGTCCAACTTTAGCTTACTACTCATCCTTGTGACTGCACACAAGAAACCACCCTTTGGCACATCGACCAACTCTTCGTCATCCTGAACTTCAGGTGCTCCTACGACTTCATTGTCATTCTCATCATCCATCACAACTACTCTGCATTGTGTGGTTTCGATAGCCACCAGACAAGCTTCCATTCCTCTCATCAATTCAGCCAAGTCTACAAGTCTTGGAAACCTCCTTTGTGTGTCGTTTCCCCAAAATCAAGAGAAACTCCACACGTTCTACCCAACTCACTTCATGTTGGACATGTCTTCAATACTTTCTACTTACAATCACAAATAAGGAAAACAAGTTTATCTCATGTGCTTACCCCGCAAGGATAGCCTTGCTCTGATACAAATTGATGCAGTCGCAGTTAAGGGATCCAACCAAGGATGGCATTAGACCACACAGCCAACAAAATTACACAACACAATGACTAAATCGCAGTCTTCGCATGTGGAAACACAATGAAACTAAGTACACCAACAACAGCAATGTTCATTTGATTTCAATGACAGAAATACAACTTGCACACACTATGGTCTAATCACAAAAATTAAAAACACTTGCCGGCTACAGCAATCTTAATAAAGATTGAAATCTTTCTATTCTGACTGCTCTAGATTTAACACTAATTTTTTAAACATGGGGATGTGTTTATATAAATACACACTCCACCTGCCTACATTAATATTCTCAACAACCCACTACAATCAGTAAATTCCCAAAACACATCGCTATGTGCCACAATCATTAAATGCTCATTACAGTCTCGATGATCCATAACACATCATGATGTGTTGGCATTCACAAAAGTTTGCAAGAATGAATCCATGCACAGAGATCACAACTCACAATTCTAAGTCACAACACTTTGTAGACAAACTCTACTCGAATGAATCCATGCGCAGCATGCGCAAGATCCTCCTCATTATACAGTTGCCTGTCAATGCTTCTGAAGAAGATATCACAAGCTTTGCAAGGCCAAGTTGTACACACTAACATGCTGCGTTTGTGTAGATCTCCCATGCTCACTTGGAACCGGACAAAGACCTTCATAACAGACTGCAAAGCTTTACAGATTGCTCAAACTGCATGCACCAACAAGGCTGCACGGAAATAATATGTAAAATAACATGCATGGACAAAGCCTGCACAGAACAACATAAAAGAAACTTGTATGCATTGATTGCAACTGCAAAACGTCTATTTTCTGAACCAGGTCCTTTTTGGTTGGGACGTAGGATTACTTGTGAACCCGGATGCCCCTGTATAATCCACTCATCTGGATAATGGTTAAGACCACAGACCCCAATTAACATTCTAAGTTTTCATGCATTCTAAAGCATGAACTCACATTCATGCTTCACATCTATGTCACCTGAACATCGAAGAAGAAATGATGTCTAAAACAGGAAACAATTTCACAAACACTATTTTCAAAATTTTGGAAAGTGGTGAAAAATATATATTAAAACGTTTTTAAGTTTTATATCAGCTATACATATAAAATTTAAAACAAAAACCAGCTATTCACACAATGAATTCAGAACATGCGACAATTTAAGTATGCTACCAATTTTTTATTTATATATTAGAGTTCAAAAATAGGGTCATGAATGATTAAAAGACTCTAGTATTAAGGCCTAACAGCCTGGCCATAGAATCGTTTAAGGTTGATATCGTTAGAACTCAAAATTACATTTGGTAGTCAATAATCTCATGGGCTTTTGATGGCAAGCTAGCATTGCAAGCCTGTAAAATACCCTCTACCTCTTAAAATGCAATCATACAAAATAAAGTAGGCTATATCTATATAAAACCATAACACCTACTCCCCTCCCCAAAATTTTCATACACAGGTCAGCAAGTTAGCATTGTGAAGCCGATCAGACAAACCAAAGTTGGCTATAGCTCTATAAAATCATCACCCGTATTTCCCAACCCAACATTTCCATACCCAAGTTGGCAAGCTAGTTAGCATTGCAAAGTCCGAAAACCATTCTGCTAATAGAGTATCCTTAAACAAATCAAGGTCATCTGTACTTAAGTTAACATTTAGATTTAATTAATAGGAACCAGTATATTTAGCGTCTCTTTTGATTAGAAATTTCATAAAATGCCAGATATTAAAATAAAGTGGTGTTTGACGTGATAGATATATAGGTTTTCCAATTTGTAGTTAAATGTATACAAAGTTGATATTTAGGCCAAATGGTTAACATCCAAAGACTTTGAAAGTAATCAATTTCATAGTTAACAAAAAAAATTGAAAACAACAAAACATAATGTATTAACGGAAAAAAATTACTGATTTCATAATCGTCTCACACATATTTGTAATTATTATTGGTGTCAAAATAGTTAATATAATCAGTCTCCAGGATCCCATAGTATGATGCCTACCAGTGCAAAATTTATGAATTTTATATATGGTTTCACCCCGTTGAACATAAATTTAAAAGAAATAAGTTGAGCTTTTGGAATTTGTGCATGTTAAAACCCGTCCTCATTTCCCCATTCCAGTTGACATCGCTATGGTTGCATCCACATCATGATCAATAAGGTCTCTGAGTGATTATTTTTGTTTTTCTTTTGCTTGCATCCTATTTTTCTTTATTTTTATTTTTTCCTGTGCTATAGATTAAATATTTTTCTCTTGTTTGTAAAGTAATTTACTTTGCCTCAATCCCAACCAATCCAGGTTATGATACAGAACTATCCTACATAAAATGTTTGCAGCAGGAATGAACTAGCGTGTATGTATATTTTCACCATAATGTAGGTTGACATACAGAGCTTATAAAAATAATTAATTTTACACATAAACTCACTCAAACACTACAAGTCACCCAGCATCAATGCGCAAAAAAGGTATCCCTATTTAAATTTTGAATTGCAAGCTAGTCCACATATTCTTCTGTGTAATTGAATCTTGAATACATTCCAATTAACGGGAAAATGAGAGTTTCAAAAATTCTGCTGTCAAGTGATTTTATTCCCTCTGTTATTCGTTTTGATTGTCTCTCCCACGTGAACAATTTATTGGTCTCACAATCTGAACAGTTTACTGTCGAATGTTGTTATTAATAAATGCAATTTTTTGGAAGCCAACTTTTGTTATGTTAACTATTCTCTTGTCGGGTTTGGAAAGTGTATTAATGAATCTTTAGTTATGAATAGTTGTCGACAGTCAAGTTAACTGGCAATCGTTGGTTCCCTTTGTCTAATAAATAGCAAGTTGAATGTCAAGGTAAGGGCATTGATGTAACAGGTCCTTTCTATACCAAGTAATGTAATTTACACAACCTATGCAATAAAGATATTGTTCTCTCCTACTCTAATGAGTTATGTTCATGCTGTGCATGTATAATTCTGCAAATAGTGTAGCGCAGCTTTTGTAGCAAATATTTCTGGATCCGTTGCCTTTGCAAGTAAAAGTGAACAATTTTTTAGAAGCCAACTTTTGTTATGTTAATTATTTTCGTCAGGTTTGGAAAGTGTATTACTGAATCTTAAGTTATGAATGGTTGTGTCAACAGTCGACTTACCCAACAATCGTTGGTTCCCTTTGTCTTATAAATAGCAAGGTGAATGTCAAGGTAAGGGCGCTGATGTAACAGGTCCTTTCTATACCAAGTAATATAATTTACACAATCTATGCAATAAAGATAATGTTCTCACCTATTCTGATGTGTTATGTCCATGCTGTGCATATATGATTCTACAAATAGTGTAGCGTAGCTTTTGTAGCAAACATTTCTGGAGCCGTTGCCTTTGCAAATAAAAGTGAAAGTCGACCGACAATAACTATTCACAACAACACATTACAAGATGGAAGCATAATGGAGTGAACAGCTCAACCAATTCAAGAAGCAATTAAGAGTACGAAAAAAAGAGAAGATAAACTCAATAGAGATTCCAAGAATTTATGACATCTCTCAGTAAAGGAACACATCAAAGTAGAATCTAAGAGCAACCACATGCCTGCAGCTTATACCAAGGGCAACTTGGTGGTGCCTAAAGAAGTTGATTGACTGCAGGATAATTTACCCAAACTCCTCACTAGGCATTACATTATCTTACAAGATCTCCGTGTCGAGCGTGACCAATGAAGCACATCGACAAAATACTTTACAATGGTACGACGATATGTGTCATCGAAAAGAGAAAAGATCTAAAGATTGACGCTGAAAAGGGGAATTAATGCCATTGGGCCGTAAAAAAACTGGTAGAAGAAGACACTGCAGTTGAGGAGTGGACCAATAAATCAAATGGTCTACTAAACTCTTGGAACAACAAGAAAGAAGAATAACGCTACGAGAGGCAAAAAATTGCTGAAATCCTTTAAGGCAAGTGCAGAGCACTAGTGAAAGTTGAAGGCAAAGCATGAGCCGAAGCCTTAAGTGAGCCAAAGCCAAAATGTAAGTCAAGTCGGCACCAAAACCGAGGAAGGGTTCAACAGACAGGGTTTGTGGGTGTTGCAAGAGAATCCACAGAGGAATCAAGTGAAGATAGGGCCAAGCCCCTCACTCAAAGGGAAGTTGTTGTCCCAAGACGAAGTTCGACAACTTCCTCCATGTGAAGGGAGAACCACTGATTTATGAAATTCGAGGGATTGGAGACTTATTAATTGAAGAGGGAGCATGTAGGACAAATTGGAGCGAACAATGCAAGAGAGGATCTTGTCGGTGAGCAAAGCAATGCAAAAATCGCTCAAGATTGAGGAACAGTCATGTATAGTGACGTGTCTCGCAATGCTATGAGAGCTAAGCTATGTTTGACATGAACCTTCCTAAGAAGAAAGATCATACCAAAAGAGCCACATCAAAACCACACAAGGCCAACAGTTATGGGCACTCCACCCAGTCCAAACTCAAAGAGATAAAAGTTGCCAATGTTTACTGGCCATGGATCTAAAGACTCGATGCAGCATTATCGAACATGTGTCACCATCTACATTACCAATGGGCAAATAGAAAAATGTCATTGGTTTTGGTCTTTTCCAACTATGCTCAATGGGGTGGCTATTGACTGCTACACAGATGCAACAACAAACGACAAGTCCTCATGGACCAAATTACAGAAGGCCTTCAAAAAATAATTCAAGCTCCTCGAAGATGACAATGAAATTTTCATAGTGCTTTACAACACCTAGAAAGGAAAACATTAGAATGTACAAGCCTACAACAAAAGACTCAATGAATTGTTGGGAAAACTTGAGAAGGAATTAGCAAACCATTTGAAGAAGCAATGGTTCATTAAGGGACATATACACTCGTTGCTAAGGAAGATAAAGGTCACCTTCGTCCTACAAAGGTGCATATAATAGAGCGATGGGCATTGAGAGTGAAAACAAGACATGCTCGCACTCAAGAAAGAGCGAAGATGAAGATGGAGAGTCCAATAATGACAATAAACCAAGATCAGTACAAGCTCTTAAAGGAGACATCCTCTAAATGATGAAAGAGTTGAACACAACAAGAAGGCAAGGATATTTGGTATATCAACTGTAAAACAGATGGTCACACCAAGGCCCATTTTCCAAATAAGATGTTCTCTGAAAACTTCTAAGTTATGAGACATTCAATCAAGGATTGATTGTACAATTTACAAAGAAAATAACCCCAAGTACTCTTCACACAAAGGAGCAATCGACACCACCAACTACCCAAACTAAGCCTCAGGTTAATAAGGGGGTGTTTCCTAGCATGACTCTTGGCGGATACTGTAATCAAAGGAGAAATAATAGACAATAGAATAATCATGGAGGTGGCAATAAAAATTGTTACGACTCCAAAGGATAGTCCATTGTGCAATACCAGAAGACTAACGAGTAGGAACATTTCACAAGAGATTGCCCCAAGTATCAAAATATTATTGGTATTCTTTATATATAGCATGGGCTAGGGGATCACAATGATGCCAAGTGTTTGAAGTAAACATTCAATGTAAACATCAACATGATTGATGTAGTTGCGGGCAAAGAAGTAATGACTATCACTTGAGCACAAGTGAAGAAAGCCACATCCCTAACACAAGATCAAAGAAGGAAAGAATTGTTGAGGCAAGTAGAAATCAACAAGACCATGATTGAAGAACGACAATCCCATGCATGAAAAAGTACAGTGGTGACCAACCGACTTGAGTTAGACAAAGTAATTGCAAGACACGTGTTGCAAACTACCACACCTGTAAAGGTAGGTGATTTGTTGCAAAAAATCCCAAACTCAAGAATACCATAAACACTACCATACCTAACAATGGACCTGAGAGGGAGCATCTATAGATGCACCTAGTGTCAAATGGTATAGCGACGAACAGTTAGGATAGCAAAAGTCATAATAGTGAACTTATAGTCAAGCCCCCATTGTCAAGTGACCAAGTGATTTGCCCCATGCACCAAACAATGATTTTAGCCCGACAGCCAACAATTGTACACATGGAGATTCCAAGGAGAAATATAATGAACACAATTTGGGATGGTGGTTTGATTGTGTATGTTCTTGGGAAGCCAAATAGACATACACAATCGAACCACCATCCAAAATTGTGTTCGTCAGATTTATCCCAGGAATCTCCATGTGTACAACTATTCGTTGTCGGGCTAAGATCATTGTTTGGTTGCTAACCTTCCAATTGTAGGAGCTAACTACCATGGCATGAAGTACTACGAGTACTCAAGGCACAAAAGGTATTTATTGGAACCCAACCCTTTTATTGAAAACTGTACTCATCCCATTGCAGAAAAAATCCAATGATGCATTGTTAGGTTGTGGTTGGCTAATAGCAGCCAAAGCACACCACAACTGAAAGAAAAATCTACACTCCGTTGAAAGCAAAATTTAGAAATATGTGATATATCTATCATGTAATAAGCGAGGAACCAATCTCATCTAACTTGTCGAATTCGGACTCCGAAAGAAGAATGTTCAATAGATGGAATCCGAGCTACCATGGGCCAAAGAATAAAGGGATCTTGGAGTTCCCATCAAACTTTGAAGATGAGACAAAATCCCTCAATGGTCTCTTATATTGGCAAATGGAAGAAAATGGCGTGTTCCAGCCAAATTTCCAATTTTATTGTGATCATGGAGATCAAAAGAGAAGGCTTGCAAAGAGATGACCAATAACAAAATTCAGGTTGCCAAGTTCTTCTGAAAGGGCGTCAAAATCAGTTTACTCTCATAAGCTTGAAAAAATATCAAGTTAGTGATCCAAAGTTGGACGTTAAACCTACCCATCAATTTGCCAATGTAGCAACTATAAAGTATTATGAACCCAACACCATCAGGTTGAATCTAGGCTCAAAGGGAAACCCCAAATGATCATGGTCAATGATGATTAGGACCCTGCATTGAAGGCCACAAAACTCAAAATATTCATGGATTATAAGCATCTATTTTCCCAGACATATAAAGACTTGAAGGGAGTGCCACCATATTTGTACGTACATAAAACTCCTCTAATACCATAAGCCAAACCTATGCCAAAGAAAGTGTAACTGACGAATCAAAACTATGTTAAAATTTGATAAGATGCTCACTACAAGAATCATCTTTAAAAGGTAAATGAGTGAATGGGTGTCCCCGATGGTTATCAATTTGAAGAAAAAATCAGGACAAATTAGAATTTACATTGAGAACAGAAGTCTAAACATAGTTACCATAAAGGATCCATTTCCTATTCCATTTATAGACTCGATACTTGAAGAAGATATTGGACAAGTTGTGTTTTTCCTAGATCATCCAAGGTCATGCATAGCCCTAATATTGCACAACAAATAAGAGGACACTCACATTTATAGCACCGACATATCACTTAATCCCAAAGACTTAAGCACTCATCCAAGGAACAACAAGAGAACTCTAAGATCCACCATCATGAGAACAACACATAAAGACCTGCTCATAAGCATCTACTCATACTAGAAAGCAAAGATAGTAAACTTCATCCATATATACAAAGAACAAGATCACAAGATTCATCACGTTAACAAAATCCGCTTTTGTATTCACATCAATTTACATTCATTACAAAGCAAGCATCATCCAGTCTACAATGATCGCCATGAAAGGTCAATATTTATACATGAATCACGAACATTACACTTTCTTATCCTTCAAACCCTCGCTCAAAGCTTCTTCCAAAGATAACTAACTCGACACCTCCAAAATCCCCAATTCAACTTTTGATGTCTCAAATGAGAGGCCAAGGTCCTTATTTATAGCTTTTCCTATACCCCTACCAGTTGTTGCCAACTCATTACTTTCACCAACTATCTGTACATCTGAGAATAGTCCATTCTAGATATGTCCACCTATCTGCATAGTGACATATTCCTTTGCCCTCTTGGCATATTCTTTTCCAACCTAGATCGATGCCATGCAACTCACATACTCCTTGCTTGGATGAGTGCCATGTGTTAGCTTCTCCCTCATTGTGTTTCCTTCGCATGTGTTTCTTCCAATTGATTTGTGTTTGGTGTAACTCGTGCATTGTGAATCATTTGTCATGCACAAACCTCTCCTTTACGTGTGTGATCTCTGAAGATGTGCTTTACAAGTACCCAAGAGTCTAATGCATCTCACTCGCACATCAAATCTTGGATAAGCTTTGTATCATTGCCTTAAGTATAAATCTAGGGTCAACATTCCCCCAACACTACACTTTGTCAGTCCTCAAACCTACTATTACTTGCCTCGATTGTGGTTGGCTCACCTTCACACACAACCAACACTTTTGCCACTTTCTCCTTTAACTCCTTTTCAATTTGATCCTACCAATCCATTGTTGACTAAATTTTCGCGATTGATTCTTGTGCCTTGTCACGAGAGATCTTCAAAACATGTTCATTATCTGGACTACTTTTATATGTTGATAATATGGTTTTCATTGAAATTCTTTGTTGCTTTGTTGCTCATACATAGTACACTCAATAGCTTCCTCTCCCAATACCTTCTCTTAAAGCTCTATGAAAAACGTATCCAAATCCATGCACTTCTTTCCTCTCTATCTTCATCTTTTAGGATTCCTTAAACTTTGTCGCCCTTTCTAACTGATCTTTTGTTTCCATGCATGCACTTCATTAGGTCTTCATGCCTAGCAACTTCTCTTAATCTTGCCTCCACATATTCTTGCACATACGTAAACCTTGCAAATATATTTCTAGTTTCTTTAACCTTCAAATGGAGTTCATTGGAACTCTTGGTAGTTCCTCTACATGATCCTCAAACTCTAATTTTTAACTCCTCAACCCTTTACGTTCGAAGTCTTTCTTCTTCAGATATTTGAACCGATGTTGGAATTGCACAAAACAAGTAATCAATTTTCATGCCCAACTTTTTCAGGGGTGGTTTCCAAAACACATCAACATCCTCATAAACGTGTGATTGCTCTACTTCAACCAACGCTACCAACCTTTGAATTTCAACTTCATACTTCTTCAAAGACTCTTGATCCCTCTTCATTTTCTCTTGCAAGTACCCCAGATTTTGATCTACCAGCAGTTCCCTCTTTGTTATTTCCATGGCTAGCTTCAACACTGCTAACCCCACAACCTCTATTGTCATTCTTCTAGGATCCACTAGCCTCAAAATCCTCATCATCACTAAGTTCCTCCTCTTGTCCCTTGGCCTTCACAAACATCTTCATGAGGACTTCGAATTTTGGCAATTGAATGTGACTATTAAAAATAGCCTCTAAATTTTCCAACACCCTCATGATTACATTCTTGCAGCAAATCATCGCCATTGACAACCATTACAATGTCATTTCAATCGTGGGACTTCCTTCCCTAGCAAAATGTGTTCTTCCTATTTCATGTGCATCATCAGATTGTTGCCTCTCATCTTGCACAATGTTTTCTACATTTTGCGTACCTCCTTGCACATCACCATCTCCATCCTTATTTGCTTCCCCTTGTGTTTCTTATTGTTGAGCATCCTTCCTTGGCTCGAAGCTTACTCTCTATCACATTGTTTGTGTGCCCACTTCGGTGAATAGTCTCTTCTGCATGAACTTCTTTCTACATTGTTGTATCCATAGTTTCTTGCGCAACATCCTTTTGTCCTCTTGAGCCTTGATATTCTACTGGCAAGGTTTGGGCGCAGAACCTCTTAGCCAATCAAACTAGTTACACTAGGAGCTTGAGGGCTCATAATAGTAGCAACTAGTGTGGATTGTCCAAGTTCTTCAGCAATACCTAAGGTAGCTCACACATTGGTAGTGGCTTCTTCCAAAGGTGCTTGAATTGGAGCTCCCTTTTGTGTTTATCTTCAAACTGGCATTCCTCTCCAATAGACTCTCTTTGAATAGTTTTGGTTGCACCTAACACCCCTACTCCAAACAAGCTTCTTCACACATATACCGAAGATATCTTTCCCTCTATCACATTTTGTTTTCCTTTTCCCAATGCAGCTTGTTCCTACTTTTTCTCTTCTTTAATCTTCTTCTCTCTTGCACACAACATTGGTCTCTCACGTGCAGTTTTATTCGGTGCTATACCTTTCCTCTTCAATGGTCTCAACACACATGATATCATACTGATACTGTTTGATCTTTCACAACCAATGGTGGCTTGATCTCAAAGCGTTCTTTATCTGAATCTTCATCCTCAGAAACTTCCGAATTCCCTAATTGCTTATACTTCCTCCTCAATTCATTCTTCGATGCATCAACCGCCCCAATATCCATTGTCGGTCTTGGCAAGCCCCTTCCTCTATTCAATGCACACTCCAAAAACTGCACAATAACTACGTATAGCCACCTGGCCCAATTTGACCATTTTCCATCATCCTCCTTCAATGTTGCCAACAAGTAATGTGCCATTACATAAAATGAAATGAAATCATTATATTGTAATGATCTGAAATACGGATCTAATGTACTAGCTATACTTGGTAGATGTTTCCACTTTTACCAATGTATGTATTTCATGCTTGTAAGACACTTCATGTAAACATCAATTCATATAAGTTGTAATAGGAGAGTCAATATGGGAATTATCCAGACATCTTCAGAGTGATGTAGTCAATGGTTTTAAGCTCTTGAATTGGACAGGTTTGTCATAGATATCAGAACTATCGTTATATGCAAGTGGTAGTTGCTTAACTGCTGGTGTTTGCAGGTGGTGATTGTGAAACCACCCCAATGGTTGCATATCCATGAGTTTGCATAGACTAGTGATTTCACCACCATACAATACACAGGAAGGGAACGGTTGAATACATTTCCTCTACTCAAAGACGATTTGTTTGAACTTCTTGATGCATTCTAGAGTAATAGCGCAAATACAAACCTTTGCAGACATCTGATGTCTGCAAAGGTTTGTATTTGCGCTATTACTCTAGAATGCATCAAGAAGTTCAAACAAATCGTCTTTGAGTAGAGGAAATGTATTCAACATTGCAATTTGCAAGTTTGAGTCTTTGTTCATATTATCTCATTGTTTCCTAGTTGTTAATGGTTGTCTACAGTGTTGGTTCATTCTGTAAAGTGTTGTGAGAATGAAAAGCAACTTGGTACACGTTTGTAATTGATAGCTTTGTCCATGAAACCCCAAAAGTGACAGTAACTTGTACGTTTGAAAATTACATAGTGGAAAGGGGACTGCAACTACTTCACCCATTAGAGTTTTTCCCACACCAGGTTTCTCCAAGTCAATTCTTGTGTTCGTCTTGTGCTTTCGTGTTTCTTTCTTACTTCTCTTTATGTTCAAAACTTTTACATTTCAATTCTAGCACAATACATTTCTGTTTTAGAAATTAAACTAGTATTGAGCAATTATTCATCAATCACTTGTTGAGTTAGGAGTATAGGATCTGTGTCGGTGAAGCTTATAGTGTGGAATATCCACCTAGTTACAAATCATGTATCAACATCTTTGGTGCCATTTTGTACTCTTCTTTGAAAGCTTCCTCCACGAGCTCATACCACACTTTCATCCTCTTTCTATAAGCACCTAGAATCTGATGACTACAGATGTACTCCCCATACATCACTACATGCAAATCACGTCCAATCATTGGCGGGAACCCAAATCCCCCTCAATAACTCATTTCCTCCATCAATTATATCATAATACTTTCCCAAACAAACTCATATCCTTGTTGGTGCGCATTCTTGCATGCCATCACTTCCTTTACAATGTACTTGGCATTGTTGAAAATTGTTCCCTTCTTCGCCACTAGCAATGTTAAAAGATGACATCCTCAGTCTCCACCATTCATTATTTTGGGTTGACAACTTTGGAGCTAATAAGTCACGTCGTAATTCTCATAGATGTTGTCAAAAACCATTCTACCTTACCACTCCCTCCTAATATCCCCAAAACACTTGCTAGTTTGTTGATTTTTGATACCTTCTTCAATGCCTCGTGCATATTGACTCCCTCTTTTTTGACAATGGTTATCTTGCTTATCCGTGCGGCCAAGATCCTTTGTCGTCCAATGTTCAACCTACCTTCATGGGTGCACATCAAAAAGTACTTCACCGGTTCCCTGGCTTCCCAAAGTACAGTAGCTCATTCAATTCTAATACTCTTGCTAGTGCCAAATGCTTTATCACTTTGCCTTCTTCACTTGGAGTATTCAACTCTGCACCTAGCATATATATACAATCATAGTTACCAAATCCAACCGACTCTACACAAAATCCGGTCAGATCCAGATTTTTTGGCAAGCCCAAATAAGTTTGTCAGCGCTGCTTTTTTTCAAAAATTTAATTTTTTTTATTTTTATATTTTTAAGGTTACCTATGTAAAAAAATGCCCGGAAGCCAAAGATATTATATAACACTAACATTTTTATATTACTTTATTAATATTTTTCATTGCATTTGTCAATTTTGCATATTTATAAAACTATGCTCACGTATATATATGTATAGATTCTAAATCAGATTTTTCTGAACTTTTTCAAGAGTCCCGGATTTTCCGATTTTTTTGCACTCTAGAACGGATCCGAATTTCTGAATTTGGTAACTACGTACACAATAAACATATAGTATAGTATATATATACAATATATACATAAAGTATATGTATTGTATACAATATGTACATAAAGTGTATGTATTGTAAATTGTATATATATAATATACAATATAAATATATTTAAGTCGTATATAAATAATGTATACATTTGGTACACCTTCTTTTTGTGGTTAAAATCCTCCACCATGCAAGATCATGAATAGATCGTCAATGTTTTTCTCTCCATAACTGCCTTTGTGTATTCCATGAGTGGTGTCATAAACGTAAGTTTGATCTCCGCCTTCTTCACTAGAGGTGGCCTTTCGAGTCTCTGCACTCTTCCCTTTCCCTATCCATCTTCACCCCCGAGCTGTGTTCCACAATTGGACCTCCACCCTTACATCTTTCAATTTGCAAATGAATGTTTCAAATGCACAATTACCCTTATATACCTCTGCGTGCATTAATTATATCAGCTACCCATTCATTTGCTTGAGAGTGTTCACTCTCCTCTTGGTGATGTCTCCCCTTTCTCTCCCCAATCCTTCATCACACATTATTGGGTTATGCACGCCATCTTCTCCTTGCACAATTCTACCCTACGCACCAAGTTCATGGATCCAACATGTTCTTGCACACCATCCATTTCATTTGTCCACCTTTAAGGAACCAAAACGTCCAATGTTGCCCCAAAAACAAACTTTTTGCACCACTTCACACCCTCTTGAGCCTCTTTGAGCCATTCCCTCTACACACTTATCTCACCATTTCATGCCAAGCCAATCTTTCATTTCACTTTTTCCCCTCACTTATCTTGCCCATCATACCATTTACACAGTAACATCCCACGCCATATTTTTCAAATTCCATTCATGCAACTCTCAAGTTTTTCAGTTCTATTTCCCCATTCTTTCTACATGCTTTGCATACCAACCCTTTGTACAAATGGGATTTTATATCCCCTATTACACAATTCCTAACAACCTTCCCCAAAGATACTTACACATATGGTAATTTGGAGAGATTCTTCACTTGACTCACAAAGTTGGATTTACAAGATTGCCTATGCAAATTGACATAAAGTAAAGAAACATGTTAATCAAAGCAAACTAGAAATCAAAAAATATTTATACATTGCAATCTTCTCTTGACAATAATGCCTTATTTATGGCCTCCACCCGCACATTATTTGAAAAACAATTGGAGCTTGTTCCTAACAATATTTTGTTGGAATAACTCTTTGAGGTGCCATCCTTCTTTCCTTGTGTTGATCACATTGACTTTACTGGGTGATTTTTTAACAACCTATATCATCCACATGCCCTTTTCTATGTACGTCAACCTCCCCGATTAGGTTTCTTTCTTAACCTCCTTGGTCCAAATGTCCTTGTTTGTCATTTTGTTTTCTGTATTCTTCCTTGGTACTTTTGCTATATGTGTGCCACCCTTTGTGTGCATGTCCTCAGGTTTATATTCTACCTTTATCGACACCTTGAATTTCGGCTTCAACACGCTCAATGTCAACCTTTGTTTTTGTGCACCATGTGTCAATCCATTCTTCTTGTGTGCATCAACCTTGACCTCAAACACCTTTTGCACTTTTAGCTTCTTGACTCTGTTTTTCATCTCTCAAAGCTCCGCAATTGGTTACTTCTTTATGCACTAGACCCTCCTTTGACTCCATTTTTCATCTATCAAGGCTCTACGACTAGCTGCTTCTTTGCGCACATCACCCACCTCTAAATTATCTTTAGCCCCTTTGTTTTCTCATCCTTCACTTTGTAGTTTCATATTAGTCCACTTGTCACTGAAGATGAACCACCACCATCCACCTTTGCGCATTTTCATTCAGTTACTTCGAATGTGCCCTGCACCCAACGAGCACATGCTTGGCTAGAAGTGTCATACACTTCTTCCTCAATTGTCCAGCTCAAGGCTTCCTTCTTCCATAGATTCCCCATTTGCCTTCTTTGGGAAGCAACATTGAAGGGGTTGCTCTCTTCCTCATCAAAAGCTACCCCTTCCACATATGTTATATTGTGTTCATTATTAAGAGAAATAACAACTCTTTGTTCCCCATTTCCAAAGCTCAAAAAACGTTGCTTAAAGCACATATCGGCTTGATTTTTGTGGCACAATGGTCTTCCCAAAAACGAAAGATAATTATCTTCTTCATACATTTCTATGACTTCAAAATCCGTTGAAAATGGCACACCCATTATCTCCAAATCTGCATTGAACAAGACCCCAATAGGTCTTGACTTCGTTTTTGTTTGCCATGAACGACATATTGCTCAAAGGATTCAATTTTGGCTACATGCTTCCTTCATCAATATCTTCACTTTTGTGCCCAAGTCGATCAATATGTTGTTCATCTCCCAATCATTAATATTGGCAACAACGATTAATTCCTGATTGTATGCTGTATTCCTCATTAGACACATCCCTCGATGGTCTCTCTTGAATAGACTCTTAGTCATCCCCCACACTTTGTCGAATCCACAGTTTCAACAAAGGCATTTTCCTTGCCGTTTTCAACAACGAAACAAGTATTTGTATCACTCCAACCCCTTCCTAATGATTTCTCTTCAGGTTTTCTTTACTTTCTCCCACATCTTGCACACTCTTTGCACTTCACTTTACATAATTATTAACATTTCTTGTGCTCCCTGCAAGATGTCTTTTTGCGCACACGCATCAGGATAGACATTCTTCCCCATATCTTGTCTATGTTGCACAACTTCTCTCTAGAGTAGTGGGTTGGTCATCTCTGCGCCACTTGTTTCCATCCCAATTCTCCTATTAATATTTACCTTTAGACCTATAGCATCCCATGCATATGTTTGCTTTTGAACCCAAGTTCTTTCTTGACCAATCCAAATCCTACCCACAGCCTCCTGCGCTTGATCATTTTGGATGATCTTCTAGCTTTATTTAGCAAAATCCTCTGTCTTGTGGTCCCCTCTACAATGTTCACAAGTTCAATACTTGTTACAATCCCTTTGATAATGGTCTTTGCCACACTTGAAACAAGTTATGGGACCCCATCCCCTGTATCTACCTCCTCCTAAGTACCCAAGTGATATACCACCTCCATTATAACTTCCCCCCCTAGTTTTGGTTACTTCCACGACTTTGGTTCTAAAAATAACCTCCACCTTAGTTTTGGTTGAGCCTACCACATTGAGGTTGCTTATAACCTCCTTGGCATTGATAACCACCCTAATATGCAGCGTGATGGGCTTGGCGCAACCCCATTTCTCTCACCTCCTTAGTCTCATCTATCACTCTGCAATTTTTTGTGTCATGTATTAAAGTCATGGATCTTCAATAATATGTCCCATTAATTTGTTATGAGCGTTGTAACAACCGAAAAGTGCGCATTTCATGATCCCCATCGTAGACTTTACGTTGTGTGTCACTACTTGAACCTTTTTCTTGACACAATTCTCTTTGGTGTGTCCATCCACCTCACAAGTGGTACACCATGCTACTTTCAGCACTTCCTACGCAGAATTTGTTGGCAAACCCTATAGTTGTGTTGCCATCTTTAAAATATAGGCCTCAAGGAATGGGCTTATTTGAATATTGAAGTTCCTAAGCCACTTCGAGTATGAGCACACATCCAATGCTTCTTGCCCATCAACGAAATTATTCATTATCAGTTGCCTTCAGAATGCTAGCAATAATTCACCAACAAACCATTGCACATGTTACAATGAGTAGATCTCATAAGACAACTTCAACAACGTCTTAAACCGCACACTTTTTCTTGTTACCCACTTAATCTCCTTTAGTGCAGAGATGCTCTGTTATTCAAAATCTGGGATATGAAGTTCCTTCAAAAAATCTTTCTTCAACTCATCAAAGTTGACCACCATCTAATTAAGGTTGTACTTGCAATACCAAGTGTACACACGATCTAGCAATGTCGTGGCAAACTAGCTTGCTTTTCGTTTACACACATTTACTCTTTTAGCTCGGCACGAGATCTCAAAATCGAAGATGTATGTGGTCCACATCATCTCCAATTCCTTCGTATTTTGCTACCTTCATCGACATTTCATAGACAATTGTCCAATGAGTTACTATTTGTTGTTGCTCTTAAGTATTTCTCCCTGATGCAATACCTCCCCCTGATCCACCACTTTCCCCTCCTCTTGAAACTATAGTTGGCCCAATGCTCCAT
This sequence comes from Torreya grandis, assembly GCA_037957365.1. Taxonomy (NCBI): domain Eukaryota; kingdom Viridiplantae; phylum Streptophyta; class Pinopsida; order Cupressales; family Taxaceae; genus Torreya; species Torreya grandis. The sequence goes on along the minus strand of JARHVA010000781.1, from coordinate 3,472,373 downwards.
TGCGTAGTGCCTCCCTGACTTGCAACTGTGAGGTTTATTGCTGGACTACTCACTCCAACTAACAGACTTTACGCACCAGCCCCTCCTATCAACAATGCAACATTCATCCTTCCATTATAGCTCACGCAGCTACCTTTCCCACCAGCACACTATGTTTCTTTACGGAACTCCTGAACACAATTTCTTCTAGCACTATATTCTCACTATCTTACAAATTAAACCTTTTCACTTGTACTCTTATTGATCAATTTTTTCCTCTAAATCCAAAAGCATGTGGGTTTTGACATCTAGTGAATCAAATTCAAAGTTTCCTTCATTTGCGCATCATGTAACCTCATAAACATCATATTGCAGGGTTCGTCCATCTTCTTCCCATGGATCTTCCTCAAATAGGGAATCCTCCATCCAGACATCACCAAACTCACACTAGCAGTTCTCACCTTTACACGAGCCAATCACATGCCCCGCCGCCGCCCCCCCCCCCCCCGCTTCTTATGAATCCCAATAGCATTTCCTTGACTAGGCCCTCCCTATGGAGATCCTTAGGAGCCATTAACTTTTTCCTTCTTTGACTATATTTATGATCCTTCCTTCCCTTTCACGAGGAGACACTGGAAGTTATCTTCTCGCCACACTTTGTGCAGCTTCCACTAAGCTCTTCTTCACACTATGCTTGGCCCTAAGCACGAGCAGATTTAGCCACTCATCCTCATGTTCGCAATTCCCCAATCAACCATAAGCATCATGATCCAAATCAGAAATTGCACAATAAAAGAGCCTCTAAGCTCCCATAAAAACTGAAATGTTTCCCCTTTGGGCACAAATACATCAAAACCAAAAACTCTAGCAAGTAGCTATTACACTTGCCTCTCCACCAGACATCCACAGCTCTAGTCCATTCTTCATCTAGCTCTTTCACCAGCTTCACTTTCTCTTCATTCTAAGCATGGATGTGCTCTGATATCCCACAAAATAATATCTCATATAGAACACTTGAGATATTATCTTGTAACCACTTCTATGGCTTCAAACCCTTACTTCCAATAGCATACTTTGCAAACTCTAAAGACTTTACCTCAAACCAAGCCCCCACATGCTCTAGAGAGATGCGTCCTTCCATTCACAACAACAATCTAAATAGTTTGGACAAATAGGGTGTAGCAATAGAACCAAAATGTTGTGTTTTTTTCTAGATCACCCAAGGTCCTACACAAACATGATCTTGTGCAAAGCGGACACACACAATTACAACGTCAACATATCACTTAAGCCCAAAGACCAAAGTGCTCAACCAAGGCACAGAAAGAGAACACCAAGATCTCCCATTATGAGAATAAAGCATAAAGACCTACTCACGCACATCCACTCGTACTAGAAAGCAAAGATAGTAAACATTATCCAAATAAACAAAGAACAAGATGACAAGATTTATCACAATAACAGAAACCACTTTTGTGTTCACATCAATTTACATTCATTAAAAAGCATGCAGCATACAATCTACAATGATTTTCATGAAAGGTCTCTCCTTACATATGAACCACAAAGATTACACTTCCTTATCCTTCAAACCCTAACTCAAGGCTTTTTCCTAAGCAAATTGATTCACCAACAAAATCCTAATCCACCCTGATGTCTCAAATGAGAGGCCAACGTCCCTATTTATAGCTTTTTCTAGATGCCCTTGGACCCATGCTAGTTGTTACCAACTTGTTACTTTTATCATCATGCCAACTATTTGCACATCAACATTACTATCTTACCAAATAGTTACCAACTCATTATTTTTACCAACTATTACGCGCTCAAGATTAGTTGGTGGCCTCCTTCCTCCATTTCCTCCAACCTCCTGTGAGTTCAACCGGCTAGGTTGATATCACAGCATGTCGTATTTGGTGAGAAATTTCTTCCCCCCTTAAAATGAATTGTCACAATTGATTGGACATCAAGTTCACCCGAAAATGCATCCTTACAATTAAAAATAACTTCACTGAAATTTGATGACAACATGACTATTTTATTGATAACATGACTTCAAGAACAATAAACCAAATGACTAACATGGCTTAAAGAACAATAAACTAAATTTATCGTTCAAATTGTAAAAGATGACTATCTTCTTGACTATAGACCCACCTAATTTGACAAAAGCTATTAACTTATAAAATTGATCGTCAAACCACCTTAGTCCAAAAACTACCTACACAAAATATCCTAATACAAGTCTTTACTAAATTACACACTAAAATAAACTATGCTAAACACAAAACTTTTAAACAATAATCTATATAAACGATCAAACGAAACCTAAAAATCTATATATACTAACAGCTAAACATTTAGAACATACTAAAAAAATATAACATTAACCCTCTAATATTACAAACATAAAAATAAATTACTTTGCATGGCGACCGGAGGATTGTGAGGTGGTGACAGATGGCAAAGGAACAGGGCAACTATCCATTGGCAGATCAGAGCAGGCACTTTGATCGCGGAGCAGGCACTTTGATGGCAGATCTGGAAATGACATGACAATGCACATTCAAATCTGATGATGTTCAGACAGTGGTAGAAAGGCGAATGCAAGATTACAAGGAACTACGCAAATATGAACGGAAGGAGATCTATTTCACAGAGGACGAGCATGCTGGCAGAATACAAAATGACGAGAAAGACAGAGCTGGACGTGAAAAACAGGCAATATAGATGTGGGCATCAGATGTGCTTGTCCACGCTGCTGTACTTTGGTTCAGACACCTTTATTCTCCTTCAGTCTAATTGTAACATCACTCCTCTGTCTGTGCTATTGCCGCAGATCGTAAGCGTTCCTCCTTTACAGATCTAACACTTGTTCAGCTTCCTGATCAAAACTATCATGCCACCGTCACATTACTGCTGCACATTTGGCTGGGCGATTCCAACGCATAAAATATCAAAAACAAACAAAACACTAACACACATAATAACAGTAAGACACACAGAACAAACTAATGGATGTTAAATATATACAAAATTAACAAATGATACTTCCATCAGTTGGGGCAAAATAACAGTGGGCATTTCCCCTCAGTAGTTATCAGGATATGAATTTGTAAACTAATCTCTTTAGACTTTGGTTCTCCCCTACCGTGATACCAAATGAAGTGACAAAATCTGTTCTTTTATTCATTAATCTGAGACATTCTTTAGTTTGAACTCCTACAAACCAGGAATCAGACATTATCTCAGCCCCTATTCTCTCTCAACTGATCCTAATCTAAGGTGAATTGTTATTCAAGTACATGCTCACATTCATATTAATATTATAACTAATATACCAATGTTTGTACTAACTAATCTAGGATTATCTCCAACAGGGACGCCCATCAAAGACAATGTGAAAGGATCGCAATTAAAATTGTATCGACTACAGACGGAGAATATGAATATGATTAATATTGATCCTTTCAGTACAAAAGACATAATAAGTGAATCATCTATAATGGGACCAACCATGCACAAAACAAAGATACGGTTTTTAATAATGAAAACAATAAATAAGTACTCTATATTCCAAGAAGTAAATAATAAAAAAATTGGACCAATGAAATAGAGAATTATAAAAGAAAGCACTTAATCAGAGATATAGATACATGCTGCCCTAACATATGTTTTGAAGGGTTGTTCAATTATTGTGTGAAAGTGCGAATCAAGAATAGTCCTTCAAAAATTACTAGTGCCGTAAAACAAACCGTAAATTGTTGCTCACACCATACCATACAGAACTTTGCTACCTGATATCCAAACTTAACTACAAAACATAAGTTGCTACCTGACAGTCACCGTCTTGTGCCATGAGGTTATCCTTCACTCTCTGGCCAGCACTCCGCAATAATTCCTTTATTGTACAATCACTTCTCTACCCCTCCATATGTTGCTACTCTTTGCAAGCAGTACAGTCAGACAAATATTGCCTCCTCACTACTGTACGTTGCTCTTGCCATACGTCATACGCTGCGAAGTTTGCATGCTTTGGATGTTGCACAATTAACCCCCACCATACGCTGCGAAGTTTACCCCCACCGTACGCTGCAAAGTTTAACCCCCCCAACTGTATGCTGCAAAGTTTGCCCCCACCACACACTACACAGTTCACCCCCACCATAAGCCAAGGAAACTTCGCGACTCCAAAGTCCAAAACCCTCCTCTCAGAATTTGCAACAAGACAGTTTCAACAAGATTTTGTGGTTAAAATTTTGGCTTTGCAACAGCAGTCATGTCAAAATATATATATATATATATATATACCCTCTAGCTACAGATACATTATCCTCTTCTCTAAGGCTAAAGATATGGAAAATGGCATTCGATAAGTCCTTCGAAAAATATGGCACTACTCAAGAAAGTCAAAATTCCATAACCAACAACCACAAAAGAAAATAAAAACAATCCAGATATCCATATAGTCAGCCGATTGAAGTTTAAAACCTGCGGAAACAAAAGGAAATAAAGACAAAAACTAAGTGAACCATTGCAATAGAAGCCTAAACATAAAGTACTGACTACATTGGAAACTCTTAGGTACGACAGCTTACCTACCACCAAATCTCGTACATAGTGGGCAAATAGACCAAGTGAACATTAATCGAAGATAGCATTACGAAGGGCTGACATGGATAAAATTTTGTAAATGTCATACTTTAGTGCCAGAGAATCCAAACCGTATTTTTTTTTATTGAAGGGGGAAACATTCAGATCCTTTAGTGTAATTTTCGCATCTATTGGTATCAGTGCACGAATAAATCAACCTTCTTAGCCATTCAGCCAAATTCGTTTGGGACTCGAACCCAGCCTCAACCCTTTTTGGTATCTAGTGGAATTTGTACCTTGGTGGGTGGTGTAACAATGCACTTTACCATCATCTGCACCATTGGACTAAAACAAATTTGATGACTTCAAGCCGTATTTGATTCGCATGATATCTAGTTAGGATAGGAGTATCAAGTGTTCCTTTGTATGGTACATGAGAAAGAGGTTAAAATAACCTATACAAGAGAGGATTTCACTCACGTATTTGGAGTACCCTCCCATGGGCAGTTGGTTAGTAAGCCGACAAGAAATTCTAAAATTACATAAACCCAAAAATACTGTCATCCAAAATTTATTCAAACCTACTTTGAATACTGCAGAATTGGCAGCATGTGGGCCAAGGGAAATAGAGGTATCTAAAAAGAATATTTCACTTTAAAGAATGTGATTTAATTTCTGTTGGTGGGTACCGTTGGGGCTTTAGGCATTACAATATGGATGACTGATCACATGACGGGGTTGGAAAGAGGTTAAGTCTACAATTGGTGGAGGAGTTGTCAACCAAAATCCAGGAGTTCTTCTCTCTGAAAAGCAAATGCTTTCATATCAACCAATATGCCATTGTGTTATTTTTGGGTGCAATGTATACTCAGTCTACTTTGGAGGGTGATTTAAGTTTTGACACCTCTTATGACACAGCTTGGCTATCATTGTTTTGATGGTAACATTTGGGTATTGATTTGGCTAAAGGCTAACGATGCTCTACAAGTTGTAGTTCAGGAGATGCCCACTTTTAAAACTGAAGATAGTGACAAGGATGAAGAGGATTTCAGTTACAATGTATATGAGCAGGATAATGATGAGGATAACGGCAATTGAATACCAAGGCTATTAGAGCCTTCTCTCTCCTCTCTTATTTGCATACCCCTTTCTTTACATTAGCTTGTGGTTTCTTCTAAGCAAATAGCCTTATCTGCTAATATCCCTACTGATTTTATTGTAGTCACTTCATTGCCCATGGAGGACAAAGAGCAGCAAATAGAAGATTGGCTGAATCAACTAGGAGAACCAGTTAATCCAAACTTTCAATGCGCCTCCAGTTACAACGCCTTATGGACACATGACCAGTAGTATATGAGCCAAAAGTGGGCACTAAGGAAGCATGCATTAAATTGGGGGATGAAGAAGATTTGATTTCTTCGAATGTGGACCGTTCTCAGTGAAAGCCAAATGAATCTCAAGCCCCTGAGAGCATGTTGACTCCAATATATCTTCCTCAATCAAACAATAACAACCCATATGAGACATTGTCTCAACTTCAACATGGGCCACAGGTTTAGCTTGACTAGATGTCGGATTTAGATGTCGTTTGGCAATCCCAAATTCCAGATTTTGAATGAGGCAGCCCGCATTCATAAATTTGTGAAAGAAGACTATAACTTGGAGTCTATTCACATTTTTCGGAACCAAGGGTGGCATAAGCATAATACCCTAGAAAATGTATCAATAGTGGCTACTCACCAAGACTCAACCCACAGTTGCTCCTCATGTTCGCACTGTTTTATATTCTTTACATTCTATTGAATACACTTTCAGTCATCGATATGTGATACTACAGTCAAATATGAGCAGGCAAAGCAGACTTGTGAATGAGGAGGCTAAAGTCACTCTCGAAAATGCAAAATGGGCCGTCAAATGGAGTAGAATGCAAGATTTAAAGAGCAGATTCACTAGAGACCTACCTTACTCAAAGCCAGGCTCAGAAGGTTGTTGAGTATGAGAAAGTGCTGACAAAAGTGAAAGATCGAGTGTCCGAACTTGAGTTGCTACATAGTGACAAAGATCAATTGAAATACAGGCTGTAGTAGCCTGTTCACAAGGTCAACGTTCACAGGAGCGTGAAATTGTAGCAGTGTCATTTGAAAGCAATGCACAGAAGATGTTTATGCACTTAGAGCCGAGTTCCAGAAGCTGAAGTCACATAAGGCAGCCTCTTCCAGCTAATGCTCAGTTGGAGTAGCTGTACCACCAAGGACGTCTTCCTTTTCCCCTCCACCTCATTCTTCTTCATCTTTTGTATGGGTTTTGTTGGAAGGGATTCTGACTTGTCTTTCAAGGGAGTTTAAATGTAAAGTACTGTTATTAATAAATGCATTGTTTTGACAGACAACTTTGTTAAGTTGTTAATTATTCTCTTGTCAGCTTTGGGTTGTGTAGTAATGAATCTTTAGTTATGAATGGTTGAGTCGACAATTGTGTCTTAACCGAAAACCGTTGGTTCCCTTTGTCTTATAAAATCGCAAGTTGACTGTCCAAGTAAGGTTGCTGATGGAGCAGGTCCTCCCTGTACCAAACAATGTACTTTACACTACCTATGCAATAAAGATATTGTTCTCTCCTATTCTGCTGTGTATATATAATTCTGCAAATAATATTCTTCAGTAGCGTAGCTTTAGTAACAAACACTTACCCTGACTGTATCCCTCCTACACAGAATGCAGATAAAGAAACAATAGGTTTCAGCTTCCACCATAGCATATAATGGTGGAGAAAATTGGTGGAAAACCACTTAACGGATTCCTATATGGATGGTCTTAATAAGTGGTAGTCAATGGAGGTTGAGAAACAGAAGGGAAAATGCCAGGGAGAAAATCGCATGCAAATAAAGTTGCAGACAGATCACATTATTAATGTGCAAGTTTTGCAAGGTATTTACATGAAGCATGGTATCCATGTATAACTGTCATTTAAACGTTAACGTAAAGACCTCTAACAAAGACATAGGAGCATTTTACTTGCCATCTATACATACCAAGCTTTTGGGCATCACCAAACCATTTGCTCATGAGATTTGCTATCCGAACATTGATGAACACAGCTCCAGATTCTTTTGCTATTGCTTTGGCAAGCAATGTTTTCCCAGTTCCAGGAGGGCCATATAACAATACTCCTTTTTGAGGTCCTAAAAGCTTTCCATGCGCAAATAAATTGGGCCTTTGTAATGGAAGAATAACTAGTTCATGCAGTGCTTGTTTAACTTTGTCAAGTCCCCCAATTGAGTCAAAGGAAACATCAATATCATCTGGATTGATGACGTCACAAGCAATTACATCCTGCATTTCCATGGATAGAAAATCAAAAATACACACACGACTGAATTTTACAATGACAAGACAAAAAACAAGCCATAGTTCCCATAACTGTTGAAAACCAATTAAATAAGACACTTAGATACAGGTCATAAATACAAATTACTTTGTTATGATCATCACCATTCGGTCACCATTTAGCTGATAGAGAAGCAAGTCATATAATGGCTTCTATACTTGGTCTATGTGCAGCCCTATGCAAATTAAATTATTCATAAAGCATGTAACTAGCCATTAAGCATAGGTAAATCACATAAGTAACATAAAGTATACACTTTTAAACAGATCTCTGTTTCTGACCAAACATATTAACAGTTATCCCAAGTTCCTCCAAAGCATGTCAGTATCTATTAAATGCAAAAGTTGTACAAAAAGTTGTTTTCCTAATTCAGGCAATGTGACAATATTACCAAATGATATGAATAATGCATTAGTATAAATATACCATGAATAATGTATTTATGGAAACCAAATGAAACTAGCCATGCTCCAGCTCTAACAATGGCCAAACTAATGCAATATTTGCACAATTTTTCATCAGCAACAGTTGGCGAGACTTTACCAAGAACAAAATGATACAGGTTAGACCAATTATTAGTGTTTGTTTCTACAAAACATTCCCAGAGCTGTTCGAGATCATCCCCTTCCCAAGACCTGCATACAAGACAAAATACAAAGATGCTGCAAGTAAGAAATCCATAAGGACGTCTTCCTGTCTCTGACTGAGTATCAACAGTGGTTACAATATGTCTCCTTTACGCTTTTGACATACTTCACATTAATCCCCAATAATTTTTGAGTGTCCTTTGAATCCTACCATTAGAAGGATCGTTTCACTCGATGGGGTCTTAATGGAGACTGTGTAACTGTTGTGGGTACTAGGAATAGGGCTTAAGAAATTTAAACTAGGAATAGGGCTTGAGAAATCTTCATCCTTAAACTAGATTATATTAACTTTCCAATGCAAAATACCTTAGTTCCACATGTTCCATTTGTAGATTTTGTATTTGGTACCGATGAGCTGATATCGTTGCCAATAGTCTCTTACATCATTCATCCAGGACGCTAGCACAACCAATTCAGGACAGAGTTACTCCCTCACCCTTTCAAGCTAAGGCATTGGCTGCATTGTATCTTTGCTCTTATTATAAGTTGGTTTCGAAATCAAGGGCTAAAATTTAAAGACTTGTTTCGAGTCCTCTTTAGATGTGGCCCTCTACTCCAAGAAATACTTAAGATTTAAGTGATTGTCGCCACCTACAAAACTGCATATAGAATTCCACCTCCTGAACCTCATTTAGCTTTTGGCTTTCAAATGAGAGAGACCTTCCTACCTGCATCAGGATTGCTACAACACCCAGACCAATGCATTTACTTTTTTTAACAAATGTTTTACAGTTGGGTGTTTCCAGCACAGGTATTTTTGTTAGGAGCTTCAGTAGCTAGAAAGCCTTGGCTGCTGCTATACCCTGTTGAAACGACTCTTCCTTTAACATGTTGGTTGAGGGTATATTGCCATCACCAAGAAACTTCCAAGTCCTTGAGGTTGTACAGTGTTTGGCAATTTGAAATTGCTTGAAATTTTTTCACATCTACATTGACCTAAATTGCATGGTATGGGGTTTCGCTGAGAATTTTATACTACTGATAATTGATTAATTCAAAATATCAGAAATCGTGAGATGATATATCACATAGGTTTATATCATATGTTCAAAGTAGGAAAATAATCAATAGTAATAGTCAAACTCAAGAACTACGTGACAATATTATAATATTGCTTTTCATCGAGAGCATCCAAATTATCAATTGATTAAAAAATAAGTTAGTTAGCAGTTGAGTCAGGGTAAGTTAGGCTTTCTATGGTTTTCAATGTGTTTTTTTTTTCTTATTTGTTTATTTTTTTGTTATGACAATTGGATACATCCCAATCACTGCCTAGGTACCCTGGAAATTTTTTTTTATCTTTATTTTCTTATTATGACAGTTGGGAAAATCCCAAGCATCGCCCAAGTATCCTAGGTTCTGCCAAAGTACCTCCTGAGTTCGGAGCTAGATAAATCCAGAATGTACCAGAGAGAGGTACCCCAACCAATACCAGTACGCATATTGGGGCCTCCAAGCCAGTATCCAGTAGCATAGATATTGACCCCTTCATTTCGATGACATACCCTAAACATTCAAATTTCAGATTTTCCAAATCACAACTTGTAGCAGAAAGCCTATTTTCCTCCAGAACATAATTACCGTATCCATTTTTGGGCATGTTCTTCCACATTTCAACCATATATAAGGATGTCAATGCAAAAGACAAGTTCAAAAGGGCCTGAAATTCAGTGTGGCAATGGCAACATGACCACACATTAATATCCTGAGTTAATTAGCTCATGGCCTTAGATCCAAGCAAGAGAAGCGTGTAGTGCTGCACAACCATGGGGTCGACCAGACATCGAAGGATTTCTTCATCATATTTACATATCATTGTTATTGTACTTTTGCATAGCTATAAATTTGGAATATCATCACCGTGTTATCACCCTAAAGTTTGGCAGAAGAATGCCTTGAATCACTATGGGAAAGCAAAGTGCTTCCCAATTGCTTTCATTTAATTTTATTTATATTAGCAAACAATAGTCTTCCCCATAGTTCAAAAACTCGACAGCCCAAAAAATTAACTCAAACTTGCAACTGAACAAAATACTCAACAAAACTCAACAAATTTTATACAATTTAAAAATATATAAATTTATAAAAAAAACTTAAATAATATCTAAACATTGTTAAAAAGCATAAGAACTGAATGGAAAGAACGCATAGGTATATTTTCTATTAGTTTTAGATCAAAAAATAGTTCCATGCTTATCGATGCACCATAATATCATTATTCATATGATGACTGATCATCATCAGAGAAAATTACAAATCCATAAAATATTTTACAAATTTCTTTGCCCCATACAGCTCCTCGTACTCATCGGTTGGGCCCTCGAAGTGGAAGGTAAAGATTCTTCCTATGGAACATAATCATCCACAACAATATCATTCTCACCAAATGCTTCCGCCTACGCTAGTGCCTTTGTTGTCGTTGCCCCTTCTATTATTCCCTCTCAAAATTTGTGATCTCCTCTTCAATAGACATGGTCTCCACGTCCTCAACTATCCAATCTGAAAATGGGTTGATATCATCCAAGTCAATTGCATCATGACTCTCTTGCCCCTCCAACTATCTCATGCAAAGACAAAGATTGTATCACACTAAAACAAGGTCATTGGGGTGTTGTGTTGTCAGCGTATTTCTTCTTTGTGTGAATGGCTTCAAACATACTCCAATTACATTCACACCCAAAAGAGATACATGACTACCACAAAATACTATTGGCTAGCCTTCGAAGATTTGGTGTTTTTGCACCATTATCTTCCCATCACAAATCTACAAATAAGACATTTACAACTTTGTAAGTCACCTAGGCTTGTATTTATTAAAGAAGTATGAGTATCTATGAATAATGAGACTACAATCAAAGGACTCAATTTATTTTTACCTAGTTGTTGGGTCATTCTCCTTTGAATGCATAAAGCCGAATAAAATAGCCTCCACTCTACACTTTTATAAATCTGCAACTCATCAAGAATTTTGTCTCTAAGGGTTTTTCCATCCTCTCTATGCATGTGTCAGCATTAAATGAAATGGAGAATAAAATTTTGGGATTCAAGTAGTAGGCTGCTACATGTAAATTTGGTGGATCTTCTTGTTCCATCTTTAATAAATAATATTTCAAATGGATTCATATTTTCTTTTATTTTTCCCATAATAATTGCACTATGGCTTCCTTGGCCTTGTCCACAGCCTCATACAGATAACCATTAAGTTTTTTCACCATCCATCAAACGTAAAACTCTGACCAAAAAATTTATCACCTAAAACAAGATAGCATTAAATTTTTAAATTAAAATTAAGAGGAATTTGAACCCAAAAAAATTAAAAAATAATGAAAAATCAAGAACACTCAAGTTTAAAATTACCTTAAAGATCTCTTTTGCTCTTTGCAAACACATCATCGGAAACAATCTTTGTGACCCTTTCTTCTTCGGCCTACTTACAATAAAGAGACTCCAACTATCATGTGCTCACAAACATTTGCTTAAGAAATGTTAGTGAGGCTATAATGCTTTGCAATATGATTAGGTTTGTGGCGAATCGTGTGACTCCCAATCATGCAAGCTCATTTATGTTGGTGTGTTCTCTCATCAAGATTAACACCAAATGATGATTGTAGATGTATTTTGCAATATCTTTGGCTTCTTCAACTACACTTTTCACCCATGTAATTTTTTCTATCTCCTCAAGTAGGCGATCAATGCAATGCATTGTACAAAGGCTCCAAAAAAATGTAAGGTGTCTCTTCAAAAAGTCTCCCTATTGTTACATATGTTGTTGCACCATGAGTCACAACTTAGACAACATTCTCCACACCCACTTCCATGACCACAGCATCAAACATATCACACAAAGGCTATGCATTTTACCCTTGGTTGGTGGCATCAATAGACTTCAAGAACACCAACTGCATACTTGAAGCCAATAGAAAGTTTATAAAAATTTGGTTCCTTCCATCCATCGAACCATCAAACAAAATATTGTAGCCTTTTTTTAACAATATTGTTGTTTTTATCACATATCATCACTTGCGCATTTTTTAAGGCTTCCTCCAACAATGAGCCACTCAAATCATGAGTAAGTGCCTTGAAACCCTTCTCAGCAACAATCGGTGCAGTTTACCAATGTTTCCAAATCTGAGCTTCTCAACACATTGAATAGTGTGTTGTTATAATACCAAAATTTCACAATAACCATCCTTACTTCATTATGTTTTTTCCCGATTCCAAGCAGTACCTTCGAGCAATACTAGGAGTATTGGGCAGAACAATGAACCCTATGAAGCCTAAAGCATTTGGCTTGAGTTGTCTCTAGTGAATAAGCCCCATCCCCAAATCCTTGAGAGAATAGAAAAGCCTAATAATTCATTAGGACCACAGGGGGGCATTCATCAAGGATGCAACTGCCTTTTTTTTTCCCCTCCTCATAAAGAGCGAGAAAAACACTCATCTCTCTTGTATCTTCAAGGTCCACTTTATTGCACAATTGCGCATCTCAATTTCGGGTTTGTACAAGGCGGTATTTGAGGCAATTGATGCCTCGTCTCATCAAAAAACCACAATAATTGCATATCACAGCATTCTACTTTGGACCATTTGTGCCATTCTTCCGTGCAGGGTCATCGACTACTTGGTACATATACCATTCTTGTATATCACTACAAATTACCAAATGAAAATTGTAAACCCTGTAAAACAAAGAAATAATAATAATTGAAAACCTAGCTTCCTATCAAATAAGACAAGGGGAGAAAAACCCAAAAAAATCACACTCAATAGATATAAAATGGGAAAAGAGACCTAGTACCCTTCCCCAAGCCCTTCAATATGCTATATCCAAATCTTGGCTATATCTTGAAGTTGAAGGAGACTCCAAGCTCATCCTTCATGTTGTCAACAAGAAAGGCTATTTGAATTGGCAGTTCAATGGTATTATGAAGGACATCACATCTCTAGGCAATTTCTTAATATTTCTTTTAACCACATTAAAAGGCAAAGGAATGGTGCGGTTGATGTGTAACTAGAGTTCACCTTAAGTCCAAAAGGGAGGATAACTTATTTAATTATACTTTGGTCCCACAAAAGAGCAAATCCAATTCATTAAATTGATAATCATGTTGGAATAATTTCAATCAAACTTACATTGTTTTTATTTGTAGTGTTTTTCATTTTGCTGTGTGAGTTGCAGAAAAAATTCAAAAAAAATTTCTAGTTGGGAACAAATTCGAGCTCAACTTTGTTCTCTCGATTGATGCAGCCTCTTTGTTTTCATAGACACATGAATTCGGTATTAGACATTCAATGACATCAATATTGACATATATTGACATACCTGGACTTGTGCGTACACATTTGACTCTTTTGCACACTTTCCCCTATCCGTTTGCCTACTAGTTGTCATAGCCAACCAAATTCACCAATACATGCATCCAAGATCACCCTTGTTTATGCAAGAACACTCCATAATCCTTATGAAACTGTCACCATATCTCAGATAACTGATTTTCCCTATCAGGACGGTACCAACAACAGTCAAATAGTTGTAATTTGCCAAAGTTGTCCGCCTCTGTTAGTAGCATCCAAGAACCTCCAACGACTACTTTTCAAATTGGGATGTCTCCATGAGGTCGGCCTAAACACATTTCACGGGTCAATCATGGTGGAAAATATCGAAGAGTCATCTACAAATACAAATCAAGCCTTTGGCCATATCTAACACTTACCTTGGCAAGTCCTAACAAGCTTGAGAAATCCATTAGCACTCCCTTGATACATTACCACAAAGGCATACACATTCAAAAACCCTCAAAGAAGTAGCCCTAGAGCCAAGTCTGAATACAAAATGCATGTCAAAGTTTCAAGTTGTCAAGTGTCGAAAGCCAAGCATCGCATCACATACTAGCAAGATCACAATGGTGGACACACACTTAGGAGGAAGAACTATATGTTGTTTGAGCCCTCTTCAGAGAATTGGAACGTAGGCAACACTCAATCTCTCAAAGGGGAGTGGTTGGAGCTGTCCACCCCAAGTTTCTAACTCGTTTTTCCAAGTCAATCTTGTGTTGAAAGTGAAACTACGGTTTCAAAGAAAGGAGAAGCAAATCAAGGTTCTGCACAAGGACCGGGGGTAAACAAACATACATTAAACATATATAGGTGAATGTGCAACGATCTAAAGCGACACAAACCTACACATTCAACAAGTACGACACCGACAAAGACTGGACAATATCAATCGTTGCAGGGGTTTGAGCTTTGCCAACAATGTCCGCAAAGGTTTTTGAGATCATGTTTCCTAATCTCAGCTGTTACAAAGCAAGTAGACATCGTTTTCAAAGACTGTGATAGGCAGTGAGCAACATAAATAAAAAAACTAGCTAAAAGCATCTTTATTCTCCCTTAACTAGCCTATTCTAAATTTAGTAAGTGCAATATCAATCTCTTTTTCACATTCATATTTTTATGATAAATGTCCTATTTTATATTATCTAAATTTCAATAGTTTTATCTTATTTCGAATGTATTAATCACAAGATAAGTAAAGCATTCAATTGAACCCAATCTTTATTTGTAGCATGGCAAACACTAGGTCTTTTCTCCCTTAGGGTTTCATGTTTCCTTATTAGGGCTTCAAATTTCTCCTGCATGGGGGTTTGATTGTCAGATCTGATTTCTAAGTTGCCCTTATTTTCGTAAGTGAAACCCTAACAATGGCTATAGTGGATGTTGATGTTTATATTTTGTGATTCAGCAATCAATGTCATGATTGCATGTTCTTTTTCCTAAAATATGTAATTTGTTTCCAATTTATTCAGGGCAATGGGTTTAATTTACCTACAACAAAACCAAGGATAATCTTAAAACTGATGAATTCTTAGCTCTCCTTAACGACACGTATTGTATGAATATCGAAAATAAAATGCTTCCCGTTACTAACTGTCCAAAAAGTGCATGTATGACTTTTCATTCTTCGTCCCCATAGACCTCACGATTGTCATAGCCACCATCCCTCCCCCATTATTCACCCTAGGCTTATATTGGAAAAAGAGATCCATGTTATCACCACACAAAGAGGTATAATGCTTCATCCTATAAGCTAAAGCAAAGGTAGTCAAAATGTCCCTCCTAATCCTCCCCCACCTCCTCGGGTACCCACCAATCTAACTAGAGGGTATTATGTCATTAATCAACTCAAGAGTTCTTTGGCTAAAATCTCTATATTAGAATTGCTCAAGAGGTCCACCATCTATAAGGCTATTTTTAACATAGCACTACATGATGCAACTTTACCAAACAATACTAAGGTAGCTTATTTTGCATCCATTATTAATAGATTGAAGGATAGTGAACACACAATTTATTTTGAAAAAGAAGATTTGCCCACCCAACATACTATAAATCAAAATCTCCCATTTTCCATTCAAGTGTGAATCTTAAATAAGGGAGTTAAGCGTGTTTTGGTAAATAATGATTCATAATTGAACATTTTCAATATCACATTTCTTTAAACACTTGAATCAATATGGACTATATTCATAGTCAAATAAGAAAATAAAAGGATTTGATAAAATCCCTCGCCATGTGCTAGGAACAATTGCTTTGGATGTAACAATGGGCCCTAAAATGTTAACTACTATATTTCAAGTAATGCCAAATCATTTGCATTATAACCTACTCTTAGGTAAACCTTGGATTCATGCTATGGAAACTATACCATCTACCTTACATCAATGCTTGAAATTTGTGGATGTCGGATGTTTGCATACATGATCTATTGATAATCAACCTTTCAAGTATTGCGAAATAGCAAAACCTTGTGATGGATGTATAACACAATCTCTTGGTTCTCATTGTTCCACGATACTTCCATTATATGTCATACCGATGGAACAAATACATACATATGAAATTGGAGAATCAATCAAAGTCAATGACACTGAGTCAACTCCAAATATATGAACCACCACATAAGTCTAAATCACAGGAAGAGAAGATCCCATGTAAGATGACATTGATGATGATGACAATGAAATCCCCATGAATATATATGATTATCTGTCTCATCTCAACTTTAAACCTATAGGCCCAAGAGAATATCGTGATAATTTGAAAGTGGTCAGCACTAATAAATTACAAGTTTCCCTTCAGGCACAACCAAACCCGGATAAAATGAAGGCACCCCTTCCAAGAAATCACGAGGATATTAATGCTTGTTGCAATATTAATTCACAACAAGAATCTCTCACAATAAGTGCTCCATTGAGACAACAGTTTGAGAAAACTAATATGACTCAATCACAAGAGGCACTGCACATTGGACGGTGTATCAATGATGAATATTTGATGTTCATGCAAAATTCATTTAACAATGTCAAGTTTATAGATACAAAAACTTCCACAACGTTGCAAGTAACTAGTGTACAAGACAAAACAAGTATTATATTACAAATATTACTTGTCAATAATTTGATTGTTTTACCTTCAACTAGACATCAATTTGTGGATCACTTATCACATCAACAAGGGATGTCATTTTGTAGTTAACATAGAATAACTGGACACGAAATAGATAGGTATGCAGCGTTACAACAAAAGATTCAAAAGTTTAAGGATAGAGGCATTATCATGGTAACAGAAGTAAAGAAAAAGCCACCTAATGTGGATGCACCAATGTCAGTTTCCAACAACACCCAATATAGGAACAAATCACGTAGAGTATACAAGCATCCATGAAAGTACCCATTGACTACTAAAGTCAATGAGGGGCATTATCAACAAGAAGTTCAAGTTGATGAATAAGAAGGGACCTATACATGCAACATTTCATTTCTTCAATAGTAGAGTCACAGAATAGATGAATTGCAACACATTATACATTGCGATGAAACAATAAGCTATATTACACAACCATTTGCTTGCGGGCCAAAGGTTGCGGACATGTTAATATTTGTGATGTGCACCAGGGAACAATTGCATGCTACACTCGGACAATAATGGTTCAAACAAATGCAAACTACCATTGATGCTACTAATAAATGTATTACATTCATGTTTAAAGATAATATAATAAAAATTGAACATGATGGAATGGATAAGCACCAAAAGATCAATGTAATGTCCCATTTTTCGAATTAAGCATGACAAAGGACCTGAAGCCTATTCTTATTTCCCATAGGCTATGGGGCATTAATAAAAAGGAAATAATTTAATAATAACGTGTTAAGTTGTCCTCATGTCACTTCATTTAATAACATGAAAAATGACACATTCATTATCATTATTGAGGCCAAAAGGAATATTAATTACATGGCCAAAAAGTAATTATTATTATTATGAAATGAAAAAAGTGATAATTTAAAAGTAATGTTAATTACTTTAGGGTTAAGGTGAAATTGAAAAAGTGAGTTTCATAAAAGGGCAAAGGAGCAATCACTATTCATTATGATTGATTATTCACTTTTTCCAATTCCCAACAGAATTTCAAATTCTTTCACTTCTACTTGAGGACCAAAACCTTCATTGCAACCGGAGCAGAGGATGAAACGCCCCCAATCACAGGGGTAACTCCATACAGGGATTACATTTGAGCAAATCAACAAGTTATTTTTAGATAATCAAAAATCAAAGGTTGGTGATCAAGGGTTTGACCGACAAATTCAGTTTACAAGGACAATTGCAGCCCAAGGACCAGGGCATCACCCTTCCTAGTAGTCTCGAGCAGTAATAAACCCTTTCAAGGGCAGAGTGTACCATCCCAAGGCAGATTGCAGCACTTTGGGGTTTTTAAGCAGCAATTTCAGCATCCCTAAGGGCTGGCGTCAACCCAGAAGGCTAGCGTCACACCTCCCAGCCAGCTATTGGCGATTTCTTGAGTGTGGTACCACCTCCAAACCTTGTCGTACCAGTTGTAGGACCATCACAAGTTGTAGCAACCCTAGGAAAAAAATAGACAATCAAGGTTTGTGGACTTTCTTTGACAATAAATAGCATTCAATTTGATTTAATGCAAACGTACAATTCATGCCGGTTGTCATAGCAAAATGGGGTAAATTGTGATTAATTGAGTTAGGATTTTGGTGCATGCATGAGGAAAATTCATTTTTTTACTTGTTTTGTCATTTGTACTTTTAAACACTGAATAAAGGAATTAAATAAATGGATTGTTTATTCATTCAAAAGAGTTACTAAATATTTGTGAAATTTTTGAGTTGGGTTGATTGGCAATAAATAAGAATTTTCAGAATTTAGTATTTTATTTCTAGAATTCAGTATTTTACCCTGAAGGATATTTCAGTGGTATCAAAACCAATTTTCTTGCCAACTTGTGAGAGAATTATTTTGCAGCTTCGACTTCATTCAAGGCAGTGACAGAGAAGTTAGGCATTACTAGAGAGAAGAAAAAGGGTCTAGAACAACCAGAGGAAGTGTTAGGGCAGCGAGATCCAGAATTTGTTGCAGGAAAGGAAGGAAGCTATGGGTAACAGAGAATCTGATGATGTTCACTTTGACAAGTTTGTGCAAGGATAAGAGCGTTTAGCAAATATGATGGCTCAATTAGCCCACATCATGCAGAATATCAATGTGCAAAGAGCTCAAAATGATGAAGGAAGTTCTTCAGGGGTGAACAATAACCAGCACACTCAGAGGACAGCCATTGACTCCTTTGCTAGACTTTTCCAACCAACTTTCTTTCATAAGGATGAAGTAGCAGTTCCAGAGATGGAAATTCAGCCATCTGTGGCGGATGATATCACTGCCAACTATGAAGAATAAAAAGTTCTACCAGGAGAAATTTGGGAAGCTATATCTCTCACTAATTTTATAAATTTAAAGAAAAATATAGACAGTCAAAGAGCTGAAACAAAGCCACAAACAAATCAGAGGGACCTCCAACAGATATTAGGAAAGTTAACACTTCCTACATATGATGGACCCTGTAAGTGTACAACACGCTCCTGGATACAAAAATTGGAAACCTTAACATTGAGGCCAATGATGGAAGATGTAGCCATCAAAATTGCCACCCTTCATCTTGAAAGTGTAGCACACGAGTGGTGATACCATGGGTTGATCAAACAGGTGCACAATCACATACACTCATACATGAGTTCACTACCAAGTTGATAGAGAGATTCAATAGAGTTGATGCGGAAGTTCATTTTCGGGTGTTAGCTCCACTCAAACAAACCAATTCAGTGGATGATTATGTTGATTTTCTGAAGCTCTCAATTATGGTTCCTGATGTGACAGAAAGGAAGCTTGTGGTTTTGTTCATTGAGGGTTTGGCAGAACCACTTAAAGGTTTATGTAATGTCCCCATTTTTGAGTTCTCTTGCAGCACAGTCAGAGTTGACTTTTTGGGTTGGTGACAACATAATCAGAGGAGTATTTCGATGTCACCACGGTGTTCGAGTGATCCAGTGGAGCTGTATGACACTTTCCAGATGGATTTCAGACAACTTGTCCGTACTTACTATTTATAGTAAGTGCTTGCATGGCAATAATCTTTATGAGTTTTATGGGTCTGTTCTCTTTGGTCCTCGAAGAACACAGCTATTTATAGTAAGTGTCAATTTGGTGTTGTTTTGGTGACTTGGCAGTTAGCCATTGGCTATCTCAGATGTTGCATTGAGCTCAGTGATATCAGATGGTTTGCAGTGATGTCTTTCCAAGTGATTTCGGACCTTGGGCCGAACTTGCTATTTTTAGTAAACTAGGGTTTCTATTTGTTTTGGGATTTTCGATGTTGGAGATGGAGCATCTTGTCGAGTCCTTTCCGACGAGCTATAGACCACTGAATTCTGAGTTTATTTGGGCCTCCGTTTTAAAGTCCGTAAATTAATATTATTATTTAAATATTGGACTTTGAGATTTAATAGTTAAGTGATGAAAAATAAAATATGTAAAGGTCACTTAAGTCATCTTATGGACCGCTCACCTTGGGAAATATTAAAAGTGAAATTAAAAGAAATACTTCCCTCCAAAGTGCATCAATCCCTCTTAGAGAAGTATAAATGAGGAAAAGTGCCTCATTTGTGAAGAGGCTTGGAATTATTAATTTCTTCTCTTCTTACTTGGAGCTTGAAGAGCTTTGGGGGTTTGGACTGAACTTGCTAAGATGAAAACCTCTACAAGATAGGGTTTGATCTTGGCTTCTAGAGACAAAAACCTCCATTAGCAAATACTATTGAGACGGATGCATCCAGTATTCAAATTGGTGCTCCATTGAGATTCATTTGATGAGGGTTTTGAAGAACTGTATGTTATTTTCTGCAGGTAGATCTTTTTATGCAGATTGCAGGACTTTTTTTTAAGGCGGATTTGAGGAAGGAGAATTAGGCTATTTTGTGAGGATTGCATTACTATCATTTTTAGTTCATTTGCTGCTTTATTTCAATCATTCATGGAGGTCAACCAGCCTTGGTGTGAAGCATATATTTGTTGATTACTCATTATTGAGACATCATCTCTTTGTGGGTAATTGAGGGATCCATTGTTAGTGACTTGGCAATCACTCCAAGGGCAGTTTGAGGAAGACAAAGTGCTGCAATCATTTATTGTTGAATTTTCAGTCCTAGAGCAGGGGCGGCACTCTTGGAGGGGGTCATTTTCATGCAAGGACTCAATAAATGCTGATAAAATTCCTTGGTGGCTGCCATCCAATCTGCAAATTGTTCCAGCCTTTTATTCCTGGTTTTCATCACTATATCTTCATATATTTGCATTGTAAAGTCTGAGTACAACTCTGAAAATTTGTTGCAGCCTATAAGGCAATTGTATGGACACATTTGTATTGCCAAATCAGTCATTCTCTTGAGCTTTGTAATCAGATTTTGTAATCAGCTCTATTCTTTTCATAGTGATAGACTTGAATAAGAAGTTTGGTTGAAGATTGCATGCCAAGTGTTTGTAAAAATATCTTGCAGTTGTAGGTGTAGATTTACATAATTTTCAGTCACTCATATGCATTGGAAAACACAAAAATATCTTGATTTTCATTTCTATTTCATTGTTAGTCAATTTGCATCATTGGGAAGCATTCAAAACATCAGTGACGTCAAACAAAAACCAAAACAAAAAATCAGAAATTCACGTCAACAAGTTCAGACTTTGCAAGAAAAGTGTTTGACAAAATTTCTTGAGGATCAAATCAAGAAATTACAGTCAGATTCAGCAAGGAATACTACAGTTTAGTGAAAACTTTCGGCCCTCCTTCACTTCAAGAAGACATTAAGAAGGCTTTGGACATGGAAACATCAGCGCCAATGGGTAAATTTCTGCCTATAGGACAGCATATGATAACAACCATTGGGATGCCAAAATCAGTACCTTATGGACGGCAAGAGACATCAGTGGTTGAGTAGCAAAGGAAACCATTTCAGCAAGGGGTTTCTCAACAAAAAGAGTTGCCAAAAATAATAAAAGAGATAGAAACAAGGAATGAACTCAAGAGAAAAAAATCATGTTTCACTTGCAAGGATCCATGGGACCCTGGGCACAAATGTCTTGGACAAGGTCGGGTACAGTACAAAAAGGTGTTATCAGATGATTAGTCAGAAACAAAGGAATCTGTACCAGAACCTAAAAGAAGGGAAAGAGATAGTTTAGGAAGCACCCTTACCACCCTTATTTCATAAGGTACTTGTGCCGCACCTTCTAATGCACCCAGTTACCACCCTATCAGAGTTTGTGGTGTTATGCATGGTCATAAACTCACACTGTTGGTTGATAGTGGGGCAACCCACAATTTCATAGATGAGAGGTTGGTAGTCAAAATAAGTTTGAAAACAAAGGACGTTGATAAGTTCCATGTTATTGTGGTTGATGGTTCTACCATTACTTGTACCAAGAGGATTCAACAGTTGGAGATTACACTTGGTAATCATAGGGTGTGTTATGACTTCTATGTTGTGGGCATAGGATAGATAAATATGGTTTCAAAGGTGCAAAGGCTACATTCTCTTGGAGAATTCACACAAAATTACCAAACCATGGTGCTGAAATTCAAATTTGATGGAAAGGAGGTGGTGCTTCGTGGTATGGCCAATGGAGCCCCTACAATTGTCACAACAAACAGAATGGAAGGTGTCACATTTGATAGAAATCTTTCTAGATCACAGTTGATATATGATTCAAATATCATGGGTTCACACCTGGAGATTGTTGGAGAAGCATCATGGGGTACAAGGCTTCCAATTCCCCATTATATCAAAGAAGCACAACAGAATCTAACGGCCACACAAGGAGGACTGGAAGAGACAGAAAAATTGGTTTGGGATCATGGTATTTGTAGAATGGTTCAAGCATTGCTTAAAGACAAGCAATTTTGGGAAGGGCGGATTGTAATGTTCCCTTTTCGAATTAAACAGAACAAACGACCCGAAGTCTATTCTTATTTTTTGTAGGCTAGGGGGCATTAATAAAAATAATAATAATAATGTGTTAAGTTGACCTCAATGTCATTTTATTTAATAACATGAAAAATAACACATTATTATTATTAAGTGGGGCCAAAAACAATATTAATTACATGCCCAGAAAGTAATTATTATTATGAGATGAAAAAGGTGAATCTATAATTAAACAGCAATGTTAATTACTTGGTTAAGAGGTGAAATTGGAAAAGTGAGTTTTATAAAAAGACAAAGGGGCAATCATTATTCATTATGATTGTTTATTCACTTTTTCCAATTCCCGACAAAATTTCAAATTCTTTCACTTTTGCTTGAGGATGAAAATCTGCATTGCAACCAGATCAGAAAACAAAACCCCTCCAATCCACAGGGGTAATTCCATACAAGGATTACATTTGGACAAATCAACATGTTATTTTCAAATAATCAGAGATCACAAATTGGTGATCAAGGGGTTGACTGACAAATTCAGTTTAGAAGGCCAAATTGCAGGCCAAGGACCAGGACATCACCCTTCCTGGTAGTCTCGAGCAGTAATAAACCCTTTCAAGGGCAAAGCGTACACCTCAGAACTGCTGTCACAGCAAAAAAGAGTAAATTGTGATAAATTCTGAGTTAGGATTTCCGTGCATGCAAGAGGAAAATCCAGTCTTTTACTTGTTTTGTCATTTGTACTTTCAAACATTGTATAAAGGAATTAAATTGATGGATTGTTTATTCATTCAAAAAGGTTATTAAATATTTGTGAAATTTCTAAGTTGAGTTGATTGGCAATAAATAAGAATTTCCAGAATTCAGTATTTTTATCGTTAAAGGGATATTTCAATCAAAGAATCAAGAACAAGTGGAGTGGCACTCATCCTTCACATAATGTTGCGGAGAATGTACTGCATGTGCAGAGAGTTTCAGAAGGCAAAGGGAAAGATGGTAGACATACCGAGGTATGATGATTCTAATGATGATGACATGTGGACATTTAATAAAATTCTATATCAGAAAATTAACTCTTCATTACCATATTTTGGGTCTGCATTTTGTCATCCTTTGGATGCAATCTTAAGATTGTAAAAAAAAATTCAAATATTCATAGTCTTCAAAAATTTAAAAATAAAAAATAAAAAAAATCCCAAATCAAGACCTATGAATGACATGCTTTGCTAGTTTGCATGATTGGTTGATATTATTTATCATATACATGGTGAATTACATATCCATTTTCTATGCACATGCTTTTCACAGTACATATGAATGGTATGCAGAACATGCAAGTTACATATGATACATAAAACATACAGATGCATGACTTTTATTACACCCACAAGCTACTTTTCTACATTGGGGTCATTCATACACTGGGAACATCTTAGTTCGCTTTTCAAATTATATCTTTTCATGCCATTACATTGATTGTATTGAGCTACTTAGATTGTTTATACATAACATGCTCTTGCATATACTTTTTAAAATGCTTGTTGCTATGGATATTGTATTTTACGATACAAGATAACATTGATTGATTATGCAGACTAACATTACTTGTTTCATGCATGTTTGATGATGTTGATTATTACATGTGATCATTCATGTGTGCCATATTGTGTGATTCCATGGGTGCATTGATTGTGTTTTGTCGTGTCACATCTCAGTTGTGTTTGAGGATCTTTTCGTCCATGTAATGGCCATGTCATGTCCATGTCAAGGAGAGTCAAGTCAAAGTTGAGTCATGCCTTGAGTGCTTGTGTGTTTCATGATCATAATATTGTGTGTAGTTACATATATAATTGTTGTTCAGCTTAATGCTATGAATTCTATCACATTCTTCTATGGAACGTTGTGGCATGATTTATGTCATGCATCTACTACGTTGATTATTACCGCGTGTCTAATTGCTATATCTACGAGACATGACACTTGTATGCCCATTGCCTTGGATTACATGTTTCACACATTCTTGAATAATCAAATCTTTATATGATTACATATCTTATGTAAAATCCCCTTACCAATATGACGAACTTTGATCAATTTTTCTGATTTATGGCTCAAAGGAATTTCGTCAAACACTTATCTGAATATTGCTGATCTGATATGATATGGTGCACTATTTGGTTTGGTTTGATCGTTTTGAATTGCCAAATATGTTTTTGAATGAAGCAAAGATAATATAACAATATAGCAATGATTGTAACGATAAATAGAGCTTTGACAAGGCACTTGTATTAATTTTCTGAGTATTACAAATGACTGTCATACAATGTTTCAGACTTATAACAGATAATAACAAACTTGCCAAATAGTAACGAACCTGATACAATGATGAATGTAGAAGATGTGCCTTTGGTTCTTGGATAAGTAGGGAGCTTGAAATGCAAATCTGGAACCAAGTGCTTTAGAATTTACAGTCTTATATCAGACCTCTAGTATAGTGCCACATGAAAGATAACAATGCCTTACAATGATCCCTAACAGCTGGAACCCTTCCTCAATGTCCCCCTTTGCTTCTTAGCTTCAATGTGCAACTCTGATTGACAGTGCTTCAGACTTTTACAGTCTGATTCAGACCTGATTAGTGAGCTTAAATGATGCCCCAAGTGTCAATAAAGTGCCCAGAAATGTTTCCCAAGGTGAGGCGCCCCCTTTGGTGTGTTTTATATGATTTTTAAACCCCTCTAAGAGCAAATTCGACCCCTATCTTTGTTTGCAGACCTGAATGTTTCAGACCATGAAAAATACTTGCATTCCTTCCACAAATGGCCTTCCAAAAGTATCAAAAATGTTCTCCAATGCTGGCCGCCTTTTTTGGGAGTGTTGGCAGAATTTTATGATGCCATGTGGGTGAAAATCGACCTACTTTAATGGTTTGATCTGAGAATGGTGTCTTCAGAAAAACTTGCAATATCATTCAATATGAAACCTAATACTCATGAGAAACACTTCTAATTTTATTGCCAATCCTAGGCAATCCCAGTGGTGATACTCACAATGCCAAGTAATGTCTATCCAAGAAGATTCGAACAAAAAGGTAAGTCTGAAGTATTAATGGCAGGCTGTAACATTCACCTTTCCTTAAGCATTCTAGCCCCTATAGACCAAAATCGACCTCCATTGCCAAGCAAATCTTCTCCACACTAGGCAGCCTCAAATGGATGTCTTCATTGCTTCAAATTGCACTTAGAACGAGAGGATCGAACCAAATACCATAGCTGTAATAAATCTTCAGATTTTGCAATGAAACCCTTATTCTTCCAACCTGCAAATGATCTCAATGAAGCACAAGTTGAGCCTCAAAAATGAAGCCCACAACTGGTAACAATTCGGTTGATATTTCACAACCTCAAAGTCACACAACCAAAAGGGTTTTCGTCCTCAATGGCTATTCTGCAGAAACCCTAGGTCTCCTCAACCACAAATCAATATCAAGACATAAACTTGGATGATAAGAAATGAGCCCAACACCTCCTTATATACTTTTTATGTCTCCACTTTTGGTGGGGGCTAGAAACTTCTAAAAATAAATAACTTTAATTCTTTTATTTATTTTTTAATTTCCTTTTTTAATAAAATAGCTTTATTATAAAATAAAGTTATAATTCATAAAGTAACTTTATAACATAAAGTTATAAAGATACTCTCTCTAGGTGTCGAAACGCCAATACGCCCATGGGAAACAACTGAATGTGGTAGAGAAAACCCCTCGAAAGGCCAGGTAACTGCCGGAGTGACCCTCTAATCATCTTGTCTTGGCCTACGAAGGTCAATGATAGGCCAATCTCATCGAAAATGTGATGACTAGGAAAAAAGGGACATTACATCTTACCATGTTTGCATACATACTTTATATGATTACAATTTTCTATATAACATATGAAGCACATAACTCTCGTTTGAGATGAGTGATTCGCAAGCTTCATCCCTCACCTCAAAAGGGGGGCATATTAGTGGGTTTGTCTTAGGCATTTCAACCTTGACAAATAGACAATTCACACTTTGGGTCAGATTATGTGATTAAAATGGGATAGATTCATAGATAGAGACATATGTGAGGCATATGTGGAAGCATCTTTTTGAGACAGATTATACAGATCAAATTGAGCAGATTGACAGATAGAATATGGCATTTCTATATCACTTAAGAGGTACAAATAGGTCAAATTTGGGGAATGAAAGTTGTTCATGAAAACACTTTTATATTTCTATATTGAGTATTGATGGGGAATGATGGTATTACATAAGCGATTTGGATTTAAAATCCATTTACAGCGGTTGTTTCAGAGTTTCAATTTACATACAAACCTATTTCGAGGTTCCACCTTTACATACGAGCCTATTTCAAGGTTCCACAAAAGAGTTTTGATGATATTTTGCATAATGTGGTTGAGATTTTTGTGGCACTCAATTTCTAGCACTTCTCCGTCTCTAATGGGGGTTGAAGCAATTATACTTTTCAACTCAAAAATTTAGCAACATCTCCTTGGGGCATAATCACTCCATGGCATTCTCCAAATGAGTTCAACAAATAGCAGTTTGGTTCATGTACCCTCATGTGTATTCATTCCTAGAATTTTCAATTTCAACTAATTAAATAATCTAAATTATTTTAGATTTATATTATGAGTTGATATAGATCTATAAAAAAAATTTGCAGGCTTTGCATGGAGCAAGGAAGGGATTTGGGGCATACCTATCAACATCAGAGGTACCAAATTTCTTCTTTTATCTTTTTAATCTAGCATTTTCGATACTAAACTAAAAGGGGGGCATTTGTAGACACATAAATTTGGTATTAAACATGGGCCAACATCAATCTTAACACACTTGACATACTCAACTGAATGAATCCCCTATCTATATACGGTGGCACTCGACTGACTGCCCTATCTATATATCCAATCCCCACCCACTTATGCGTACACATTGGACTCTTCTGCAACCTTTCTCCTATCCATTTACAAACTAGTTGTCTTGGCCTACCGAATTCACCAATACACATATTCATGATCACCCTAGACTGTGCAAAAACACTTCATAATCCTAAGCAGACTGTCACTATATTCCATATCATTGATTTTCTCTATTAGGACAGTATCGGCAACAATAGGACAATTGTGGTTTGCTACAGGTGTCTACCTCTACCATAGCGTCCAAGAACCTCCAACAATGACTTTTCAAATTGGGACATCTCCATTAAGTTAGCCTAATCATGTTTCATTGGTCGGTCATGAGGGAAAATATTAAACTATTAAAGAATCATTTATAAATACAAATCAAATCCTAAAACCATATCTATCTTGCACTCATCTTGGCAAGTCTAAACAAGCTTGAGAAATCAATTGGCACTCTCTTAAGACATTACCACAAAGGCATACGCATCTAAAAATCCTCAAAGGAACAACCCTAGAGCCAAGTCTAAATACATAACATAGGTCAAAGTTGCATGTTGTCAAGTGTCAAAAGCCAAGCATCGCATCACATTCTAATGGTGCACGCACACACCTAACTGGGATAACTACATGCAATTTGAGTCCTCTTCAAAATATTGGAACGTAAGCAACGCTCATTCACTCAACAGGGAGTGGTTGGGGTTCTCCAACCCATCTTTCTAACCCTTTTTCCAAGTCAATCTCGTGTTGAAACTGCAACTAGGGTTTCAAGGCAAGGAGAAACAAATCAAACACCTGCACATAGGACTAAGGGCAAGCAAACATACTGAAACCATATACAAGTGAATAAACAACGATCTAAGGCATCAAAGAACTATACATTCAACAGGAACACGATCGTCATAGGGGTCTAAGCTTCACCAACAGCGTCTGCACAGATTTTGAGGTCTTGTTCGCTGATCTAAGCAGTTACAAAACAAATAGACATCAATTTTTGAAACTATGACGTACTTAGCAAGAAACATAAATCTGAAAATCAGCTAAGTGCATCTTTATTCTCCCTTGTCAAGTGAATTCTAAATTTAGTAAGTGTAATATCAATCTCTCACATTCAAATTTGTATGATATATGCCATATTTTACATAATCTGAGTTTCAATAGTTTCATCTTATTTAGATTGTATTAATCACAAGATAAATAAAACAATTTCACGATTTATTTAGCTCTATAAGAAATGTCTCTTTGAACATTTCTATGTTATATGTTTCAATCAACTTGTTTTTTTGTTAAAATGTAGGGTTTCGACACTATCTTTCAAACCAGCTATGAGTTTAGGACAGTTACAAACTCCAATGATGCCAAGGGCAGAAAATTCAAAATTACTCATTGCAAGACTTTAACTATGTTGTACTCTAGACGAAAGCCACGTGACAAAACATAGAGCATGCAACCAATCGAAAACCCGATAATCAAAAAAGAGAAAGAAAACATGAAGTAAAAACCTTTGCTAGCCCTGCAATTTTTGACTCCATGAATAACTTGATTGAGGACATTAAAGTTCCCAACCTTAATTTAGATGCACTTGAGGAGTTTTAATAAGCTTTTTTTTTTAATCAAAAAACCTTGTTACTATTGGCTTTTTAAATCCAAAAACCTTGTTACTATTGGCCCAACAACTCCATTCATAATGGTCTCCACGTGGACAACAACAAGGGTACCAATTTGCCTTGGATGGAAAAAACCTAGCTTGATCCCAGCCAAACACACTAGAGGAAAAACATATACACCATGGCCAAGGCCTACACATTCAAAGCAATTGTTACTAACAATGTGTACACACAAAAATTTGTTTCTAGACCTCTGACGATAATTTTGACCCATCTTTGACATGTATGACTTGTGCATCCACATTTGACTCTTGTTCACATTCTCTCCTAACCATTCATCTATGGCCTTGGCCTTCCCAATTTGTTGTCATTCATATAATGGATCTGCCTAATTTGTGGAAGAGCAAGCTATTATCTTATGAAAATTGTCGTCATATTCTAGATTCCTATTTTCTCCATCCTGGACAGTGTTGTCAATAGTCAAACATTGTCAATTACCAACAATATTCTGTTAAGCACACACTTATACTAAGAGGGGGGGGAATCAATATAATCTTCTATTTTATTTAATGAAACTTAATATCCACAATCAAAGCATTCACATAAAAATGGCATAGATTGACCCCAGATTTACGTGGAAACCCTTTCGAAGGAAAACCACAAATGAATAGTTACTTGGAACTACCGTCCAAATCCAACCACAAATAAAATTCCACCAATCCCCACTGATAAGCAATTTGTAGGCACCAACCTACTAGAGACGTCAATCTCCATTGCTAAGCACTTTGTAGGCACCAACCTACTGGAGACACCAATCCCCACTACTAAGCACCAACTTAGCAAGAGACACCCATCTCTTTGATCTGAGGCACCGACCTCCACTGAAACAATCTTACACCATACCATTGTTGCTTCATCAACGATGATGGCAAATTCAATCTCCTCTTCTTCTCCACAAAAATCTACTTATGGTCGAATGATAAAAAGAATCAATTCCATTCTTCAAATTTGCATGTGTTTGTATGATATATATTTTTATTCTCCACACACTTGCTTCCTTCTCTTCACATATCTCACACTTCCACTTTTATTTCATATCTTTCTCAACCTTCTATCTGCCTTATATAGCCTTCAAAGGCTCTTCACAAATGAGGCATCTCATCCAAGAGGCACCTCTTCACCAAAAGATGTGACCATTGACATTTCCGTCGACATTTCCGTTGACATTTTAATTGATATTTCCGTTGACTTTTGTTACATTAATTATAATTCATTTGACATCAATGACAATATTCCAACAATCTCCCCATTTGTCATTGATGGCAAATCTATAGAGAAACTCCCCCTTGTAGTTCTTCTCCTTTGCTCCCCCTTTTGTTAATTCTCCTCCTTTGACATCAATGGTAAAGGGATGTTCATTATACTTCCATCCACAAATAAATCATGGAAAACATCCATGTCATTTTCTTCAACATCACCACAATTGAATGATTGTCTTTCTGCTCTTCCTTATCCTTCTGCATAAGGACAACTTTTCTCATTTGCTCGCCTTGAATTTAATCAAATTTGGGCTTTTGGACATCATCCACATCCCTCTGGATTATCTCTAGTTGCTCAAGTGGTAACTCCTCTTTTCCACTTCCCTTTCTATCTGCACATCATGCTTCATATGTTCATTAACATTCCCATCTTGATCACTTGCTGGATTTGAGATACCTTCTGCAATTTGCACTTGACACTGGCCCATGCATGTTGTAAGTTGCTCTGCACCCTGACTGATTTCATTTTGCTTTGTTCCTACTTCTCTGACTTGTTTCTAAAAACAGTATCATCACTTGCATCATCACTCTCACAAAAAATATTCATTAGTTGATCTTTCTCTTTGACTTTTGAATGCATATCACCAAAGAATCTACGAAGCTGAAAGATAATACAGTGATTAACTCCCCCTAAATTGGCGCTTCTTATGAGCTTAGTGATACCTCTTGTGCATGAAATGCAGTTTGCACAAGCATAGGTCTCTCCTTATTTTCTTGCTCTTGCTTCTTTTTCCATACTTTTGAAGTTTCTTCCTTTTGTTTACTCATGGCTTCCACTTTCTTATCCTACCTTGGAGGTTTCATAAAACCATTTCTACAGAAACGTGTTCTATGTCCAAAGTTGTTGCACTTATAGCATCTGACATTGTAATCTAATAAAGGAGCATATGGATTGTAGTTTCTATTTGAAGACCCATAAAAACTTATGTTATTGTTCCATACAATATCATTTCTTGCTTGTGCCCTACAATCTCTTGCTTTATGACCAAAATGATTACAGAAATAGCAATAACCATAAAAGGAACTCTGAAACCTGGTCGTATGTGCCTACCTTAAAAGAAAGGACTTATTAAATTTGTCCTTCTTATTTTTTGAAGTGTCATGCTCTTTCTTCTTGTCGCTTCCACCATTCACAAACCCATTCAATGCATCTGCATATGCTTTCTTTGGTGGTTCTATAGTTTTTGAATTTGACCTTCTTTAATGATCTTCTGGTTTCTTTCATAGCCAAGACCATGCTTAATGAATGGTGACCTTTGGCCATTGCTGATGTCATCTAAGATCTCGGTACTCTTCCCAAATTTGAGGCTTCTGTTCAGCTTAGTGGTTGCTTTCTCTAGTTCCTTCCTCAAAGAAACAATTTTGGATTCTAGCCTCTCACAATTTTCTTCTTTTGTCTTTAATTGGATTCTCACCTCTTCTATCGTTTTTGCTTCTTCTAGTTGAGTTTTAACGCTGATGATAGTCTCTTCTGATTCCTCAACACTTTGTGACATTCTTGTTTATAAAACACAATCCTCTTCATATTTTTGAAGCTGTAATTTTTGTTTCAGATTCTTTTTCTTAAGCTTCTTGATCATGCTTAAGGCATAAATGAGTTCTCCTTCATTTTTGTCATATTCTTCTTCTAAATCCATCTCTTCTTTTTCTTCAGTCACAAAGTTGTCTTCATCTGCCACAACATCACTCTTTGTTTCTATTGCCATGAACAGAGTTCTTTAGATCTACCTTCTAGTGGTTAGACTATACTTGAAGGAACCAGCGCTGATACCAATTGTTAAGCACACGCTTATACTGAGAGAGGGGGATGAATCAATATAATCTTATCTTTTACTTAATGAAACTTAATATCCACAATCAAAGCATTCACCTAAAAATGACACAGATTGATATCAAATTTACATAGAAACCCTTTCGGGGAAAAATCACAAATGAATAGTTGATTGGAACAACCGTCCAAATCCACTACAAATGCTAAACAATTTGTATGTAATGTCCCCATTTTTTCCCTCTTAATTAAAGAGGTATGAAGACCTTTAGTCTATCTCTCCATAAGACTAAAGGAGCCCTTATTGGGAAAAGTTATTAATTATTTATTAATTGTCGAAATAGTGATTTTTATCACAAGGCAATTATTAAATTAATTAATAATATAATATTTTTAAAAAGTGATTTTTACCACTAAAGTGTTTGAATGAAATAAATATTAATATATTGGCCTTAAAGTAATTTTTATTACTCTTTTTAATTAAGGCTAATAATTAATATATTTCCA
Organism: Torreya grandis; assembly: GCA_037957365.1. Taxonomy (NCBI): domain Eukaryota; kingdom Viridiplantae; phylum Streptophyta; class Pinopsida; order Cupressales; family Taxaceae; genus Torreya; species Torreya grandis. Next base: position 3,439,281 of record JARHVA010000781.1, on the reverse strand, counting down.
AAAAGGAGGATTTTTAGCATGGAGCTAAAGTGAAGATAAGGAAAGATGTTTATCTTCTCAAAAGGGGGTTCAAACCCTTGGGAAAGTTATAAAAACATAACGACAGCTTCAAGCAAGACATGTCAAAATTGTTATCTTGTTCTTCATCCCTGAAGAAGGCTATTGGGATGCATGCCCAATAGATTTACTCTACTTGGTGATTGATCAATCTTACAAAGGTGTTTATTGACACCACCTTTTGCAACGAAAAACTTGTTTTATGCCCTAGACGTGGAGCTAACTACCTAGGAGGGTTTGGTGATTGCTTTGAGGGTTTGGTTATGTGCTTTTTCGCATTTCTTGCTAAAATTATTATATCAATTCTACAAGTGGAGCGAACCACTTAGAAGTGGACACTAATGTTTGAAGGCATTTTTTGTGGACAAAATATTTTTAAATTATATTATGCAATTATTTAATATTTTTCTAATCATCATTAAAGTATTTTGGACCTATTGTGAAGGATATTGAAGACGAAAAATTAATAGATAATTTTCAAAAATTATTATTAATTTTTCTAACGATTTTCAGAATAATTTCTTGCTTGAGAAAGGCTAGAATTGCCATCTTATGTTTCTGCTATTTTTCAGGGCCCCCAAGAGTGTGGCGATTGACCTAGAGAGATCTATTTGGCGATTTATAGGCCAAAATTCAGCGCTGATATTTTATCCTATTTTTTTGAAGTGGGCACCGATTTTTGCAAAGGTTTCAAAGATATTTTATCCTCTAAACAGCAGCAGAAAATTGGTGGTCAAAACTGATTTTTCCTTCATCTTTTGTGGCATCTGAAAAGAAGAAAAAGGTATTTATCTAAAGAATTTAAATCTGAAATCTATTATTTATTTTCAAATTATTTCATTGGCAGAAAATACCCTACGAAACCCTCATTCTTGGCATCTAGGGTTTTTAGCATTAAATAAGGATTTTGTGGATTTTATTTGCAACTAGAATTTACAAATTTTGGATCAGATTTAAGGGGTATTTGGAGGAAACCCCTTATTTGCTAATTCCTCCCATTTGGAGACATTACAGTGGTATCAGAGCGCCGGTCTGCACACCTGTGTGTTGGTTATTGGATGCAAACAAGAAAAGACTACTTAGTGTATCAAAGAAGAGGAAAAGAAATTGGAGACCAAGAGCAAGGGTTTTTTCCAGAACAGTATAAGCTTATGCATGGCTTCATCAAAGAAAGCCAAAAAAAATTCCAGCAGAACATGAGTGTGCAAATCGCAGTTATGTTGAAAGATGCCCTTCCTAAGAAAGATCGCTTCTCTAATGGAGGACATTCAAACAATGATGAGAGGGTCTTTTTTAATCCATCTCAAAAATTCTTTAATGCCACTTTTTTGCAGAAAGAACCAACATTGGAGAAAAGGACTCAAAGAGAAAATACTTGGGATACACTCAAAGAGGAATATGCAGCCCTAAGTTTGGCCACAAAGAATTTGTTAAATTTTAAAGATTTTAGTGAATTGAAGGAAGGAACCGAATCAAATGTTCCGAATACACAACCCCACAGAGACTTGCAACAAAGGTTGGATAAGATTTCCCTTTCTGTTTTTGATGGTTTTGATAAACTTCATGTGAGGTCTTGGTTACAAACGCTAGAAACATATCTGTCACTTAACCCCATGCTTGAAGAAGAGGCTCTAAAATTCGTCACCCTATATTTGGAGGGAATTGCTCATGAGTGGTGGTTTCATGGTCTCATCACACAAGGCCATAGATCTATTGCTACCATGGAAGAATTTGGCCAAAGAATCATGGAACAATTTGATAGAAAGAATACGGAGAGACATTTTCGGAAGTTGGCACAACTCAAACAAAAGCATGATATTGAAAGGTATGTGGCTGATTTTCAGAAGATTTCAATAATGGTTTCTGACATTAGCGAAAAAAGATTAATTGTTTTATTTGTTGAGGGATTGATTGAACCCTTGAAAGGGTTGGTGAAAGCTTTTAACCCTCTCTCTTTGCAAGATGCCATCACTAAGGCATTAGATCTAGAATGTTCAGCCTGCAGGGGTTATGAAGGACCAAAGGGACAGCCAAGAGCAGCCACCTATTCGCTGACAAAAGAAACAAATAAAGGGCAGCCAAGGACTGTTTTGAGTAGGCAGCAAAGAACACAAAGTGGGCAGTCCAAAGCACCGCCAAATGAGCAACCAAGGAAGCCTTTTTCACTATATATGCCACCGCACAAATCGCTGCCCTACAGCAGCAACATGAAAGATGAAAGAGATGAATTAAGGAGACGAGGCTTATGTTTCACATGCAAAAATCCATGGACCAAGGGCCACCGTTGTATGGACAAAGGGCATGTCTATTATATAGAGGTAATAGACAATGATTCAGATTTTAATGTTGTTGATACTAATGATGAGCATAGTAACCATGTAGATGAAGAGCATGCACATAAAGAAGACGAACAAGATGTGGGCAGCACTCTTGCCTCTCTTTCAGGGGCACCCAGATATTATTCTTTCAGAGTAGGAGGGACTATCAAAGCTCACAAGGTAATCATGTTAATTGATAGTGGTGCTACACATAATTTCATTGGCAAAAAATTGGTAGCTAAGCTTGATTTGGTTGTTGAAGATTTCAAAGGCTTCAAAGTAACCATAGCAGATGGATGTTCTATTCCTTATATCAAAAGAGTCACCAAGCTTCCTATTACCTTGGGATAGCATGAGGTATGTGATGATTTCTATGTAATTGACATTGGAGAGATGGATCTTGTTTTTGGGGTCCAATGGTTGCATTCATTGAGAGAATTTACCCTCAATTATCAAAGTCTAATGCTCAAATTCAAGGTCAATGATAAAGAGATAACCCTTCAAGGTATGGTCAAAGGAGCACCTCAAATCACTTCTATATTTAACAAAGTTTTACAAGAAGATACAAAAATGTATTCCATGTCTTTCATAACAGCAAGTTAGAAAGAATTGATTTCCATGGAATATGCTAAAAATCAGTTTGCTAACAATTGTTTGAAGAAATAATTGTTGATGACAAATTCAGAATTGTGGATGGCCTCATGCTTTACAAAGAAAGAGTTTATTTGGTGCCCGAATCCAAGGTGAAACAAATGATCTTAAGAGCTGCCCATGATACTCCTTTGATGGGCCATCAAGGGTATTTTAAAACTTACAAACTTGTGAGAGAAAGACTTTATTGGAAGGGTTTAAAGAAAGAAGTCCTCAAATACATCCAAGAGTGTTTCATATGCCAAAAGAATAAAGGCGAGCATGTTTTTCCAGCAAGCCTCTTGCAGCCCCTTCCCATTCCATCACATAAATGGGAGAGTATTTCAATGGATTTCATTACCGGATTGCTCATGATTCAAGGTAAAGAATGTCTTTATGTAGTGGTTGATAGACTTACAAAATTTGCACATTTTTATCCACTTCCAGCTAAGTATAATGCTCCTATGGTTGCTGATATATTTTTTAAGAAAAATTTTAAGTTACATGGGCTGCCCAAAAATATTGAGTGATAGGGACAGCAGATTAATGAGTATATTTTGGCAAGAACTCTTTAAATTAACAAGTACAAAGCTCACTACTAGCACTAATTATCATCCCCAAATTGATGGACAAACAGAAATCGTGAATAAATGGTTGGAGGGATATTTGAGGAACTACATTTCAGGGCAACAATCAACATGGATAAAATGGTTGCATATGACTGAACATTGTTACAACACAACCTTTCACATATCCATAGGTACGACTCCTTTTAAAGCACTTTCTGGTTATGATGCTCATTCTTTCATTGACTTGATTTTGACAAATGGTAGAGTCCCTGGGGCAAAGGACCTGGTACAACAAAGCTATGACATTAGAGAGCTCTAAAAGAAAACTTACAAAGTGCCCAAAATCGACAAAAATTATATACAGATCAGCATAGGACAGAAATGTCATTTGAGATTGGAGATTGAGTCTTCTTAAGGTTGCAGCCTTATAGGCAATCTTCACTAAAACAAAGTGGTGCAGAAAAACTTAAACCACGATTTTATGGACCATACAAGGTGAAAAACAAAGTGGGAGAAGTGGCATATGAATTAGGGTTCAAGAAAAAGGTAAGATCCATAATGTGTTTCATATTTCTTGCCTCAAAAAAGTTATTGGGCAGCTTACTACCGCTTCTTTAGAGCTGCCTCCATTGGATGAAGGCAAAATTATATTGATTCCAAAAACTATCGTGGAGGTTTGTGAAAAGAGGTTAAAAATCCAAAATCTTAATGAATACTTAATCAAATGGAAGGATCTACCACTTGAGGATGCTACTTGGGAGGAAGAAGAAATTTTAATGCATCCAAATTTACAATTGCTTGAGGGCAACCAATTTCTAGAGGGGAGGACTGTAATTTCCCCATTTTTTCCCTCTTAATTAAAAAAGTGTGAAGACCTTTAGTCTATCTCCCCATAGACCAAAACCCTTATTAGAAAAAGTTATTAATTGTCGAAATATTGATTTTTATCACAAGGCAATTATTAAATTGATTAATTATATAATATTTTTAAAAAGTAGTTTTTACCACTAAAGTGCTTAAGTGAAATAAATATTAATATATTGGCCTTAAAGTAATTTTTATTACTCTTTTTAATTAAGGCTAATAATTAATATATTTCCAAAAAGGGGGATTTTTAGCATGGAGCTAAAGTGAATATAAAGAAAGATGTTTATCTTCCCAAAAGGGAGCTCAAACCCTTTGGAAAGTTATAAAGACACAGCGAAAGCTTCAAGGACATGTTGAAATTGTTATCTTGTTCTTCCTGCGTGAAGAAGGCTACTGGGATGCATGCCCAATAGATTTGCTCTACTTGGTGATTAATCAATCTTACAAATGTGTCTATTGACACCACATTTTGCAACGAAAAGCTTGTTTTATGCCCTAGAGGTGGAGCGAACTACCTGAGAGTGTTTGGTTATGTGCTTTTTCGCATTTCTTGCTTGCTAAAATTATTCTATCAATTCTGCAAGTGGAGCGAACCACTTGGGAGAGTGGACACTAGGGTTTGAAGGCATTTTTTGTGGACAAAATATTCTTAAATTATATTCTGCAATTATTCCATATTTTTCTAATCATCATTAAGGTATTTTGGACCTATTGTGAAGGATATTGAAGACGAAAAATTAATAGATAATTTAAAGAAATTATTATTAATTTTTATAACGATTTTCAGAATAATTTCTTGCTGGAGGAAGGCTAGAATTGCCATCCTATTTTTCTGCTATTTTTCCAAGGCTCCCAAGAGTGTCGCGATTGACCTAGAGAGGTCAATTTGGCAATTTAGAGGCCAAAATTCAGCGCTGGTATTTTCTCCTATTTTTCTGATGTGGGCAGCGATTTTTGCAAGGGTTTCAAAGATATTTATCCTCTGAACAGCAACAGAAAATTGGTGGTTAAAATTGATTTTTCCTTCATCTTTTGTTGCATCCAAAAGGAAGAAAAAGGTATTTATCTGAGTTTAAATCTGAAATTTATTACTTATTTTCAGATTATTTTATTGGCAGAATATACTCTACGAAACCCTCATTCTTAGCATCTAGGGCTTCTAGCATTAAATAAGGATTTTGTGGATTTTATTTGCAACTAGGGTTTACAAATTTTGGATCAGATTTAAGGAGAATTGGGGGAAACCCCTTTTTTGTTAATTCCTCTCATTTGGGGACATTACATTGTAGGGACCGACCTACTGGAGACACCAATCCCCACTGCTAAGCACTTTGTAGGCACCAACCTACTAGAGACACCAATCCCCACTGTTAAGCACCAGCTTAACAAGAAACACCCATCTCTTTGATCTGAGGCACCGACCTCCACTAAAACACTCTTCCACCTTACTACTGTTGCTTCATCAATGAATGATGGCAAATTCAATCTCCTCTTTTTCTTCTCCACAGAATTTGTCTATGCTCGAATGATAAAAAAAATTAATTCCATTCTTCAAATCTACATGTGTTTGTATGATATATTTTTTTATTCTCCACACGCTTCCTTCTCTTCTTCACATATCTCACACTTCCACTTTTATTCCATATCTTTCTCAACCTTCTATCCGCCTTATATAGCCTTCAAAGGCTCTTCACAAAGGAGGCGTCCCATCCAAGAGGCACCTCTTCACCAAAAGATGTGACCGTTAACATTTTCATCGCCAATTCCTTTAACATTTCCGTTGATATTTCATCATTTTCGTTGACAATTCCATTGATATTTCCGTTGACTTCTGTTACATTAATTATAATTCCTTCGACATCAATGACAATCTTCACTAGTAGTGTCTCAGGATCCTCAAACGGCTATTTTTCAAGTCAAATCCCTCCCTTGGGTCGGCCCACATGCTTTGCATGTCAATTATGGAGGGAAATTACCCAAAGAGTCATCTATATATACACATCAAACCTAAGGCTATTCCTATCTAGCTTTCACTTGTTTACTACTTGAAAAAACTAGTTGCACATTGAGAGTTATGTTTACAAATCCTTCAAGGACTATCCTAAAGCATCCAAATCTGAAAACCCCTCAAAGGAAAAGTCTCTAAGCTAAGTCTGGACAACTAAAGCAAGGCCAAAGTTGCATATGGTCAAGTGTCAAAATCCAAAGCTACGCATGCATTCTAGCGGAACACTATTGAATACACAAACACAGGTGGGAGAATCAAATCCGGTTTGAGCCCTCTTCAAAGTAATGTAATGTAGGTAACACTCAACCACTCAACATGGTGTAGTTGGGGTTGTCCAACCCATGTTTCTAACCCATTTTTCTAGGTCAAGCAAGCATCGAAAGCGGAGCTAGAATTTCTAGGAAACAAAAGATAGAATATGAATCTAAGCATGGGACCAATGGCAAGAAGTTACTCAAAAAACATGTTGACGAGTAGGCACAACAAACTATGGCAAAACAGACTGGCAAAAACTACAAAGACAGTTCTAGCAAACAGTCGATATATCCAGTTGTTGCAAGTGTTTAGGCCTTACCGCAGCACCCTAGCAGATTTTGATACTTTGTTTCCTCAACCAAGCAATGGCATATCCATTTTATATTGTATCTGATGACTGTGCACAAACAAATAGAATAACAGAATAGAAATAAACCAAATACCTTACCCTTTTATCTGCGTAGTTTGTGTATTATCTTATGCATTTTAAATATTCTCTAGTTTTGGCTTTATTTAGATTCACTAAAATCCAAAATAATTTAAAACAGTTCCCCAGTGGCATATTTAGATTCACTAGTGCGGAGCTCCTTTGGGACTTGCACACTGAAGCTATAGCAAAATACAGTGAATTCCAACAAAATAAAAATTATTTGGAAAAAATGGTGACACTACTTGCTTTATGTTTGGTACTAAGTATACTAGAGAATCCCTAATTTCCTTCATCTAATAATAGTAGTAATTGTACTTTCGTTTATGTGCTAGCAATGTTTATCGATTGGATGGTAGTTTGGTTTCTATGTTAGCAATCTTTGTTGATTGGATAGTAGGTATTTTGCCTACAACCAGTGTCTAGCAACTAGTCAACACTATAAAGCAGAGTTGTAGGGAGACGCATCTCCCAACCCCTAGGACGCGCCTCAGGTACCAGGGCACGTGTCGGGTATGAGAGACGGGTACGGAAACATCCCCCGTCCTCGAAGACAATTGTGGGAGTCATCCCCTATCTCCCTCCCATCCCATGTCCAAAACTCGAGTACCTTGAACGCGTGAACCCTAAATAGCTGAAAATCGCATGAAAATCTTTCTAAAAATTGCGTGAAAACCTTTATAAAAAAATAGAATGATAGGGTTTTAGCATAGCAGTCGCAGTCGAGGTGTTTGCAATCGTAGCTAAGGTGATTGCAGTCGCAGTCGAGGAGTTTGTTCGCAGTTGTGTTTGCAGTCTATAGGGTATGTAGCATTTTAATTTTTTATCCAATAGTTGTTTTTTCTTGTGTTTAAAATTGACATTGCCTTCATGGCAAGAGCAAGTCATTTCTGTGAACGGTGAAGGTAGGCCGTTGCCGTGACAATGCTTTTGCTTGTTTTTTTTTTGTTTTTTTATGTTAACACTTAACAATAAAAACTCAAATCATGACCAAGTGGGTGATTTGGTAAAGTGACTTGGTTACTAAAAGCACCACCCAAGATCAAATCTCAAATGGTATTGGAGGCCGGTTGCCGATCGTTGGTATTGGGCCGATTGTAGCCATTGATGTTATTCTCAAGCCAGTTGTGGCCATTGTTGGTAATATTGGTACTTGCATACTTGGGGATCTGAGCCCCCGATTGTGTCCTAGACCAATTGGAGCTCTAGCCAAAAGCATATAAGGGTAAAGATCCCAACAAAATGAAATCTATCTTAAAAAAAAAGAACTCAAATCATGACCAAAAAAGTTTTTGTTTTTTTTAATTTATTTATTTTAATTTTTTAATGTTAAAGAAAAAACTAAAGTCATTTAAAAGTTAAAAGAAATCGTGACCAAAAAAAATTGTTTATAATTTTTATTTATTTATTTTGATTTTTTTATGTTAAAAAAAAAGCTAAAATCATTTAAAAGTTAAAAACTTAAAATATTATGGAAATTAAAATTTGTTTTGTTTTTGAAATTAAAATATGTATTTTTAAAAAAAATAAAAATATTTGCCTTTTAAGGTTTTTATTTTTAAATATTTTAATTTTTGTATTTTATTTTTTAATAGTTGTTTAATAATTGTAATTGGGATTTTACTATTTAATACTTATAATTTTATTAACTTTATTAATTATTAATAATTATTTAATGTTTAAGGTTTTAATTTTTTAAATTTTAATTTAAAATATATATTAACTTTATTAATTATTAATAATCATTTAATGTTTAAGGTTTTAATTTTTTAAATAGAATTTAAAATATATATATATATATATATATATATATATTTATTTATTTTAACACTGATGTTATTATTATTTTTTATTTTAATTTAAATAATTTATTTAATTTTAGTTAGGTTTTTAAATTTTAACGATATATTTTCTTATTTTTAAATAAAATTAAAATTATTAATTAATTATTTTTTTATTTTTTTCAAAATGCCATGTGGAAGGAGAGAAGGCTTGTTTCCATTAGGGAGGTTTTGCGATCGTGCTCATAAAGGGAATGGCGGAACAACAGAGATCACTTGTAAACTTTGTGGGAAGGCTTTTCAAGGCACTTACACGAAGGTGAAGGCTCATTTTTTCGGAACAGCGGGAAAAGGTGTTGAACCTTGCTCAAATGAGGATGCATGATGCGAAGCAATTAGGGAACAAGAAAGAGTTGAATGCAAAACGATTCCTTTAAGCTCTCATGCTTCAACCATAGATCGAATTCAGGGTCACCATGGCATTCCAACCCCAAGAACAAAATCAGAGGTAGATGTGTCTTTTGGTCATGCGGTAGTGGATGTAGGCTTTTCTCATAAGAGATCACACATCGGCAATTTGAGCACTATTGAAAGCATGTTCGATGTGCATGGTCGAGATGCAGTGGATACGGCAATTGCACGCTTCTTGCGAATGGCATTCCATTCAATGTTGCTCAGTCACCTTATTATGAGGAGATGGTTCATGCTATCAACAATGGGTCAACGGGGTATAAACCACCTGGTTATGCGAAGCTTTGCACGTCTCTTATTGACAAATAAAAAACAAGGATAGAGCAACAAACAGACCTTTTAAAAAGGTGTGGTCCATTGAGGGATGTAGCATTGTGATGGATGGTTGGACTGATACAAGAAAGCAGCATCTTCTGAACATTATGGTAACCTTGTTCCAAAGGCCCTTATTTTTTGAATGCTATCAACTGTTCTAGACAAGAGAAAAAGGCTATTATGTGATGCAATTGATGAGGTGGGGCCATCGCATGTTGTCCAAGTTATTACAGACGCTGCCCCAGTTTGTAAAGCAGCTGGTTTATTGGTGCAAAAAAATACAAACATGTGTTTTGGACACCATGTTGTGTGCACGCATTGAATAATGCTCTTAAAAACATTGGCAAGTTTCAGTGGATTTCTGAGCTTATTGAGAAGGACAGAAAAATTCAAATGTTCGTATGCAATCATCACCACACATAGGCCATTTATAGAAGATTTGCCAAGGTAGAACTTCTCGAACCTGTAGATACACGATTTGCTTCATTCTTCGTACTGTTTGACCGTCTTTATGTTGTCAAAGAGGGCTTGTGTTCTACTGTAGTTAGTGATGCATGGACAGGTGGGAGACAATCTACATCAAACATTGTAATAGAGGTGAGGCAAGATGGTCCTTAATGATCACTTTTGCGTTGATGTGAAATTTGTTGTTGACTTCATTCAACCCATTTGTGAAGTCATCCGTTTTGTTGATTCAAACAAGCCATGTTTGGGGGAGGTTTGCGAAGAAATTGATTCTGTGTGAAAGAATCAAAAAAATTACAGACTCAAGGGATCCTTCTTTATATCTTTTAATTGAGGAAAAGATACATGGAAGGTGAACAAGCTTAACACACCTCTACATTGTGTTGCTTACGCTTTGAATCCAAAGTGGTATGATATAAAGGTCACCAAGAAGAGGGCTCCATATGAAGATAGAGAAGTAATGAAAGAATTTTGGGTTGCTATAAAAAAGGTTTATGGTCGAGGAAAGGAAGCTTCTTGTATCAGGTCTCAATATAACATGTTTTCACGTGGTCCCGGACAATTTTTTACAGTGGAGGCTTTCTATGATATGTGTCCGAAGGACCCAATAGAGTGATGGTGGAACCATGGCAGTGAAGCCCCTGAATTGCAATCATTTGCAATACGGTTACTCTCACAAGTAGCAAGTCCATCATCTTGTGAGAGTAATTGGAGCACTTATGGTTTCATTCATTCATTGAAGACAAACCGACTAGGGTCAAAGAAGGCAGGGAACCTAGTGTACATTCATAACACACTTCGTCTTCTTTCTCGTGTAGATCCACAGTACAAGGAAGGTCCTTTAGCAAAATGGGACCACATTCCACCTGATGGAGCAACAAACATATCCTTGGAGGATGATGTGCTCGAGGCAAATGGCCTCAATGATTTGCCCCTATTATATTTACCTGCAGATGAGCCACAACTTGAAAATGATGCCAATTTAGACAACATCTTGGAGGAGGACCTAGAGGATATAATTGATGTGAAAGTTGATCCTATTGTATCGGATCAAATATGACCTAGGTTTGCATGCCTATTTGTCAGCATTTCATTATATATGATGACCCTTAAACTTAATATGATGAGATCTTCGTTCAGTCAAGATCTTTGGTTGGCTTGTATTATGTATATTGCTAGCATTGGCATTGCATTAGTATAAATTTGTTTAAATTTTTTAAAGTATATATAATTATTAATATATTACATATAATATATTAATATATAAATATTAAATAATAAATATATATTGCCACCTCCCTGTACCTGTCTCCTATTTTTCAAAAAAATGGCGTACCAATACCCATACCCGTCTCTTGGCAACTATGCTATAAAGCTTATGTTTCTTAGAAGAGGTTAGGCAACATTCTATGTTTGCATCAATCTAGTTTCAAGTTTGCGAATATGGCTGATAAAAGGCCTTAAATATTTTCTTATTGATTATGCTTATGTAAGTACATCAAATACTATATATAAGTATCATGATATATATATAGGTTTGAAACAAATACATATCCCCTTTTGCCTATCAAAATATATAAAATTATTATGATAAATGCCAAGCCAATAAAGTTGGAGTGGCCCCAATTAGAAACCTCACACATTTAAGTATACATGACGATAAATGAGAGAGCATATTTGTAGACTATATCACCCATCTAACAAAAGCATCCAAGCAAAATAGTCATATCAGGATAGCATTTGATAGGTTAGCTAACTAAGTTTGACAATAAATGATAAAGTATATTCGTAGACTATATTACCAATCTAACTAAAGCCTCCAAGCAAAATAGTCATATCAGGATAGCACTTGATAGGTCAGCTAGCTAAGTTCTAGTGGTTGAAACCGCTCCTAAGAAAATTGTTAAATTGAAAGAGGTAACCAACTCATGATAGATATGCTAAGATCGCAAATTACACAAGATAAATACTTGGGGAAGAGAAGCTATCTTTAATTTTCTTACAACAACAATGTTTACTAAGCCACAGGTATGAACCCTTTCAAGCCTCTCACGCCAATCACATTAGACCTCCACAGTTTGAAAGGAATAAAAACCAAATCTATCAAACCAAATGCTAGAAGAAATGCATGACCTATGAGAATGCAAAAAGAACATGGAAAGAGATCAAGCAAAACTAAACTATAGCAATATCAACAGAAAAGCACCTGGTCTATTGAAATAGAGACGAAGTTTATTTAAGAGACAAATTCAATAGCTCCTATCAACAAGTAGATAGTTTATTGAGCAGTAAAATCCAATAACGCCTTATCAACAAGTAGATATACTAAGTCACCACCAATATAATTAGGACTATTTGCATAAATAAAAGAAGACAAATGAGGTAGGCAATAAACCCCAACGACTGCCTTGTGTCAAAATGCACCAAATAGTTCACATATAGTCTCCTAGAGTAAGCTTAATCAAGATATAAAATAACCCTTCCTTAATATATGGACATCAAATGAGCGGAAGGTAAACTGATGACCAAATATAATACAACAAGACAAAATGAGGACACCAATAAATAGAAAATTAAAGTATTTTTCTATAGAGTGGTCTAATAAATGTATGACATAAACTGCTTGGTATTTAGAAACTTTTGTCAAAGAAACATGATTCATTGAAGGCATAAGTATTTCCAAGGAAGATAGATGTTATGGCCTTGAGAAGGCTTAAATTTCATTACAATGTCGTCATTTATTAAAAACTAAATAAAAATGTACGGCAGCTTATAGGAAAACACCAAAAAGAGTACCATAACCTCATCAATTGAACTATGAAACCATATTTAATGTATTGTATGGCCTAATCATTGATTATAATATGATTCCCAATAGAATTGGATTTTATGAAGTTTTATTATTTTAGATGACTTTGTTCACTGACCTATTAACATCAACAGACTTGTTATAAATAGTAATCAACGTCGTGTATAAATATTAATTTGTATGGCTCATTTTCCAAGGCATTAAATGTAATTTCCTCTCTTTCTCATATGCACAAGACCTGCGAAGAAGAAGATGATTGAGGAATTGTGAGAGCAAACATCAGGGAGTGATGTTAGCATTCCAAAAAGTGGTTTATACACTCGTTTGCTGTTGTAGTGACTACTTACATCAGAAAATGTGTTCTAAAATCAAAACCATGTTGACTGCTCCTTGATCACAATTAATTCTGTGCTTGAAAATAAATAGTCTCTTCATTGTCATAGTAGTCTTCTTGGCTTTCATGCTAAAAGTCTAGTTAAAATTTATAGCATCTTCTCTCTTCTTCAATAATCTATTAATTAGGATGAAGCCTTCGAGCCAACGTATGAGCATCTATTAAAATATCTATGCATGAGGAATTCAGATCAGCATACAAGCATTTGTTGATGCATAGGTTCAAATAAGGCCTTTGGAACAACATATGTGCATTTTCTAATAAAATACACCTTCTGGCGAGACCTTCAAACTAGCACAAAAACAAATGTGGAATCCAATGTTTAGAGAAGGCCTTCGAGTTAACCTACATGCACTTGTTAGTATACATACTTCTGAGAAAGGCCTTCATGTTAGTCATCGCGCAATCATTTAGCCTTTGAGCCATTTATTACCCATTTGCTAAGTTATTGATTCTTTTTGAACCTATGTTTGGGTAAGGCCAATTGCTAGTACGACCATATTTTTTTATTGCATATTTTGGTGGGATTTTTACTTGTGTAAGTTTTAGTCAATATCCAAATTACCTCCATGAGTAGTCATTATCCAAATGACATTTTTCCTCGTATATAATTGGCAATAATCATAAGGCAAGGGCACCCACTTTATCACATAGCCACCGTAAGCATTTGTTAATAGGAGGGAGGAATGGTGAATGTAATTCACCACTGAAATTTTTTTCCCTGGGTATGGCTTGCGTACAATCGTACAAAAAAATATATGAAAACTTTAAAATATAAAGATTCTAGCCAAATAAGAATCAGCCGCATAGTCTCGTTAATGGGATGGTCGTTGCTCATAAGGCCCGTAGGCGGGCAAATAATTAGGATTGATGTCCTCCACCTCCTGGTATGTTCAAATTAAATTTCGATGGAGCAGCAAGAGGGAATCCAGGGGCTTTGGGGGCAGGGTACCTAATCAGAGATTGTGCAAGATCTCTAATTAGAGCAACTTCTCTAAAGCACCTAGATGGCACTAATAACGAGGCAGAGGCACAAGCTCTTGTGCTTGGGTTGGATCTGGTTGTTCAGTGTGGCATTGAGAAAGTGGTCATCGAGGGTGATTCAATGGTGATGATTAACGTGCTTCATAAGCGAAAGGCGGGTTCTTGGGATATCGACATCTTGCATCAAATCTAGACTGTTATGGATTCTTTCTTAGATTGGTAGGCCTCACATTGCTTCAAAGAGGCTAATTTGGCTACGGACTTCTTAGCTGACAGGGGTATATCCCAGTCAGAGGAGTTGGTGGTGGATAATACGTGGGATGCATGGCCTAAATCTAGTGTGGGGGGGATAGGTTGATATAGTACAAGTATTGGGTGGTGTTTTCTCCCAATCGTTTTGTTGTATGGGAATAACATTCGATTGATTTTAAGTCTTGTCAACTTTGATTTTGCTAGCTTGACTCACATGTTGGAGGGTGATATTGAGCGCATGGACAAGGTCATTTGCACAATGTCGTAGTGATTGCTAGTAGCTAGTGGCGAGGCGGATGACGGCATGAGCGTGGCAAGTTGGTGGTCGAGCCAGTAACTATTTGGAGATGGACGCAATGTTGCAGTTGGCATTGAGCACCCCTCTATTGCGTTTGGGCCACGAAGCTCGAAATGCCATTTGATGGGAGTGTCTCGGATTCTCAATTGAAGAAAGTCTTCATTATCCAGTCGGGGGCGATGTTAGAGGCGATGCGGGAGCTTATTGAAATGGTTTATCTAGAGACGTTGCATAGAATGAAAGTGAATTATGAGTTGGCCTCTATTTGTCAGGAATCTCTTGTTTGCATTGTTGAGGATGGCGTTCAGACAAGGGAGGTCGTTGTCAAGCTGGTGCAGCCAAAGCTTCATGTGGGGTTGGCGAGAGTAGTGGCAGAATTTCAGGGGAATTCCCCAATTTATTTGTTGTTCTCACACAGGAAGAGTTTAGGGCCGGTACCCCTATCCACCTTTCATGAGTTGGAGGAAAGGTTTGCGACAGCGTTGGCCTTTGTTAAGCGGCTTTAAGGGTCGCTTCAACATCCCTCAGCTCTTAGGGCTTTGTAACATCACTGGATGTTCAAGCCTATAAGGCCCCTTTTACATCTTTGGTTGCAGTCATTGCTCTCTGACGAGCAAATAAGATGGTCTCAATGGCGCATCTGTTGGTGCATTTGTATGGGACTATTGCACCTATGTTCTCTCCACATGCTACTGTGGTTGGTGCAGGGGAGGATGGTGGTGGATTGGTCACACGTCGTCGAGCGGTGTCTAGTCATATGAGGGCCGGCTTGAATTCTGTGTATCATTCCCCAAGGCTTGGGAGATGCATGGTTAATTGGGGAGCTCAAGGAAGGCGGGTGAGGGGGTGGTGAGGGGGGGCACGAGGGTAGCTCTGGGAGGATGGTCGAGGTGGTAGCAACAGGGAGTGCTAAGATGAGCAAATGGTTCGCAGATCCTCTAGAGCAACGACTCAGCGGTGGGGATTGGAGTCACACCTCTGCTGCGGGGGATGTCGGTAGCGGTCATGTCCATGAGGCCTAGCCACCGTGATGGGCCCTTGGGACACCTCTCGGGGGTATGGTTCAATGACGCCCTTGGTTGTTTGGTCTGGGTGGGGTGTTGGTTCGGTTGGTTTGTTCAGTTGTTGGTTTTTTGGCTCTTGTGGGTTTTTTGTGGTCATGGTTTAGTTGGGATTCTCAGAACCTTGGTGTTGATTGTACTTAGCATTATGTAATAGCAGTTTTATTAATAAAGGGCGAGGGATCCATTAACCCTCATTTACCTAGCCAATAAAAAGAATTAGCTACATAGTATGCATATAGAATAAACAAAATAACCACAAAAACACTATTGATAAATTGATAATGCTAACAAACTACCAAACGTCATGATAAATATTAATTATTAAAACAAAATTGGTATTTATCGTTATATTTTTCTTTCTAAAAAGCATCAAAATCACATAAAAAAATTATAATAAATTTTAAAAAGGCAAAAATTTGTGGATATGCCACGGATTTGCCATGTGTACACTCAAACCATCCCAAGCATACCCAAGGTGATTCCGAGGACGAATCATACACATACCCAATTCAGGTACATAATGGATCAATACCAAGCGTGAGGAGGGCCAAATATGGATACTTATCTTATTTGAGGTTAGATGTGGGTGATAGCACAATTGGTTGCAGAAACAAATTAGTGCACCATGTATTCTAATGATATCAGTTATGAATGTCAAGAGACACTCATCTACAAGTTGGTTTGTTGATGGCCATTCATGGTTCTACTTCTATGCATCCAAGTTGGTTATTTGTTGATCCATAAATTAGATAGATATTCCACACTGAGCTTTACCAACATGGATCCTTTTAACATCCTAACATAACATGATTGATAGGCAATTGTTCTAAGCGATTTTTCTTGCTAAAACACAGAAATGATGGGTTGGAATTGAAATTACCACCTACTGTAACAAATGGAGAGAAACATAAGACAACACAAAGCACATAGAACACAAAATATGACCTAGAGAAACCTGATGTGGGAAAAGCTCCAGTGGGTGATTCAACTAAACTCCCCTTTCCACTATGTAATTCTGATCATGCACAAGTTATTGCCACTTCTTGGCCTTCATGGACAGAGCTTTCATTACTACACTATCAAAAGCTTAGCACACAAATGCTTTGCACTCTTACAACACCTCACTAAACAGTCCCAACACTGAACAACCACTAACAACTAGGAGAACAATGAGATACATGAACAAAGACCCAAACTTGCAATTCCACAATGTGGATCCAACTCCAAGACCACTCACTACTTCTCTATGTTGTCTTTTGCCTTCTACAAAGTTTGTATTTATGACCTCTCACTTTGAAGTCTGCCAAAAATCTCAACCGAACCATCATCAAGCAAAGGAAACATTTGCAACCGTTCCCCTACCCATATTGTGTGGTGGCGAAACTATCACAGTATGCAACACAGGGGTTATGCAATCGTCGAGGCAATTACGCAACCGTCAAGGCAGTTTGCACAACCGCCAGAACAATTATTCAACCACCACCTGCACAAACCAACGGTTTCATAACTTATGACAAACCCTCAAGAGCTGCAAATTGTTGACTTCACAATTACGAAGATGTCAAGATCATCTTCACATTGATTCTGCACTGCAACTTATATAAACTGATGTTTTAACATGAAGTGTCTTACAAGCATGAATTACATAAATTGCAAATAGCGAAAACATCTAGCAAACATAGCTAGTACATTGGGATCCATATTTGGATCATTTGTGGACACTAATATACGTTGTTTTCTTTATTTTTTATTTTTTGCTCCTAAACATCCTTCTGGCTTTGTATTTTGTCATTGCATGCAGTTTTCTGCAAGGAAGCTATCTAAAACACATAGTAATTATCAAGGCAACGCAAAATTTTATTTTCAATTGGGAATTTAGATTCTTCTTCAGAATAAGAATAACCTAGAAAATAGAAAAAATATTTGGAACAAAATTTTCACCATTAAAAGATTCCGCTCAAGGTAATCCAAGGTTATTCCATTTGGGTTTTCAATGCTAGGTGATATACTTCCTAAATTACATGGGCATGTATCAATTCATTCATTCCAATGATAAAACTCTAACTCTCTCAATGTACCTATAAATGGAACACATACTAGCTGAAAAGCAGAGTTGGGACCCAATACCTCTGCGAAATAAATAAAGATAAGTGCATTGTTCCGAATATTTACATAAACAAACTACAGCAAACAAACATAATCTTGGATATCATTTGTCCCCCTTTCTATAAGCCAAAATTCATTTCCAATTGGGGATTCAGGTTCTTCAAAACAAGAGGTAAATGGAAAGATATTTGCAGTAAAGTTTTCACCATTAAAAGATTCAATTCAAGGTAAGATGGTCATTGCTTTTGGGTCTTCAATACCAAGTGGCATACTTCCCTAAAATTATGTGGCCATGTCTGGCGCTAACGATAAACTCCTCAATTTTCTCAATTTACCAATAAATGGAATATATAAACCAATTAAAAAGCAAATTTGGGGCCCAATCTCTCTTCAAGATAAATCAAAATAAGCCCATTGTTTCATTTATTTACACAAACAAAATAAGAGAAGCAAAATTCAAATCTAATTGGAAATATAGGTATTTGCCCTGTAGCAAGAAATGTGACGACTCTTAGTCGTCACACCTTTTGGCAGCTTGAAAAATCGATGCCACCAAAATGGCGTTTCAGAGCCATTTCCCTTTTAGTTCCTTCCACAATCTCCAAGCTCACAAAATCTTTGTCTGCCAATTTTCTAATGTTGTTCAAATTTTTAGTTTTTTTAATGGTAGTGTTGGAGAGAATGGTAATGAGTTGTTCTTTGTTGTGTGATTTCTTGCTCACCTAAACTGCCATTTTTGTGCTCATTTTCTTCTTCCGGTTCAGGTTTTTTAGCATCTCTTTTTAATTTGTGACTGATGCAATTTGTTATATGTTGAAACCCTAACACAACCTCCACCGCTTTGTGCAACTGCATTAAAGTGAGCTATGTCAAGTTTAAAAAATGAAAAGAAGTAAATGTATGTGTTTTAAGAGATGCAATGTTTAAAATTATAATATTAAAATATTAAAACTAAGATATAAATGCCAATGAGATGTGGGTGAGTTGGTAAAGTGACTTGGTTGTTTCAAGCCCCACCCAAGTTCAAATCTCAATAAAGGCATATGAGGCCAGTTGTGGCCATTGGTATTCCTTGGGCCAATTGTGGCCATTGGCAGTATTTCTCTAGACCAGTTGTGGTCGTTGGTGGTATTCATGAGCCTGTTGGCTATCACATGCGGTAATATATGGTATACATGTGGTTATATCTGGTATACATGTGTTATACAAGTGGAAAATAAATCACTTGGGGATCTGAGCCCTGATTGTCCTAGACCAGTCCACACTCCAATCAAAAGCCATTACCTAGCAAAAAAAAACTAAGATATAAACAATAAATTTTACAAAAATAAAATTGAATATTAAAAATTAAAATATCCCCAACTTTTAAAAAATATAATAAAAATTATATGTATATACCGAAACCATTTCTTATGTGCAATTTTTTCCAAGCCCATTTATCGTAGTGTTTCCATCACCATCACATTTCTTTGTTTCTCATTTCTTGCAACATAGGATATTTGCAATAAAATTTTCACCATTGAAAGATTCAGTTCAAGGCAAGACAAGATCATTCCATTTGGGTTTTCAATACCAAGTCACATGCTTCCCTAGAATTGCATAGGCATGTCTGACGTTGATGATGAACCTTCTAATTTTCTCCAATTACCAGTAAATGGAACATATATACCAGCTGAAAATCAGAGTTTAGACCCAATCCCTCTACGAGATATATTAAGTTAAGTACATTGCTCTGTTTATTTACATAAACAAAGTACAAAAGATAATTAGAAGGAACCATTTTCCCCCTTTCTATAAGCAAATATTCATTTTCAATTGGGGATTCAGATTATTTTTCAGAGCAGAAGGCAAACGGAAAGATATTTGTTAAAAAAAAAATCACCGTTAAAAGATTGGTTCAAGATAAATTGGGATCCAATCCTTCTCCAAGACAAATTAAGCTAAGTGTATATTACGATTTATTTACATGAACAAACTACGACAGATAAATATAATCATGAAGAACCACCGCTTTCCATAAGTGAACCTTCCTTCCAATTGGGAAGTTGGATACTTCTAAAAAACAATCGGCAAATAGAAAGATATTTTCAATATTTTTTTACCGTTAAAAAGATTTCATTCAAATTATACCGAGATCATTGCATTTGGGTTTCCAATACCTAGAACCATACTTCCCTAAAATCACGTTGACATGGCTAAATTCACTCACGCTATGATGAACCCTCTAATTTTCTCAATTT
This sequence comes from Torreya grandis, assembly GCA_037957365.1. Classification (NCBI taxonomy): domain Eukaryota; kingdom Viridiplantae; phylum Streptophyta; class Pinopsida; order Cupressales; family Taxaceae; genus Torreya; species Torreya grandis. The sequence goes on along the minus strand of JARHVA010000781.1, from coordinate 3,418,971 downwards.
ACCAAAATCAGACTACTTGCAATTTTTCATTTCAACGTGCAAGGAGGAGAGATATTTGCAAGGCTAAACCTGCTAGTTTTCTCAATGTACTGAAATCGGATTAGTTGCAGTTTTTCATTCCAACAAGCAAAGGAGAAAGATATTTGAAAAAAAACAAATTCACCATTAGAAGACTTGGGTTTTCAAAACCTAGCGCCACACTTCCCAGAAACTATATGGGCATGTCTCGCTTCAGTCATGCTAGTTCACTGTAAACCCTCTAATCCTCTCAATTTACGAAAATCGCACCTCTTGCAACTTTTCATTTCGAAGTGCCAAAGAAGAAACAACAACAATAATAATAATAAAGAGGTATATTAAAAAATAAATTAAAAAAACACAACCTATATAACTAAAAAGATAAATAATACACAATCAAATAAATACCTCGTAAGGGTTTGTCTTGACGAAAGGACGGCCCAGTTTCTTTGCAATTTCTTTCTTTCGATCGGCAGCCTTCTTTGCAGCACCTCTGTTGGGGTCAAGCTGCTTCAATCCTACAAACAGAACTATGCAGCTCACTGCAGCGCTAATGGCGTACAAAATTATTTCTTGTGTGAATGTGGTCTGCTTGCCCATTTTATTTTATTCCTCTGCACAATTATTATCTGCAAAGGGGCAATGTGCCATGTATGCAGAAAATAAATGTGCCCCTCCAGTTTTTAGGGCTTCCAAATGACTTATATATTGAGTAGTTAATTGCCAAATGGAAACTTTAAACAGAAACGATACACGTGCTATATCTAAAGACCGATTAGGTAAATTTAAAAAATATGTGTCCTAAAGTTATTTTCATTGGGGTAATATCATTCATGGATGTTTTTCAATCACCAAATCCATACCAAAAAAAATTAGTATTTTAAGGAAATTTAAAATAGAAACGATACATGTGTTATACATAATTAGTATTTTAGAGAAATTTATAATATATATATATGTATGCATCATAGATAATTATAATGATTATTTAATTGTAATAATTATTTGTGGATGTCATTTAATTATGTAGTATGTGCTTTTAATATGTTAATTGTATTAATTATATTGAAAATTGTAATATTTTATGTTGAATTAATTTAGGACATTTAAAAAGTAAATTTATAGGTTAGTGGGAGAAAGGTTACATATAGGAAGATGTAGTTATTGGTGGTGGATATCAAGGAGTGTTGTAGCTATACCATATTGTATAATAATATAATAAAGTAAATATAAAAGAGAATAAAATGTAAATATAATTCATATAAAAGTTAGACAACTAGAGGCATCCAACTCCCCGTTCAGTTGCATTGATTCAAAATTGGTGATAAAGTCTCTAAGGAGTTCTTCAAAGCACTAAAAGCCAAGCAAGCTTGCGTGCAAATTAAAGCCATTCAAGTGGCTCAATCTCGACTTACCTCCCAGTCTGATATCTCCTCGGCCTTTCTTGAGCATTACAGGGAAGTTTTCCATGCCCAGCCTTTCATCACTGAGCAGTCCCAAGCTATTCAGAATTGCTTTGATGTGGTGTCTCACAAGCTCAAGCCAATTGACCAGCTGCTATGTGATGCCCCACTCACCTTGCAGAAGCTTACGGAGGCTCTAAAATGTATGAGTAATGACAAATCCCCCAGCCTCGATGGCTTCCCTTACAAATTTTACAAAGCCACTTGGGAGTTCACTGGCCCTGACTTGCTGCAAGTCTACAAAGAAGCCTTGCATAATCAATCTCTTGGACCCATAATCAATCAAGGTAGTATCAAATTTATTCCTAAAGCCAGAGATCATGAGCTTCTCACCATTTGGAAGCTAACAACCCTGTTCAATGTCTCTTACAAGATTCTATCCAAAGCCCTCAGCAATCGCGTTCGACTAATCTTACATGTCATTATTAGACCAAAACAAACACAGTTTATTAGAGGAAGATATATTCTGGATAATCTTATTACGATCGAGGAAAGCATGGCTTAGGCCCATTCCTCTCTTCAGAGAACTATTTTTTCAAAATTGGATTTTGAAAAGGCTTATGATAAGATTGAGTGGCATTTTATTCTTGCCATGCTCAAGGCTCTCAGCTTTGGTCCCTATTTCATTTATGCAATACAAACTTTGCTTCATGGTCCTCTGCCTACCTCATTATCAATGGGCATCAAACCTAGGGGATCAATATCCAGTGTTCTATTCGTCAAGGTTATCCCCTTGCTCCAACACTCTAGGTTTTAGTTGTTGAATCCATTGGTTGCCTTCTGGCTTCTAAGGCTTCATAGGGCCTCATTTGTGGCATTGGGTTTCTTGACCACACCTTTCAGCTCATCAATGGCCACTTTATAGATGACACCTTCCTCATGCTTTAAGATCAATAGACCACTCTTAATGAAGCTATGCAATGCCTAGATATATATTTTTTGGCTTCCGACTCCAACCCTTAATGGAGGAAAACTCAATGTTTCTGTCAAAGCATGATGCTTGTGTCTGAGTGGCTTAGGAAGTTTAATTGGCAATGGATTGCTCAGGAGAGCAATTCAAATTCTTGGGCATTCCCTTCACTTTGACATCTCATCATCTAATCTTTGGTAATATGTCTTCCATAGGATTGAAAGAAAGATTGAGTTTTAAATCCCCAAGCCCCTTTCTCTGGGGAGCAAGTTCCAGATTTGCACCAAGATCTCGGCAGCCCACTCATGTTTATAATTCCTCTTGTTGGGCCCTCTCCAAAACCTCTTATGATAATCTAGCCAAGCTTCTCCGAGACTTTCTCTAGGCCAATTCTAGCAAGGGTAGGGACTTTCATAGGGTGGCCACGGATATTTGTTGCCTTCCTCGTAATAAAGGTGACATAGGCATCATTGACACTATCAACAAGTATGGCCTTATGCTCTAAATTGGTTGTTTGGGCTATTAAGGGTAATGAGTGTTGAAAAATCCTTCTTTACCATTGTATCTCTTCAGGCTCTCCCTATGGTAAAACCAGTTGGCAGAATATTGGCTTTCAATCCCCCCTCATCACTAATGTGCCTATTAAGATTACAGGCTCCTTCGTTGTCAAAAGTATTTGGAAGGCTTTCGAAGCAATCAAACCCCACTTGAAATGGATAAGAGATGGGTTTCGCATAAGGTTATCTTTTAATGATCATATCTTATGGTGGTCTCATATTCTCACTAATTTTTCTATCCTTCTAACTGAATTACCTAGTATTAAAGTTATGTGATTATTCTGTAAAGGGATTTGTACTATCCATGATTTGGTTACCTATAGAGACTGGATTCCTTGCCCTGATTTAAAAAACAAGTTTCAATTAAATAATGTTGACTTACCTTCTATCCTTTGTATTCAATAATTACTCCTTGATGTTATGCTTCATAAACTTGGCCTTCAGCCTCCTAATGCCTGGTGGAAAGACTGGAGGTGGACCTGTGATACACACTTTAAAAGCTACTTTCTTAGGCTTCTATATCAGGGGATGAGTCCATTCTCTCTAGCTCTCAACAAGCTCAACAGATGCCAGGGCCTCCAGTCCTCTCCCAACACTTGGCTTACCCATCTGGATTGTGTGTGGCACCTTGGTCTGGAGCCCAAGTTGGCTCATTTTTTATGGTGTTCCACCTCCGCATTCCCCATCCCTTTTATCTGGCTTGCAAGTGGCCAAAATATTTTAGAAATGTTTTCTATTTTTGTCTTAAAGCTTAATCTATCTGGTGATGGATTCATTTCATTATTCCAACCTTATCATCTTGAGCCTTTCTCTTGGTGGCAAGGACTTTTTGGGGACTTTTCTAATTGGCCAATTTCTATAGAAATTCTCTGGCAATTTTTTTGTGCCATCTTCCTCTTTCAGCTTTAAAAAGCTAGAAATAATGATATTTTCAATCATGAAGCCTGTGGAATTTCATTTTTTGTTAATGAAAATGTTGTTAATATTTCATCGATCTACTTTCAGATTCAAGCTCAAATTGAGAAGATGGTGTTGGACCTCCACCACCTGCAGGAGTTCCTCGACCGCCAGGGGAGTGCCCCATGCACTATGAGTAGAGTTCTACCAGATGGCCTACCCTACAGTCCCCTACTACCTCTTCCCAGGTGACGTAGAAGTAGAAACTAGTCCTGAAGTAGGGGCCACTTTTTGCCTCACCCTTCCCCAGGGAGTGGTTGGGGTTTTCATGGGAAATCTAATGTTGGTCTTGTACAATGATCTCTAGTGAGCATTATTGTTCCTATGTAGCTCACTGATAGTGGGACTATCACTATTCATAATGAACCCTTGGATGGTTGGAATGCTCTAAAGATTCCTGACATGAAACCACCTGCTTGGTTGATTCTTCTTAAGGATGACCTTTCACCTCCACCTTCTAGGGTGGTGGCATGTGGTAAATTATCTAGTTGGTTATTTGTAGTTGCTCTTATCGTACTTTGACGCATTGTTTCTTTATGTTATAAGCCAATATCTTCCTCTGACATGGAGTTTGGGTTGTGATCTGTCCAGTCATATTACTTTGTAACCTTTTATAATTATATTTTATTATTTAATATAATGTGAAGTGTTCCAATAGTAAAAATTGGAACATGGAGATATAATTTATATTAGCTAAGTGTAGTAGTAAAGAGGGGAAAAGATAAAAAGAATACTAATATAATAATTAAATTGAATTTTTTAAGAAAATATCATATACATAATATAGTTGATATTGTGTTATAATGAATTTACTAATGTTTAAAAATTTTGATGAAAAAGTATTATATTAACCAATACAATAATTGACATAAAAAGATTGTAAACAATGTAGTGAATTGTTTATACATTTATAAATGATCAACATGACAGAATAAAATATAAGAATTAGTTCAGTATTAAGTTCTTTAAAAAAATAAATATTAATAAAAAAAATTATGTTGGAGAAGGGAAACCAAAACATACTTCTTTTTCTCATTAAATTTTCGTATCATTAGTATGTTTATCTTGCTTGTTTAGCTTTTTTTAGCAAAAATATGCTACTATCTGCAGGCGCTGCACCATTATGTGGCACCTATTTTATATTAACTTCTAATTAATATTTAAAACTATAGTAATATATACTAATGTTACATGACATATAATAATATAGCATGGCAAACTGATATGTATTTGTTTGGAGGATTTTACTAATTAAGTTGATAGATATTTTGGACTTATTTATTTGTAAAATAAATATTTGTAAGGTAATATATATACTATTACTTGATGGGGCTGCACCATTATGTGGCACCTGTTTTATATTAAATTTTAATTAATATTTAAAAGTATAGTAATATATAATAATGTGACATAGTATATAATAATATGGCATGGCAAACTAATATTGTATTTGTTTAGAGGATTTTACTAGTAAAGTTCATAGATATTTTAGACTTATTTATTTGTAAAATAAATATTTGTAAGGTAATAAATAGAGACATAGTATGATAGGCATATTTTTAATTATTAATTACAAAAGCAAAAGTAAAAATAAAGGTAGTTTTTAAGTTATTGTCAAGTTGAAAAACACTGCTATAATAGTAAGTATAGGGAGAATAGATAACCTTTTATCCATGAGTTAGTATAAATAATATATCTATACAATTTTTTTTAATTATGATAATAAATATTTATAAAGTGTACATAAATATAAATAAAATTTCTAAAAAATTATTAATTTAATAATTTTTATTTTTTTAATGTATTAGAGAAAATATAATGATTGAATTTAAACATTTTAAAATTACGTTTATCTTTATCCCTTCGAAATGTAACTTTTTATAAAATATTAATAAAAATTGCATATTTATTAATTTACTTTTATGTACATACGCTCTTTAATTTATTTTTTTTAAAAGTTACATAGTTATTAATTTATTTGTGACCTCAAATGTCTTACTTAAAAAAATGCACATCGAACCCCACCTTAGAAACAAACATTGTATATTATCTAAATCTTGGAAAAGAATTAAAAAAATAATATTGAATGGTGATGATTATTATGTTATAGAATATAATTAAATTAAAAATTATCTTAATATGTGGTAAGTGGCAATATTTATAACATTTCTAATAAAAATATAAGTAGTGTTTAATATTAATTATGTTAATGAGCTAGTGATGTTATAGAAAAATAAATAAAATATAAATTATTTATTATAACAAGGGTGCCACGCGCCAAGTTTTTAAGGGAGTTTGTAGATTTTGTATAAACTTGGTAAGAATATTTAGGTAAAAATATGGCCAAAATCAACACAATTATAGCAGGTATTTGTGCAAAGTTATAATTCTTGACATGATAAATCCATTCTCATCTATGATATAAAGGAGTATATATTACAACAATTTACATTTCTAGTTTATGATATAAGTGGACGTCATTAAGCACATTACATTATCAATGGGGAATAACAATGGAATGCCCTCTAAGTCAAGGAAAAAATGCAAATGATAAAACTGTATGAAGTCATGATCAATGAGTGATTTTTCTAGCTTGGTATAACCCATGCTTCACATGTTATTTTCCTCTGTTTGAATAGAAGTTGAGAGCAGACACATGGAAAAGGGTTTAAGATCTAAACTTTCCTTTAAGAAGTCTAGATACTGTCGAGGCATGTTTATTATTTTCTTTTTTTATTTGAGCCTACAAAATATTAATGAACTATGAGAAATTTGACATGGGAAGATAAAAGTGTGAAGCTTAAAGAAATTATTGCTTAATCCTTACAACGAACAACCAATGTACTCAACAAAATTACTTGTCAATAATAGTCATAAATCCTCTGAGAAAACATGTAAATGCCATGCTAAATATATAAAATGCACTTACTCGCATTGCATTCTAAGGCTCTTATTACAAGCATAGTCATCTTGACACTTATAGGCATGCTAGATATTCCATATTGAACAGATGGAGCAGATCCTGTGCTCTGGGCAATAGACATTTGAGGCATTGGTGGAAGAGTTCCAAAAAGATCACTAACAGGCTGTGGTGCCATAACCATCACATTTTGTTGAGAATTGTTAGAATATAACATGGAAGCAAGAATATTTTCAATTAAGAGATTGTAAATTTCGTTTATGAGCAATTTTTCTAAGTATTTCAAGCAAAACAATAGCCATATAATATCACGGTTGTCCAAAGTGGTATACCTAAAGGTTGGAATTGATGTCACACCAAAACCACCAGAGGCAACTAATAAACTACACAAAAAAAACAAGGACATGCATGTCCAATGTCAAATCTCATGATCCGATCAAATATCCACAGACTTTGAAACATGAATCCAATGTACACTCAAAATATATAATAAGCATTTATCATATAGATATTTGACATACCTGGAGGCTATGATTGACCAAAATTATTGAAGGAAAATGCACTATTTTGTGTCTGGGCAGGAGTGGTATTTTAGAATCCAGCAAATAAGGAAGGCTAAAATTCAAATTGCAACTGCGAATTCTTTCTTAAACAAAGCTATTGAATAGCTACATTAAAAACATAATTATCTTTTGTTAACACAATATTTAATCACAATCAATGTTTGATAGTGATACAAACTTTAAAAGATAACTAGATTCCAAGTCATAGTAAATTTTGCATTAGAGGCTAGAGTGATGAAATCTGATAAGCAACAAACATATAAAGAAGTTGCATAAAAGGAGTTGAGAAAGCGATAACTCCTTAATGATAAATGATAGATGGAAACTAATTGAACCACCACATGACATGGTGACTATAAGCAAATGGGTTTTGAGACTGAATATGAATCAGATGGTAAAATTGATAAGTATAAGGCTCCTAATCTTGAATGATCTGCTTAGCAGTCACTGGATCGGTTGATGCTTACATGTATGATACAGTGGAACCATGTAATTAGCTTGTTATCTCATTCTCTATTAGCACATATTTTCACCTATTAAACCAACATATTATCCATGATTTTGATCGGTAGCAGTTTCAGTAAATGCATTGCCATGGAAATTATTGAGCATCCAAATATTTCTCTCGATAATACATGTGACTATAGATCGTAAAACAACTAAAGATTATTGTCAGAATATGCCAGGGAACTGCATGAAATTGAAACTGCAAACATAATCTTCACAATTTTAAAATCTTATCGGGCTTCTGATAACAATGGACAGGTTGGCCTCAAAATTTACAAGATCAAGCACAATTTCCATGCCAAAATTTCCACAATCAAAACATTTTCTCTATCTGAAAGACAATCTGGATAGTCCTCGTACTATCTCTAGAGTGTTATTCCGTTTCAGCAGCAAAACATTGCATTTGAGTTTGTTCAAGGAATATTTTTTCTCCTTCATGTACCTGTTTAATAACCACCAAACAGTCAGTTTCTGTACTTTGTATGATTCTCATATTCACAAGTGTCAGTTCTCATAGAATATGTATATTCTACCTATCTAATATTACAAGTGTAGGTTCAAAAGCTTTGACACCATCCACTGTTATGGCTCTAGTTGAAGCCACAACGTTTACTTCCATATGAAAGATGATATGTAATGACAAGACAATATTTTTAGTTTTGTCAAACTATTACATACCCTGTAGCAGACATTAGTTATATGGTTCTTTCTCTCAGCCCGAATAAATTCTAAAGACCCCATTCAAAAATAAATAAAAAACCATTTTATATTTTCCATCTTCATCTCCAATTTCAGGATCTGGGGGAGCGTTCAACATTTATGTCTATTGATAAATAACAAATAGATAAGTAGACAATTGGGAGAAAAACAAAATTGAACTGAGCTGTATTATAACATTTGGTTGATGTTATGGTATTAAAACGGTATATGAAATATGTTTGATCCCACCAGATATCCCCAGACTGGCTTTTGTGTGCTCTCTCACCACTTGTTAAAAATATCAAACATATATATTTACATTTATAATATTTGTGAGATAAGCCAAGTTTATAAGGCATTCCATGTATTAAAGGTTTTTCCACTTCAAAAGTAAGACTTTTTGGGTGAAAGTCCCATGTTTGATGTGCTAGTAAATTGTATAAAATGTAGTTTATCTTACAGGAAAACAGAGATAAATTAACAGATTTTGTTTGCATATGTTTAAGTCTTGATTTCCATGACTCGTCATTATCATAATGATATTTTTATTCTTTAACCATTTGTTTTTAGGGGGGGAATGGTGAATGTAATCCACGACTTTGGTCTTCTCACCCTTTAGCCTATTTTCCCATTAGATATAAAGCTTTTAGAGTATGTATTGCCTTATAAATTACCTTCAATTATGAATTATTACCAATGTAGGATTAGCCCAATTACACAATAACAAGAAATGAAACTGCCAACTTTGTCCAGCCAAAAGAATTTCCTTGCCTCAATTTTTGGAAGCTAAGTTTAAAAAAAAAAAAAAAAAAAAAAAAATATATATATATATATATATATATATATATATATATATATATACGCATATGCATTTGCAAGTGTCATATGGGTCAACAGAAACTCTAATACCTCAACTTTAATCTCCAACTTTAGTTTGACACGCTCTACATTTTTGTCTCCTGAAGAAGACTCTCTTTGAAATTTCCTACAAGCAAGCCAACCAAGAAAAAAGATGCATAAAAACTGATCAGCTTGATACACGATAATTAAATGATATGGTCTCTAAAGTTTTTCTAATACATTCAAGTTCACTTCTACCTAGAATTGCCAAACTTTTTGGATTTATAAAGGAAAAATGGACATCTTTTTATTTCATTTTTCCAAGAGGAGATGTGCAAACCAATCTTTTGCCATTAAACAAAGCACTGTATAGTTGTAATTCACTTGTGTTCATAACTAGCTACAGTGACCAAGCCAATAACCTTGAGCCAAGTGGCTCTGTACTCTTCCTTTACTATGTGAGCATCGGTACATGGTGGTGGGCATGTGAGTTGACATCAATAATAAACTAGTAACTAGTAAATTATATAGTTTCATACTAAAAAATTTATAAAAATGGTTACTCTTTTTTATGTATCACTTGGAAAGGATATTGTATTCCAATTAAGAAATTACACCTAAATTACCGCACTATCGTGAGGACCAAGTGCCTGCTGAGTTTGAAACATGGGCCATTGGGGTAGTAAATATCGAGGATTCCACGGATCTGTCGGTTCATGAAAGTGCATCAGAGTTGATGTGAGACATGATTTGCATGAAGGCCAAATCTGGGCAAACATGAACAACTGTAAATTATGAAAACACAAAGACTAATTTACACACAACAAAATTAAGCTCCAACTCAATACATTCAAATTAGATAATCTAAAGGAAATACAAGTACAAATAGGAGTGGAGGTAAACCCTCCATGAAAGGTGGTCAATGATGCTTCAAAATAGAGTGTAACTTCCTAGTCTAAGAATAGCTGGTCAACAGAGTAACTCCCATAATGAATGAGGCGTAAGATAACCGCTACGACATATGATAGGTCAAGGTAACTCCTATGACTACACACTTAAGCAAGACTATCCACAAATGTAGGAAATCCAAATGACATGGAATATCAAAGTATGAAAATGCAGTAAAATGCAAAAAAAAAAATCCTACACTAACACCCCCCATAAGCAAGGCTTAGGTGGGTGATGATATAAAAATGGGCCCCAACAACTAGGCCTAATCAAGTACCCATGTACAATGCAATCCCTCGTATATAGAGAAGAGAAAACCCAGTGGGAAAAATCTCCCCTCAAAAGAAAGAAATGAAGAAGTGAAGAGGCTAGAAGCCCCCCTGAAGATGAAGTTGTCGAAGTAGACCACACCCTGAGAAGAGCTCGTAGATGAATGAACTTGCTCTCAGTAAAGGGTTTGGTGAAGATATCAGTAACCTACTCTGAAGACTAATAAAATCTCAAGTCGATGACCTGACCATGAATAAGCTCTCAAATAAAATGCATGTGAATCTCAATGTGTTTGGTTCGTTGGTGTTGAGATAGATTCATGCATATTTGTATAGTAATCTGGTTGTCACAATAGATTATGGTGGGTGTTTCTACCTCAAATTTGTTTTCAGACTATAAAGAAAGAAACTAGAAGAAAGTAAAGGACAAGGCTTGGAAGTACCTGGACATAAGATTGCGCACCGTAAATCTAGACGTTCGTGGGCACTCCTCTTTGGCTGTGGAGGAATGACACCTGCAAGAAAAAAAAGGAAACTAGGACAAGAAAAATGTTAGACAGATAGGCAGTGGGTTGCCAAGCAAAGGCTTGTTCTCAGAAGTGTAAAAACTTCCTTAAGGGAGGTTAACCCACTGTTTTTATAAGATAAGTGACTGATAAAAGACAGAATGATAGAATACAGAAATGACAAAAGATTAAAAATGAAGGAAGAAAACAAAATGATTACCTGAATGAAGGAGTAGGCTGAAGACAGTCGCCGAGGTCGGTAATGTTGCCGGCGTCGGTTATCTGACCTGCCGTCGTCGGCTATCCTGCCGACGTCGGTTGGGGTTGTGACCGGCGTCGGTAGGGGTTGTGGCCTGTAGTCGGGTTTGAGCAGGGTCTGGTCTGAGTCTTGGTCTGTGGTCTGTCCGTGGACGGGTTTGAGGCTGATGGACGGGTCTGGGTCTGATAGACGGCTCTGGGGATGGTCTCAGGCAGGGATACAGGGGAGAGGAAGATTCACAGAGGAAAGGGAAGAGGAGGATTCACAGAAGAAGGGGCCTGAGAAGGCTTTGCAGCCTCTCAGGGGAAGGGACAAAGGGAGAGACACAGAGGACAACAGAAAACAGATGATTAAACTAAAGAAATGAAATAAAAACCAGACTAGCTTACCTTTAGCCTGCTGAAAGAAGAAGATGGAGATGTTGCTGGAGCCACTAAAGAGTTGCTGCAAGGAGGAGATACTGATCCAGGACCTACTTCACCTGTTGCTGCTGCTGTATGAGGTCAAGACAGAGGAGAAATGAGAGCCAAAGCGTCGAGAGGAGTTGTTTGCGAGCTCAAGAGTCCAGGGGGTGCAACGGACGCAGAAGGGGATAATGAAGGCTGCCGACGCTGGCAGTTTCGCCGACGTCGGCCGAAGGGTCGCCGACGTCGGCGGTCGCAGGATGGGCACAGAGGCTAAAAATAGCCTCTGCCCACTCTTACACGCCGCCGAGCGAGGGGTCATGGGCAGAACGGTCGCAAGGTTGCCAAAATGGACGAGGGGGGATATAATGGTGGGATTTGGGCTAATAAATGCTAGGGGAAGGTGGAGGGATTCAAGGGAGGATCCAAGGAGGCAAGGGTAGGGTGGAAAAGGGGGCCTCAATTAATTAAAAGATGTTAATTTCTAATTAATAAGACCTAGGTGGGTTAGGGACCAAGGAGGACTAGGAGGGAGAAAGGACCAAGGGGGAGAACCAAGGTGCAGACACGTTTGCGGTGTCTACATTTGCCCCTTTTTGTCTTGTTGGTTGTTCTGGATGAACTACAAGACAAAAACAGGAGTTGGTTGCCCCGGAAAAAGGATGAGGTGTTCCCCCCTCAAAGCGATAGTCGAGAGAAGGGAACCGAAGATCGAGTGTCGATTTGACAAAGAAATGGATAGAAAAGAGTGAGTGAAAACGCTGCCATAGTCATGATTGCGCGTAGTCCACTTCACGAGAGGGTCAGGTCAAATTGTCGCATGGTCAAGGGTCAAGGAGTGCCAAAATTGAAGTAACCGGGCCCCAGCATTTAGTCGTCTGCTGATCGGGTCACTCAATCTAAGCTGAAGCTCCAAATGGTCATCGTGTCCCAGGTATCCAGGGCTCAGGAAGTGCTCCCAGAAACACGAAAAAGCCATAAGTAGTAGGGATCAACTAGCTCGTGATCCTATACTTGTGAAGGGTCAAAAAAGGTCTGCGAACAATTCTGCTAACCAGCCGTGGAATAGCATACACGCAAAAACAACCAAGGCAACATTGTCTTGGAAGGAGGTCAAAGAAGAAGGAGATAGGCATGGTCGCCAATGGTCATTGGTCAAGAGGATGGATGGACGAAAGGATGCGGTTGAGCTAACCCCAGAAGACCCCATGTCAATTGAGTGCTGCCTACATAGCCCTAGTGATAGGGCCTCAGGCCGATGTAGTTCTCCCTAAAAGGGAGGGAGGGTCAGAGGGATTGATTGGTCTTGGTCAAAGGTCTATGACTGGTTGTGGACAAAGGTCTTGGTCAAAGGTCTTGGTCAAAAGGTCTTGGTCAAAGTTGACGGAGTTGGGTGTGATAAGAGTCGAAGAAGAGAAGGTTTGTCCATCGTAGAGATGAACAAACGGGGGTGGTCGAGCTAACCTCAGAAGATGTGGTATCTGAGTGCTGCCTACATAGCCCTTGTCCTAGGGCCTCAGACCAATGTAGTTCGGACAAAGAGGGTCAAAATGGTCGATGATGAGATTGGTCATGTGTTGAAATGATGAGGTTAAGATGAGGATAAAAGGATGCTACAGATGGTGTATTCTGTAGAAGTGGTCGAGAGTCTTTCATCTCTAGCAAGTTTCCATAGTCGCGATGGATGTATGCTAAAAATGAATAAAGGGTCTATTTATGCTTCAGCAAGTATTGGTTTATGCTTAACATAAATTGGGTCTGGTCGATAGTTTCCATGTGTATTGGTGTCCATGGGAAATATGCGAAATGGACAAGGATGATGCCTGATGTCTTGTTGAAAATGTCGAGGCTGGAGTGAAAAAGTGTTGAAGTTGGCTTGGTTTAAGGATGAGTCGACAATAGACGTGGCCAAAGCGTGACCAAAGTGTAGAGAAAAGGTGAAAGGCAAATCGCTCTTTCATTGACAAGGACCAGAAAAGGAAGCATAGATAGGGGTGATTAGAACCAAAGCCCCATTCACGCATTACGTCGTTGACCAGTGTTGAGTTAGAACGGTAATCGAATCACTTTGACATTAAAGTGAGCTCGAAGTCCCTTGAGTCGGTGATAGGAGGAGGATAGGGTAACCCAGTGTAAGAGCAGGAATAACCTTGCCCCTTTTTATAGGAGACCCTGAGACAACTACAAGCCAATGTCCGTGACTCGGTTTTTTTTTTTTTTTTTTTTTTGCGCAGACTGATCGATGCGGGAAGCCTGCATAGAGATGTCATTTGATGTAATGGTCATGTTGTGAAGCTGATCGATGCGGGAAGCTTCTAAAATAGTTGTTGTTTATTGCCAGAGTAGTCATAGCCATCCTTCGAGGGAGTGGTCTATATTTTTGCTTGATAATGTTGGCCTAGCTGTCCTTCAAGGGATCAGTCTAGTAATACAGCAATGATAGTACAGCTGTCCTTCGAGGGATCAGTCTGTCTTTTTTGATTTGACTTGATTTAGTGACCATGGATATGTTTTGACATCTTGATTTGGATATATTGATAGAAATGAGAGTCACGGACAAGACTGTAGAAGCTCAAGGACGCCCCTTTTATTAGGACAAAGCATCACTGCATCCTAAAAGGGGTGTAGAAGACTTGTTAAGAGGAATAGGGTTGAAAGGAATGAGGATTAAGAGGACGAGGATTGCTCAAGGGACGAGCTCAAGTTACGTGCCAAGTAGACGAGTACTCGACTAGCAGAAGAAAGGTCGAAGATGCAACGCATTAAGAGGCTCAGGTTCTGGCCGTCCGTCAAGGGAAGACAGACGATAAGTCCCTGACCCATACTTGTGCGTGATGATAAAAGGTCCAAGCCAATTGGGGGCGAATTTGCCTCGTTTACTTCGCTCCATATTGGTCACGTGCTGATTCTCTTTGAGGACGAGGTCTCCGATGTTGAAATCTCGTTCTCGCAGATTTTTGTCGTAGGCCCGCTTTATGCGACTTTGGTAGACATGGAGATGATTAAGGGCAGCCAGACGGCGCTCGTCGAGTAACTCAAGTTGAGCTAGGCGATCTTGACGAAAGTCGTCGTTGGAGAGAATGTCATGCAGGGAGATACGAAGAGACGGGATCTGTACTTCGAGAGGTAAGACAGCCTCTGTTCCGTACACGAGAGAAAAGGGAGTAGCACCCGTAGCGGTTCGGATGCTAGTGCGGTAGGCCCACAAAGCGAAGGGGATATGAACGTGCCAATCCCTTCCTGTATCGTCGACCACCTTCATGAGAATTTTGGTGAGAATTTTGTTGGAAGCCTCGGCCTGCCCATTTGCTTGTGGGTAGTAAGGCGAAGAAAAGCTGAGTTTGATGCCAAATGAGTCGCATAGTTTTTGGACAGTCTTGTTTTTGAAGGACTTGCCATTGTCGGTGATGATTTTGTGAGGGACACCGAAACGACAGATGATGTGGCTGCTGATGAAGTCAACAATTTTGTCGGCTTTTGTGGAGATAAGAGGAACGGCTTCCACCCACTTGGTGAAATACTCAGTGGCAGTGATGATGGACTGATGACGAAGAGACGAGTGAGGGTTGATCTCACCGATGAGATCCAAGCCCCACTGAGAGAAAGGCCAAAAATCCTGTAGCGATAGAGATGGTGCGTCTGCCAGGAGGATGAAGCAGGTTAGAGTGTTGCTGACACTTGATGCAACGCCGAACATAATCGCTACAGTCTTGATGAAGGGTGGGCCAATAATAACCCAGGCGAAGGAGGCGCTTGGCAACCGAATTTCCACTGAAGTGTCCACCACAAATCCCGTCGTGGACTTGCTTTACGGCATGAGAAGCTTCAGCGGAGGTTAGACAGCGAAGAAGGAGACCGTCGAAGCCTCGCTTATAGAGAAGACCCCCTAGCATGGTATAGCGAGCTGTGCGCTTGATGAAAGCTCGCCGCGCATTGCTAGAGAGGTTGGGAGGAGTGACAGAAAGAGACAAGTAGTCCACAAGTTGCTTATACCAGTCATCTTGTGGGCTAGAATTGATAGTGTTGATATGGTCGATGTGAGGAGAGATGTATGAAGGCAAAGGTACGCGATGCACTGTGACAAAAAGGCGAGATGATGATGATGAAGACGGGATATGCGAAGCAAGAGAAGCCATGGTGTCGGCAAACTTGTTCGTAGAGCGTGGAACAGTCTGCAAGAGGTAATGGTCGAAAGATGCCAAAAGAGTGTCAGCACGATTCTTATACTTCTGTAAAACTTCATTTTTACAGAGATACGAACCGTTAACTTGATTAACGACGAGCTGTGAGTCGCCGAAGATGTTGATAGACTTGATGTGGAGAGAAAGGGCAGTCTGAAGTCCCAAAATTAAGGCCTCGTATTCGGCCATATTATTGGTACAATCGAAGTCAAGCTTGAAAGATAGAGGCATAGGCTCCCCGTCGAGTGGGATGAGGATGACCCCCGCACCCCCACCGAGTTGACATTTGGAGCCGTCAAAGAACATAGTCATCTGGTAGACGGTGTCATCGGTGGAAAGGGTAGCGATAGACTCGTCAGGGAACTCGCAGTGCGAAGGTTGGTTGTCGGGAAGAGGGGCATCTGCTAGTTGGTCAGCGATGGTTTGCCCCTTGATAGATTTCTGTTGGATGAAGACGAAGTCAAACTCAGCAAGCAGCATGAGCCACCGAGCCATACGTTGATTCTGATATGGCTTGGAGTGCATGTACTTGAGAGGGTCGGTGTGAGTGACGACAAAGGTTTTGTGGTTGAGAAGATAGTGGCGAAGCTTGGTAGCGGAAAAGACTAATGCCAAACAGAGTTTCTCGGTATGAGTATACCGAGTTTCATAGTCGACCAGTGTTCGGCTGATGTAGTAAACCGCTTGCTCGCGATGATGCTCGTCTCGGTGCGCGATCATGGCTCCTAACGAATGGTTGGTAGCAGAGATATAAAGGTAGAAGGGTTGGTCGTCCTTAGGTGGAATGAGGACTGGTGGAGAGACCAAATAGCCTTTGAGGGCTTCAAAAGCCTCTTGACAGCCCTTATCCCATTTAAAGGAGACGTCTTTCTTAAGGAGGTGATGGAAAGGTTGGCAGCGGTCGGAAAGTTGCGAGATGAAACGGCGAATAGACTGGAGCTTCCCTTGGAGACTGCGAAGCTGCTTGAGATTGGTCGGGGGCGGCATTTCGAGAATAGCGTGGATCTTGGCGGGATCTATCTCGATACCACGGAAGGAAACGATGAAGCCGAGAAGTTTGCCTGAGAGGACCCCAAAGACACACTTCTTGGGGTTGAGGCGGACATTGTATTGAAGAAGACGAGAGAAGATGATTGTGAGAATGGTCAAGTGGTCGCGGCGGAGCTTGGACTTGCCGAGAAGGTCATCCACATAGTCCTCCATGATTTTGTGGAGGAGATCGTGGAAAATGTAGGTCATGGCGCGCTGATAAGTGGCACCAGCATTTTTCAGGCCGAAAGGCATGACTCGATAGCAGAAAGTCCCCCATGGGGTGATAAAGGTAGTCTTGTGTTGGTCTTCCGGTGCGATCAGGATTTGATTGTACCCTGAAAACCCGTCCATAAGAGATAGCATCTCATGGCCGGCCGTAAGATCAACAAGCTGGTCAATGTTAGGAAGAGGAAAGTCATCTTTAGGACAGGCTAGGTTAAGGTCGCGATAGTCCGTGCAGATCCGAATCCCCCCAGTTGCTTTAGTAACTGGGACGATGTTAGAGACCCACTGTGGATAATCGATGGGTTGGATGAAGGAGACAGAAAGAAGGCGCTGAAGCTCCTCTTTGACAAGAAGCGCAACGCGAGGATGCATCTTTCGAAGCTTCTTCCTAACAGGATTAGCCTCTGGTTTGGTGACAATGTTATGGGTAGCAATGGTAGGGTCGATGCCAGGCATGTCGCTGTAAGTCCAGGCAAAGGCCTTGCTATGGTTGGAAAGGAACTGGGCATAGTCAAGCTGCTCCTGAGCGTCTAAAGATTGGCCAATCTTTAAGACGTGAGGAACATCGGAAGAAGAAGGGAGGTTGATGTCAATGGTGGATTCATTTAACATAACCTGGGTCTCGAAAGGGAGAAAATGCTGGATGAAAGAGTCATCGGCACCCATGTAGGAAAGGATGGCGTCATCGTCAACGCAGTGGACAGTGTGAATGGTTGCCGACTCATCCTCTACCATGCTAGGAAAGATGAGAGGGAGAGACCTGGGCACCCCATTGAGCTGATAAGTCAGGGGTTCCAGGCGGATGGTGTTTATGGAAAAAAAAAACTAGGAGGGATGGAAACCACCGACTTCGTAGGTGATGAAGGAGAAATGGGCGAGTCTGGAAGAGATTGGTCAATGGTTGGTTCGGGACAAAGGTCGGAAGGAGCCTGAGTGGGACCATGATATCCCAGGCCATAGCATTTCTTGGCATCGTGATCACTGAGCGGCTCGATGGGCTGATGGGAGCCCTGCTCATAACGTCCAAAACCAAAACCCTTCCATGCACACCTGTGAAGGTAAGTGTGTGCAAAGGCAGGGTTGCCAAGAAATGAGAAATCAGATGTGAAAGGTTGGGGTGAAGAGAGGGAAGTGCCGTAGGTAGGAGCTTGATTAAGCCCCCCATAGACAAAGTTGGTTCGGAAGTGAGGAGGACCATAAGGCATGACCGTCCCGATCCGAGGGTCGTAATTAGGACTAAGGTGAAGGCGTCCATACTCTTGCGGAGTTTGGAACATGTCGAGATTCAACAAGCGATATTCCCCAAGCGATAGTCGTTGGAAGATGTCTTCCATGGGGTCTTTGGTCGGCGCTTGAAGAGGAGGGGTGAGGGCAACCGCCGATTGCGAACTGGTCGAAGCTTCCGCAGATGGAGGCGGTGCCGGAGTGGACGGCTTGATGGGGATGAGGACGTCGTTAGGACGATAGGTGGTGTTGCAAGTCTTGAAGGGTGAAGGGTCAGCGGGAATGGTGTGGACTTGCCCGTCATGCTCAAACTTCACACAACGGTGCAGGGTGGAGGGTATACAGGCCATGGCACGGATCCAAGGTCGGCCCAGTAGAAGGTTATATTGAAACTCTCCTTCGATGATATAGAAGAGCTCCGGGACTGTGCGTGGGCCTACGCGAATGTGGAGGATGACTGTGCCAATGGTCGTGGCTGTGGTGTCGTTGAAAGAGCGTAAGATAGCGTCAGTTTTAGAGACGCAGTTCTGAGGAAGAGCCAACTGATCAAAGGCGTGGGTAGAGATTATGTTGATGCTAGCGCTGCCGTCGATCATAACGCGTTTAATGCGTGTCTGATCAACATAGGCAGTGATGAAGAGGGTGGCGTCCTGATCTTCCGTGTTAGATGTAGGAATCTCAGAATCACTGAATGTGATGGAAGCGACAGGAGACAAAGAATGGACGAGGGCAGCGAGTGGTTGGGGGTCCTCGGGTCGGACCTCCGCTGCCTGCAAGGCTTGGATAAGGGCTTGACGGTGCTGAGGCAAGGTTTGGATAAGGTCATAGAGAGACATCTTCACAGGTGTCTGGTGAAGCTGCTTCAGCATGGAGTCATGGATTGGCCCGGAAGAGGAAGACGAAGAAGGTTGGGACGCGCCAAGGATAGAGATTTTAGGCTTGGGCGCAAGGGGTGGCTGGATGAAGGGATAGGTCCAAGGAATGGCAGCTTTTTCCTTGGCCTTGTCCTTTTGCGATCTAGTGGTTATACGGACAGCATTGATTTCGAAAATAGGAGGCGAAGAAGGGGTCATGTCTTGCTGGTGAGATGTTGACATGTTTGAAGAAGTTGGACAGGAAGGAGTCGGGGTCTGGTCAAGAGTGTCCTCAAGGAGAAGAGTGTCTTTCTCCATGTGGCGGCGAATGATGGCCTTGAGGGCACAGCAAGTCTCGGTGTCATGTCCTGGTGTACGATGATATAAACAAATTTTCGTATCGTCGAACCAGGAGGGCTTGGACCCGAGAGGTTGGAAAGGCTTGATGGGCGGAAGAGTTATGTCAGAAGTCTGGAGAAGTCGGCACAATATCGATGAGTACGAGCCCAATAGAGGGTCCGTGCTATTTGATATGCGCGAGGTCGGTGACTTTTGCTTAGGTGAGGTTAGAAGAGGTTTCCGTACCACCTTATGGGTTGATGGCGCGGTGACAGATGGAGACGGTTCTTTCTTGACGATTGATACCGCCTTTTTAGGAGAGGGACGACTAGAGGTAGGCAGAGGAAGCAAAGGAGGCAACGAGTTTTGGTTGAAGGTCGGAGTGGGAAGGATGCTAGCCAAGGTCGAAGGATGGGGGCCCAAAATGGATGGCAATGGTGACGGAGAAGGAGGCGTTCGTTTCTGCGGTCTGGCAGTCTTCTTTGCCTTGGTCGAAAGACTGCTACTGGTCGAGGTCTGGCCTAAGTCCACCTTCACTTGCAGGTGAGTGAGGGAGGAGATAGGATGAACGCCAAATGACTTGATGGGTTTGGACGAGATAGATGCAGGCTTCGGTTTGGACGGGTTTGGTTGAGGATTGAGAGTCTGGTCGTTGTCAAGAGTCTGACGAGATTCCGCCTTAGGAGGATTAGCGGCATGTGATGAGAGGGCGCGGGTATGTTGAAGGGTCTTAAGACGCTCCCACAACACCTGAGGCGTCACTTTCCTCGAAGGGAGAAGTTCAATCTTCTCCACTAACCGGGAAAATGGCTGAGAGGAAGATGTTGATGGTTGCGAGGTTGAAGACGAGATGGGAGTAGTGGTCTTGGACACATGATGTGGTGAAGTCATGACAGATGAAGATGAAGGCGAGACAGGTTCTTCCCTGGGTGGAGAAGAAACCGGGGAGCGAGGCTCCTCTAGCGGGTAAAGGGCAGGGATGACAGTGCCCTCCACTTGTGGCTGAGGAGTAGGAAGGGTCGGGTCCTCCATGGGCTGCAGAAAGGAGGATGGCAAGACTGGAGGTGCTGATAAGGCCGAGGCGTCCTCCAAGATGAGAGAGGTCAATGGAGAACTAGCCGGGGAGAGAGGCTCATCCACATGTGACGGACTGATGGATGGACTAACCTCAAGAGGCTGATTGGGGACGAAAGGAGAGACCGTATTGACTGTCCGAATATTGTGCTCATGATTGTCGTCAATTAAGGTCTGGACATGGTTCTGAGCTGGCGGATGATTGGGGAAAGGTTGTTTGAAGATGTCAATGGCCTGATTAGGGGGTGCATTAGGATTGTCTAAGATGAGATCCCCCTTTTCAAGCATGTCTTGTATTATGTTCTTAAAGGTCTTGCAGTTCTCTGTGTCATGGCCCTTAACACGGTGAAAGCTGCAGAAGTCTTGCTCCCTATACCACGCGGGGATGGCGTGTGAGGGATCGAATTGCGGAGGAGGTTGGGCTTTAGGGAGATTGAGGATTCCCTGTTTAAGAAGCTTTTCCAGCACAGACACATATGATTCTCCAAGGGGAGTATATCGTCGCTGTAAGTATCTTTGCTGGAATTGCCGAGTAGCGCTCTGAGACGTAGAGGGCTCAGGCTGATTGGATGAAGAAGATGAAGGTCTGACAACCACGGCATTAGCTGAAGCTTTGGATTTAGAATTGGATGATGATGGCTTGGCAGAAGAAGAGTCATTGGTCTTAGATCTGGGATTCTTACTCCGCAGCTTGACTTTGTTCTCCTCGATGGCACGCAACTCTAGTTTGCGGGCCATCGTGAAGGCCTCATCAAAAGTGCGGAAGGTTTGAACCCTCAGAGTGGAAGAGATATGTCGGGCACAGGCTTGAGAAAAGAGTTCAATAAGCTCGGCCTGGGGCAAGGAAAAGGAGAGTTGGTTGATAAGGCCTCTCCATCGAGCCACGAAGTCGGCTATGGACTCGTCCTCGAATTGCCGAATAGAATAGAGGTCCGTGATTGAGACTTTCTTGGTTATGTTGATAGAAAAGTGATCGAGGAATAGCTGAGCCAATTGCATGAATGAGAAGAGAGAATGACTAGGAAGGGAGCTGTACCAGTCAAGTGCAGCACCCG
The DNA here is from genome assembly GCA_037957365.1 of Torreya grandis. Taxonomy (NCBI): domain Eukaryota; kingdom Viridiplantae; phylum Streptophyta; class Pinopsida; order Cupressales; family Taxaceae; genus Torreya; species Torreya grandis. The sequence goes on along the minus strand of JARHVA010000781.1, from coordinate 3,397,167 downwards.
AGAGAGACATAGGAAACGTGCGTAAGAGTAACGCATCGTCATGGCCAATGAGGTAGCAAGCGTGTCTGAATGCCCACAAATGTTGTTGTGGGTCTTCCTTGTTTTGAAAACGAGAAAACTTCGGAAGCTCCCACTGGCTAGGATATGGTCTGATTGGGACAGAAGGATGGATGGGCTCGTTGCAGATCTGTTCATATGAAAGAGTGTTGCGCGAGCCGGAAACAGAGGTCTCAAGACTGGTCATCTTGTCCATCAGCATCTTGATGATGTCTGCCGACGGATTGACGGGTTGTGCGCCCCCTAGGTTGTAGGGCACTTGGAAGAGGTTAGAGGAGACGTGTGACATAGTCAGTTGTATAATATACGGATGACTAATCGCAGGGGCAGAAGTGAAGGTTAAAGGTGGTTGGTTAGAAGACATAGCTGGGCCCGTTGTTGCCACGAGAGGTTGAACTGTGGTAACGGGGGCCAAGGGATAAGAAGCCACCCTGGTGTTGATAGGGGCCAGGGTAGGCGGGATAGAGACGACAAGGTTTTGAAATGGAGTGGATAGAGGTTGAGCGGGTTGAGGTTGACAAGGGGCCGGAACCCCGGTGGAAGTGGGCCCAATGATAGAAGGAGAGGCCACACCTGGAGGATTGGTAAAAGTCTGGTCAGTGGTCAAAGCGATGGCTTGAGTGTCCGAAGGTTGAACTATGGATGTTGTTGATACAGCTGTAGTCGCGACAAGGGAGGTCGGCATTCCGTAGATCGGATTGCCCAAGGAGTCCCGCGTTCGGCTATGTGCGAGATAGTGTTGCAAAGCCTTGACATTGAGGTCCAAGAATCGCTCGAAGTCTTGGTCCCCTTCTTGGACAATGGGAGTCTGCGGCGGGGTCGGACGGACAGGAGTTCTTTCAGTCTCCGAGTTGAACTCCATTGTAGGCTTGGTCACGGATGGGGTGGACGGAAGCGGTTGACGACAGGCGTGGTCGACAAGAGCCTTGGCTTGGCTACGAGTGAAAACCATGCAAGGCAAAGAAGGTTCAGGTCTCAGGAACTGTGTTGCTCAGTTTCAGAAGACCAGGATGAAGTCTTGACAGAGAAAGGACAGGTTTCAGGTTGCTAGTTTTGGAAAAAAAGGACAGTGACAGAGACCGACGTCGGTTAAAAAACCGATGTCGGTAGGAAATGATGGCCGACGTCGGTCAGATAACCGATGCCGGTAACAGATGAAGCCGACGTCGGTATCAGAACCGATGCCGGTGACAGGGGAAGCCGACGTCGGTGGCAGAACCGATGTTGGTGACTGTGTTTTCCAGAGAGCCAAAAGGTTCTTGGAAAAACAAAGAAGAAAACGTCCTCACACACTCAAACAAACAGATGAGAGGAGGAAAATAGAAGAAGATAGACAAGCCTAAGCGATAAATCCTAGGAATTAACCTTAGAAACTTGTGGCTTATGCCTTAGATGAATGTTTGGGAAGATTGGCTGAAAAAAGGGTCCTAGAAGAAGGCGGTCTAAGGATGGTTTCAGGTGTTGTTTTAGGTGCTCAAAGATCTATGTTAGGGTCTGGTACGTGGCCTGGTGCTAAGGAGCAAGCTCCCCTCACTTCACGATTCCAGTGGTTAGCTGGTCTCGCTTAGCCAAGATATACCTCGCCTAGAGTTTAGACTCCGCCAGAGAACGGAGTGGGCTTCCCCCTTGGTGATGAAATCCAAGTGGGGTCACCGGGACGGGTAAGGTATCCGCTGGGGGATGAATTCCCAGTCGGGCCTTGTCTCAGGTATGTTTTATGTTTGTTTTGTGCATGTGATTAGGTAGTGTAACATAAAGTGTCTACGGTTTATTCAATATGCGCCTAAGTTTACTAGATGTGGACTAATGCAAGGACAAGCAGAGATGAAAGTGCAATATGTTTTAAGCCCAAGTCGAAATGTGATATTGTTATGAAGACAAGAAGGAGAAAGGGATGAGAGTATGATATTGGACTAGTCTAGAATGCAAGGAAGAAAGGTTTGTTTTAGACCCGCTTATAGTGTCATTTGGAATAGAAGAAAGAGACAAGAAGGAAGGAGCCTAAATGCACCTAAATGAATGAAAAAGAAAGGAACCCAGGAGGAACCTAGTGTCCCACCGGGCGTGCCAGAGATGTTTCTACCTCAAATTTGTTTTTCAGACTATAAAGAAAGAAACTAGAAGAAAGTAAAGGACAAGGCTTGGAAGTACCTGGACATAAGATTGCGCACCGTAAATCCAGACGTTCGTGGGCACTCCTCTTTGGCTGTGGAGGAATGACACCTGCAAGAAAAAAAAGGAAACTAGGACAAGAAAAACGTTAGACAGATAGGCAGTGGGTTGCCAAGCAAAGGCTTGTTCCCAGAAGTGTAAAAACTTCCTTAAGGGAGGTCAACCCACTGTTTTTATAAGATAAGTGACTGATAAAAGACAGAATGACAGAATACAGAAATGACAAAGAGAGTAAAAAGGAAGGAAGAAAACAAAATGATTACCTGAATGAAGGAGTAGGCTGAAGACAGTCGCCGAGGTCGGTAATGTTGCCGGCGTCGGTTATCTGACCTGCCGTCGTCGGCTATCCTGCCGACGTCGGTTGGGGTTGTGCCCGGCGTCGGTCGGGGTTGTGGCCTGTGGTCAGGTTTGAGCAGGGTCTGGTCTGAGTCTTGGTCTGTGGTCTGTCCGTGGACAGGTTGGACGTTGATGGACGGGTCTGAATCTGATGGACGGGTCTGTGGATGGTCTCAGGCAGAGATACAGGGGAGAGGAAGAGACACAGAGGACAGGGAAGAGGAGGATACACAGAAGAAGGAGCCTGAGAAGGCTTTGCAGCCTCTCAGGGGAAGGGACAAAGGGAGAGACACAGAGGACAACAGAAAACAGATGATTAAACTAAAGAAATGAAATAAAAACCAGACTAGCTTACCTTTAGCCTGCTGAAAGAAGAAGATGGAGATGTTGCTGGAGCCACTGAAGAGTTGCTGCAAGGAGGAGATACTGATCCAGGGCCTGCTTCACCTGTTGTTGCTGCTGCACGAGGTTAAGACAGAGGAGAAATGGGAGTCAAAGCGCCGAGAGAAGCTGTTTGCGAGCTCAAGAGTCCAGGGGGTGCAACGGACGCAGAAGGGGATAATGAAGGCTGCCGACGCCGGCAGTTTCACCGACGTCGGCCGAAGGGTCGCTGACGTCGGCGGTCGCAGGATGGGCACAGAGGCTAAAAATAGCCTCTGCCCATTCTTGCACGCCGCCGAGCGAGGGGTCATGGGCAGAACGGTCGCAAGGTTGCCAAAATGGACGAGGGGGGATATAATGGTGGGATTTGGGCTAATAAATGCTAGGGGAAGGTGGAGGGATTCAAGGGAGGATCCAAGGAGGCAAGGGTAGGGTGGAAAAGGGGGCCTCAATTAATTAAAAGATGTTAATTTCTAATTAATAAGACCTAGGTGGGTTAGGGACCAAGGAGGACTAGGAGGGAGAAAGGACCAAGGGGGAGAACCAAGGTGCAGACACGTTTGCGGTGTCTACAGTGGGTTGCCCAATAGGAATGCCAAACTCAGATAGAATCCCCTAAATCTAAATAGCCTCAGTAAGTGCATTAATAGCTCCCCTATACTCTACCTCTATGGATGATATATTAATAGCATTTTGCTTCTTGCTAGACCAACTGATAGGGCCAAAACCCAAAGAAAAATTATAGCATGAAGTGGACTTGTGATTCTAAGTATCACCAACCCAATTTGAATTTGAAAATCCAATTAAGATAGCCTATGTGCCAAATCTGTACTAAATCTTGAATCTATAATAGCCCTAAATGTAGTGCAAGATCCTCTTAACTGCTTCCTAGTGCAACGCATGGGGCTCCTACATGAATTGTGAAACAATTCCAATTACATATGAAATGTCAGGCCTGGTATGAGTTAGATAAATGAGGCTACCAATAAGTTGTCGATACCAAGTGGCATTAACCAAAGGTGTAGAACAATCAGTCTCAAGTTTGACTCTTGATATAAAAGGAGTCAGAGATGGATTGCAATCAACCATGTAAAACTGAGCCAAAAGATCGAGAGCATATTTGGGTTGTGTAAGTGAAATCCCTGAATTGGACTATGAAATATCAATGCCGAGGAAGTAGTGCAAAAGACCTAAGTCTATCATGTCAAATCTATCATGTATAGCTATCTTCATCACCACAATAGACGATGAGGAACTCCTTGTGATCAAAAGATCATCAACAAAAAGGACCAATATCAGTAAAGAATCATCCTACCATAAGAAGTAAACATTGGGGTTTGAATGACACCTAGTGAAACTTGAAGGAGGAAGGAATCCATCTGGGTGTATCAAGCTCGAGGGGCCTATTTAAGGCCATAGATAGATTTCCTAAGTCTACAAACTAAGTATGAATTCTGAACAAACCCAAGTGGTTGTTCCATGTAGATCTTCTCCTAAAGGTCTTCATGAAGAAAGACACTCTTCACATCCATCTGATGCACATCCCAACCATGTGTTGTGGGTAAAACTAGTGTGATTCAGATTGAAGTCATATTTACAATGGGTGCAAAGGTCTTTAAGTAGTCAATGTTAGCTACCTATGAAAAACCCTTGGTGACCAATCACGCCTTGTACTTATCGACCGACCCATCTGCTACAAACTTGGTCTGATATATCCAACGACATTGAACCATCTTCCTTCCTTTGGGAAGTGAAGTCAAATCCCAAGTGTGATTGCTAATGAAAGAATTATATTCCTCATCCATGGCTCTATCCCACTCAGGTATGCTTGATGCCTCTCTAAAAGTCTATGGATCAGTCATGGAAGCAAAGAAGGCATGTGGTCCACTCTAAAAGTCTACCTGAGTACATTTGTCATCATCTAGATCCCTGATCCAAGTGTCTGCACTTTGAAGTGTCTACCTAGCCCAAAGAGGGCCTAAAATGGGTGAGTCAGGTGTTGAATCCTCATCCTTTAATGCATTCCCAAAAGTAGATGAGGATGACTCCTCATCACTTTGGTACTATCAGACTCGCTATCAAATCTAGAAGAAGAAGAAGCATCTACCTCAGGACCCTGTTGTGAATAATCTGAATCCTCAGACTACTCATCCAAACTAAGTGAAACTGATGTAGAAGGAGAAGTGTCTAGTAAAGAGTCAGTGGAACTCTCCTAAAACCTAACACTTTTCTCGATGAACAATTGATGAGTCATAGGGTGGAGAATCCTATAACCCTTGACCTTATTTAAATACCCAACAAAGATGCAAGGTTTGGATTGAGCCTCCATAGCCTTGCATTTATTTTTGGGAATGTGTGCCATCATTAGTGATCTAAAGACCCTAAAATGTTGCATCTTTGATTTCCTATTATACCAAGCTTCAAAAAAAGTGATGCCCTCTAAAGCTTTGTGAAGAACTCAATTTTGAATGTAGCATGCACAATTGATGGCCTCTACCCAAAACTATGGAGACAATGATCTAAATTGAATCATACAGTTTGCCATCTCCTTCAACGACTAATTATTGCATTCTACTACACAATTATGATGAGGAGTGTATGGTAATATTTGCTGAAGATCAACCCCCTCTATGGTACAAAACTACTCAAATCTATGGTTGACGTACTCGCCCCCATTTTCTATCTGAAGGATTTTGATGCACTTTCCAGATTGCTTCTCAACAAGAGCCTTGAAGTCTTGAAAATTATTAAACACTTCAGACTTTTATCTAAGAAATTAGACCCATGTGTATCTAAAAAGTCATAAATGAAGGTGAGGACATATCTGGCCTTCGTAAAAGAAAGATGGGAAAACTGCCCCATGACATCACTGTGAATTAACTGTCAGGATCTTGCTCCTCAATTAGAGCACATATGATTACTTCTTGTATTAGCAACTAAACACGAAATTATACCAGAATCAATAAGTAACTAGAAATATGAAACAACACAGGGTTTGAGAGACAATACATAATTGTATTAAATACTTAGAAGAAAATACAATAAAGAAGATGCCACTTCTTCTTCCACCTCAAAGGCTCGCCACACCTCAAGACCTTCTTCCCTCTCTCTCTCGGTCCCAACAATCAACTCAAATATAGAATTGATGTTCACCTCTCCAACCAGTCAGTAACACGCTGCCAGTACACCAAGTACACAACCATACTCCAAGTATATCTCCTGCTCTCTGCTGCTACTTGCAAATCACTAGACCTTACTCATCATTGTAGATCTCCAAAAGAAGCCACGCACACCTGTTGACTAAGATCATACAAACATGAAGAACCCCTCTGATTCTCCAAGCCAGTACCCACTCTTGGTACTGTGGCACTAGGAGGAACACACCATTGCTCTATTACTCTCTGAAGGAGCTTATTTTGCTCTCTTACTCTCTAGCACAAGTTTACAATACAACCAATGAGTCTCTTAAATAGATCTCATGCAAACAATAATTAGACACCTAATTACAATAATTAGATCCATAGCTCTCAGTCTAAAATTGGCTCTTGACATGCAAACACTTGGTTTGTTAGCTAACTGCCTGTAACATTCGTAGTTCGAACCACACAGGTGACCGACGTCGATCCCTGTTTGCCTGGGGGTGCTGACGCCGACCGATATCTGATAGACGTCGGTTGCCTTCTGTCTGTACCCTGCCGACGTTGGTTGTCCTGACCGACGCCGGTGATTGTAACACTCAACAAACACTCTGCAACCTCCCTAACTCCTCCTGTTTGCATCCTAGTGAAGCTTTTAGCTCCACAACCTAACAATCTCCCACTTGGAGATAAATAGCTGCACCTGTACCTATATCTGTACCCCATCTAATCTGTTTCTTGGCTTGTATCCCTCTTCAAGCTCAACCTTGAAGACCAACCATCACACACCCTGTGATGCCTTTCCTGTCATCCAAGTAACCTGCCACATCCGAACCTACATATCCATGTAGTGAAGTCCTTGACCCTACATAACATGTTAACCTGCTGCTAGTCCCTCTCAAGTACCTGAGAATCTACCTTCCCCGAATTGGCTCCAAACTCTCTGACAGTTCCCACTGCTTGGAAAACTTAGGTCTACACTAGACCTCATGTGATTTTGAACCCTGTTCTAAGCTCAGCTTGAACTGTCCAGCCCTTGGTGTGCTTACCGATTCTGCTTTCTGTATCATGAACCTCGCCAACACCGTCTTCACATCAGCTCCCACTGGAGTCCAAATCTCCATGTCTCTTATGCCAAAGAATTTTGCTGCTCCAAATTCCCCTGACATACCTCTGAACTAACCTTACCCTTAGCTCAGTAAAACCCTGTATGTACAAATCTGCTAGCAAACCATCCACATACAATAACAAGATAATGTCATGACTCATCATTCACCTGGTAAGAACAAACACAATAGTTACACTGACATTGACTGAAGCCCTGCTTTGTCATCCACCTGTCAAACCTATACCACTGTCATGCAGCTTCCTCAAGACCATATACCTTGGCCTTATGTCTCACGTATCCATCCACTCTCTTCTTTAACTTGGGAATCTGTCCATCTCTCAGTGCTTTCTTCCAGCTGACAACTCTACCAACAAATACCTATTGGGTTCTTCTCCAAGGACTCACACTCCTCATCCATGCCAAGCTCCCACTGTATCTGGATTCTACCTGCATTGCCTCTTCACATCTTCCTGATTCTCGACCATCAGTAAGGAATATAAAGAAGGTGAACAACGAATATGAGGTTCACTTACCCTTTCTGACCTCCATATGGGCATTTGAGACTTGTTGACAGCTTGTTGTCCGCCCACTATCCGTTTCAGTGACCGATCTTGGCCATCTCCCAATCTGCTCCCGACCGACGTTGGTTCTCTGCGACTGACCCTGTCTGCCGACGTCAGTCACCTGACCAACGTCGGTGTACCTTTTGCTGACGTCGGTCACTATATGACCGACGTCAATTCCTGATTCTCGACACCACCGACTCTACTGCTCTGCACATGACCGACGTCGGTGCCTGTCTGTTCGACGTCGGTTCCTCCTGACCGACGCCAGTACCTGTGTTCCCCTATGAGTGATGACTTTTTACCTGCGAGCTCCTTTTGGGTCAAAACCCTGTTCAAATCAACACAACCCTGCTCAGAATAATTCAGTCCCCTCAGCTGATCTCTGTCCGTCATCTCCTCCATGAACACCAAGGCTTTCCAGTTCTTAAGTTTGTCAAAGATTTCTGTCTTCCACTTAAGAACATGCATTCCCCTCCTACATATGTAACCAAGCCTACAAAGCCACATCTCTATAACAGAAGGTGAATCAGTAATATAAGTAGATAGATAAAGGATACCTACTTTCTTACCACCGTCTAATTCAAGTGCATCCGCTGTGAGAGTTACTATGCATCTCCCATCACCTAACTTTCCTGAAGAAATTAGACTCATCTCCAAGACTGGTACCTGCATAACCTCATTCAACACCTGTGTGTTATCTGTCTACAATTTCAGCTTCACTTCCCCTTTGCCAATCATTTGACAAGGCTCTCCAGCTCTTAAATAAATCTCTCCAAAGTCTCCAAAGACATACCCATGAAAAGATGCTCTATTTCGGGCTGCATGAAAAGAGGCAAAAGAATCTGTAAACCAAGATTCTACTTTATCCAGAACATCCTGTGCAACATCCCCTGCAACATATGCTCCTCCCTGCTGATATGCTACCAACCAACAATCTCCTTTTCCCTGCTCTTTCTTTCCATCAATCAGACCATTCATGCTATTCAATTTATCCATTCGTAGCTTACTTTCTTCTATCATTGCTATACTCCCACCCAATCAGAAACCCCTGTGAGTAACCTATAATCAACACACACTATCCAGATCTGAAACCACCTGTTAGTAACCCAACCGAAAGCTCTAATACCAACTTGTCAGGATCTTGCTCCTCAATTAGAGCACATATGATTACTTCTTGTATTAGCAACTAAACACGGAATTATACCAGAATCAATAAGTAACTAGAAATATGAAACAACACAGGATTTGAGAGACAATACACAATTGTATTAAATACTTAGAAGAAAATACAATAAAGAAGATGCCACTTCTTCTTCCACCTCAAAGGCTCGCCACACCTCAAGACCTTCCCTCTCTCTCTCGATCCCAACAATCAACTCAAATATAGAATTGATGTTCACCTCTCCAACCAGTCAGTAACAACGCTGTCAGTACACCAAGTACACAACCGTACTCCAAGTAGATCTCTTGCTCTCTGTTGCTACCTGCAAATCACTAGACCTTACTCACCATTGTAGATCTCCAAAAGAAGCCACGCACACCTGCTGACTAAGATCATACAAACATGAAGAACCCCTCTGATTCTCCAAACCAGTACCCACTCTTGGTACTGTGGCACTAGGAGGAACACACCATTGCTCTCTTACTCTCTGAAGGAGCTTATTTTGCTCTCTTACTCTCTAGCACAAGTTTACAATACAACCAATGAGTCTCTTAAATAGATCTCATGCAAACAATAATTAGACACCTAATTACAATAATTAGATCCATAGCTCTCAGTCTAAAATTGGCTCTTGACATGCAAAAACTTGGTTCGTTAGCTAACTGCCCGTAACATTCGCAGTCTGAACCACACAGGTGACCGACATCGGTCCCTGTTTTCCTGGGGGTGCTGACACCGGCCGATATCTGACTGACGTCGGTTGCCTTCTGTCTGTACCCTGTCGACGTCGGTTGTCCTGACCGACGTCGGTGATTGTAACACTCAACAAACACTCTGCAACCTCCCTAACTCCTCCTGTTTGCATCCTGGTGAAGCTTTTAGCTCCACAACCTAACATTAACTCAAGAGGTATTGAAGCTCTCCTAGCTTTTCCTTTATCAAATTTCTCTTCGATATGTTTTCCAAGGGCACAACCCTCACAAAGTCCTTTAGAGAATTTAACTCTAGGCAAGCTAGTAACCATGTCCTACTGACTCGATTGCTCAAGATAGCGGTAGTTAAGATGGCCAAACTGCTCATGTCATAACTTGATAACTCCATTTGAATGGGTAAGCAATGTGATAGGAGAAACATCTGGAGCAAAATGGGAGAAGATGTATAGCCTAAAATGGTGATTAGCCCTCCCTAATGTAATTGTAGTGTCACTGTGTAGCTCTCTAATCTCAATAGAATCTGGTGTGAACTTGACTCTCATGCCCTGCCCTATGTGGGTAATCTGATACACTAAAAAGAGATTAGATGATAGTGAAGGTACACTTAGAACATTTATGAGTGCTCTACCTTTAACTTCAATAAACCCTCTCCTTGAAACTGTTGTTGGAGTGTCATCACCCAAAGTGATAGAAAACATGCTACAGGGCTTTAAGTCAAGAAACTCAACCTTTGATGAACCCATATGGTGTGAAGCACTAGAGTCTATAACCTAAGATGGAGTAGATGTGGAAGCCACTGCAACTAAAGATTTGCCCTTATGTTTCTCTTTCCTTTTTTCCTTTGCCTTAGAGGATTCTTTGTCTGATGAAGATTGTTTGATGGACTCAGGTACCCATATAGTGTTCTTCTCCAAGAGATGTGTAAGGTGGTCTATTTGTTTCTTCATGCACTTGTGCTTATCGTGCCCATTCCTCTTGTGATAGGAGCACTTAACCTTCTCTTTCTTGGGTTTCCCTTCAGAGGAGGAAGTTTCAGTGCTAGTTTTTATAGTGGTTTTCTATTCTTTCTTTTTCTCTGGATCCTTAGTCTTATGTTTCTTATCCTTGTTGTTAGAGGCTTTCTATTTCCCATTCCTGATAATGAGAGCTGAAGGTTTGGAAGACTTGAGGGTTCCCATCTGGATCAACTTATCTTGTTTCTTAGTCTAATCTTCAATGAAGTCATGTAAGGATGGCATTTTCTAGTTGGCTCTCATGGCTCTCTTGGTAGCATAAAAGGTAGAGAGAAGGACAAAGTAATCAGGGCCTAGTTTTGCAAACACAAAAATAACTAACTGCTCATCTTTCTTCTCAATTCCACACTCTTTTAACTATACTCTAAGTGACTTAAGCTTAGTTAAGAAGTCCTCCAATGTGTCAAAGTTGATAGGGCTCAGACTAATTAGCTCAATCTCAAGCTCATGACCCCTCATGGTGTCGACTTTCCCAAACAAGTTTTTTATAGTGTCCCATACTTCTTTAGGAGATTTGGCCGACTCTATGTGGAATAAGAGTTATGATGAAACTAAAATACATAACATTCCAAAGGCTTCATCACATTTATAAAACCATTTTATCTTGTCTGCCCCAGTTATGGGCTCAGTTTCTACCCTCATTGTTATGCGAAACAACCCTTTACTTCTAAGAACCATTGTAATCTTACTTTTCCATTCCTAGTAGTTGAAGGGTGTGAGTGCATTAACAGTGCTAAGATCCATTACAGAATTTAAGATTAATGTGTTTTTTGTTGAAAAAATCAAATGTGCAAAAAAAGAGAGAATTTGTAGAACAGAAACATAGCCACAATATAACCTCCCTAAAACTATGTCAAGTGCCCCCCAAATTTTGACACTTTAAAATTTAGTGCGTTTTACAATGCAAATGGGCTAGCTATGTTGAAAATTGAAAAATAAACACTTTTAAAATATGGCGCTCAATTTTGAGCTATTATTTATAATATATTAATGAAACAAATTCCTTTCAATAGCCTATTTTTAATAAAAATTGCACTAAATGATTAAAAAAGTACCTTTGAGTGAGGTGAAATGTGCCTTCCAACCACCCGTTGGAATTGGATCAGAGTATAAAATAAAGTGGTTTGGTATTTTGAGGGGGATTCAGCCTCCTGCCAATCTGGGCCTCAACTTCATCTTCGTTAAGTGGAGATACAAGTTTTTAAAAGACTCAAAAAAATTGCTCTCTTTTAATTTTCAATGACTTGTTTTTTCAACATACTAAATGATGTTGGAGAAAGATAATAATGTCATTAAAGGCAGAAAACTTATAAATAACAAGTACCAATGTGAGATGGGCCTACCAAGGAGGAAAGGTGTCAAAAATGTGATGCCAAGGTGGAATATCCAATTTTCAGCTCAACAGTTCAAAAATACACATTTTTCCAGCCTAAAAGAGGATGCCAAGGTGAAAAAAATAGACCCCAAGCTTCTTAGAATGAGTAGATCTAATGCTAATAGTATAAGGATGGCACCAAGCTGTTGGAGAAACTACCAGGGTGCTGGAAGAAAGAGCCAAGTGGATAGAAAAGGATGCCAAGTGTAGTTGGTCAGATTTTAATGCAAAGAGTAACCAAAAATTCAACCAAAAAATGTGATGCCAAGTGGCTAGAACTGATCCTCTTTTCCTTCAACGCTTCTCCTCAAGGATCCAATCATAGCAGATCTAGAAAAAACAATGAAGCACCAAAAAAAGAATATTCAACACATTATTTCTATTGCCAAGCTTTTAATCTTTTCCTCAAAATGCCTTACTGGAGACCATAATGCCACTTTACTTAGATCAGATCTGATAGAGCATATCAGAATGACCCTATTGGAAAAAATAGCGTTATGCAAGAAGGAACTTTTTTCAGAGAAGGATGCCAAAAAATATGTTTCAGCATAGCAGATCATACAATCAATAGCAGATTAAATCTCCCTTTTTATTAAAGGCAGATTTTGAAAAGACACGAACACCACTACCAAAAGAGATTAAATTTATTACAAAATAAAAAAATCTTGAATTCAAAATTAATTACAGCAATGAACCAGACACTAGCAACACCAATGTGGTTCTGATACCATATCAGGGACACCACAGATCTGCTGGTTTGTGGAAGTGCACCAGAGTTGATGTGAGACACGATTTGCACAAAGGCTAAATCTGGGCAAACACGAACAACTATAAATTATGAAAACACAGACTAATTTTCACACAACAAAATTAAGCTCCAACTCAATACATTTGAATTAGATAAGCTTAAGGAAATACAAGTACAAATAGGAGTGGAGGTAACTCCTCCATGAAAGGCAGTCAATGATGCCTCAAAATAGAGTGTAACTCCCTGGTCTAAGAATAGCCAATCAATAGAGTAATTCCCATAATGAATGAGGTGTAAGATAACTGCTATGACATATGATAGGTCAAAGTAACTCTTATGACTGTACACCTGAGCAAGACTATCCACAAATGTAGGAAATCCAAATGACATGGAATAGCCGAGTAGGAAAATACAATAAAATGCAAGAAAAATATATCTTACACTAACAATATATGCTCCAAATTACTGCTAAGGCATAATCTATCCAAAAATATTCATAATGAAAACCTAACTTGTAGTTCATAAAGCATACAAAAGTGTTAATAGGAATTGTAATCATTTATCAATACATGAAGCAAAATATCAATACATGAAGCATAGATGTTTGACATACCTGCAGGCTGTGACTGACCAAAATTATCGAAGGAAAATGCACTATTCTATGTTTGGGCAAGAGTGGTATTTTTGAATCCACCAAATAGGGAAGGTTGTAATTTATATAAAGTTAAACTAATCATTAAGACATAGCTCCACTAAAACCATACCATACTCAATGCAACACATGTGTAGATGGACTTGATGCTCAAAACATAAAAAACACAATACAAAAATACCATACAAAAAATAAAATCACTAAGATAATGAAATTCCAAACTGTACTGTAGTGTAAACAAAATAATTTCCATTAAACATACCATTAATTATGCAAGGCCTACTGGTTTGCTTTGTGACATCATTGATGTTATGTTATTTGCAAACATGTTGTTTTCAAAATGAGCAGTGTTCTGGCCAAAAGCATTTGTGGTTTGTCCAAAGGCATGCGTGATATGACCCAAAGTTGGTGTGGATTGACTAAACGCTGGTGTGGATTGACCAAATGCTAGTTTAGTAAAAATATAGTATATATAAAATGCATTTTTTTAAGAACAAATTTTATTTAAAAAAAAAGATGTATTGTATAACATTTGTATGTTTCAATCATTTAAATTATTGATGCTTGACAATCAATGAAAAAAATATGGATAAGTGTATAACAAAGTCCATTTCAAATAATATATCAATTAAATTTATGAACTTTTTTTTGCAAATCTAGAGACTATTGATTGGAAAATAGCATAAAAATACAAAAAATCATAGTAGTATAGCGATAAACATTCGAACATTATGTCTATTGGAGATGTGTAAGTGTAAAAAGAATTTAGTTTAGGACTGGAACTTAAATCCTATAGTCACTAAAAAAAAAGTTTAACAAGCATTATTAATGTAAACAAAAAGTTATGTTTTCTTGACATATTGTTGTAATATCCTGAAATGAAACAAAAGAAATAAAAAATGCATTAGTACAATGAAGTATTAACTATTTGCATTTTCAAAATATATATGTAATCAAAATTTGAAATGTACTTATTACCTTGCAATCATTGTTCATTGTTGTATAACAATAGAAATAGTGTTATCCACTCCAATTGTGAATGTGTTATTCATTTGGAATTTCGTAACAAAAACACCGTTGCATAAATGTCTTTCTGATAATCTTCAAATGATATGGCTATTAGTTTTGGCAGTATAATATCAAGTAAAGGTTTATGCAGTGTGCATTCAACTTTGCTATCTTTTGTATGGATAATGCATGTGAGTGCATGAGTATAAGAATGGCCTGGATTTCCAGGACATCTTGCACAATGCAAATAACTATTAGTATGAGGACTCATTGCCAAGATTGCATGTTGACATGTATTACAATTTGGTTGAAAGGGCGATAGATAAATGCTTTTTACTTTTAGTGTCCTTGTGCCTTGCAATTGCAATTGTTAAGCATTGATTTCTAATGTGGACAAGAAACAAGGAAAAAGTAATGCTAATTTGATTTCGATAAATAAAGAAAAAGTAAAATTTAGACTTGCCTCAATGTTTGATGTTGCCATTGTTTGTAATTGCTTTTTAGTGCATTCTTAATTCAATGGTTCAACAAATGATGGAAGATTAGCATAAAAAGTCTAGGTACCTTTTACACCAATGCGCACAACATTCTTGAATATATAAATAGGCATTTTCTCAATCATTAGTTCATTATGTATATCATGATAAACTTTTTCATATTGTTCACCAAGTTGAACCTAAATAAAACAATTGTAGTTCAATTTTTGTAGTAAACAGAGTCAATACAAGGGAAAACAATGTGTTAATAAATATAAGCTTACTATTGTAGTGTTGTGCTCGGTTTCTCCATCTTTGACATATACATTGAATAGTGTGTTGGTTTGCTGACAACCTATAATCAAAGCTCCAAATGAACCCACTGAAGATGGTTTTTCTGATTCTATAATATCAATAATTTTACTATCTGGTGTAAGCTTGCATTTTTCATAAACTTTAGATATGGTCTCTATTGTTGACTTTCTCGTAATCACAATGCAAAAGTCAGCATCTCTTCTTTCATGTTTAGATTTTTCCTTTACCAAGAAGTCTGAAATGCAAACACTATTTCCTAGATCAAGTACATTTCAAAATTTTGAATCAATTTATTGCTGACATTAACTTTTATTATCATCTATCCATGAACTTCAAACAAATCAGCATGCACTGTTTCAGCTTTGATTGGTGAAGCAGGATTTTTAGTATGTCCAGGGCCATATATTATCAGTATATCTCCTTTAAAAACAACAATGTTTTTTAGCACAAATGTCTAATATTGAGGATGAGGAGATTGGATCTATTATTGCACTGTAAGAAAACACAAATTTAATTTTTTTCAATGAATTAAGATATTATTTCTAATTCACAATTTATCATAATTGATTAAAGAAGAGCTAGGAAAAAATATTGGATTAGAATGTTACCATTTATGTATTTGTTGCTAAATGGGAATAATTTGACTAACGTCAAATAAATTTTATGATGATTCTTCAGTAGGTTTTTCATGTTCCAAATTCTTTTTTTTGAATCCATGTCATAAACTGAAATGAAGACAGGATATGAACTCTTAAATATATAATGTTCAAATACTGAAATAATTCATGTATTTTATAGACAAGTAAATGGAATATTTTTTCTCTATGTACAAAGTTTGTTGCACTAATGTTTAAGCATTGTTATTTATTACTGGACAAATAGAATCATGATCAGTCCAATAGGTATCTATTGTTGAAATTTTCTTATCTTCATTTGCAATGTTTGACCATACATGGTCTATGATTTTGTTTGTATTGCTTATGTTTCCTTGGTAAGAAATGCATATTACAAGTTGACTTGTGTTTTTCAAGTAGCATTGCAAACTTGTTAGAAGTGGACATGTCAATATTGAAGTCTCCTAATATGTAAATGTTTTTGGATGTGTTTGCATTTGACAATGTTTGTTCAACAACATTTATGACGTCTAAAATAGAAGTAGAAGGAGATGCATAAATATTGACAATTATAAATTCATGTTGTTGTATAACAATTTTTTTTGCCATTGCTTCTGCTTCATTTTCAATGTATTGCATTGGATTTGAAGTAGAAACATGTGTCTTTACGCATATCATAATACCATGAACATTATGTACCGAATTACAAGTCTTAAAATTTGGAATATGGTTATAAGTGTTGGTGTTTGTCATGTATGTTTCTTATAAGCATAATATGTCGTATTTCATTAAGTCATGATCATTGATAATGTCTTCTAAATGTGGATAAAGGCTATGAGTGTTAAATGAACATATTATGACAGATGATGTAAAAATACATGATCTTAAGATATGTTGTAACACCCACTTTGAATCTGATTCCAATCTTGATATCTCAATAGATATATAATTTTTTCAATTTGAGGTTTTTGTTTGTAACTGGGCTTAACAAATATAATGATTCTATGGCCTTCATGCATGAAAGTGTTGTATATGTTAGGCCATGTCTATGTACCCCAAGAGGCTTTAATGCAACACTTTCCATGGTTAGACCTTGAGATCTATGTATTGTACGTGCAGAAGCTAGTTGTACTAGAAATTGGCTTCATATTGTTAATGTCTTTTTGTAAGAAGAGTTTGCAATAGGTCTTTAAATATGAAAAATAGGGGTCCAATTTGATTCTATATGGATTTTATACAACTGAATATGCATTGTTCTTTGAGAATGTCCAACATGATTTTCGTTAAATTTCACCCAGATAATGTCATTGTTATTTTCTTTGTTGTACAATTTGAATACACCATCTGAACCATTGACATGCCCATCTTGCATATCATAATTTATGGCAAAAAGTTCAACTAACATGTTTGGTTTTATAACTATTTTCTCTTGTAGGCATACAACATTAGCATATCCTTGTCCTTCACTATAGGTGTCATCTTCCCTGTCTATTGCATTAATAACAATTTATTTATGTGGAACAAGTGCCAACATTTTGTTATTATGTGCATTAACATCATTATTTAAGTAAAAAAGATAAGGAAACAAAGGGTCATTTGGATGATTAAGATATACTATGTCACTTTGTGTATGCGAGCATGTACATATTATGTTCGGTATAACCACAAATTTTTCATCCTTTTGGTGCAAGTTTGTTGTAGTTGGTAACATTTTACGTTTTCTTTCTAGAAAACATATGGGACTATTTCTTTGTTCATTTTTGGATGTTCAAATATGAGGCAATCATTTATAGGTTGAGCCTAGTAGAAGTCTCCACAAAAGATCATGTTAATATTACCAAAGTACATAGTTGGCAATTGCATTATGTCAGGCAAAATCCTATCAATATAGTATAACATTCTTGCTCCTACAAGGGATATTTCATCAATTAGCACTATGTGTAATTGACTGTAACACTTGGATAATGTATCAAGTCATTCATTGGATAATGGAATGAGTTCTAACTTGTTAAAAGGTAATAGAAATGCAGAATCTGATGTTATGCCCCCTGCATTATATGCAACTTTACATGTGTATGCAAGAATCAGGCCTTTTGGCTTGGATGGATCATTATCAATAGACTGTGCATAAATACAAACTAGTGTTTCGTATATAACTTTTGCAATAAAAGTCTTTCTAGTCCCTGCACTTCTTATTAAGAACAAATACAATGGCTTGTTTTTGTCTATACATTTTTTTAAAGCAATGTTTTTAACAATTGCTTCTTGTTTTTCATTTAAAATTTGTCTTTGTTTATAGTATTCAACATTATCAGTAATGAATGGATGATGTCCAATCTCAAATAGTTTTAAACTTTGTTTTTTGGTGCAAAGTTTACTGATGACAAGTCCATCTCCATATCATATTCTTATTGCATAGGTTTGGTTATGCTGGAGTGAAATATTTTATTGTTCATGTTTTCAATATCACGTTCAAGTTGGCAAATTGCATCATGCATGTCTCCCCATATAGGATTGGTGTCGTAATTGAAATTTTCCTCATTTAGTTTTATGGTCTTGTTTTGTAAATTGTATGCCTCTTTCCATGTTTCAAGACTTTGTTTCAAAGTGTTTTCATTATTTTTAAATGGGACATATAATAATAGTCATTCACAACAATAATTTTCAAGGTCAAGATGTTTATTATAATTAAAAAAATGTATAACATTTGGTTTTTTTTCCAATGGATTTCCATTTTTTTATACTTAGAAACAAATTTAGCTAGATAGACATGATCAATAATAGCTGGACATGCAATGCAATAGTCTATAATAGATCGACACATGACATCTTTGGATTCATCTTGATCTTGTCTCAAGAGAATGGGAAGTTTTAGAATAAATGTTTGTTTATCAAGGTAAAATGTATTTATGAAAGTAGATGCTCTTAAGCATTGAGTCAATGGCAATGATAATACTAAGTGAATTTCTTGTTGTGTAGACATTTGTTGTAAGTTTAACATTGCATTTCCAAGTCCATGTAACATTTGAATGACATCTATGTTTATTTTTGCATGTTGTTTTCATATTTTTTTAAAAGCATTTGTGATTTCTTTTTACTTTTGTCATGTATGAAGTACAATATGTTACTACATCATATGCATTTAGTATAAATTGTGCATCTGTATTGGCTTGCCATAAATATGGCATGTTTTTTATGAAAGTATTACTCCATACTTGCGATGCCTTGTGCACAAGAAAAATGGTGGGTTGTTCAAGTGTATGTTGTATTATTCTTATGTATTGAGGCTCATCTATGTTAAGATCATGTAAGAAAGTATCAAAGTTATCTGAAGCATTATATTGTTTTGTCCTTAATAGTAAGTAAATTTGATTTGACTTTTCAATTGCAATTTCATTTTTTGTTTTACATGGTTCGAGTATTGTTGTTTGTTTCATTGGTAGTTGTGGGAAATTATATCTACATTTTTTTTTAAAATTTTTTTTATACAACTACTGGTATGATGGTATATATGCATTTTTTCTAAGTCATTTTTTAGGATGTCAGTATCATAAGTTATGTATGTGTCTATAAAATGTGTAATTTTTGAATTCTAGTTCTTTCTATATACCGGTGTATCTTTGGTCCATACTAGCCAATGATCATGAGCATTTCATCTACGTTGGAACTTTGTCATGCAAAATTAATCTATGATTTTACCTAAAAACATCTCATCTTTGCATAGCATTTGTTTTAATGGATTGATACAATGTCTATAATAATGTGTATAAGTGATTGGATATGTTCTTACAAGGAAATAAATGTCATTTGATTTATTCAATTCATTCAGTTGTGAATTTGGCCTTTGTAATCTTTGCAATACAACCATTTCAATGCATTTGTTAGTGGTTGCCAAGAATGTTCAACACTTGTGAAAGTCAAGAAAAAAGTTGGAGGTCCTAATTGACGTATCATGGCAAACATGTTTTATTTGAGATCTTGCATATAATTAGGTGAAATACTTTTTTTTTAAAAATCTACATATCTAATTTCTGATTTCAATAACTTTTCTAAGTTGGGTTTATATTTGACATCTTTTGCCAAAACTTTTCTTCCCTTTAGTTGACCTTTTCTAATTCGAATCCAGATAGTCTTACCAACTTGATCTATAATTATTTATATTGCTTTGAAAAATAAACTGGTAATATGATATGCAAAATGATGATTAATATGCGAGAGTTCCCATTGTGAGGTTTTTTGATATGAGTATCTTGACATAATGTCATCATCCCGAGGATTACCAAAGAAAAGTGTTGGAAAGTTCATTTATTTTGAGTGTTTGTCTTTGAAAATACTGAGAGGACAATTTTTTTCAACTGGTACTATTGCAATTAACTTATCTTCCAATGCAACAATACATGTTGAGTTTTCAAAACCATGTACCAATGTGTCATTAGAATTGTTTGCATCTTTCTTAGAGGACAAATTATGTTCACTATCACTGTCTGTTTTAGTTTCATTATGTATACTATTACTATTCACATCATTTATAACATTAGTGAATATGAACGGTTTCTAATCAGGTTTAATTTGCACATTATGAGTAATGTACACTTTTTGTGTACATAGTTGTTGTAATGTATCCATAATAAGTTTGGAATGAACTCTTCCTTCTTGATATGCATTTTTGTATTCCACTCATCTTTTTAAAGCTATTGCAATTATTATTCTTTTGTTTGTGAATCGAGCTAATACTTTTTGAATTTTATCAACATTTGATGGGACATTGATAATTGGGCCTGTTAATCCAATTTGTGGTTTGTTGTATCCTACAATTATTATTTGAGCAAATGCAATTCTAAGTGCAACAAGTATTTCTTTAAGTTGTGATAACATGCTTACAGATTATAAATGCTTGTTTAGTCTAATATTTATAGGCATTGCAAATGTAGGAAGTTTTCCATTTCTCAATGATTCATTACAATTTACACATATTTTATTTTTAAGAATAGCTTTGTTATTTGGAATTCATGTGTCATTTTTAGATTGATTAAAATGTTTCATCCTATGTTTAAACTGTAATTGTTTACAAATACCATAAACACGTATGGGTGTATCTATAATTTTTTCATTGAATCTTGTTATTACTTTTGATCTTGATAGTTTTCCTTTAATTATATTTTTTCTATGTGCCATGTTATTTAATCGATGTAAAGAGATGTTGGGGACACGTGGGAATGTTTTTCTATTAAATTACAATGGTCAAATTTTGGATTTATATCTTTCTCTATTGTTAATGAATTATAGTCTACACATTTTGTTATTTTTTAATGCAATGTTCTTTACTCGGTACAAAGAGAATTTGGTTTTTTTTGTAATGTTTCCATGTAATTACCAACATCATCACCTTCTGTTTCAGTACATTCTTGCATTGTTAGTGGTTCATAATGTACATGGTTTGTATCTGTCTTGAAAAAAATGCTGTCATATAAGGATAGTGTTTGAGTACAGTCATTGTAGGTTTTTACAATTTCTAAACTTGTTGATGACCATAGGTGAATGCTTACATTTAATAAATTTGAAAGCCATTGGATGGTGAACTCGTTTCCTTCTATTTTACCCTCGTCATAGGTATATCCTATTTTTACAATGTATGCTTGCCAATTTGCAATAGTTGGTATATTTTTTATGATATTATCTTTTAGGTTATCTTTCAAATAACTGTGTGCTCTTATATTTCTAGAGATAAACACATTACAAAAAGACTGTACCAAATAATGACACAAGGAACGTATGTCAAAAGCATTTTTGGTCAGCTGACAAATAAAACTAAATATGCTATCACTACAACAAGATGTGCTTTCTAATAGTCTTAAAAGTCCACATGATTGCAATTTTCTAGCATTTTTTTCCTAAAAGAATGAAAGAGAAAAATAAGTTCTCAATAGAGGTGTTTGTGCTAAGGGAATTTGATAATTATTTAATTTCATATAGTACAATGGTTCATAATGGCCACAAATAGGATTTTAATCATGAAATAGTATGCAATATAGAGGTGTAGGAGCATCTTCATTAAAATAAAAGTATTTTTTTCTTGTTAAAGACCAAACACAAATGGTAATGTTTAGCCATTTACAAAGCCAATTTATATATAAATTGTCTCCCCATAGTTCATGTTTTCCATTTGGTGTACGCGAAGTTGTAAAAATTTGCATTCTACAAAAATATGTTTCAGTATCTTGCACTTGGTGTAATTTATATAGTTTTCAATGATCTAAATCTAATTCAAAGGACCTTAGTGCATGGGGATCATTTTTTTAAAATAGTTTAGAAAATGTTCTATAATTCTAACTCGTAGTTCTATTAATGTGTATCTAAAATGCAATAGCACTTGAAAAATGTTGAATAAGCAATCACCTACGTTGTATTTAAAAAATTAAGATCTAAAAAGATTTTCCTTTTGCAAAGCAATGTATATGTTACTGCATTAAGTTTTCAACAATGGCTTGTATTCTTCGACAAAAAGGACTTATCGATTGCTATGCGGATGCATTATTTTTTGTTTTGTATTTGTCAAATTCACCCTACAATGCTAAGTAAAATGAATGTAATAAGAAGACAAGATAATTGGAAATCTTGAAATTAATTAGTGAAAATGTTAGAGACCTACTGTCATATAGCTTTTCCTTTCTTTAATAAAATCGTATATGTCAGCAAATTATATTTACTCAAAGCCCTGCACATAATTATGTATCTAAAGTCATAACAAAATATCCTAATAACAAGTTCTTTTCTAAACATAATAACATTAGATATATATTCTTACTTCAAAGATGCATATTCAAAATTTTCAACATGTGGGAGGCCTTGTGACTCTTGTTAAAAAAAATTGCTTCTAATGCACATGCAAATTCGTTTACTCTAGTTAAAGCTAGGTTAAGAAATTAAATTTTTTAGGAAATATGCAGCATGCCTCTATTCCTTTTCTCAATAGATCCAAATACTCTCACCATGCCCTTCTTACTAGTGTCATTAGTTCCACAGTGGCTCAACAACATTGATTTTTAGGATGATAACATGTAGCAATATTTAATCGTGGTATAACATCACTTTCCCCCCTTAACCCAGGACATTCTTGAGATGACATTCTTTAAATTGATCATTTGACATTATCAAGTGGGACTCCTCTTCTTGTATTTTAAACTAGCTATCCTTTTATAGTAGGGCATACACATTTTGATTATTATTGTCAGGGATAGCCTTTTGGACGGTACATATTATTGTTAAGACTCTAGAATCCTTGACTTATTGCCCTAAGAATTTTATCTCTAGTTGTATTAACACTTGTGGTTATTTATGGACATTAATAATAGTTTTAATTTCACTTAGATTGATCTAAATAGTCTAATGTAATCTATACATTTGTGTCAAACTAGATGAAATTTTACTTCATCTAAGTACTATATCAGCAAATTGTATCACATGTTTCTGTTTTAATACATAGATTTGCATACTTATACCCATTTCTATGTTTTAGGTTGTGAGTATCTCTTAGTTTATAATAAAATACATGTTTCTTTGTTCTCTCACAAATTGAATAGGAATGATGAGATATCTATTTCTCTACCTGACATATAGTAACCCTAGACATGCAGATTTGACCTTAGAAACAAATGCATGCATCTAAGAAATCATCTAGTGTTCTTAAATTTCCTGCTGAAAGACCTGTTTGTCCTTTTTATCTGAGTATTAAAATTTATAATTCATTGGATGATAAGATAGATAACATTAGCATTAGCATTAGTAGTAGTAGTAGTAGTTGTTGTTTTTCTTATGATTAGACAACTACTTGTCATCTGTTGGAGCAACTTATAAGGAGTATGCATGGGCATCAAGGTGTGGTATACTACTGGATGCTGCAGAGAGCAATTATTAACTTACAGTTACAAGCTCAACCAACACTCTTTCATATATAGTGGAAACATCCCAAACCCAACCCCAACTAAGAATCAACAACATAGAGTGACAATGTGATAATTCACTGTTACATCTTAACGATGGAGTATAGAGTGCAATCCCAAATGTTGATCGAAAGAGTTCCTTACATAACTATTTTTAGAAATGCTCTTTATCGCCTAATGGATTGTGAAAACATTAGATCTCTTATGTCAAAATTATTCTCATACACAAGATATCTAACTATTTTCACCCTAGACCCTTTTTAACATTTTCATCAATTCCACAGTGGCTTGTTAATTTTTAATGTTAGGACAACACATAGCAAGATTTAACCCTAGTATAACATTATTTCCCCCCCTTAACAGAGGCCATTCTTCAAATGATATTCTTAGACTTTATCTTGGAGACATTCTTTAAATTTATCGGTGGAGATGATCAAGTTCGACTCCTCTTTTTGTATTCTTATAAGCTAGATGTACTTTTTCAGTAGGAAATACATATTTTGATTATTAATGTACATTAATATAATCATCTTATTCATAGAAATTAGTAACAACACCATCAATATATCGAGAGCAATGGCATTTTATAAAAGTTATTCAAATTTTTGCTTTGAAAAAATGGAAAAAGAAAGTTAAAATTCTAATTAATGCAATGAAAGTGAATAATCAAAACTTGGAGATAATAAAGTTAAATAGATATGTTGTGAACTAGAAGCAATAGACTTCAACACGTTAGAAGAGAAGGTAAAAGTATTTCATTTAGAAATCAACATGGAGGGTAAATTTTTGATGCGACACCAATATTTGTAATACAATTTATCAATATAATTATAAAAACAATTAGTTTAAGATGTAGAGTTGATGGAAAAGAGAGGCATACCTCTTAAAAAATGATTTTATAAAATATATATAAAAAAATTAGAAAATAATATATAAAAGAGAAGTTAGTGGATTATTGAAATTTGTGAATATTAAATTTATTGATAATTTAAAATATTTAATTAAGAAAAGGTGAATTATTATATTGTAAATAAATATGAAATTATATTGGAATTTGAGATTTAGTTCATTTGGTTTTGGTACTTTGTAGAAGTACTCTTGATCATGGAAGTTGTTACTTGCAATGTATGGTGAGGGGCCACTATACACCACCCATAGGTTATAAGAGACTCACCTTGTTTTAGAGCAGTTATCCTTAGACAATCACTTAACTTTAATTTCTTTTAGTTATGAAAATAAAATAAAATAAATAATTAATAACTTATAATTTACAAGTTCGCCTTAAACTTATGATTAAAAGTGGTAAGAAGGAATAAATTTGTCTGTAACATTCATTGTATAGTAAAAGTGGTATAGAAAGTCATAAGCCAAAGAAAAACAATGATGGTGTGTGGTGCAACTAGTCTTTCCCAAGTTGGTGCATCTTTACCCTCTATAAATATTAAAAAGGAAAATCTCCCATGAAAGGCCTCCAAGAAATAAATCCAATGGTAGAAAAAAGGAGGAGGATAATTGCAAAAATTGTCTTTGGCATCATTTTTTTTAAGTTTTTTAATAGAGAAATTTGAGACTCATGATGAAGAGGATGTGGAAAGTCTCAAAACATATGATGATGTTGAGATCAATGACATTGAAAAATATATGAAAATCGAATGTTGAAATATATAAAAGAGAAATTTATGCCCCCAAAATTTAATTCAATAAACCCCGGTCCCCTGCCCTCGTACTTGCCCCAAAAAGAAAAAAAATAAAAAAACAAAAAATAAATATAAATAAAGCTAGATAAATATATAAATAAATAGAATTTTAATAACATCCGAAAGAAAAGGAAAAAAAGAGGAAGAAAAAGAAAAAAGAAGTGGAAAACCAAACCAAAACGCAGAGCTGCCTATTATTTGAAGCCGTGAAAAGCAAAGTTTGTGTGAATATTCATGGCGAGCACTAGAGACTACTCACAAGTTTATCAAAATAAATATTACAATCATAAGTCATCATCCTCAACAGGGGAAGAAGTACTGATAAACTGTTATCATATATGCAAGTGCAGGGCAGCCACATTCAAATCCAAAGAGGAGCAGGAGCTAGAACAGTCGAGCCTCATCAAAATCACTCTTCATGTTGAGGGCAACCGAAGTTGACAGATAGTAGGAGTCGGATTTGGATTCAGATTCATCGGAATTAATATTTTTCACGGTAATTGTTTTTTATGGTTGCACACTATTCTTTTGATACTTAGTAAATTTGAATCCACACTCGAGCAGGATTTGGACGCCAAAATTTGATGTTTTATATTGTTTTCATTTGGTTGCTTCTAGTCCCAGAGCAACAGACAAGTATAAAAAGTTGTCCTCTGGATTCTTTCCTCACTAAGCATTCGAAGGGTCATGTGGACATTGAAAGTAGAAACACTGTCAAGTAACAATAATAAAAGTAGTGAAGATGAGTCTACCATGGTTCCATTCGTACTGAGTGCAAAGGTCTCATAATTAATAAGGGGTGAAGATGGATGCAATCTAATTTGGTGGAAGACTTTAACTTCAGGATAACCAGGACGTAATCTACTTTTTGTTAGAAGACTAATGTAGACAATGAGACCAAGTGCAGTCTAATTTGTAGCTTAGTTGAAGCAGGCCAGCCAAACTGAATTTTCTTATAGGTTGTTTCAAACACAAACTAGTAAGGCTAGAGCCCCATATGTGGCCTTAAGCAAAAGTTTGACCTTCCAACTTTGGGATGGCCCTAGATCAACAAAGAGATTATCAAATTGCGTTCTGTGACTATTTCAGGCTTCAACAGAGAGAATTTCAAGGAATGCCAAATATTTTACAAGTATAGAGTGTTGATGAATCTGTCTAATGGTTAGCGAATTATTTTTTTTCAAAAAATATGAATTATAAACTAATTATGAGAAAAATATAAGATTAATTTTTAATATATACATATTTCAGTGATTAAATAGCTTTGTAAATTTTATAGGATCTTCTGACTAAAGAGAATTTTGAAAAATTTCCAATACTAAGAAATTAATTTTTAAATTTTATTTTCTTTGAAAAATTAGCCAATTGGCAGAAAATAGCCTACAGAAAATACCATGTATCCTAGTATAATCAAAATGAAAGAATCCAGAAAAATTAAAAAAACAGTAACAACCCCCACTCCATGGCACTCTTTTTCCTTAGATATTAATATCTATATACTATCAATTGTTGATATACATTTATGAATGCAAATCTTGGTTTTCTTTCCAATTCTGACTCAACATCAATTAACTAATTGTTTGCAACAAAATTGCAGCAACCAGATAGAACTGAAGGTACCATGCCAAAAGCACAATCCATGTATGATTTACATAGTCATTCCGGAACTCCTGATCCAAACATTGCATTGGATACAACTGTTGATAGTCCAATGCCAATTCCTAGATCTCAGAGTGATTCTAAACTACATATCAGCAAGGGAGCTAAGGCTACAATAAATGTTGATCAGGCTCCGGCATTGACATTTACAGAATTAGACCCACTCAATCGTAGAAATTAATTAAATAATAGAAGAATAATAAAGAAGAATTATATATTAGGCTCCTTAGAATAATTATTTATACATAACATACTTTTGAATTAGGCTACGGCATTGACATTTACAGAATTAGATCAAATTTATTAATTTTCTGATCACTATCAAATCCTTGTCAAATTCTGTTGAATAATCAGTAAAAAAAAAATGAAATCCGCTGTTGTAGCAGTTTTAAAAAAGGGGGAAAATGGCAATTTGATCAAATTTATTAATTTCTCTGATCCGTACCAAAGGGCAAAATGTTATTTTGATCAAGTTTATTAATCGTTTGATCAGTGCCAAACAAACCCTTATCAAATTATGTTGAATAATAAGTCCAGGAAAACAAGCCCTTGTGAAAATGCAATGTTATAACAGTTTTTTTTTAAATGGGAAAATGCCATTTTTATCAAATTTATTATTTCTCTGGTTAATAACGAACCCTAATCAAATTCATTGAATAAACACCTTATCAAAATCTAGGGTAAGTGCAGTAACATAAAAAGGGGAAAATGGCATTTTGATCACATTTTTTAACCTTTTGATCAGTACCAAATCCATATCAAATTCACTGGATAGGCAATCGAAAAAAAGATAAACCCTCATCAAATAAAAAAGAAGCTCTTATAAAAAATCTGGGTAAATCGAATTAAAAGAAATACCCAAAATTCCATTGCAGGGCCCAAAAAAAGGATTACAAAAATTGAAATTGGTACCCGAACAAAGCAGGAATGTCTCCGAAAAAATATGGGAAGTTGCTAATCGTTTTAATAATTTCCCGTATACTTATTCTTTGCACAAACACAAAACTATTAGATATTTTATTTATTGAATTTATTAGATGCTAAATCATCTAAATATAATCATATGCATTTACCTTCTGATAAAAATCAATCGACAGCACGTTAGTATTGTTCCAACTTCTTTTTGCATGTAAATTTGTGACAGCATTTTGATTATTAATAAAAATCTTTCAATAATAGAATTTAAATTTGTTTTTATTGTTATTATTGATGACATCAACAACATGTCAGAATTATTTTCATTTTCAAATTGCACATCAGGTCAACAATTTCCCTGTAATAACATGTTAATAATTTCAACCATTCATAATACAAATAATTTTTTTTTTCATATTTTTAGTTAATATATGTACAAGTTAATTATTGGATAACTATAATGCATAGAAAAAATTATTGATCGAGAAGATAAAATTTAATTGATAATTAAATTGAATTGAATTCAATAATTTCTCCCTTAAAAACTAATAAAAAATTAACACATTAACATTATAAATAAATAAATAAACATAATTCATTTATTATAATAAGAACCCTGACGAATATAAAATAACATGTAAATATTAATCGTAAAGATAGTACCATCATTGCACTAAAAATATGTGTCGTGTAAGTCTTTAACATAGGAAATATTAAAACTTTTGGGAACAATCATGGCACACATATTGTATATCACGTCACCTTTATTATCTTCTGCGAAAAGCAACTCTTGAAAAAAAAAAAAACAAAACAAAACAGCCATTTAATATAAGTTTCTATTTTTGTTTTTTTAATACCCGAGTAAATTTTAATATAAAATAATAATAGAAATTTAGAGCCAAGTTAAATGCTTAGCTCAAAATTAAATGGAGAAGGTTTGCATGGGGTTGTACTTTTAGGTTCAATAAAATAATTTATTAATAGAAAGTTGAATTGTTAGTCAACTTAGTTTTTTTTACATGGAATTTTTTTTAGCATTAATAAATATAAAATAGAAATTTGAATTATTATTAGTAATAACAATAAGTGATGTATGAACTAGTTTGTTTGGGAAAGTTATATTTTAACTAGTTAATTTAGAATTTTTGGATAATTTTTTTTTTAATTTCAATAAATAATAATAAATGTAAAGTTGAATTGTCATTACCAATAATAATAAGTAGTGGCAATAAACTTGAGTGCAATGTAGAAAGTGTATATATATATATATATATATAAATAAAAATTATATTAAAAAAATAATCAATTATTAATAGTTAAATAAAATATTTCTTAATATTACTTTAGGGATATTCTAAAATATTACACATAAAATTATAATATTGACATAATAATATATTAATGTATGTGATTTGATTAGTTAAAAGGAAGAAATTATTGCCTTCAACAAAAACTATAGTACTCTATGTTAGTAAGAACTAATAAAAAAATTATATATTAAAACTAAATTTTGTAATAAAAATTTAAAATTAAGTTAATTTAGTTTGCTAATAAAAAAGACTCAATCAAATTAAAGTTTTTTTAAAAAAAATTAATACTCTTCTTATTTATTAGAGGTTTAGTTGGAATTTTTAATTATATATGAAATATTATTATTACTTAAGATATTTTTAGTATAAAAGATATTATAAACATTAGTTTTTTCATTAAATGTATTGTTTATTTCAATTTATATCATTTTTATTTTTCAAAATTTCTCGTGTTTTATTTTTCATTATTTTTGAGATAAAGATTGAATTGAATTGCAAAACTTTGGTATTAATTTTTGAAAAATGTGAAGGTCATTTTCCAAAATCAGCCGCAAAAGACATTGGAATTTGTGGGTATAACTCGCATTAAATGTAATTTCAGTGAATTACTTTCTACGTTCCAACATCACGGTCATTATAATATTGATCTCATTTATCATAATCCTATATCTGTTGGCAATTGAAAACAAAAATATCATTGTTTTACCAAGTAAAATACTTATAACAAAAATTACTAATCAGTATCTTGCCATGTAAGTTATTTCAAGACAAATCTAGTATGTAGGGTCAATGGCATAACATATTGGTGTGGTTGAAATAGCCAAACTAGATTTTGTCCAGTATGCAACAATAGAGGACATAACCTTTTGTCAAGAGAGCCACTTCTATTGGTACATATTGTCTCATTGATTCTTATAGGGTTTATTATTCTAATTGGACTACCCTGAAATGGACATGGTTAAGGTTTTCTTTTCTCTAATTAATGTTTATTTCTATTACGGTTTTTTCTTGTCATTGCGTTGCCTTCACTTGGATAGATTTAGGATTTTTTTTTTCAATTTTAGGGCATTTTTATTAAGGTTTGTTGTTATCAATGTGTTGCCTTTATATTAGGGTTTGCTTTCTTATTATAAATACTTATATTTGGTACAAGCACAGTTCATATCATGTTGATATAGCTTTTTGCATGTGTAGACTTCTTGACCGATAATTAGATGTCTAGTGGCATGACTTTGTATGGACCTCTTCGGTTCCTTTCTATTTTACTTGTTTTTACTTGCCCCTTTGGACGTGGATGTTGTTACAACACCCTTTATCCATCATACCCTAGGGATCCCTACTTGTTATTCTGTCAAACTATGTTTTTAGTCCTTAGACACCTGCATCTGTGTTGGATATATATCTTGATATAAGTGTCCAAACACGATGCAAGTGTCTAGACTTATCTTTTTTATTATTTTCCATATCTTTCACTTTTATGACCATTTATTAGTCCCATTTGTTCATTCTATTGTTGGATTTTTGTGCGCCACTAAACCATCCTAATTAGAAATCAAGAGATCTTTATATATACAAATGTTATAGTCTTATTACATTAGCTAAAAATTTGATCAAACAAGTTCTAATTAATGATTATTGTATATTACCAACTATTAAATTGCACTACAATATTAAATTAAACATCTAAAGCACTCAAAATATCACCATACTCTTGCATTATTTGTACCAAGGGTTATTATAGGAGAAAGAGCATATAGTTGCACAGTTACAATTACACACACATGTTGAGGAGGGAGAACTAAATGTGAGTTTGAAGCCCTCTTTCGAGTATTGGCTATGTGTACCTTAGGTGTTCAAAGAGTCAACAATATGTAGATTAGTTCCTTGTTAGTCCAAATGACAAAAATCAAGCATAACAATACACTAAGACTAAACACTCTTGCCTAAGAACTAGGAAAATCATAACACAATAAGCAAGATCACAAAATAGAGATAAAGACAATACAAATTTCTTACCTCCTTTATCAAATTTGATGCTTACTTGTTGGCACAAGGATGTTTGTGCTCAGCCTGTGATGATTTGAGTCTTCTAGTAATGCTCTTCCATGGTGGTAACATCTCTCTAATAGTCACTTGTGTCTTAGTGTGAAGCTTGGCATAAATTGGGCATTATAACACTACTCTCAAAGGGTTCAAGAAGGTATTCTAGTAGAATAATCTTACACACAAAATCTTGTTGGCATATGGTGTGGCCACTTGTATTTATAGCTCTAAGAACTAACTCTAACCTTAAGGACGTCAAGTTAAATTTTAATTTTGGTTGAATCTAAATTAACATAGGTTGAGTCAAGCTAACCCTGGGTTGGGTCAAAGCCCTCATGAAATCTTGACACCTCGGTTTTAGATATTTATGAGGCATGACAACTCACTTTAGATATTTGTGAGGTGTGACTCATAGTTTTGGAATATTTAAGAAACAATAAATCAGTTTATTAACTCCTTTGACCTTTGAGTTCATATTTGGTTAAATATTCATATTTTGGTAAATAAAATTCACTAATTTGATTTGAATTTTTTTTAGGCAAGTTAATTAAGATTTGCAATGTAATTAATCTTGCTTAGTGTTTTTTGGCTTTTGGTAATTATTCTAAATATTATGAATTAGTAGCTCGACAGGCCAAAAGTGTTAAATTACTAGTCATAATTTGACAAGGGTTAAAACTGAACTAAGTTTTTGGTGCATACAAGGTAATACACCAAATAAGTTAGCCTCATCATGTTTCTAGGTAATTAAATCTCTTACGCGAATAGAATTAAGCAATTCAGGTGATTTCTAGGTTTAAATTGTGTCATTTGCTAAAAATTAAATTGAATCATAATTTAGGCACGAAAGTGGCCAAAACTAATTGTCTATAATTTGCCCCTATTTGAGAAGGCATTGCAATACATAAGTATAGTAACATATTTTCAAAGAATGCAAAAAGCATTAAGAAGAATGGTTTATGCCCAAAAGGGCTGTTGATAAACCCTTGATGCCCCCTCGAGGGAGCGGGTGGCAAAATAGAGTCATCAAATATTCCCTTAAAATGAAGAAAATGACATGATCTAAATGGCAACAGGGGTGGGATTACTAAATTGCCCAAAGACAATTATATATAATAATGGTGATAGAGTCACTGATTTGCCCAAAGGTGGTTATAAGTAGTAACATAAGTTGTAATCTTAGTTTACCCAAAAGTGATTATAAATAGTGGCATGGATAGTTGCTTTGGTAAGGTGGTGAGATGGATATTGATTTGTCCAAAGGCGGTTATAATCAGTTATAAAATAGAAAACACTGATTTGCTCAAAGACAATTATAATTATGAATGGAAAATAGGAAAGACTGATTTGCTCAAAGGTAGTTATAATCAAGAATGGAAAATATGAAACATTGATTTGCCCAAAGGTGGTTATAATCATTCACATGTTCACATCAAATTATTTAAAAAATGAATGCCCCATAAAGGTTACATATATATTATTGATTGATCAAAAAAAGAATTTGTTATAATGGGGCAAATTAACAAGGGTAGCTTATGCAAGAATTTTGTAAAAGGGATTATGGTGAATTGGCAAAGGATAACAATGCATTTTTTAGCCTAAATTCAAGTTCAAAGATACATGTTCAAATAAACACAAGATATAGGTTGAAAAATTGTGGTGTTAAATGGGTCTCAGGGGAGGCCCGAAAAGATGGTATAGGTGCAATATAGTAAAAAAATAAGGCATGTAGGATCAAATAAGACACAAAAAAGACCATAGATGTGAAAAATACACTTTTTGGAATGTGTAGAATGGATTATAAGCCCTAGGGGTAAAAATTCAAATTCATGGCTATATAATAATCCCTGGGGTGAAAAATAACTCATTTTCACCCTAACCTTTTGAGAATTAGAGCTCTAGTTTTTTTGTATTAATTGCTTAGAGAAAATGGTCTGTAAAAGAGCTTGGTGACATGTATTTGAGCGAGTGAGGGAGCACATGTAACCACCACATGATAAGGAACCAGTAAGTAAGCTCTACTTGTTCATTAATTACCATTTATTGCCCTGTATTACATGATTTATGTCAAAAAGTGGTGAATTTATTGTTTGTGTGGTAGGGCAAATGATGACTCACCAAGGAAAATGGCGACTTCAATCAAAGTCATCATTTCAAAAATGACGGCGATGCCAAAAAGGGTAGGAATTGTTGAAATGGTGATTTTTCCCATTTTTAGGTGAAGTCACCATTTTTTTGAAAATGAAAATAGTGCTTTTGCCTAAAAATGTGTAAAATCACCTCAATGATGGTTTTGACCTAGAGAAAATACCGGATTTGCTATGGGAGCCAAAAATAATTGATTTTGAGGGCCCGAAAGGGGTCTAACCTTTGGAAGAGGGTTAATTAGACTGAGTAGGCTAAAATTAAGTTCCAATAGCAACATTTAGTTAGGTTAATGTGAACTTTTTTGGTTATAGATGCGATTCATTATTCTTAACTATAGTGAGAGATGATCACATTGTCTACAAACCACATAAATTTGGATCGAGGCCATGGTTGCCTTTTTATAGATGATGGACCTATACTATGTTGTATTGATGCTAGTTATCCTAGCTGATTGGCAATATTTGAGGATACTAGTGGAGCACTAACACAGTGAGACATCAACCTTTCACTTACTAATAGGGGGGTCACTATCACACTTGAGGATACCTGGCATATTCTCAAGTTATCAATGCATATATGACACTTGTTTTGGACACCATCAATACAACAATAGGGGGTGATTGATGATTTATGCGACTACTAGGGTATCCCCATGGTTTAGGGGAAGGTTGATATATACTTGATTGAGACCTATATAGATATTTAGCTAGATATATACCTATTGGGGATCCATCACCACCAACTCTGATTGATTGAGAGGTTTTTATTCTTATGGCCATTATTAGCAACATCTTGTTACCTGACAAGAGTGGCTAGTTTTTCCATATGGGCCTAGGTGGCATTATTAGGAGCATGCTAGAGGATTTGACACATTTTGTCTAGGTGCTAGCTATTCTAGCATAGGTGTACAAAGATTTGCACATGATAGAGTATCGAGGTAGATGCAATATTAGAGCCTACACACTTCTCATGGTTTGGGGCTAGGAGCATATCATGATCAAGTGACCAGTCAAGATGCATAGGATATGAGATCTCAAGGATTTAGTAGTTTATGGTTGGGCTCAAATAGGAGCTGACAAGTATGGGTGAAGAGGAGACATTCCATTTTATCATCAGATGTTCAATGATCTCACACCGTAATTCTTTATTTGGAGGTCGTACCTTGCCTATCAACTACAACAGTTCAGGGATGGATGGCACATGGGTTTTATGACCACTCTATGCTTTCTTACTAGGAGATAATTGCACATTATAAATGAGTATTATCTTGATTGGGTACTTAGGAAATTCAACTTTACATAGGATGTACTTGAGGGGCTACAATGGTTTGCCCATGTGACATGAGAGATCATCTAGGATGCTCTCACAATCCTAAGGAGAGAGGCCACAATGAGTTACATCAATATACCATGGATTATTTGGGCCTATATAGGAGGAGTCACAGATGCAGGGGTCACTCCAGCTTATATGCATTGGTGGTTATAAGTGTGCCCTTTGAGGCTAATAACTCCAATACTGATAGGGTGTCAAGTACCTATAGACATTAAGGAGATGGATGCTGACACCTTGAGTGGTAGCAATGGCACCTCATAAGAGAGTGGTGATGAGGATGATGATGATTTTGATGGAGGAGATGAAGATAATGGGGATTATGGGGGCAAGATATGATGATATTGGATCCTAGATCCGCAGTGGTGATAGTTGGACAAGTTGTCTTAGGCTAGGTAGGGCTTCTAAGGACACATGTGGATTTAGGCTAGGTAGGGCCTTCTAACATATCTATAACAAGTGGGGATACTGACATGCTTGAGTAGGAGATCATTGTTTGAGTACGGGAGGTTGCAAGTTACATCACTAGTTATATAATTTGTCGAGCACCCTAGACATGAGGGACGATGATATTACTCAATTTTAGATAGATATCATTCATCTAAAGGTTGAGATAGCTAGGATGGTATAATTTTAGGGTCAACTTAATGTTAAAAGAGATTAGGCCATTAGTGAGTGAGATCAAGCATTGGCCATTGTGGATAGGCTGAGACAAGAGTGGGATATGGCTCGAGGAACCATTACACATGCCAAATTTTCATAGATGGTTTTGGATAGCCTTCAGGCTAAGGATGAGGCCCTTATTATATGTGATCTTATGAGTTTACCATGGACATAGATCAATTGGTTATTACTTTTGAGATCTGGGATGCATAGAGGGTAGGGAGCAGGTCTGGTAGGTTTCAAACTAGGACTCATGTTACAGGTGCCTCGAGCTAGTCTATTCATCAGCCATGACCACCACCACCAAGACCACCAGGGCCTCCTCTAGCTACAGGTCTTATAGATACACAAAACTAGAGTTGATCATAGGGACTTTGACATTTTGACACAATTTGACATTATTTTGGCCTATGGAATTGTACTCATTGTATTAGCATACATATGTATTTTGGAGGCACCATCATGATATGCATATATCTTTTATGTATATGACATTTGAGATACATTGACATTCATTTTTGGTTCCTATGAGGCTGATGTACACATATATGATATTTATTTGATATATATATAATGTCATGCTTATTATCTTGATTATCTCATTTTTAGCATTGATTAGCATTATGGATGTTTAACATTATTGATGTTCATGCTTATGTATGCTCTATTCATTCATTACTTATACCTTGTTTATGAGATATTATGTTGGTTATCATCTGATTATGTTGTATGACTTATATGGTTGCTTATTTAGAGATGCACGTTAATATAAACACATAATAAATCATTTGTTGCTCTTGTTTATTATTCATTAATTCAGGCATGTGTGTAGGGTAGTTGGTTAGTTTTGATATATTGGAGAATAATTGCCATTGCATTTCTAGAATAGACTCCTTATCCATGTTTTTGCTTTAGCTTATGATATTATGTATGACAGTTATGGATAACTAAAATGGCAATATACACCCTAAGCATGGAAAACTTAATTTAAATGTAAATATAAACAATCTAGGAATAAGATATGAATAATCAAATTTCAAATTTGAATATAACAAAATAAATTAAGCATAAGACTAAATACAAAAAATCACAATTGAAATACATGATATGGATAATCAAGACTTAAGTGTAAACAAGATGCAATAATCTTACGACAACGGAGGAACAAAGGCAAAATAAATAACAAAAATAAACAAATAAAACAAACAAAAAGATAAAAATAAACAAAACAAACACACAGATAAAAATACACATATATAAATAAATAAAACTCTATAAACAAACAATGTAAACAAAACAATATAAACAAACTACACAAAACTGATAAACAAATAAAACAAACAAAATAAACAAACTATACAAAAAAATAACAAAACACCAATAAACCAAAATAACAAAACACCAATTAAAAATAAAATGTTGACAAACAAACAAAACAACGCGTGAACAAACAACTAAATAAACATAGATAATCACAAAGTGACAATAAATAAAACTATATGCACCCAAATCCACTTGCCTTAACTATTATATTAACCCTGCTAATTTATCATATAATAATAATCCTAGTCAATTAATTAAAATCTTATTTCCTACTAAATATTTCCTACACCCCATAAACCTTTCTATACCTACCCCTTTTGCCTAGCCTCCTCCCCCCACCCTGCCCCACCCCCTTAATCATCCTATTATCCTACTAACATCCTACTTAACCACTAATCCTACTTCATTAACTACCCATTAGCCCACTTACAAATTAAAAATTCATATTTATTCACCTACCACCCTAGCCAACCTATCACCCTAGCCTTTCCTACATCCCTATGAGCCTTAAACCTCATTTAATCCCCATCTAATTCCTATTATCCTTTAATCTAACCTAGAAATCTTTAGATCTAGAGAATCCTCTCTAAAATTCTAGAACTATCCACACTAGAGGCTTCTAAATAATAAAAAATTCCCCCCCAAAGCCCCTCTACCAACTTATAAATAGCCATGCTTGGAGCATGGCTAAGCTAATTAAAAAGCCCATAAGCCTTCCATATACTCTAATAACAACCGTCTAGAGCATCCATACTCTCTTGAAATTCACTTAAGCATTAAAAAAACCCATTAAAACCATCTCTAAGCCATTATCAAGCAATCCACATACAAGTCAATTAACATTAGAATCGGTTGGAAAAACTTGGAGGGAAGCTACTAGGAATAAGGTGATGGTAAGAATTCACTCCTAAATTGCTGGTTTTTCTTACATTTATCTCTTTTTGATGTTATTGTTCTTTTGGGTTAAACTTACTATTTATAATAGTTTGGATTCATAAATCAAAAATTTAATCATACATTAGTTACCACAGTGGGACAACCCCTTCAAATTAACTATTTTGCATGTTAGAAGTGTTTTGATAACTTGTAGAAATAGTTGGATGAGGAGAAAGCTCTAAAACTTATCAAAACTTCATGTCCAGGAAAAATGTATTTTTTCTCTACAAATCACTATAGCACATCTATGGTATTGAAGACCATAGATGTGGTTTTGATCAAAACATACCATCTAACCATTAGTGACTAACCTTTTTGGCAGGTTTTTCATCCTTTGAAATACTGCATATCGTAAAAGGTGAATTTATGGATCAGCTTTGGTTTTGAATTTTAAACTATGATTTTGTAAGATACTGGTTTTAAATCAAATGATTAGTCTTATACATATCATTTTGCTTTATGTAGGTTTACAATAACCTATCTTTCCTTGTAGGTTTAGAGTTAGATCTGTTAGTCTTAGAATTAGTAGTTATTTTA
Source organism: Torreya grandis (assembly GCA_037957365.1). Taxonomy (NCBI): domain Eukaryota; kingdom Viridiplantae; phylum Streptophyta; class Pinopsida; order Cupressales; family Taxaceae; genus Torreya; species Torreya grandis. The sequence goes on along the minus strand of JARHVA010000781.1, from coordinate 3,358,834 downwards.
TACTAATAAAATTTGCCAATTTGCAATCACCCTATTATTTTTGAGTTGTATTTTTTGTCCTCGTAAAAGGTGATTTTGATTTTTGTATTAAAATCACTTATCTATACTACTAACCTTAGTTGTCTAATAGTTTTTTTGTGTCTTTTAGATTGTCATTTGCTCATAGAAAGAGGAGGTGCTACGTAGATTGGCATAAAACATGTTTTAAACACCCCTACAACTACTTGGTGTAATACCATAGTGTTGGGCCCCAAATCCATCTAAGTATAGGATCTGCACCAACACAACATACACTTGGGCACAGGGCAATCACTTGTCATGATTGTTGCTTTGTCATCTAGTACCGCCAGCTGGCAGGTGGCTAACTAACTCCTTTTTGACTCAACCTTCATTGGGAAGTGGGTGCATAGGACAATTACAACTCATTAAAAGTAGAGTAGTAGAGACAACAGAATGAGTACTTCCAATTCCAACTCAATAATCAACGTGTTTCATTCCCCATGGCACTAAGATGCCCTGAAGCACTATAAAAGCAGGTTGAGTCCAGTTAACAAGGATGAGAAGATTGGAGTAGTGAAGCCTTAGAAAATTAGTTCCAGATGTTATGTTCACCATTATAACTTGGAGTTTAGTTCAGAATGCCTTTATTACTCCCCATTGTAATGCCCAAGCTCGCCTATGAGCCTCTGGGCCTTTAACAACTTAAAATGAGCATTTGCTCAATTCCTAGTGATATATGTATTGTTGACGAACTTTATTTAATGATGAAAGGATTTATAAAATGTTTAATGGATTGAATGCTTAAGTCTATAGTATGTATGTTAAACTCTTTTGAGCTTTTGGCCTAACTTGTCTATGGTGTGCCTGTAGCTCATAATGACTTTAGCACTTGATATAAGACATGCTCTAAGTATGGTTAAGACCCTACACCTTGTAATGATACCTATGTCTAAGTGTGGACCTAAGTGTAAGTCCCTCAACTAGGTACCCCAGTGACCCTTCAAGTGCTTGAATGCTGTTAAACCAAGGTTACCAAAGGCTTGCACCCATGAAGCTATAGACCTACTTAATATCCACTTGCGCCTAATAAATAGTCAGGTTTCCCCACCCTTGGATGACTTGCACCCATGAATGCACCACCACCATTACACTAACCAAAGTCCTCAAAGGATAGAGTTGTACCATAACACAACTAGCCCAACACATACCCCGATCCCTTTTCTATTGATTTTGAGTGAGTGCATAAGGTTTGCACCTTATGTGAAGTGATGCCAATGCAGTCGAGTGTCAAATGTTAAGCACTATAGGATTAGTTAAGGCCTGTGCCATGTTGGAATATGTCTAAATTTGACCTAAATAGTTAGATAAGTGCCTGACTAGGTCCATGACTAAAATGCCTACTTTTATACAATATTTTGGTTCTATTTTTGCGACCTGTTAAATTTTATTGTTGTAATGGTGCACTAGAACAATGTTCCAAATTTCCCTTGAGAACATCGAGCGCTAGCTAGAATTAGTGGAAGACAACTTTATGCTAAGGCATCCAACTTATAGAGGACACAACCTAAGGAAGTGGGTCTAGAACCACTTGTATGATGCCCTATATGAGGTTTTATTTTGTGAACTGCCAGAGTAAATGTATCGATGGTTAGATGCTTATGCGACACATAGAAGTTGAAGCTATGGACAACACCTCAAGTGGGAAAAAATCACCTAGAAAGGCTTGAGAACTTATATTTCACTTGGACTAGAGCCATAGACAAATGGTAGCAAGGGGTGTTGAATAATGATGTGATTAAATTCACAGTATCGATGTACTCCTGCCTTGAAGAAGCAAAATATCAGTTCTTGCATGAACTCAGAGGCACATTTGTGAAATAATTTGGAACTAAACTTGAGAAACTAATGGTATATTATGGATTTGAAATAGTGAGGATGGAAGGATAAAGTCTTCTCACGTATGAGTAGTGCAATAAGGAAGAATGGGGATGTGTAGGTGAGGTGCAATGGAAGGGGATGAGTAGATTGACACCTGAGAGCTCAGGAGATAGGGTTATAAGAAAAGGAGGCATGGGATGATGGAAGATATAGAACCTATAAGTGCTTAGAGGGCCCATAATGAGTGTGAAGGGCATGGGGAAGGATCTCTTGAATGGTAGCAACACCCAGAGGAAAGAACCCTTGAAGCCATGGAAGAAGCTCCATAGTTGATAGGTGAATGCTTAGGGTCCTTGAAAAAATTGACCATTGGAGATGCATTAGATGCACCTAACCCCTTTGAATTTATAGTGTGAGCTCATACATTAGATCCCCCATAAGAAAATAGAAGATTGATAATTGACCCCATTATTTACTTAGACTTTGATTAATTTGTAGATTTGGACTAAAATTTTGTGATTGAACATGTTATTCCTTATGAGGAGGTAAGTGAGGATACCTCTAGACCTCAAGGTACTATCCTAACTAGAAAGAACATGAGCGCAAACACCCTAATCCAACTAATGTCAGCTATGCATCCTGGGCAACAACCTAGTTGAAGTGGCCCTGTGCCACTAGTCGGTAGTATAATACCATCATCTTCTATAGTGCCAGTGATAATGCTGGGACCAATGCCTAGCCCAATGGTTGGAGGGCTTGGAGGACCATTGCCAAAATAAGTACTAGGGGACAAGCACCTCAGACACTAGCTACTTCCCTGCCCTAGATTTATTATTAGATGACCATGTATCTGCCTAAGTATTGAGGCATGGAGAATTTTGTAGAGCATGTGCTCAAGTGTGAATTATAATGGCATGCTTGGGGAATAACCCAATTTGAGTGCAAAGTAACCCAATTTTTGATGACATTGCTTGATCATGCCCATACTTGGTATAGGAATTTTGATCCTAACTAGGTTATGGTTGATTATGACACATTGAAGGGAGCCTTCATGAAAGAATTTGATATACTTGAGTCTGAGTAGTAGAGCATCACCATGCTCAAGGAGATCAACCAGGGATTATCAAAGAGCATGCCCTTGTATGATGCTAGATTCAAGACTATCCTTTCTAATCTCCTTTACAATATTCACCTCTCAGCATGCACAATGATTCATTGGAGGATTTATAGTACTATTTAGAAGGGCAATGTCCATGAAATAATCATAGACCCTTCGAAAGCACTTGAAGCCACGTTTAGATTTGAAGTGATTAGGAGTGCCAATATAAGAATTAACCCATTCATATAAGAACAAATTACATATATGGCCTCCCAAATATAAAATCTTATCACTAATTTATCATAAGATGCTTGAAGCAGGTTGTGGTGTACCAATTATAAGACAGAAGGCCTTAATAGAAATAACTACCCTCAAAAGAATGTGCACACACTTCTCCTCAGCTGTGAAGTTTGTCATGAGGTGCATGATGTTTGCAACTAACCTTTATTGTAATGTGCTAATTAGGTCAACATAATTACCTATTATTGATTATGCGATGCCTATAACTATACCACAGTTGATTTTTGCATAATCGATGAGATGCACAATAACATGGGGAAAGGTGCACAATAGGTAACAATAGTAGCAAGAGGGCAAGGATCCCAAGGAAATGATGGTTATAGCTAGCAAAATGTAGGTTATGGGAGGTAAAAAAGCACTAAAGGGTGAGGTGGTGGGTGTGGTAGAAGAAGGTTCCCACCATGATCATATTACAAGTGTGATTCAAATGAGCACTATTAGCACAATTTCCCTATGCATCTAATGTGTGGGTATTATTGATTAATACACAAGGTCTAAGAGTGCCCCAACTTGTACAAAAAACTAACCTAAGGTATGCCTTACATTGAAAAAGGTGTAGGGATGATCAGGCATGAGTATAAAGAGGTGAAATAAACTCCAAATGTGCAGTCAACCTATACAAAGTAAATCAAAGTACATGTAACTACTCAGAGTGGACTCACCACTCAACTGCTAGTTGTGTCAATACCATAATTATGCTTGGAATGTGAGGCACTAAGCCATACTAAGCACATTATGTAGCCATAACCCAAAGCCACACCTTATCTAGACCTTGCATGCCAAAAAGATGTATTACATAAAGGTAGGAGTGTGATCTAAAACCTATAAGGAAAGCTCCAATTGGTGTAAGACCTAGAAGCACAAGCTACTACCTCTCATAAAAATTAGGATGGCTAGGAGGTTGAAGTACAAGAGCTAATGGATATCTTGTGCCTCCTACAAATAGAAGGGATGTTGGCCCTATTAAATAACTTGCTTCTAGAACATGAAAGATAATAGTCAGTTGAAGTTGTTGCACCATGCATGGAAAGGGCACGAGAGATTAGGCATACACAGAATATAGAGTATGACCAAGAACTACTGGTGAATTCCACCATAAATAGATGGTCCATCTATAAGGTCTTTATCAACATAGGCAGTGAGGTCAATATCTCAACCAAGAATGCATGGGAAAAGATGGGTAGGCTAGCCTTGAGGCCTTTTGCCCATGTACTCTTCATGGCCAATAAAACTTGAGCATAGCTGATCAGAATTCTAAAGGGAACCATTGTAGTATTATTGGCACTAAATTCCATGCTGACTTCAAGGTAATTGAGTTGGCTGAACATGATAACTATCTTACACTCTTGGGAAGGCCATGGTGCTATGTAAATAATGTCAATATGCACTTCAAAAAGTGATACATGACCTTAGAAAATGGTAAAGAAAGGGTGGTGATTCCCCTCTCAAGTGACCAAGGACCCCCTTATGTGGAGAGTGTTAATTTGGAGGATGATATCAACCATATATATAAAATTACGATGGAAGGCACCAAGAATCTCAACCCTTCTGATTAAGGATTGCTCTCTTTAGAGGATAGGTACTTAGCCTCAGACACCACTGATGTTGCTTGTGATCGATGGGTTGAAGAGGATTATGAGGCCACTATTCGTAGATGCTACATGGTGTGCATAAAGGCACTGAAACCTATGAGTATTGGTTAGGTCTAGATTGATCATGCCCTAAAATGATGGGTCTTGCACCATGGGGAGAAAGGAAAGAAGGTACTCCACTTAAGCAAGGGAAAACTTACAATGTTCCCAAAATTTTAAGGGAACAACCTAGTGTAAAATTATGTCCATGATCTTGAATCATGCATCCCCAAAGAAATAGACATAATGGGTGCACTAATGTATACCTTGAGAATCACTGTTGCACATTGGTGGGTAGTGTAAAAGTCTAACTTGCCAACCTAACTAGAGTTGAAAGTAATCATTTGCACTAGATTTGAGAGGAGAAATGAAAAATTGGATATATTAGCATACTCTAGTGACTCTAATCTCATGGTGTATGTGCACCTATGCGAAGAGACATAGATTGACTGTGGTACGAATACCCTAAAAAACTTAGGGATACACACCTTTTATAGAACTCTAAAGACATGGGAGCAAGCATGGTATGTGGTCAACAAGATGTGCTAAGAGACAACCAATTGGGATTCCCTTAAGGAGAAGTTTGTACACACCTTCTCTTTTTCCTGATAAAACTTGGAGTTGGTCAAGCCACTGCAAGTAATTTGGAGGGCAATGTTTGAGAACACCACCATCCTCGGGGAACACTTGAAATACATGTTTGGGGAAAAAGGGATGGTGCTCCTAACTTTATTTGAGGAGAAAACACTCAATAATGACTTGAGAAAAGAATATGAAACTTGAAAGGAGTGTTACTAAAAAATGCTAATCGACAAGAGAAAAATCATATGCTAAGTAGATGATAACACTCCCGGTGAATAAGACCCCACTCATCTTCACATAGAGGGAACCCAATAAGTTGAGGGCTCACACTAGGAAATGAATGAACCATACCACACACCACTAAATACCATAAAAGTGGACATTAACATAGAAGGAGAGCCAAACATGGCTACTTTGGATGCTTATTAGTCTGATGTTGAGCTAGCATGCATCATAGACCTCTTGAAGGAATTACAAGACTTATTTCCTAGGACTTATCAAGATATGAAGAGTACCCATCCATGCCTTGGGAATATGGGCATAAATCTAATTGATGGTGCAAGACCAATCAAAAAGTGCCCCTACAAAATGAATCCCAACCTCCGTTCCAAAGTCAAAATAGAGATCGATGCAATGCAACTATAGGGGTCATTTACCCTATGTAGGATTCCAAGTGGGTGAGCCTAATGGTAATAAGAATGAATAAGGATAGGCACATTCACATTTGTGTCAATTTTATAATGCTAAACACCACCTGCATCAATGATCCCTTCTCAACTCCATTCACTGATGAAGTCTTGAAAGGCATCGTAGGCTGTGAGATCTACACCTTCACTGATGGGTTATCTAGATACCACCAAGTATTAATTGAGGAGGAGGACAAGCCCAAAATAAACTTTAAAATTGAATAGGGATATTTTTCTTATAATGTGATGCCCTTTGGACTAAATAATGTGCTAGTCATGTTCTCCAAAGTGGTGATCACTGTGTTTAAAGACTTCATCCACAAGTTCCTCCAGGTTTACCTATATAACTAGATGGTGTATGGCCTCATCAAGGACCATTATGATAACCTACGCTTAATGTTTGAGAGGTGAAAGTAGTTTAAATATCCTTAAACTTGAAAAAGTGCATCTTTGCAACACCATTTGGAACCTTGCTTAGGCACATTATTTGTATTGATGGTTTGCTCGTCGATCTAGTGAAGATTGTGATCATCATTCAACTCTAGACTCCTTCTATATAGAAAGATGTTCATGCCTTTCTTGGCCACTTTAGGTTTTATATAAAATTTATAAGGAGTTATGCAATGATTGTGGTACTACTAGAATAATTCCTATGCAAGGATAGCCCATTGTACTAGGGAGAAGTGCAAGAGGATGCCTTCAAAACTTTGAAGCTCAAATTGGCTTGCACACCTATCTTGTAATTTCTTGACTGGATGACCCAATTCCATGTCTATGTTGATTCATTTGGCTCTTTAATTATCAAAATCCTATCATAGCCTAGTGAAGGCAAAATATATCACCCCATCTCCTTCGCTAGTAGGAAATTAACAAAGGTAGAGCAGGACTATAATACAATCGAGCGTGAGGTGCTCATCATGGTTTATGCCATGAAAAAGTTTAGATAATATTTGTTTTCAACCCCATTCATATTTTTCATAGACCATGAGGTCCTTAAGTACCTCATGAATAAGCTTATTATTCATGGACACATTTGCAGATAGATCATTCTATTTCAAGAATTCTAGTTCTCTATTGTCGTCAAGCTTAGAAAATATAACTTAGGCCCAGACCATTTATCTTGTATAGACTCTAACTATGTAGTAATGCCAACTGAGGATGATATGTTGGATGAATAGCTTTACAAAATCTAGCACACCCTTGAGGACTTAGCAGAAATAACTACCTTTCTAACATCTGGATATGTGCCCCAAATAATGACAACTAAAGAAAATGAATAACTCATAGTTCGCACTGCCCCTTTTGAGATCATTAATGGGGAACTACATAAACTAGGCCAATATGAAGTTCTATGCTAATATGTATTGGAACATGAAAGGGACTTCATCTTGCATGAGGTGCATGAGGGGATAATAAGACACGATTGTGTAGGAGACATAATCATGTATAAAGTGTTGCAGTTAGGCTTATGGTGGCCAAGTCTATTTTAGGATGTGAAAGATTATGCCAAAGCATGCAACATATGCTAGTACATATGGAAGACCAATGATCGAGATGAGATGCCTCTCATCCCCATTCTTGCCCAAACACCATTTAAAAAATAGGCCATTGACTTTGTTGGACTAATTAATCCTACAACACGGTATATGTGTGAGGTACATTCTAGCAACCACTGAATATTCTACTAAGTGGGTTGAGGCTACACCAACTAAAAACTACATAAACACCACAGCCACAAGATTCATATGCAAAAACATCATAATATATTATGGGTTCCCACTTAACTTGACTAGCGATAGGGGCATATACTTCATTAATGAAACTATGTGGATCTTGCTAACAGAATACATGATGGCACACCTTAAGATAACACCTTACCATCCCCAGGTGAATGTCATAGATAAGGCATTTAAAAAGATCGTAGGTATGTACCTCATAAAGATATATAACATGGGTCTCAATGATTGGGATGATTGAGTGTCGACAATGTTATGGGCATATTGCATAACCTACAAGCCCCTGAATAAGGCTACACCATTTCAACTGGTATTTGGTGTTGAAGCAATCCTATCGATGGAGTTCTTGGTGATATCATTATGCATCATGTGCATTGGTCATTTAGATGACAAAGAATCACTAAATGCAAGGCTAGAAGACTTAGAGCATTTAGATGAGGTGTGCACCCAAGTAAGGTGGAGACAACAAATAGAGAAGGCACACTAGAAGCTCTAGCATGACAAACATATAAAGCACAAGGTGCTAATAGAAGGTGCATTAATTTTTCTTTATGAATCCAAGTATATCAATCACCTAGGCAAGCTATAGATAAGGTGGATGGGCCCATATATCATCCATAACATCTTAGAGACTAATGCATGCAAGTTACGCATATTGTCAGGTGAAATGATCCTTGGGAATTTCAATGGCAATTGATTGAAGCTGTATTAGTAATAGGGTGGTGCTTATGCCATTAGACATTGACTTCATGATCATGAGTCAACTCTATTGAGTGACTAGAATAAATTTTGGCGCAAGCTAAATAAGTTTCTTTTATGTGTGTTTTTTGAAATTTTGATGTGGTAAGTGAATAAACAAAACTTTGAGGCTATCGATAAAATATTTCTAGCATTTTCACACATAATTCTAGTTGGGTGAGTCGAACATGACTGTAATCTAAGCACTTGAGGCTAGACACCTAAGTTATCTATGCATGAATTTTTATATAGTTAGACACAAGGTGCACTAGATCTTTGTGCACAAGGTTCAAGAATTGAGGCATTTTTTTGGCCCATAGAAGGGCTAGTTTGACACTTCCAAGCATACTACCAGTCAGGTGAGTCAAGCAAGGTTTTTTCCTAAGCATCTATGACTAGACACCTATGTTTTTGGGTACATGGAACTCAATGAATTTTGAGTAAATGTGAATCAAGAGAGTCATACATGATATAATTGCACAAAAGATAGAGTGAAGATGCACAACATGATCGTGCACAAGAGATCAGATGAGAATGCCATGTTGAAAGGCCTATGCAAGGGATTTATATGGGGTAGGAAAGTCCAAGGAAAGAAGATGAAATCATAGTGAAATCAACCAAGATATATACGTGTGTTTAAAATAGAAGTGCAACAGGAAAAGGAAATGGGATCGAGGAGGCTAAATCACACGCATGTGAGGCACTGTACCCAGGTTACCATATTAAAGGTGAAGGTCATGCCAAGTGAACAAAGTATAGGATAAGGTCATCAGGACAAGCTAACATCCACCCAAAGTGAGGTGGGATGTGACCATTTGAACTACATGTCACTTCACCAAAACATTGTTAGAAGAAGTTAATGAGGTGGTGGTGGAGGCACAAAGATTTGCATTGAATGCATAAATAATAGAATATTTTTGCATATTTCATGATTCATAGCATATCCCAAGGAGTTTAGGCACCATCACACCATTAATCAACCATAATTAAGGTGTTAGATGAGAGTAGAGGTATAATGTAGTGAAACTGACTGCATCTGGTTACAAACCTTGTGTTAATTTGAACTTTGAATAGAAAACTAGAGAAAAACCAATGAACTAGAGAGCCAAACCAAGGAGACCCTACTAAAGCGAGACCCTAAGTACCCATAGATGCAAAAATTGAATGAGTGTGTAAAAAAATGAATTGTGTTCCCTATGAGATTGGCATAGGGAAGTAAGGGGCATGAATTGGGTGGGAACCAAGCAACTAAAAACTAAAGTGATGTCAAGGCCACCATTTGTGACACATGAAGCTTGAGAGTTGAACATATAGTCATAGACCTTGTGACTGTGTGAAGCACCAATAAATATTGATGTCTTTGACAAGATAAACAAACTATGGTTTAAAAATAGTAAGTTCAGAATGGGGAAAAGTTAATGAGTTTGGGCCCACAACAAGTGCAAAAAGATGCCAAAAAAGCATGATTAGTAGCAGAAGCTATCATTGTGAAAACAAAAACACTGCTAGTAGGAGTGAGCATCATCCAAATTGATCTAGAGGTGCTTGAAAATATGTTCTATTGGGATGTGCATTTCCTTGAAGAGGTCTTTATGGGAGAAAATTAGGTATCATTCATGCACAACTACCACCTGAAAGAGTACAACCACCAAAACTCCAATAATGTGCAATACCTAGTGCAAGACTGGGTGGTATACATAGGTATAAAGAATCTAGAAGGCATATCACTATTTGATGTTTCAATCTGAGACAAACTGGTGACCATGAATGTGACACAACTCTATGAGTTGCTGAGTTTTGGGAAGCTGGAGGAACTCATGTAGTTACTCCTCTTAGACATCCAAATGGATAGGTTGTACTTTATAGGGAGGTGCATGAGGTTGTATACAAGCCTTATCATCTAAATCACGAGACTCCTAAGCTCTAGTGCAAACATCCCCTAGATGATGGTAGATGATGCCAAATTTGAAAGGGTCACAAAACTCATAAGTTACTATAAAGGAGGTTTCACATTCTTAATCAAGGTTATTAATGATCTTGAAATGAGGGCAGCTACGTACTTGGTGAGTTTAAAACTATGTTCCAATGTCTGGTGGGTAGATGCAACAAAGACCTACATGTGCATTGCTTACCACATGGTGTAGGGGCGAAATTCAACATCGCCAAATTCATCGTAGAAGACATAATAAAGAACGTGCTCAAATGTCATGTGGTGCGAGAGTTCTTCTAATGGGGGTCCATGTTGATATTAATTTTGATGAAGGAGATCAGTGTGCCCAATGGTGATGAGGATAACTTATGGGTCTTCCTAATGCACAACAACTCTCTGATGCTGAAATACTAGAACTACACTTGTCCCCTTCCTTCACCTCGAAGTATAAATCCTAAGTTATGGGATGGTACACATGGTATATGAATCATTCAGATAATAATGGTGCGTCCGTGAGAAACTCCCCTAGAGTTTATTTGGAATATCAACTTTTTCCATTATGAAACACTTCAACATCTTTCAATTGGTGCTTATAGATGGGAATCACTCCAGTTAGCTAGAACTGCCTTATGCATTTGTAACCAAGTACTTCAAAGAGGTGCTATAAGAATCCCCAATGCATAGCAGGTGGATATCCTAATGAATACCATGGATGTAGAAATACGTAGGTTGAGGCACCAATACGTGTGCCTATTGGACATATTGTCATTGATGTCAAAGGTTTAGTATTATTGGTGATAAAGGCCCCATTGCATTTAATATTATTTATCTTGGCTAATATGAGTTAATATTTATTTAATATTAATGAATATATTTTTGGTTGCATATGAGACAAAATAAGGGCCCATGGAGAAGACGAAGAGTCATGAGATAAAGATAAAAGAACGATGGGACGCATTTTCCAATGAAGAGTCATTTTGGGGAATACCAAGAGTCACCAAGTGAAGACAAAAAAGTAAGGGTGAATTTCTCATGAAGGGACACTTAAAGGAATACGAAAAGTCACCAAAGATAAAGACAAAAGTGGGAAGGACGTTTTTGGTCATGAAGGGTCACCACATGACTTTTCAAATGCTTGGATATGAAGGGTCATCCAAGATTGGTGCCATTTTTCATGAGAATTGAAAGGTCATAAAGGGGGAAGGCCAAAGGTCATTTGGAAAGCTATAAATAAAGGCTTGAGAAGCCATTTGTAACAGGAGTGTGAGAGTTAATTTGATATTGTATTATCTAGCTTAGAAGAGCAAAGGTGAGAGAGAGGAAAGAGATGTTGTATTGAACTATCATTTGTTGATTTAGCAACATTGAGAGATAGGTGTGTGGTTTACACAAAGTGGATGATGCTCATGTGAGTTGGTGCTCACGAATGATAGCTGGGTTGGTGCTCGGCAAAGTGGTTTGAAGCTCCTGTGGTGTGGTGCTCATGAATTGTAGCTGAGGTTGATACTTGGCAAAGGGGTATGGTGCTCCTGTGGGTTTGTTCTCACTAATATGCTTGAGATTATTCTCCATGGTTTTTCCCACATTGGGTTTCCACGTTATATCTGGTGTCTCTCTCTTTCTTGTGTGATGTTTATTATTTGAGTTTTATTGCATATCTTGAATGTTTGATTAAGGGAAAGTTTTATAAGATATATATACTGATTCACCCCCCCTCTCAGTATATTCTATGCTTAACAATTAGTATCAGAGTAGGTTCCTTTTTGAAAAGTTTTACAGCTTGAAGGTAGATCAGGAAAGCACAAGATTGCCATACATAAAGGTGCCTCTGCAAGCAAAATAATAGTTGATCAAGAAGAAGAAGAGAATGAAGCCGAAGTGAATATGGGAGAACTCATGTGTGCCTTAGAAGAGTTGAAAATTGTTGAAAAGAAAAATTGAAGATTAAAGCATCGAATCAAGGAAAATGACAAGGAGTCAAAGAAGATAATTGAAGATCTGATGGCACAGTTGGAAATATCAAGGAAAGAATGTGAAAGGTATGTTACTGAAATTGCCTCTTTAAAAGAAGAGATTGAGAAAGCAGTCAATAATAAAATAGTCAATGATTCAAAATTTGAGAATAGCACTAATATGCTGAATAAGATATTTGAAAGTCAAAAGGCAATATCAGATAAGATAGGTATCGGTTTTGAAAAGAAGAAGAGCTATGTTGAAGCTCTTACAAATAAAGAAACAAGAAGGGAAGGAATGGATAATACAAAGGACAAAGAAGGCTGGAAGGAACAAAGCTATAAAAGGCAATCAGGTCAGAGATTCACAAATAGGTCCTATATTTATGGTTACTATTTTTTATTGTAATGGATATGGTCATAAGAAATTAGAATGTAGAAAAAGAGCTAACAATCTCAAAAATAAGGAAAAGGAAGGTCATGTAGAGTCAAGCAGAAGCTATAACTCTTTTGCTCCTCTATCAAGCTTTGATGAAGAGACTATAATTTGTTACAAGTGTAACAACTTTAGACACATAGCTCAGTATTATAGAAGCGTGTTCGAGTCAGTCAAGAAGGACTAGAGTTTTAGGGCTCCATTCATCAAGAAAAAGGTTCAGACATGGTAGAAGAAACAATTTGAAGGTTCTATGTTGGTCCAGACAGCTCTGCATGCAAGAAATGAAGAAAAGCCATGGTTTATTGATAGCGGATGTTTGAGGCACATGACAGGAGACAAGAGCAAGTTCATAACCCTAAAGAAAATCAATGGTGGCACAGTGAAATTTGGGGACAATACTACTGCCAGAATTGCCAAAAAAGGTACACTAAGTTTAGATAATGGTAGAACTAAAACTGAAAATGTTTTATATGTAGAAGGTCTTAAGCATAATCTTTTGAGTGTAAGTCAAATGTGTGATTAGGGGAACACACTAAAGTTTTATGTAGAAGGTTGTGAAATTAGAGGAAAAGATTCAGATGTATGAATTGCAGATGCTCAGAGAATAGGTAATAACTTATATAACTTATATAGGTCAAAAATATTGTTTGAGTCAGATTGAAGAAAGTTGGCTATGGCATAGGAGAATGGGGCACATAAATTTTGACAATCTTGTCAAAATTTGCAAAAAGCAAGCAGTCAGGAATCTTCCAACAATCACAAAGCCATCTAACACGCTTTGTGGACCTTGTCAGCATGGGAAGCAGGCTAGAAGGCGGTTCAAAACAAAAGAGTACTCGACCACTCAGATGCTAGAGCTTGTTCACACTGATCTATGTGGACCTATGAGACTCAAAGTACTCAAGTTGATAAATATTTCATGTTGCTTATTGATGATTTTTCATGTATGACTTGGATAATGTTTTTAAAGAAAAAATCAGAAGCTTTTAGACTGTTTAAAGCATTCAAAGCATTAGTTGAGAATGAAACTAATCTGAAGATTAAGTGTCTAAGATCAGATCGAGGAGGAGAATTCATGTCAGATCAATTTATTGAGTTTTGTGAAGATCATGGAATAAAGAGACAATATTCAGTAGCAAGAACTCCACAACAAAATGGAGTAGTTGAACGGAAGAATAGAACAGTTCAAGAGATGGCGAGGACAATGCTAAATGAATCCAAGATAAAAAATAAATATTGGAGAGAGGTAGTTGGTACAGTAGTGCATATTCAGAATAGAGCTCTATTTTGAGAGTCAACAACGACAAAACTCCTTATGAGCTATGGAAAGACAAACCAACAACAGTTGATTATTTTAGAGTTTTTGATAGAAAATGCTTCATAAAAAGAACCAATGAAAAACATGGTAAGTTTGAATCCAGAGCAGATGAAGGTATATTTCTTGGTTATTCTTGCAAAAGTAAAACTTATAAATGCTATAACAAAAGAACCAAGAAAATTGTTGAAAGTGCAAGTGTTAAGATAGAAGAAGATGGAACACAAAAGATCAGTGATCCAATAGACATTCCTGAAATCATTGAAGAGGAAGGCTTTGAAGAATCAGATGAAGATGAGGAAAAGGAGAAAAAGGGAACCAAGACTCCATCCAAATATGTTCAAAAAAATCATAATGAAAGTGACATCATCAGGGATATAAAAGAAGGAATTCACACCAGAAGAATGATTGTAAGTGAATCTGAACAAGTTAATTTCTCTTTGTTATCTAAAATTCAGCCTAGAAATTTTTCAGAAGCCAGACATGATGAGCATTGGGTTAAGGCTATGGATGAAGAATTAGATCAAATAGAAAAGAATGATACTTGGGAATTAGTGCCTCGACCAAAAGATCATAATGTGATAGGAACAAAATGGGTTTATAGAAATAAGCTGAATGAAAATGGAGAAGTAACCAGAAATAAAGCAAGATTAGTATCTAAAGGATATGCTCAGATTGAGGGAATAGATTTTGAAGAAACTTTTACACTAGTAGCAAGGTTAGAGGCTATTAGAATGTTTCTTGCATATGCAGTATTTAAAAATTTCAAAGTATTTCATATGGATGTCAAATCTGCCTTCCTAAATGGGAATCTTGAAGAAGAGGTCTACATTGAACAGCTTGAGGGGTTTATTCTCTCAAATATTAGTAATCATGTATGCAGATTGAAGAAAGCATTGTATGGATTAAAACAAGCTCCCAGAGCTTGGTATGCAAGACTTGATAAGTACCTGCAAGATCAAGGATTCAAGAGAGGATTTGCTGATAGTAATCTTTACATCAAAATAGAAGGTGAGCATTAATTGATTGTTGTGGTTTATGTTGATCATATCATTTTTGGAGGAAATATTGAAAAGATGACAAAAGAATTTTATGATAGAATGCAAAAAGAATTTGAGATGTCTATGCTTGGAGAATTATCATTTTTCTTAGGATTACAAATATTTCAATCAAATAAAGGAGTTTTTATATCTCAAAGTAAATATGCCAAGGAAATGTTGAAGAAATTTGGTTCTGAGAATTGTGTACCAGTTGGCACACCTATGTGTACAAGAAATAAGGTGAGCAAGGATGAAGATTCACCTGTTACAGATCAATCTTTGTATAGATCTATGATTGGTAGTCTTTTATATTTGATAACATCGAGACCAGACATCATGCATGCAGTAGGTATGGTGCAAGATATCAGTCATCTCCAAGAGATAGTCATGTTCAGTTGGTGAAAAGAATATTTAGATATATCAAAGGGACATTGGATTATGGATTATGGTATCCCACAGGGAAAGATTTCACTTTAGTTGCTTATACAGATTCAAATTGGGAAGGGTGCTTAGAGGACAAAAAGAGTACAAGTGGAGTAGCTTTCTTCCTTGGTGATAGCTTAGTATCATGGCTAAGCAAGAATCAGAACTCAGTATCACTTTCTACAGCTGAAGCAAAATATATTGTAGCAGTATTGTTTTGTACTCAAGTGCTTTGGATGAAGAAAACTTTGGAAGATATCAAGGTAAAGTATGATGAACCTATTTCCATTTTTTGTGATAACACAAGTGCCATAAATATTTCAAAAAATATAGTGATGCATTCAAGAACAAAACATATTCCCATTAGATATCACTTTTTGAGAGATCAGGTTGCAGATCAATAGGTTAAGTTGGAATATATTAGTACTATAGAGCAAATTGCAGATATTTTCACAAAGGCACTACCAAAAAACACATTTCAGTATCTGCGAGAGAAGTTGGGAGTAACTTCCCTTACTTCCTGCCATTGAGGTTCAGCATCAAGTGAGGGGGAGCTAAGTGTTAGCTCTAGGTAGGCCCTTTGCCATTGATGTCAAAGGGGGAGAATAATAAGTACTAGTACAGGTGAAAAAAATAGGTACAAGAAATAGGTACAAGTTGCTAAAGTAAGGGGGAGTTACTCTATGCTTTCAGATGACAGTATGTGCAGGTGATAGGATGTGGCCAGGTGACAGGATGTGGCAGTTTCAAAATTGAGGTTGCCATCAATGACAAACGGGGAGATTGTTGGAAATATTGTCATTGATGTCTAAGGTTTAGTATTATTGGTGATAAAGGCCCCATTGCATTTAATATTGTTTATCTTGGCTAATATGAGTTAATATTTATTTAATATTAATGAATATTTTTTTGGTTGCATATGAGACAAAATAAGGGCCCATGGAGAAGACGAAGAGTCACGGGATAAAGACAAAAGGATGGGACGCATTTTCCCATGAAGAGTCATTTTGGGGAATACCAAGAGTCACCAAGTGAAAACAAAAGAGTAAGGGCGAATTTCTCATGAAGGGACACTTAAAGGAATACGAAAAGTCACCAAAGATAAAGACAAAAGTGGGAAGGACATTTTTGGTCATGAAGGGTCACCACATGACTTTTCAAATGCTTGGATATGAAGGGTCATCCAAGATTGGCGCCATTTTTTATGAGAATTGAAAGGTCACAAAGGGGGAAGGCCAAAGGTCATTTGGAAAGCTATAAATAAAGGCTTGAGAAGCCATTTGTAATAGGAGTGTGAGAGGTTAAGTTGATATTATATTATCTAGCTTAGAAGAGTAAAGGTGAGAGAGAGGACAGAGATGTTGTATTGAACTATCATTTGTTGATTTAGCAACATTGAGAGATAGGTGTGTGGTTTACACAAAGTGGATGATGCTCATGTGAGTTGGTGCTCACGAATGATAGCTGGGTTGGTGCTCGGCAAAGGGGTTTGAAGCTCTTGTAGGGTGGTGCTCATGAATTGTAGCTGAGGTTGATACTTGGCAAAGGGGTATGGTGCTCCTGTGGGTTTGTTCTCACTAATATACTTGAGATTGTTCTCCGTGGTTTTTCCCACATTGGGTTTCCACGTTATATCTGGTGTTTCTCTCTTTCTTGTGTGATGTTTATTATTTGAGTTTTATTTCATATCTTGAATGTTTGATTAAGGGAAATTTTTATAAGATATATATACTGATTCACCCCCCTTCTCAGTATATTTTGTGCTTAACAGTGCCGAGGGGGCAAAGTAACCAAAGATTAGGAGGATGATTTGGATGCCACCCACATCTATCACCTTGAAAGAGAAGTCATCCTTGGGCATATCCACAGGATCTTCCATGACATGAAGACTAAGAATAAGGGCACATACATGGAAAATCCCCTAGTAAATCCCCTTAGAAGAATTGGGGAGAAACCTTGAAGGAAATACAAGAGTGTCTCTGATTGAAGATCGCCTCTAATGATGAAGCTACCCCTTCTACACCAAATAAGAAGTGTGAGGTCTTCACTCCAATAATTGTGTTGCCCAAACCAAGGGAGAATAAAAATAAGAAGTCTAAGGGGATAGTGGTGATGCCCATCCTAGGTAAAGATGGAGGTACAAGAGGTGCGAGAGGAAGTATAAGTGCAATGGGTGTAAGAAGAAGATTGAGGGATACAAGTATATATCATATAAGAAGAAGAAATAGAGGAAGATCCCAGCACTAAATAAAATCATGAGGCTCTCCAAGGCAACACTACTACCATGTTTGGAGAAGTAGAAAAATTGTGAAGCACCCCAACCACAAAACCCACGATGTAGCCTCCACAAACTTAGGATAAGAAGAGGTGTTGATGGATGGAAATAGGCCTCATTAAGGACCATATAGAAGTGGCATTGGAGTTGGATTAAAAAAAAGAGGCAATGACCTAGGCAAAAATTGATAAAGCTAAGATCAAAGAAATAAGGGACAGGGAGGAAAAGATAGACGTGATAGCGAGAAAGAGGAAGACAGAGATGAATAAGGCCCAAAAAGAACAGGCCAGGAGAGAAATAGAAGAAAAGAGGGTTACCATAAGCATGGAACACATAAAGGAGAAAGTAGTAGAGGTGCTTAGCACCCCCACTAGCACAATAGAGGAAGCTACACGATAAGCATGCCCAAGTAATGAAGGGGCACCTAGAGACAAGGACGGTGATACTAGTGCCTTAAAGAAGCAAATAGAGAGTGAAATTGAAACCCAATGGACTCAAGAGGGAGAGTTTAGTTATAAATAAAGGAAAGAAGCAAATGAAGATGACAAGTCTGAGGAAGAACTCCTACTAGAGAAATAAGACACAACAGATGAAAGCATCAAAGAAGGTGTTAGTTCTGACAAAGAAGAGATAGAACAAATAGAGCTGGCCATCCAAGGAGAGGAAGTTGAGCTGAGCCTATGAAAGAAGGCGTAGAAGGGGCTCACAGATGAAGATTATTATATGGAGTACATGCCCTCCAAAATTACCATGACACTGACATGCCAAAAACTATCCTTTGCCTTTGATAGTTATATGGATGAGCCTCAATTTGAGGTACCATAGAAGGCAATCCTTAGTGCAGACCAACCAGAGGAAGCGTAGGACTCACTTTTTGTCAACCCCCATGCAATAAATCTAGTAATATCAGCTAATGCCCTCATCCAAATAGATTTTGATGAAGTGAATAAGAACATCATTAACTATGTTAGAGCCTCAAGCTAGAAGAAGATCATGTTAGAGGAAGAGGAAAAGAACAAGGCCATAAAATTCAAGTTTTAGTAACTAGTCAAGCATGTGGAGGAAGCCAAACCATCCATCCTTGATGAGATTGACACTTCAAATTTTTTGGAGGTCGATAAGGTGTGTACACTAGTAGAGCATATTCTCCCAAGATTAAAGGTGAAATTAGTACTAGAAGAAGAGGAGGACCCTTACATTACCATAAAATAAGAGATTACTGTGAAACTCAAATAGGTGGAAGACCTATTCATGAAGCTTGAAAAGGGCACAAAAGAGGCCAATGCAATCTTATGAAACTTCTCCACCTAGGTATCAATCATTGACAAGTACCTCAAAAGGGAAAAAGGGGAGAAGGATGCATTGATGGTAAAGACATACACTATGAGCATGGTTGAACACATTCAAATAATGGTGCAAGTCAACACTTTGAGCACCCAAATCAAGACCCAAGAGTAGGACCTAGAAGAACTCTTCCATGTATTATAAACAAAGGCTTACAAGAAAGGAGCAATCCTTGATGGAGGTATAACAAAGGCAAAGGAAAGGTTATATGCCTTTAAGAAAGATTTGGAAAAAACTAGTGTGCTTACATTTAACGCTGCCTCCACAAAAACAAATAGCACCACAGAAGAAATCAAGCTCGTAATCCAAGGTTTTGAGGACTTTTGAGTGGAACTAGAGGAACGTGTACCTGTGTTTTGTGCACCTAAGGCACTATAAGATTAGTTTGAGGATAGACTAACAATTTTATATGGGGTAATGTTAGGCCCCAAATCCATCTAAGTATAGGATCCATGCCAACACATCAGACACTTGGGCACAAGGCAATCACTTTTTGTGATTGTTGTTTTGTCATCTAATATTTCCAGCTAGTAGGTGACTAACTAACTCCTTTTTGGCTCAATCTTCATTGGGAAGCAGGTGCACAAGATAGTTATAGCTCATTAAAGTTAGAGTAGTGGAGCCCATAGAATGAGTTCTTCCAGCACTAGCTCAACAATCAGTGTGCTCCATTCCCCATAATAGTAAGATGTCCCGAAGCACTATAAAAGTGGGCTGAGTCCAATTAGCAAGGATGAGAAGATTAGAGTGGTGAATCTCTAGAGAATTGGTTCCAGATTCTATGTTTACCATTAGAACTTATAGTTTAGTTCAAGACACCTTTATTACTCTGCATTATAATGCCCAAGCTCGCATGTGAGCCTCTGAGCCTTTAGTAGCTTAATATGAGCATTTTCTCAATTCTTAGTGATATACATATGTATTATTGATGAAAGGCTTTGTGCAATGTTTAATGGATTGAAGGCTTAAGTCTGT
This sequence comes from Torreya grandis, assembly GCA_037957365.1. Taxonomy (NCBI): domain Eukaryota; kingdom Viridiplantae; phylum Streptophyta; class Pinopsida; order Cupressales; family Taxaceae; genus Torreya; species Torreya grandis. The sequence goes on along the minus strand of JARHVA010000781.1, from coordinate 3,338,491 downwards.
AGTATGTATGTTGAGCTCTTGTGAGATTTTGGCCTAACTCATCTATGGTGTGCTTGTAGTTCATGAGGACTCCAACACCCAATATAGGAAATGCTCTAAGTATGGGTAAGACCTTGTGCCTTGTAATGATACCTATGTCTAATCATGAACATAAGCCTAAGTCCCTCAACTAGGTACCTCAGTGACCCTTCAAACACCTAAATGCCATTAAGCTAAGGTTACCAAAGGCTTGCACCCATGAAGCTATATACCTACTTCATATCCACTAGTACTTGAGAGATAATAAAGTTTCCCCACTCTAGGATGTCTTGCACCCATGAATGCACCATTACCATTGCACTAACCAAAGTAACTAAAGGATAGAGTTTCACCATGGCACAACTAGCCCAACACAGACCTTAGTCCCTTCTCTGTTACACTTCGAGTGATAGCATAAGGCTTGTGCCTTATGTGAAGTGATGCCTACATAGTTGAGTGTCAAATGTTGAGCACTATAGGATTAGTCAAGGAATTTTCCATGTTAGAACAAGTCTAAATCTAACCTAAGCATCTAGATAAGCACCTGACTAGGCCCATGACTAAAATGCCTACTTTTGTACAACACATAGTTTTTGAAAGACATTTTCATTGTCCATAGTTGATTTGGAATATAGATAGATGGTTTTGATTTTAGTAGTTTAAATAGTACATTTACTCAAATAATACCTATTACAATCTTTGTAAACATCATTTTGAAAATATTTTGTAAATATTTAGTAGTTTGTAATTGCTTTGAAATTGGCCTTAGGACTTTATTGTAAATATCAAAACTGCATATCGTAAAAAGTGATATTGACACTTATAAATGATTTTGGTTAGTAATATGCAATTTTGAATAAATATGTCAAATCATACTTTGACTAAATATAATTTTTGTTTTTATCATTTTGTATATATTATCTACAAATATTTAACTTCTATAAATATTTTAGCCACCTTGTAATATTTTGCCATTCTGTTGCTAAGTTTGTAGTAGTTTTTCTTGAAACTACAAAACTGCATATTTTGACATACCTTTTTAACTTTTAAATTATGATATTGCCTAACTATCTATGGTTTTACCTAAATTGTGTAGTTACAGTTAGTTAATGGCTTACAAAATTGCATATTATCTAGTTGTGGTATTGCCAAAAAACTACAAGTTTGTGCTTTCTAGAATCAATTTTACACTAATTGACTATGTAAGTGCATTATTGCAGGTTCAAAGGTGATTTTGACTACTTTTAAACTACTAATTAGTTTTAGTGTAAGACCACCTTAGCAAGAGGTACTAGATTAACTTGTGTTTTTTAAGGATTAAGGCTTAGTCTAAGCATTTTTGTTTTGAACTTGTATATATCTTTGTGTGCTTGCTTCTTTGATTAATTTTCTCATATAATTAAATTAATCAGATAAATAAACTTTTGTTTGATTGTTTGTCAACCCATTTTTGGTTTTTAGGAGTGCACATGATATGGAATTCATCCACACACACTTACCTAGTCACTAGGGGTTGGTGACATATATTTCATCAACATGCATTCAACCAAACTTCATGTCCTAATAGAGTATAAATATCAATGACAATTATCATTAGGATAAGTGATTGACGCCATATAGGTCATTTATGAAAGGTAAGAGTTAATTATCTGAACTAGGTATTAGATAACACCCTATGTGAATTTGGGCCCCATGTACCTTTGTGTATCTAAAAGTTTCCCCTAGACACCTTTGTGTATGCCTATTTTAGGACCTATCGACCATAATAGGTGACTTTCTACTGGAGTCAGTATCAACTCCAAAGTGACCATCCAGTATAGACAATGTTGAGAGGGTTTAGTGGATTCTATAATGGGTCACTAGCCTATACCCTTACTCACAAAGTCATTAGACGATGTAGTCGTTGAGATATACACCCTTTTGGTTGACTAATAATAAAGCTTGTGATTAGGCATGCTTATGTGCATGTTGTGCTAAAGACCATACTATTTGTGAGCTAAGTCAACACTGAGTTAGACTATCCCTTTATTACCAAAAACACTTAGTGAAACCTTAGGACACATCCCATCTTAGGACAAAACTAAAATATTTCATCTTCATATCACCATCCACACCTTTGAGTATTAGATTTTATCTTGGAACCAAAACTTTAGTGGTCACTCATCATTATCTATCATATTCATTACTTCCTTCAAATCAATCCTTGACTAAACATTGTCAAAGTCTAAAAATTTGTTACGTTTTGTCTATCACCCATCATCTTATCATCTTGCCTATTCATACCTAGCACACCTTTAATTGTTGTCTTGCTAGTGTGAAAAGGAAAATAGTCATCTCATTCATTAGTCTCATTGATAGATTTAACCTCTATAGGTCTATTACCTTTGGTCACTCTTGTATTCAATCTACAAATCCAAATATAAATCACATCCAATCACATCTCTTGACCACTTTAGCCTAGGATTGAAGACAAAATTAGTATCCAAAGTTACCTTCTCTCTCATCATCTTATATTAAAACAACACCTAATCACTACTCTCACTTCACCTTCACCATCCACCATGCCTATTATAACCCGTGCTCAAATCCTAAGAATGGGACAATGATCTAACCAAAAAAATGATGTCCTTGGGACTTTAGGTGAGTGAAATTAGGATAATGAAGAAACACATAGTGAAATGCACACCCCTGAAGAATAAGACTAGTTTACAAATGATTTCTTTAATAGTGATGAGGTTAGGGCATAATTTGGCCAACACATCTATGAGAACCATAATCAAATTCTTGCCCAAGTCATTAGAATGGGGGGAACACTACCCCTTACATTTGATCCAAGTCTCTTACAATACCTCATCTGCTCATCATCAATACCTAATACTCACCCCATCAAGATAACACTAATGAAGAACAAGAGGAAGATAACCTTGTAGATCATGCACAAGAATTGGAAGAAGAACAAGAAACTCGACAAAATAACCGCATTGACGCTAAAAAGAGGAGATTTGCCTTGGAGGATCACATAGACCAATTAACTCTAAAAATTAATTCCCTCACCTTCAATCTTCATGCTCAAAACTAAAGACCTTTTTCACCAAGTTAAAATTCTAGAAACAACAACCCTGATTCATCAAGACCAAGAATAAGTCAAGCAAAAACCTTCAATACCTTAATGGACCCCTCATTCACCCAATATTGGAGGATAATGAATGAGACTCTTCAATATATTGACCCTCACACATAGGTGATGTGATATCAGTATGAAGATTTTTGTACATCTCCATTGGCTATGAACAACTTACAAGTACCCTTCCTGACACACATTGAGATTTTGAAGTTTGATAAATATAAAGGAAAAGGGCACCCATGTGATCACATTAAATAATTTTATAGTGTCATGCCATAAGGTCATGTATGATGTTGCTTACATACTTAGACTCTTCCCCAAAAGTCTCACAGGACCCGTATTAGAATGGTTCATGCATCTACCTAAAGGGTCCATTTCTAGTTTTGGAGAGCTAATAGAGAAGTTTGTGCGACACTTCTCATTTAACATTGAACATGACATTTCCATTATATATCTTTACAATAACAAATAGAGAAATGGGGAGAGCTTAGCATTATTCCTACAATCATGGAGATGCCTTGCTAGCTGATTCCACTGTAGGGTCCCTAAAAAGGAGTTGGCCAAAATATTTATTGACAATCTCAATATTGAATTAAAATACTAATTAAAACTATAGTGTGCTAGATCTTTTGATGAAATTATAGAAAAGGGTATCCAAATTGAAAAGGCACTCATTGAGAAGGGGACAATTAAATTATATATCTAAAATGAACAAATCTAGAACCAAGATAATAATTTTTTTGGTAAACCCAAGGTCTTCAACAAAAATAAAAATATCATAGGGGATGGCATCATGGAATCAAAACATGTAAAAACTATGCGAAAATCCCCCATACGACTAAAAAGCAAAATGTCACCACCATAAGTGTACCAAGGGGAAAACCAAATCCAAGAATGGTAAAGAGGCATATAACTAGTTTTGGTGTACTCATAGAAATGGTCATATAATAATTAATTGTTGTTAATATGATTACTCTCCCTAAAATTTGACCATTGGATGATAACAAACCATGACCAGATTAGTATCAAGAAGATGAATTCTACCAGTATGATAGAGTTAAGGATCATGATATCGAGAAATGTATGCAATTATGACACTTCATCCAAGATTTAATGGGGAAAGGAGATATAAAAGTTGAAGGGGAGATCCTAACAAGTAATTCCAATAACCAACAACTAGGTATATATTAGGAACCATTACCTAAGAATGATCAGAGGTAGAAGAAACCACCAAAGGATCAGGCTCAAATCTCCATTTCCAATAGAATCAACTATCACTCCATCCTATACCATTACATTAATACCATTAAAATCCAAGTCCCCTAAGAGCCCATACATTCACCATCCTCAAAATCCATAGGGAAATAACTGATTGTGTTACATCTCGATTTTTCACTAAGCAAATTTACTTTATATCCATGGATTTTTATGGTTTGTAATTTGATTTGATTATTATTTGACTAAGTTATAAGTCATATGTTGTTATAGGATAATCTAGTGTTGCTTTGATTACATAGTTATATTGCTATGAGTTTAGTTGTATGGTATATTCTTTACATTATGAATATGTTGATTTTTGTTACAATAATATTTTATGATATATATGTGACAATAGTACAAACTAACTACATTTTTATCATGAGTTTGACGTAAGAAAGATTCATCTCTCAGAGCATGATGGAGGGATAACATCATCAGAGAAGGTTATATAGATGGAGGCTTTGGGTGATGATAGAGGAACAAGTAAAACCTATGTGTAGACCATGTTAAATGGTACTCATTATATGTGTAGTTTTAATTGTTAATGTTAGTACGTTCTTGATGTTGTATGCATTTAGATAATTACTTAGGCATGTTAGTTATGTGTTATCTTAGTTTAATGATTATGTAGAATTAATCTTGTGTGATTTCATTATGGTTTTTATTAGTAGATTTGGATGTAAATTTGTGTGGATAGTGTCTGGTACTACCATATATAAACTAACCATCATATTGTTATAATGTTTAAAACATTAGCTAGTTACCTTTATGATATTGGGAATATCATTATATGGCTTAAATGCCTTAACACATATATAAAGATGAAAAAAGGACATATATAATCTGTATAACATAGTAATAAACAATGATTACGTTATTATAATTTGGATTGGTATAATAGTGTGTGATTTACCATTTTTGATAGGGGAATGTAGATGACTTTTTATTAGTCATTATGATTATTTATTTATAATAAGTGATTATTTGTATTAATTCATATTATTATTAAGTTGTTAGAAAAATATATAAATAGGGAAAAGCATCAAATAAGGAGTAAAACAAATAAAATAAATAAAGCAATTGTATTGTATTATAATTAGGAATTAAAAATGTATAAAGCAATGAATATGGGAAAAATGGTGAGCTTTTGTTTTGGGTGAAAAATGAAAGAAAGTCATGCAAAAAAAAAGAAAGAAAGAAAGGAAGTTGGTGGCATAGGAAAAAAGATAAGAGGAAAGCACGAAGTGGAGAAGAAGGTGTGTCATGCATGGTAGAGAAGAAGAGCTAAGAAAATAGAGAAGAGAAGAAGTAGAAACATTAAAAATAAAGGAGTGGAGCTTCTGGCAGCATCTGGGAACTAAGGTTAAGGATGTTATTTGTTTTAAACATAGAATTTTTTTGTCTTCATATAGTGTTGAACTACATTTAACTAGTGAACCTTGTGTATTTGCAATTCAAACCTTGTGATTATACAAGTTTGAAATTGTGTATGAATTGTCAGTTAAAACAATGATTCAAGTATAATATTAATCATATATATCAAACTATGTATATATAGTGAACCATATAATGTATGGTGAATGATATAAATATGAAAATATTCTTGTAGCAGTAGGATCGGGAGGAATACCACTACAATGACTGCCTTAGCCACTAAATGTTTCAAAAGTCAATATGATTTAGGTAGGAATGAGTGTATTTTATTACAAATTATGTAAGGATGGAGTGGAAGATGGTAGTCTTTAATGATAAGAAGAGTGTGTTATCTATCTTTCTAAGTATGAAGAAGAGGAGGAGGTCAGTTCACTACCAGCATGTCAACATAATTTCCACATGGAATGTATTCATAGGTGGCTACAGTGCAAGCAAAAATGTCCTATCTGTAATGAGCCATTATGATGCCTAAAACTTTATCACCCTCCATCGACTTTAGGAACTGTAAATGTAAGGGAGGGTGAGGATCATGTGTAAAAACATGTTTTGAATTTAACATGGATGTGGAGAGTACGTAGGCCAACCAACACTAGTTGAGTACCCTGAGTTTCCAAAGGAGAGGTCAAACTTAACAATTAGTGTAATTTCATGATAGAGATAAAAATATTCATGTGATTAATATTAGTTTCACACATGTGTGTCTATATGACTGCTTACGTGGTAGTCCTATGTAGGTGAGCTTAACCAACTAGTATTAATAATAATAATAGTTGGATTGTAGGTGTATAATATTATTCGAACATAGTGAATTGGGTGAAGTCACCGGCATATTCATAAAACCATGATACTAAGTTCATGAGAATTCAAAATAGTAAGCTATGAGAATTATCTGAGTGAGTTAGATGAATGAATGGTTTTGTATGGTCAATCCATATATCGATTGCTGGATTGTGTGTATATAAAATTGTATATATAAACTTGTTATATAGAATGGTGATATATATATATAAGGATGAACCATCATTATATGTATTTGTAAAACAAAGAATGACAAACCTAAAAATAATGATATAGACATATAATAATGAACTAGGGTTACTCAATTATCAATCCGTGATAATGTAAGGATAGGTATAACCAGTTTTTTGAACAATGAGAATATATATGACCTGGTTCTAATTGTTTTACAAATTCATGAGAATATACCTATAGGAGTGGACTGTGAATAATTAGTTATTTGAATAATGGGTATATATATATGAAATGTGTATATGTTGACATTCAAAACTATGAAGAAATATGTGTAAGCTGTGTGAAATCTAAGTCTATGTTTTGGCTATGTTTCAAACTCTTTGTAGAGACTTGTAATGTATTTTGAAACATAGTGGTTTTATATAAAATAAGATAGAGTCGAACCTGTAGTGATATATATAATAATATGCATAGAATTTTGTAGGGTCCAAACACATTAAGGAACTGTGTGAATGTCTTATGCAATTTACAATGAAATTGAATTAGATATTGATTTGATTTATTTTGAGAATCAATAGTAAATAATAAGAGTGGATTATTGATATAAAAAGGTTTATTTGACTATAGTACTTAGTTATATTAATATCTTGATGATCTATGAATGTAATGATTGTTTAAATCTTATAAAGTCCTTGATTAGAATTATAAATGACTATTAGCCTTTACATGCAGTATGTATATATTATTTAAAAACTTGTGTGCAGTGTATACTATGAGTATATTAATATGTATAAGTGCATATACATATATGGCATATTTTAGTATACTGGGAGGTGTGCTTACATTTATAGTTTATTGTATGTTAAAAATTAAGTCATAGATTCCTAAAGTATAAAACACTATTTATATAAGCATATAACCTCCTAATAATATTACAAGTTGTTTAAATGAAAGATTATGTTGTCATGAGAATTATGACTTTATTTATTACGAATAACTAGTTGAAATTGCATAGTTTGTACATAAAAATGATAGACTATGATATTAGTGCTTTGCATAGAATGTACTATATTTGTATCTACTTAATAAAATTAATCAATATGCAGACTAAATATAAATTATACCTAGTTGGTATAAACTATACTTGTTATGCTTATAATTTATGTGATAAATAATATAGTGGAGATTCATACATATGTTTGATGGACTAAATATATACATTATGGTTATTCATGTGTTTAGCATGTTTTATGCCTACTAGTAGGATGTAATCTATATGAATATTTTGGTTATATTTATGTTAATCAAATCTTATATTGATGGTACAAAGTAGGTAATGAGATGGACTTCACTAGCTTACTATCATCACCAATGCTAGATGAAGGTAATCTGATTAAGTGGTGTGTATGAATTTGATTGATTTTAGAGATTAATAATTATCAAAAACTTTAACCAAAATAATGTTAGTTAGACATTGTCAATTCATAAATATGATTTACATATTTATGCAATGTTATGTTAGAACATATTTTCTTTATGGTACACATCATGTATTAGAAATTTTACAGCATACATTTACTAACTTCTCTCTCTAGATTCTTGTACCATCACTATCTACTCATCCATGAAAGGAGTGTCATTATTTGATGGGGGATTGTGCGGGGTATCAATGGTCTATGGTTGGTGTGAAAAAATGCTCAGATGTTCTTCCTCCCTACAACAATACTTAGTTGGAGACTACACTTGAGATTGCCATAAATACTAGAGTTTAGAAACTCATGCTCCGTGGAGCCTTGTATCTTATATTTTTCATTTTATTTGTTATTATTGAAAGATTAGCCTTGATGGAATGTAATTATTTATTTATTTTACATCGATAGCAGTGGCAATATGTTTATGTGAGCCATGGCTAGAAATTTGTAATTGCTTTTTATATTTAATTATGTTATTTCATCTGATGATAGTGATCAGTGATAGATAAATGTCATATCTTTGTTTTATACATGCTTATTATGTTAGAATTGGATCACTAATTAGATTCTCATGGTGAAAGCTAATACAAGAATACGTAGATCACTTTTATAAAAAATCATGTTTTCTAAGTAGATCCCAGTGGAGATTATTACATATGGTATCACAGCTGTGATTTGATCTCTAAGACTTAATGAGTCCACTAAAAATTTCATATCCTTTTGTTTAATTTAAAGGATAAAGGTGAAATCTAGAGTATCTAGAGAGGGCCCTTTAAATGTCAATGACAATAACCCTCCATTTGATCCTAATTGATTTGCCATTGAGCAAGAAACAAAGTTGGATTAGATTTTGGTAGCCATGAATGAAATCAGAGATAAATTTTTTGCATTGGAGTAGGAAGTTCATGTTCATGAAGAGGAAGTACACTAGCATGTACTTGATGTGCATCCTGTTGAGTAGGAAAACACTCAGGATGTGAGAACATAGGTAGCTATAGAGTTTTCTAGAGCTATGAAAAAGGTGAATACACCTAAGTTTGATGGAACCATTTTGGGTGATGGAGTGGAAACATGGCCAACCAAGATGAAGAAGTATTTTGAGATTTAAAAGTACTTTAATGTCACTAAAGTAGTTTGGGGAGCTTACCAGTTAGATGGTGAAGTAGCTAGATGGTGGGCCAACAAAAAGTTGGAAATGAATCTCAAATCAACCACCACTACATGGGAGCAATTTGTGACATTGTTTAGATCATGATGGCTTCTACAGTTATACTTTGACCAAAAGCTTGTAGATTTATAGAATCTAAATCAAGGAGACTTATCAGTGAATGAGTCCTAGGAATAGTTCACCAAACTTTTGAAGTATGTACCTCAATATCAGGTAGATGAGAGGTTTGGAATTAGGAAGTTCATCATGGGATTAAAACCCTAAATCTGTAGAGAGGTAGACATTTATGGACTATCTACCATGGACCAAGTCTTTGAAAAGGCAATCAAGCAAGAATAGAAGTTGAAATCTCTTGCTCAGGCCAGGGATAAGTTTAAGAAAAAGTTTGAAAGTTCTAAGCCAACTTTCAAAAATAAGAACTAGAAGTAAAGGAGTGGAGACTCCAAGAGTCAGTTCAAAAATTAGAATGGCAGATTCAACAATGGTTCAGGTAAGAAGAAATTAGGTAATGGTTTTAAAGGTGGTTTTAAGAAAAACCAACAGTCTGAAAAGAAATGACCAGCTGGAGCTGATTCATATGTGGAGGTATCCATTATGCTCATGAGTGCACCCATGATAAGTCAAAGAACAAAAGTTCTTCTCCTTAGTAGGGAACTTTTCAACAACGTATTCATGCAACAATTGATAATCAACACACTGAATTCCAAGCTTCACCCATAGAACTGTCATGTATTTTTTTTAAACATCTAGTATCTATTTTGATAGATACAAGGGATATAAAATATTTTATAGCTCCTAAAATGCTTAATAAGTTATCTAGAAGAGATGGAGTAATGGCTAATGCATGGTTGCTATAATATGGGAATGATTAAAAAGTCAAAGTTGATAAGTGTTTAGTTGAAGTAGAGATTAGATTGCTCGAATTCATAATAGTAGTAGATATTTATGTAGCATCACTAGGGTCATATCATGTGATATTAGAAGGTCAAGTGGATTGCAAATCATAAAGCCAAGGTTGACTATTATCTGAAGAAGGTTGAGTGTCTGGATGATTTTGGAAATCAGACACAAATTCAAAGCAAGAAGAGAGAGTTGAGGATTAGGTAAATTTTTGCATGCAACTCAAAAAGGCTCAAAGAAAAGGGTGATAAATGAAATGGAGGAATATAAGGAGCCATCCCTTGAAGATTATCCATTCCTTAGGAATTTTCATGATGTATTTATGGAAGAATTGCCAAGATTGCCTCTTAAATGAGAGTTTGATTTCTCCATCAATATCATACCTAGATCAGAAACATAGTCTAAGGTACTATATAAGATGAAAACCACTGAATTGGTTTAATTGAAGGCCCAAATCTAGGAATTATTTTCAAAGGGGTTGATCAACATAGGTGTGTCACCATGGGGTGTACTAGTTGTCTTTATCAAAAAGGATGGTACTCTTTAGCTTTACATAGATTATAGAATGTTAAATAAGGCAACTATCAAAAATAGGTATCCACCACCTTGTATAGATGATATTTTTGATTATATATAGGGGTAGTGGTCTTTTCTAAGATTAACCTTAGAGTAGGATATCTTAAATTGAGGATAAGGGATGAGGATATTTCAAAAATAACATTTAGAACTCGATATGGGCACTATGAGTTCACAATGTTACCATTTGGGTTGACAAATGATCCAATAGCATTCATGCATATCATGAATAGTGTGTTCATATAGTATTTAGATAATTTTATTTTGGTCTTTCTTGATGACATTCTTATATACTTTAATAATGAAGAGAAACATCTCTAACATCTAGAACCGGTTATGCAACGGTTGCAGAAGCACAAGTTGTATGGTAAGTTGTCTAAGTGCACATTTTTATAGGAGAAAGTATAATATCTAGGACATATTATCTCTAAAAATAATATTTTAGTAGATCGAACAAAGATAAGAGCCATTCTAGAGTGTTCGATGCCAAAGAATGTCCATGAGGTAAGAAGTTTCATGGGATTAATGAGCTATTACAGGAAGTTCATTTGGATTTTTTATAAGATAGCTAATCTGATTACTTCTCTACAATGTAAGTGTAGAGATGAAATCCAAAGCGAGTTAGATCAAGCATTAGTTAATAAAACTAAAAAAAATGCATAAGAACATAACTAACTAAGCCAACTCCTTCGATGGGGTACTGAAAATGACAATTAAGAGCATAATGAAAGAAAACACATACACAATACCTTCCCATGAGCATCCCATCATCCAAATGCAGCTCAAAATGTGATTTCCCCCTGGATTTGGTGCTCAAGTCTTTAGCAATGATGAATGACAAAACTCCTCCATCATCTCTTATGCATAAATGAAACTAGGCTCATGATATTTGAATCAATGCTATGCCTATCTTGAAGCTATCCTATTGAAAATTAAGCATTATAACACTACACAAAAAATTGTTGTGAAGATTATTCTACATAATAAGTTTACACAAATGAAGCTTAAAAATGGTTGTCTTATTTATAGATTTTTAGATTTGATCAGAATTAACCATGACCATCCATTTTGAGATCAAGATGTGGTTCTATGGATTAATTCAATTTTGGAGTATTAAATCATAAATATCCTTATAAATATTTGGAAGGGGCATTAAGGAGGTATGGGAGGCCTTAAACTTGATATTTGTTGTATTTATGGCTTATGAATGCCACCCCACAAATGATGTCACTTATTGATGTTGATATTTAGAAATCAATTTCTAAATAGAAGATATTCAATAACTTCCATGAAATTTCCACTTAAGCTCTTAATTTGGATTAATTTATCTAAGTGAGATTAATCAAAATTCATGCAATTCTTTGGAAATTGGTTGCACACTATTAATCAAATTGGTCAAAATATCAAGTTACTAGGTCATAATTTGACTGAAATAGAATTAGAAGGTGTCAGTTGCATATGGACCAATATCCCATTTAGGATATTATCAACATGAAATAACACATGCACATGTCATGTGCCTCTGAATTAGAAGAATTCAATGATTTACGGTGTCAAATTATGTTTTCATCATTTTGACTTGAAATGATTTGAGAAAAGCTAATAATCACATAAAATTCATTGCCCCATTTAGGGATACATTAGCCTAGATCAACACTTGTATATAAAAATATTGAACCATTTAGCATGTTTTAAGTGATTTTAGCTTAAATTGTGCATTTGAGTGAATTTTGAGTAACATTAAAAATTTTAAAACAATAGTGTTAGGAATTGGATGTCTACATTTTGCCCTTATTTTATAAGGCATGGTGAGACATTCTGGTGAAGCAACATCTTTTCAAAGAAAAAGTTGTCAAGAAGAAGTTGGAAATGACCCATGAAGCCCCCTTGAGAGGACATATGAGGATGAAAGAGAATGATGAACTCTCAAAAAGAGAGAGAAAGGGAGTGAAATTAACCCATGAATAAAATTAAATCCATACTGAGCTAATGCTTTCACTCATTGATTCTTAGTGATCAAAATATAATTAGAATGTAATGGACCCTACCGATGAGGGGAAGTGGGAAGGATACAATCCAAAAGTATAAGTGACACACTTTGAACACACCTAAAATAAGGTGCAATTTGTGCGCTTAGGGAATGATCAATGCTAGAACAAGTTGCACACATTGAAATTTCCAGAATGAGGGCAAAAGTTTGTAGAGCTTGGAATTAGGAAAAAATGGGAGTGTTACTCAAGAGAAAGGAAATAATAATGTGCTCCAATAGAGTAGTTTTGATTGGTTAATAAAGAAATTTTGCCCTAGTAGGGCTGGTTTTGATCATTAATAATTAATTATGCCTCGATAGGGTTGATTTGATTTGGTGAATGATTGAAATATGATTTCCCAATAGGGAAAATTGGCAATCATAGCTCAAGGAAATTACCAAATTCATAGATTTAAGATGAACATGTGAAAATTTAGATGTAATGGTCTAATGATTGAAGAAACCACAAACAAATAGGCATATGAAGATGCGCAAAGTGTTGAAAGAGATGAAAATAAGAATGAAGGTGATCAAGCTGACCCAAGATATGTAATGTATCCATGCGCTGCCTACATAATCCAAAGGGACCTCAAGCCAATGTAGTTCACCCAAAAGTGAGAGAAAATGGAATGAAAAATGAAGAAAAATGGACCACTGTTCGATTAGACTCATAAATAATGCCAAGAGATGCACATCTTGCATAGAGTTTTGTGTGTAAGCCATTGGTGTTTAATTTAATTAGTGCACTTGAGATCTGATCTTTGGAGCTATATTGATTTTGAGACTTAGATCCAAAACATGTAGTGCTTATTGCAGTAAAAGTGAAATTATGCATTACAAGTATGAGTAACCTATAATGACATTGGATTTCAATTGCGTTGAGCTGATTCAAATGTGAATACTTATAACTAAGGATAATGATAATAACTACAAAGACTAGAGTTACAACTATTTACATTTAAACAAAAACAAAGATAAAGAAAAATAATACATAAATACAACCTAACTCAAAATCTAGATATGAACAATCAAGACTTAAGTAGGAACACAAATGTATAAAAACAAATCAAGAACAACTTAATGAACAACATGAAAACAAGATATGAATCATCAAGACCCCTGTGTATCATCAAGATGTACCTGAAAAACCAAACAAAGAATAAGACAAAATAAAAACACAAAAGACCAAGAAATAGACAAAAGGAAACAATAAAAGAAGAGAAAGGAATAAATGAAGAGACAAGAAATCACAACAAAACAACAATAAAAAACAAATAAACACACATAAGTAAGATTTAGTCATAATGTTAGTGCAAGTAGAAAATAATTATTCGCACACATGTAGTAGAGGTGTTACTTTCTATGACAACATAGCAAGAACAAAAGGACACAAATTTGCCCCTAGATGATAGGGAAATAACACAAAAGAAAATGGAGGAAAAAATAAGAAAAGGGAGGTGGTGGCTGAGTTGACTCCAGATGTATAAGACAAGTGGACATTGCCTACACAATTCAATGGATGCGAGGTCCAACATTAACTTCAGGCCAAATGTAGTTATCCTAAGAAATGGGATAGAATAAAAGTGATGATAAGAAAACATGATGGATGTTGTAGAGGAAATAAGGAAAATGGGTCTCGTAAAATGGAGAGATCATTCAAAATAGTTGCTCATAAAATGGTGAGAGCATGCTAACTTTAAGTTACTTGCAAAATGGTGAGAGCATATGGAAATGGGGGAATGAGTTGACCTTAATGTGAATTGAGTATGACCTACATTATCCCATTAGGACCCTAAGTCATAGTAGTTTAGCCCACACAAAAATTGGTGAAAAACCAACTAGGTCAGAACAAGTTTGAAAATAAAGGCAAATGATAATAATAATGACTAGGTGATACAACAATGTATGATAAAAAGGTGTTGTTCCTAATTTTCCCATAGATAGTTATAATTAGGAAAAAACATCATAATACTAATTTTTTCAAAGGCAGTTATAATCAATAGTAACAAATAAAATACTAATTTTCCCATAGATGATTATAATTAGTGGCACCAGATAAAATGTAAATGAAAGATAACTTACTAGATCCACTACCATGCTACTTTCATATACTATCATTCAAACACAAAATTTTAAAACTACTAAAACTAGATTGGAATCCACCCATGAAAGGCGTGGGAAGAACTAAAGAAACTAAGATTAAAAAAGGGGTTAGGTAAGATGGCTAAAAACATGCTTTGGTCAATAGTAAAGACATGGTTTAATAAAATGGTATAAGGCAAAAAATAAGATGACAATTGGATACAATGGTGAAAGGGTTTCCCTCAAGTGATGATTGACTTAGTTTACTCACAAAATGGTGAGAGTGTTCAAACTTAAGAAATGCTTAAAAAATGGCTAGAGCATGGCTAAGGTTTCTCACAAAATGGTGAGAGCGTTCAGACTTAAAAATTGCTTATAAAATGGTGAGAACATGGCTAAAGTGACCGAGTTGACCTCAATATAAATTGAGCACTACCTACATAGTCTCAAAGGACTTTAGTCAATGTAGTTCAACTGGATGTGGTAAATTGGACATAATTGTAAAATATGCCTAAAATGAAATGGTTTGTAGGGTTGCCCCCAAGAGATAAGGCAAGGGAAATGGCAAGGTAAATGGTAAATGAACAATGGTTTTGCTATTCCTGTTGACATGGAGATGGTTATCCTAATCAGCTTGTGAGATAACTATTATAATCAATAATGTAAATTACTAGGCCATACCCTTTATGAATAACTACTCTGTCAAGAACTTACTGTAGATTTGGACTTCAATAATGTTGTCATGATCCTTGATGGTCATTGATTCAGTTTCCTCCAAACTTCGAGATAAGATATATTCATAGCTTCTATAAAGGAAAGTGCAACCAATGATGGTAAATAATGTTAGGCATATGATAAATGGTATAAGTTGGCAAGGAAAATGTGGATGATAATGGAATGTATAATGATTGGGTAATAAATGAAGATCAGGATTTTATATCACACACAATGTTGCTGATTCTAGATTCAACATAATTTTGGTTATAATGGTGCCAAAGACTTATAAAAATGCTCTTGATAGGACCACCAGAGTTTTTTGTTATTTAGTCTTGAGAGTAGCTACCATTTGGTTATGTTAGAGATTGGAATCTGTAATGATTTTATCTTTGATAATGTCTTTATTAAGTAGTGAAGATCTTTTGTGCTCATCTATCAACATCTTAATGAGGTTTTCACCAATGAAATTATATTGGTTATCCCATAGTGCCTTTGAGAAGGTTTCATGAAGATATGTTAACATTTAACTTTGGTTATCTTCTAGCACCTTCGAAAAGGTTTTAATAAAAGATGTTGAGTTTGATATTTGATTATCTGCTGGTGCCTCTGAAAGGATATGACTAGGAGATTGTTCTTTTAAATGAATGTGGTCTTGGTCCCCCTGATATCCCACACCTAATATATAACCATAGATGTGGTTTAATAAAGTGTGATTCTGTCAGTCCTAATTAGTGTTTGTGAGAAGTGGAATGTCAATATAATTGCTATATTGGGTGGTTATAATGGAATGATGAAAGACAACATAATATTCATAGAAGATACTAGGAGGATCTATATTGATGCTGAAGTAATCTTCCTCAAAAAATGTAGAAGGATCACAAAGATATTCCAATTAATCCATAAGGAAAGTGTAACTAATGTTGTAACAACTATAATTGTATTTTGATTCTAAAATTGAGTCTGAATCAATGGACTCTAAATCCAATGTTAAGATTGATAGTGATTCTACTTCTAATGCTAAATTTGATGTTGGTTCAGAAAGGGAACCTGACTCTAATTCTCCTTTTTTATCTGATGTGGATGTTTCTATAATGATGTTTTATTGAATGTTGAATTTTGTACAGATAATGGCCTATGATGGCATAATGGGCTCTATAAAAATAGAATCATCTAGGAAGGGTTCAACATAGACTAGCTCATCTAGGTGAAGCCCCTCAAAGAGAGGGAACCACTTGATAGAAATTGGTTTGTCAAAGTGAGACTCCCTAAGGAGTGAAAAAAGACCAAGAGATAATTTTGTAGAGACTGGCTTATCAAGGAGATGGGGCTCTTTAAAAATAGGACAATGATCAAGGTAATGATTTGCCCAAAGGTAGTTATAATCATTAAGAAGTGACAAAAAATATTAGCTTGTTAGAGTGAGACTCCTCAATAATAGGTATAGTATCAATGGGTGATTCATCATAGGTTGACTCATTATAAATGGGTGTTTCAATAATAACATCATGGTCTTGGTTTACAATTGATTACAAAATATCAACTTTGAACACATTTTATTCCTCATAAGATCTCTCTATAAGAGGTAATGATTATATATATTATGGTTTGAATACTGGCACAAAATTTCTAAAGTGGGGAATGGTTGTATCCAAATGAACAATGGTTTGTGGTTCAATAATGGGTTCTCCAAAAATTAGATTGTCAAAGAAGGGAATGCTTCACTATTTTTTGTTTATTTTCTTTTAGGAAAGCAAGAATACATTTTAAAGAAGGGTGTGGTAGAAGAATTTTATTCATTGTGTGTATGTGATTCTAGTCGATTGTAGATACTCCTCTTTGTTTGGGAAGATGACTTGTAGATAAGAAAGCAACTAGAAAATGGTGGATTAGTGAGATAGCTAGGTAGACTACCTAGCTTGAGATATACCCAATATGCACTAAGCTTCCTTGGAGGCTATCAATCCACACTTTGAAATAATTAAGTTCTAAACACTGAAAGTAGGTGCTTACATAAAATAATAGAAGGTGTTGAAATCAAATGCAAGAGATAAATGAAGTGATTTTACTAAAATATCAATAACTTGATAAAGTCAAATGCTAAATTATCAAACATGTTTCAAAAAATAAGTTAAACCTCTGTGATGTAATAAAAACTCAAAAATTAGGTTTTGGGTATAGAATGGTAGGTGAAATTTACTTGTTATTTTGGAGAAGATGAAACACATAGTGACCATTGGTAGTTATACCCAACCATCACTTGTCAAGGTATGACTGTTGTTAGTTTCTGTGAGATATAGTTTGGGCAAGAATGGTTGTTGGGTGAGTTGAACAAGGGTTCTAAAGGTGGTTTCTAGGTTGGATGTTGGTCATGAAAGTAAAATGAATTCTCAAAAGTACTGGTTTAGAGATTGGGTATTCAGGTGAGTAAGAATGGTCTATGGGTGGTCTGGGGTGGAAGGTGAAGTACCTAGAGTTGCAGAACTCCAAATTAGGGAATATGATAAAGAGAAATGGGAATGGAAACAAACACTAAAACTAATAAAACTATCTACTAAACTTGAAAAAATAGTGCAGATACTTAGCTCTAAGTTTGTTGTCCTGAAGAGTGCTAAGGTTGAGTAGCAAGTTGCAAGAGATCTGAGAGCAATACAGGCAGAGTAATGGTACTTTGGCTCTTTGTGGTGAGTTTTTGATGCACTTGGTTATCTCTAGCCTAGTTTCTAGTTCATTTGGTAATTTTGATTTGCTTGGATTAAAAGAGCCTCATGCAAAAACATAATTTTCAACTTCCCTAAGGCAAGG
This sequence comes from Torreya grandis, assembly GCA_037957365.1. Classification (NCBI taxonomy): domain Eukaryota; kingdom Viridiplantae; phylum Streptophyta; class Pinopsida; order Cupressales; family Taxaceae; genus Torreya; species Torreya grandis. The sequence continues at coordinate 3,319,937 of JARHVA010000781.1, read as the reverse complement.
ATTCTGGGTCTCATTAAGTAACCTATTGATGCATATAAATGTACCATAGGTGCTCTTCAGTGTTGATGAACACTTTTCATTTTAGGATTCAAAAATCCAAGGCATGAGTTGCAGTTTATGACAATTTAATGATGTTTGTGGTGGTATAGAAGTAGAGTATGGTAACTATCCACAATATTTGTTTAGTTTAGTGGTTGGGAGCCACTAGGGTCTAAATCATAAGTAAGAACCATGTTTATTTTAAACATTTGCTACTATGGTCTGTATAGCCTAAGCACATCCAAATGCAGAGAAAGATAAAATGAAGTATACTTGAGATATTTATAGTTAACCTAACATTATCATAAATCAACAACCCTATGATAGAGAACGTGACTCAAAGTACATAGAATCATTCAAACTTAAGATGACAACATGCAATTAAGAGACAACATTAACAATTAATAAACTATAAAGATAATCTTTTAAAAATTCCTTAGTTATATTAAATGCTCCTTGTATACAATTATTCAAAATCTCTTTCTTTAAAAAATGGTAATCCCCACCTATTTATAGGAAACATAAGTGGTTTACGAGTTAACTCTTTGAAAATATCCACATGAAGGATAAGGATAGCTGTCCTTAATACAAAGACACAATGTGAGAGGCTTTCTGGCCAATTTTGACAAGGAAACCATATATGCTAATAGGCTAACATATATTTGTTACAAAGGAATATTATTTTACAAATTACATTTGTAGTGGGCCCCTCTATTAGCCCTATTTGAGGAAATCCTTCACCTTGGTGTATTGCTCTTTCATTAGCTCAAAATCCACTGTAGGCTTCATTAGACAATCCTCCTCTTGATCTACCAACATTTTGAAATCTTGGTCAGCCTTAGCCATGAGTTCCTTGATACATTATGTTTACGTGATCTACTTCCCTAAAGTAAGGATGGTGTCAAGGATATTCTGATTATCCTTGGTAGAATGGCCTTGATGATCCTTGATGCTCTGGATGTGGACACCAAATATCTACTTGAATTCTCCATCACTGATTAGGTCCATAGAAGTGGTTGAGAAGGGTTGTCTAATAGGCTCCCCAAAATTTCTCCATTTTGGTTACCAGGTCCTTATCTTCCTTGATGAAGTTGTTGACATTGTTGTCCCAAGTGATCAAATCTTCTTGCTTATCCATCAAAACTCCCATGAGGATATCTAAATGTCTAACCTTGATGATCTTGAAGTTTAGGGCCTACTTTGTCTTATGTGCATTGATGAGTTTTGTCATCTGAGCTTGAGAATCCTACCATTGGGTGATTAAGGCTTGTGCCATTTCAGCTTGATGGTTTAAAGCACTTAATCTAAGATTGATGTTCTTTAAATTCTCAAATATATCTATCAAAGATTTAATTATCACTTATAATATGTCCTCAGGAATTGAGATTAGGACTTGAGCCTCCAAATCTTGCTTCTCCTTCTCCAAGTTGAGGATCTTTTGCTTAATTCCTTGGATTCTAGCCAAGGCCTTTACTAGTTGTGCCACCACTAAACTAGCCAAATCCTCTTGATGGATGGGATGTTCTCCTTCTGCCTACCCTTGAATAGGAGTTAAGCCCATAAAAGGTTCCACCATTTGAATGGTGAACTCTTTAGTCCCAATGGTGGCTTTCTTTGTCACTATTCTCTCAAAACTTGATGTGTCTATATTGAAGTGGACCTTTGTGTTAGACTCCTTAAATTATGGCTGCTCAAGAACTTATACATTTGAAATCCTAGAGGCCCCTAAGGTGTCAATTCCTTGGCTCTCTTTGTTATGAAGGATTTGGATCCTTCTCTCTACCTATCTATTTACAATGTCATGGATCCATGGCTTGACATTATCCTAAACATCAATGCCAACTCAGGTTAAGGCCCATGGTGGAGATAGAGATGGGATTTTTTTAATTTCTTATAAACAAACCAGTCAAGAATGACTGGTCCATAAATAGGGTTATCATAACTGAAGAGGTTAAATTCACTGGTAGGGTGAGTAAAGGTTAACCTAGGCTTCTTCCTAAGTTCAAGAGGCACCAAGGCCAATTATACTTCCCTCTTCCTCCATCCAGTTGGATCAAATCCATACTTGTTGCATCAGAGGGATCTTCCTCCCTATTAGAACCATAAGATGCTATAATGTCAATAAGGGCACTCCCCACTATTTCTCCTACCTCTAGGGCAATCATGCTAATGATTTCCATTGGGAAAGGAGGCCTTTATGGGGATGTGTGGGGTTGAGGACCCTCACCAAGTCTATGTTCCATCTTTATCTCTTCAACCACAACTTTACCCTTTCCTTTTATATCCTCAGGTTGCCCAACCTAGGATTGATTTGTCAATTCTACTCATTGAGGCTCAAAAGATTGTCCTCTAATAGGTAGTTCCTGATGAGCAGTCCTAAATGGTCTTGAAAACAAGTGATAATGAAATGGATGCAATTGCCATCTCTTTCCTGAGGGTTTATTGTCTTTCACTAGCCTATGCTCCAACTAGATATTGTATCCTTTGATCATGGATTGGACCTCTTCAAAGTTCTTTGCCTTTGTATAGATACCATCTCCAATGCCTAGTTTATGTTTGTGTTCAATATTTAGGACCTCTTTATCTTTGATGTGGTTGGTCACTCTATTACTGGGGTCCCACATCTTAAGGTCATCTATCTAGAAATCAAAATAATTTCTATGGATCACCATAATTTCCAGTTGCTTCCAATCCTTGATCACAATGCTACCAATATCTAGTGGAAAGGGGTGGACCTGAGCCTTATTATTATTTTTGCATGTCCCATCCACACCATGGATGATTTGATCAGTAATCTCTTATTCTAAAATATTACTTGGGACATGAAAGGGCAATTGGTAGGGTTGAATCATGATTCCTTCAATTCTTATCATAGTGTAATCTAAATAGAATCAAACATCCCCATGTCTTCTACTTGCCTTTTGATTTGAGGGTGGAGTCTTGGCATAGGGAAAATAGTGATTACTTCATGGATAGCTAAGAAAATACCATCACAAATAAATTTCATGTGGTTCTTATATTTGAATATATGTAATTTAGAGTAGTGATGAGAAATAGTTGTTCTACCATCAGGGGACCAATTTTGGATGCCACATAAATCTATAGAGGCCAAAAGTGAATCCAAGAGATAGGACATCATATGAAATTGTTTGGAGGTCCTTCTCTTGATGGATCTAGTTTGGCTACAACATGGTAGAGACCTGCCAACTGAATTGAGACTAGGTCATTGTATCTTTAGTGCATAATAACATTCCTCTTTTCCTCTTAGGAAATTGGCTACAATTCCTGCATAAGGAAGAATAACTCAGACCAGTTCCTAATTCCATGCATATTTAGGGTTATCAAGTCTATCTCTATGTCTTTGAAGATCCTCCCCTCATTGTCTGAAGTTAGATAGAGTTATACTTCCATCTTCATCTGTTGCTTGCTCACCACCATTGATGATACCAAATTATATTTACAAAGTCGCCAAAAGTTTCACTAGGGCACTTGCTTCAAGGTTTAGTTGTGATATTCTGATTGCTTTGTGACCAATTGAGTTGACTCAAGTATTATTTATAGAGAGCTTAGGGTTTTTGGTCTTTAATGTGGAAATATCTAATTTCTTATTCTTATACATGCCTTAGATTTGATGGGACCTTATTCTCATGCCCTTTACAATTTTGAGCTTAGGAGATCTTTGATTTTGATTCTCCATGCTTACATGGAGCCTATGTGGCATGGCTCTTTGCCCTTCACAACAATTTTCATAAATGCTAGTTGGAGACTAGCCATTGGCTTTCAAAATCTTTTTTTATTTCACTTTGATAATCCAAATCCAAGTTCCTATGTTCTTATTGGTGCCTTTATCTTTAAGTTCATGGCTATGCCACTTGGCACACCAAAAAATCTTCCCCATGTTGCTTATCCTTTCTAGTTTCTATCCCAACCATGTGTTAGCCATGTGTTAAGCTCATGGGGCCTTTGAAAAGTCTTTTGATGCATCGTTGGATCAAATCCAATGGGCGAGCAATCACCGTTGATTTTTACAAGGTCCAAGTCATTTAATTAAACACCTTTATTAAGTGGGTCCCATCAAAATTTCATTCTTCGAATGGAAAACTACCATACATCCTCCTCACGAGGCTTTATGTACCTCTGTCAGTTACCCTAACCATGAGTAGGCCATGTGTTGAGTTCATGAAGCCTTTGAAAAGTCTTTGGGCTCAATGCATCATTATATCAACTTAGACTTAAAATGATGTTTCTAAGGTACTTTTATGTTATGAAACAAAAATTAACTTAAGGCCTTTTATACTCAGTATTTATATGTAAAAATGCTAGGAATTCCTTTGAAAGGGTGTTTAGAAATGCCCCCTTTGCTTAGGCTTTGAAAAGTTGTCTAGGTTAAATTTGGTGGGATCAGTAACATCAACTACATCCTCATGAATGTTAAATGATGGGAGTGAGCTTGTCAAATTTAAGATAATGGAATTGCTTTGTTCTAATGACTAAGTGCCATGCATCGGGCTCTCAAGAATTTCTGGGCCTTTGGGGTTGATGTGTACCATTGAATTAATTCCCTCAAAGTAGTGAGGACCACTAGATCATAATCTAAGTGCTTGATAGAAATTGGTTTCCCTTTTGATGTCAGCTTTATTTTGCATCATCAAATTAAAATCTTTGATTGAACGTGAGGTGTCAGATCTACAAAATTGCATGAGCTTTAAGTTAAGGCCTGATATGTATAAAGGTTTAGACTAAGGTTTCAACCTTGAAAAGTTTATTCGTCATTGCAAACACCAAGATATTTAAACCTTAATAAAAACCTAGTTAATTTAAAAGTGCTCTCAGGTTTTAAAGGGGAAAATAAGATGTATAAGTCTTGATTTTATATTAATGTTTAGTTATGTTTAGAAACATAATCGAAGTTTAATATAAAGTTAGACTTAGGGTTCTTATAACTAAAAGGAAATATAATTTCTTTCTAAACTTTTCTTGCAGACATTTGAATTCAAACCCCTAGGGTTTACTGCTTAGGAACCCTAGCTTTCTTTGTAAAACCTACAATTAATCACCTCAAATATAATCATTAACAACATTAGTCCATGAAACATAATCACAACTAGATATACCGAGGCTCATGTCTTTTAATTGAATTGTCTTTAAATTTCAAGAGAGAATAACCCTTTCACATTCAATCCAAAACACAAATATTTTGAAACATTCACAAGCATCCCCTTTTAGCAAAAGTAGTAAAATGGGGGTATGTTGGTCTCAACAAATAACGACTCATAGCGGGAACATAATAATATGTTGGAACCCAGGGCTCTGGTTTAGACCTGTACATAAGTTTATATATATATCCCTTTTTGACATATAACATCTCCTGAGTCATTTCTCAATTGAAACAAGCCTCTTATGTGTAAAATTTAAACCTAGATATTAATATAAAAACATGCAGTGTGTGCTTTGATTCCACTTACTATTTGTCATGAGACTTCAAAAAACAACGTCTAGGTTCATATCCTTTTAGCCATTGCATTTGACTTTGAGCGTATTTAAATATTCTCTTAGGAATAATTGCTCTTAATTTAGGAGAGGCTTGGGCATTGCTTTACTTCCAGCCAAGAATTTATAGCCCTGACAGAGATACCTTTGGTTCCACTCATGGCCTTGTTCCACTGCCAACCAGGGATCCATAGCCCCTGTGGAGATTTCCTGAATCACCTTTGACTTTGCATATTTTGATTTAACATTAAGTCTTTCTTCTTTGTTTTTATTTTTAACAAAGGTTGGGAGCTAGGATAGCTAGGTTTAAGGATTTGGTCAAATGTCCTGGCCTTCATATACTCTCCTTTAGTTTAAACTTTAATCCCAGACAAGGATGTGTTTGAAGTGTAAGCATGAATGTGAATTAACAAATTGAATTCAAATTATACACATATGATTCTTCTTACAACCAAGCTTTGATTTAGAATAAGGTTTGAATCTTTATGGGACATTTAACTCTTATACCTATTTGTGCCAGTGCCTTTGGTTACATCATGATGCTTTATCACCACCTCATGTTCACTTTTGTAAGATTCATACTCACACCTTTTGAGCAATTCTAAACAAAGATAATCTATGAGACCTTACTTAAACCAATGAATACCACCAAGTAGAAAAGATGAAACACAAACAAACAAACAACAAAAAATAGACAAGCACAACTAAACAAATATATACAAGCCCAACAAGAAAAACAAAGCAAGAAAGGAAACTAACTAGCCTACCTACTATAAACTTAACAATCTTACAGATTTATTCTATGAAGACCCCTTGTGGGGAAACAATAAAGTAATACTTGAGGTATTTCCCATTGGTGGGAAAAGTAAACTCTACTCCTTGAAGAACCTTCAACCTAAAAGTGTTGTTGCCTAAGATTTTTACAGTTTGGTATAGGCCAATCCACAAGGTGGTGAACTTGCCATGTTTGCCTTTAGGCTCTGATGCCTTGTCCTAGAGGAGGACTAGGTCTCTCTGCCTAAACACCTTTACTTTGAACCTTTTATCAAAACATATTTTCATGGTTGATTGGTGCCTACTAAAGTCTAAAAATGCTTTTTCCCTAGCATCTTCCATTTGAATGATGTCCAATAGCCTAGAATTAACAAGTTCTTGGCTATCCTCCATGTATTATTGCATGAATGTGAATGTAGACAAGTTCAGGGTGATGGAAAAGATAGGCTCCTGACCATATACTAACAAAAATGGTGAAGCCTTAAGGGCTTGTTTGATCCTAATTTTGTCTACCCATAATGTAAACTTAAGGAGTTTATGCCATGTTCTGGGTTTATCTATTGTTGAATTTTTAATGGCCTTCATTAGATTCTTGTTTGTGGATTTAAAAATTCCATTTCCTTGGGGATAATGATTAAAGGCAAACTTTAAAGAAATGCCATTATCATAAGCCCATTCAGTCATTTCAATAGATATAAAGGCAGATTCATTGTCACAAACTAAGGAAATTGGGGTTCCAAATTTGGTGCAAATATTTTCCTCTAAGAAATTAATCACCTCTTCTATCCTGCATTGCTAGTGGCTACTACCTTAGTCCATCTAGTGCAGTAGTCCATAGCAATTAGGACATATTTGTGACCTTCAAAAGAATTGGGGTTGATCACTCCTATGAAGTGTAATCCCATTATACAAAATTCTTGTCCACCATCACAGGTTGTAAAGGCATAACTTCCTTTGGTTTTTTTGTGCTAAAGATCTAGCATGAATGACACTCCCTCACATGTTTGTGTGCATCTTTGATAAGGGTGGGCCAATAATACCCAACCCTAAGAATATTTTGGGCTATGGTTCTCCCTAAAGGATATCCACTACCCAAATTTTCATGGAAAGTAAACATGATTTGAGAGGCCTCTTCTTTTGACACACATCTTAAGTAGATCCCTTCAAAGTTTTTCCTATAAAAGATTCCATCTTTGATGAGGTAATGGGATGCTTTGAGCATTAAAGCTCTGTTCTGTTATCTAGTGAGTCCTGGGGGATAACTACCTCTGATAAGAAGATGCATTAAATAGTCATACCATTTATTGGGTTGGAAGTTCTATTGATCCACTTGCATGACATGGAGCTTGGGGTCAATATTGGTAATCATCTGAACTAAGCCTTGACATTTCACTAATTTGGTAATTTTCATCTCTATATCATACTCTTGTAGGATTGCCATCCACTTGTCTCTTCTTTTCCCAAGCTCATTCTGACTCAACATAAGCTTTATGGCTAGGTTAGGTAAAATGGCATGTACCTTGTTTCTAAGGAGGTAATGTCTGCATTTTTTTACTACCTTTACCAAGGCATAGGCTTGCTTATCAATGATGGAATAATTTACCTTTATATTTTTGAAGTTGGTGCTCATAAAGGCTACAGGGTGGTCATTCCCATCAACCTTTTGAGTTAAGACAATAGCCGTGGTGAGGCTAGAAGCAAATGAATATTTAAAAAAATATTTTGAAAAGTTAGGACTTATCAAGATTAGGGCTTGACTGATTGCTCTTTTAATGTCAGCAAATGCTTTCTTGGATTCTTTATTTCAAGAAAATTTGGCATCTTTCTTAAGCATATCATTCAAAGGTTTGAAAATATTAGCAAAGCCTAAAATGAACTTCCTCATGATGTTAATCCTGCCAAATAATGACTTTAGTTCTTTTCAGCTATTGGGTAGCCCAATTTTAGAAATGGCCTTCACTCTATTAGGATCTATGGAGATCCCATCTTTGGTAATGACATGCCCCAACAATTTTACTTCAGTGACATAAAATATGCTTTTTTTTGTGTTAAGAGATACACCATACTTCCTATATCTATCAAATACTTGTCTCAAATGCACAAAATGTTCTTCTCTATTCTTAGATAATACTATGAGATCATCCATATATATGATGATGCATTTTCTCACTAAACCTTGGAAATCATGGTCCATGGCCCTCTGAAAAGTTATGCCTGCATTAATTAATCCAAAAGGCATTCTCTTGTAAGCATATGTTCCCCATTTAGTAGCAAAAGATATTTTCATCATGTCTTTTGGAGCAACAATCACCTAGTTATATCCAAAAAATCAATCTAAAAAAGACATCATGGCAGATCCTAAAATAGCTTGGATAACTTGGTCTAGAGAAGGCAAGGGGTAATTGTCCTTTTTAGATGCTCTATTCAAATTTTTAAAATCAATGCATAATCTTATTTCCCCATTCTTTTTTCTAACTGGGACCAGGTTTACAACCCAAGTGGAATGTCTAATAGGAAACATGATCCTTGCATCCAATAGTTTCTTGACCTCTTGAAATATCATGGGTTCTAAAATAGGATTGACTGGTCTTTGCTTCTATCTAATGGGTTTGAAACCCTCTTAGAGAGGTATAATATGAGTAATAACCCTTGGGTCAAATATTTTCAGATCTTTATAAGACCAAGCAATTACATCCTTGTATTTTGTAAGCAACTCTCTAGATTGTTTGTTTTCCATTTCAGTGCAAGCCTTCCCTATATTCACCATTTAGGGCTGATCATGTGGGCCAAGGTTATTTGCATGATAGTCTTTACCGCTTACCTTGGGTTGCTTAGGTGTTTCAAAAATCTTATCAAGATCAAATAGTCTTTCCAATGAGATCATCCCTTTAGGTATCTTATTGTCACTTAGTTGGATGATTTTACCATTAAGTCCCCTCTCAGGAAAAGTTTCATCAACTTCATCAATAATGTGAGCTTCAAAGGATCCATAATTAGTTAAGAAATCCATAATTTGTTGAACATCATTGAAAACTTGGAAGTGATTTATGTTGTCAGGGACTAAGGGACATGGTACAAGCTCAATATTGAGGTTTTGAGAATCATGACTAGGCATGAGGTTAGCTGTAACAGAGGCAAGCTCATCAACAACTTTGTTTTCTTCCCTAGGGATAGATAAGATATTGAAGGCATCAAAATATTCCACCAAGTCCCAAAATTTGAATTTTTACTTATTAAGGTAAGATAAATTGCATTGGTACTTGCTCCTTGATTAACTACAAGTTTAGAATCTCCATAAACAAGTAGTTCATTGACTTTGTGCTTGATGGCAAATTGTAATCCTCGGATTAGAGCCTCATACTCAGCCAAATTATTGGTGCAAGGGAATTATAACCTATAAGATGTATGGTATTGTTTTTATTTAGGGTCTATCAATACAATACCAACCCTTGATCCTGATTTGCATTTGGCACCATCAACATATAACTTCCATAGGCCAGGCATTGGAGGAGAGCTCTTGGAACTAGGTTCCTTTATAGTTTCTAAAATGAAAACTCCTAAATCAGAATCTAAGAAGTTTACCCTTTCATTGACAACATTATATTATGTTATCATGTGTTTCATTCTAGGTTCCCTTTCTACTCTTATCTGATTTGACACACCTTTCCAAGGTAGCCACAAGTGTGAGCAATTAGTAGACATGTAACCATTTAAGGCCTTAGTCCATTCTCTACTCAAGAGAAATCCATAAGCATTAGGAATATCTACCACTTGTATGCCAATGAATTGATAAACCCTGGGTTCACTAGCTAGCTACATATGCACATTTAATAGTTCTCCAATGACCTTGACTCTAGATTTATCTAATTGAGTAATCACTCTATCAGACTTGATTGTTGCTAACCCAAGTTGTTTGCATATCCCAACATGCATGATGTTGGTTGAGGCTCTAGAATCTAAAATATAATTATGGACATTCTTCCCAAATATCCTAATTGTAAGCAAAAAGTACAGGGACTCTGCTTTGGTTACTTGCATAGTTACATTTGCATTATCACTCTTAGGCTTGCCAGGCTTCTTGGACAAAGATTCCAAGAGTAAATCTCTTTGTTCTATAATTTGAGTTAGCTAATGCAGAGTGATTTTGGCTTTAATATTTTTCATATCTTCCATAATATTATAACCAATTTTGCTTGAAGGATCAACAATAGGTTTGGAAGAGATTCCTTTGGGTGGTTTAGGATTATTCTTTGATATAGTGTCTGGAGGGGTCCCATAGTTGTTAGGTGGAGTAGAAGTGGTCAATAGTTATTTTTGCTCCCTCTTTCTCAAAGGATATGTCTTCAAGAACTACTGTAATGCTTGAATCTCTTGAGGGATATTATCAAACTCATTATCTTCTAATAAAATAATTGAAAAGTTTCTACCATGTGCATTTGGTCAGATGGTTTAGAATCAGAAATACCTATAACAACATATTTGTTTGAAACCATTTCAAGTGTATCAAGTTTCTCTTGGAAAGTTTCAAAGGCTTTGTAAATTGCAATGCATTCAATCTCACCATGTTTGGAGGTGTCTTGCACCCTACAACAATCTAGTAAGGCAATATTAGTAAGATTGATGTCCATAGTCCTTTTGCTAGAGGAGGGCTCATTAGATTTATTATTGTAGAAACTATCATTCTGAAATCTATGTCTAGACCTGTTAAACTTTTGGAAAGTAAAGTTCCTTCTAGGGTTGTCATTAACATTACCAACTTGTTTTTATAATTACAAAAAGTTTGTGTTGAGCTTCTAGACCATTTTTAAAATAGATTCATTCTCGTTCTTTAAAGTCTCAAAATTTTGACCTTGGATATTGTTAATGCCATTGACAAGAACTAAAGCTTTTTGGTCATTGATATGAGATCCATTAGTGGTTTGATGGCTTAAGAAACCTAGGTTCTAATTAGGGGCAGCATGACTGGTAGGTAATACATTCAAGCTAGGGAACTAGTTTAATGCTGGAGTATTTTGGTTATTATTTGGGAAAAGGTTTAATGTAGGCATTTGAGGATTAACATTTGGGATAGAATAAGCCATCTATCTTTGGGGCTACATTTGGTCATTAATAATCTTTGCTTTAAAATAAGCTTGAGCCAATGTGATGATAATTAGGATAGCTCTGTTAAGAAATGCAAAAGTCATGGGGTCAACATCATCTTTGTAAACCTCTAGATCTAAAGCTTTATTAGGTTTATATGGATCCATGGTCTGACTAAACATCTTTTGGAATCTAGCATTAAATGACCTATTAGGTTCACTTACATCTCTATTAATAGTTGTGAATTGATGATAAATGACACAGGGGCTTATGATCTTTCCAAATTTATTAATAAAATAGTGTCAAAGTTATTCCATGAGGTAATACAATTGTCAAGAAAATTAAGGAACCATTCATATGCAACATCTTTGAATGTAAATGAGAAAAACCTACATGCTACATCTTCATGAATAATTGTTAACAATCTTAATGTAGCTTTGAAATGTTCCTCCATAGTTGCAATACCAGTTAGACTAAATATTGGCAAATATTTTTCAAGATTACATGGTAAGTCATGAACCACACCTAGTATATTGATGGGGGAACTTCTAAGACATGCTATATTTAGATGAAAATCAAACACAAGAATCCCTTGTAAGGGTGAATATGGTAGAGACTTATAATGCCTATGCCTTCCTCTATCTTTCCTGCTTCTTCTTTGGATTTCTAGCTCAAGCAAGGGTTCTCTAGTCTCTGAATGTGATCTGGTCCTGATCCTTGGCAATTCCAGCTTGAGGATTAAGGATCTTGTTGAAATATGATAAGTAAAGTTATATCCTCATAGATAATCAACAATCAACTTGTATAGTAAGCTTATTTTACAAATATTTTCTCATAATAGGATAAAGGATATCAATCTTTGACTAAACAAGCTCAAAGTTGTACTAAACTATGCAAAGATGACCATTATTTGCAACTTATGACTCAAATAAACTTTTTATTGACAAATAATGATCAATTTTAACCAAAATAAGCCATTCTAATTTCAAATACTAATGAATTCTTAGGACTAGAAGCTGTATTTAATAGAATTAAGCATACGTATTCAAAGAATATCAATCTTTTTCTGAGCCCAAGGACCGGTATAAAACCATGAAGGTTACCAATATTTACACAATTTATGCTAAAAGAAACACAAACATATAAAATATAGAGTTATCTTTGACCAAATATGCAAAAACCAGTAAAGATATTTAAAGATTCATGGCCCTCCTTCTAGCTCCAGTGGAGATTCCTCCTGTTGATGCATCTAAATGACCACAGGTTCTCTTCGGTGTTGATGAACACTTCTCATTTTAGGATTTAAAAATCCAAGTCATGAGTTGCAGTTTGTGACAATTCAGTGATGTCTATGGTGGAATAGAAGTAGAGTATGGGAATTTTCCATAATATTTATTTAGTTTAGTGGTTGGGAGCCACCAGGGTCTAAATCTTTGAATCTTTATGAATTTGATGATTTCTAGACTAATCTAAATGAAAATTAGCAATGATATTTAAACTAAAGTGAGTCTTGATAAAAAATAATAAAAGAGAAGGGTAAGGTAGAAAGGAAATAGGACTAAAAATTCTCATCTCAAATATTATGAAAAAATTCTAATTAGTTTGAGCACATATGAACCAATTTGTGTTATAAAGTAGCATGAACTCAGATTACATCACAAAGCAGGCAAAATTTAGAGGAAATATATAAATCATAAGTAAGAACCAAGTTTACTTTAAATGGTTGCTACTATGGTCTAAATAGCCTAAGCACATCCAAATATAGAGCAATATAAAATGAAGTATACTTGAGATCTTTACATTTAATCTAGCATTAGAACAAATCAACAACCCTATGACAGAGAAGGTGACTTAAAGTATGGAGAATCATTCAAACTTAAGATGACAACATGTAATTTAGATACAACATTGACATTTAATAAACTATAAAGACAATCTTTTTAGAATTACTTAGTTATATTAAATGCTCTTGGTATACAATTGCTCAAAATATCTCTCTTTACAAAATGGTAATCCCCACCTATTTATAGGAAACATATGTAGTTGATTGGTTAACTCTCTCAAAATATCCACATGTAGGATAAGGACAGCTATCCTTAATACAAAGACACAATACAAGAGGCTTTCATGCTAATTTTGACAAGAAACCATATCTGCTAACAAGCTAGCATATATTTTTTACAAAGGGATATTATTTTACTAATCACATTCGTAGTGGGCCCCTCGATTAGCCCTGTCTATGTAAGTTCTTCACCTTGTTGTATTACTCTTTGATTAGCTCAAAATCCACCATAGGATTCATTAGACAATCCTCCTCTTGATCTACCAACATGTTGAAATCTTGGTCAACCTTAGCCATGAGTTCCTTGATACATTATGTTTACGTGATCTACTTCCTTCAAGTAAGGATGGTGTCAAGGATCTTCTAATTATCCTTAGTAGAATGGCCTTGATGCTCTCTGATGCTCTAGATGTGGACACTAACTATCTATTTGAATTCTCCATCATTGATCAGGTCCATATCAGTGGTTTGAGAAGGGTTATCTAATAGGCTCCCCAAAATTTTCTCCATTCTAGTTACCAGGTCCTTGTCTTCCTTAATGAATTTGTTGACATTGCTGCACTAGGTGATCAAATCTTCTTGCATATCTATCAAAACTCCCATGAGGATATCTAAATGTCTAACATTGATGATCTTGAAGTTTAGGTCCTACTTTGTCCTATGTGTATTGATGAGTTTTATCATCTGAGCTTGAGAATCCTGGCATTGGGTGATTAAGGCTTTGGCCATCTCTACTCGATGGTTTAAAGCACTTAATCTAAGCTTGATGCTCATTAAATTCTCAAATGTATCTAGCAAAGATTTATTTATCACTTGTAATATGTCCTCAATAATTGAGAGTAGGACTTGAGCCTCCAAATCTTACTTTTCCTTCTCCAAGTTAAGGATCCTTTGCTTCATTCCTTAGATTCCAGCCAAGGTCATTACTGATTGTGCCACCACTAAACTAGCCACATCCTCCTGATGGATGGGATGTTATCATGCTGCCTACCCTTAGATAAGAGTTAAGTCCATAAAAGATTCCACCTTTTGAAAGGTGAACTCTTCGATGCCAATGGTGGCCTTCTTTATCACTATTCTCTCAAAACCTGATGTGTCTAGATTGATTGGACCTTTGTGTCAGACTCCTTGAATTATGGCTGCTTGGGAACTTTTACATTTGAACTCCTAGAGGCCCCTAGGGTGTCAATTCCCTAGATCTCTTTGTTATGAAGGATTTGGATCTTTCTCTCTACCTATCTATTTACAATGTCCTAGTTCCATGGCTTGACATTATCCTACACATCTATGCCAACTTAGGTTAAGGCCCATGATGGAGAGAGAGATGTGATTTTTTGTAATTTCCATAAATAGGGTTTGCATCATTGAAGAGGTTATTTCATTGGTAGGGTGAGTGAAGGTTAACCTAGGCTTCTTCCTAGGTGTAAGAGGCACTGAGACCAATTCTTCTTCCCTCTTTCCTCCATCTAGTGGGATTATATCCTTGCTTTTTGCATCAAAGGGATCCTCTTCCCTATTAGAACCATAAGATGCTGCAATGTCAACAAGGGAACTCTCCACTATTTCTTCTACCTATAGGGAAATCATGCTAATGATTTCCACTGGGAAAGGAGGCCTTTGTGGGGATGTGTGGGGTTGAGGACCCTTTCTATGTATATGTTCTATCTTTATCTCTTCAACCATAGCTTTACCCTTTCTTTTTATATCCTCAGGTTTCCTAACCTGGGATTGCTTTATCAATTCTACTCATTGAGGCTCAGAAGATTATCCTCCAATAGGTGGTTCCTTATGACCAGTCCTAGATGATCCTAGAAACTAGTGATAAATCAAGGGATGAAATTTGCATCTCTCTTTTGAGGGTTTATTATCTTTGACCAACATATGCTCTAACTAGATATTGTAGCCTTTGATCCTGGACAAGACCTCTTCAAATTTCTTTGCCCTTGTATAAATACCATCTCCCACACCTAGTTGATGTTTGTATTCAATATTTGGGACCTTTTTATCTCAGATGTGGTTGGTCAGTTTGTTATTGGGGTCCCACATCTTTTGGTCATCTAGATTGATATCAAAAGAATTTCTATGAATCACCATAATTTCTAGTTACTTCCAATCCTTGATCACAATCCTACCAATGTCTAGTGGAAAGGGGTGAACCTGAGCCTTCTTCATTTTCTTTCATGTCCCATCCACACCATTAATTAATTTATATGCAATATCTTATTTTTCAATCTTACTAGGGACATGAATGGGCAATCAGTAGGGTTGAATCATGATTCCTTCTATTGTTATCACAGTGCAATCTTAATAGAACCAAACATCCCCCATGGCTTCTACTTACCTTTTGATTTGAGGGTAGAATCTTGGCATAGGGACACTGATGATTGATTCATGGATAGTTTGGAAAACACCATCATAGATAAATTGCATGTGTTTCTTGTATTTGAATATATTCAATTTAGAGTAGTGATGAGAAATAGTAGTTCTACCATCAAGGGACTAATTTCAGATGCCAGGGAAATATACAAAGGATAAAAGTGAATCCAAGAGATAGGACATCATATGAAATTATTTGGATGTCCTTCTCTTGATGGATCTAGTTTGGTTGCAACATGGTGGAGACTTGCCAACTGAATTAAGACTAGGTCATTGTATCTCTGGTGCACAATGGCATTCCTCTTTTCCTCTTTATAAATTTGCTATAATTAATCCAAAAGGAAGAATAAATTAGACTAGTTCTTGATTCCATGTAGGTTTAGGGCTGTTAGGTCTAGCTCTATGTCTTTGAAGATCCTCCCCTCACTGTCTAAAGTTAGATAAAGTTTTACTTTCTTGTTCATCTGTTTCCTACCCACTACCATTGATGACATTGAATTATATTTGCAAGGTCACCAAAAGTTTAACTTGGGCACTTAGTTTTACTTTCTTCTTGTGCTATTTTGATTGCTTTATGACCAATTGAGTCGACTCGATTCTTTTTTATATAGGGATTAGGGTTTTTGAGCTTTAATGGTGGAAATATCTAGTTTATTAATCTTATACATGCATTATATTTGATGGGGCCTTATTCTCATGCCCTCTATGCTTTTAAGCTTTAAGATATCATTTATTTTTATTCTCCATGCTTATGTGGAGTCTATGTGGTGTGGCTCTATGCCCTTCATGACAATTTTCATCAATGCTAGTTGGAGACTAGCTATTGGCTTTCAAAATCTTTCTTTATTTCACTCTGATAATCCAAATCCAAGTTCCTATGTTCTTATTGGTCCCTTAATCCTTAAGTTCATGGTTATGCCACTTGGCACCTCAAAAAATCTTCCCCATGTTGCTTATTCTAGCTAGTTGCTATCTCGACCATGCATTAGCCATGTGTCAAGCTCATGGGGCCTTTGAAAAGTCTTCAGGCTTAATGCACCATTAGATCAAATCCAATGGGCAAATAATCACCATTAATTTTTATAAGGTCAAAGGCATTTAATTGAGTGCCTTTATTAAGTGGGTCCCATCAAATGTTTGTCTTTCAATTGTTAAGCTATCATGTGTTCTTCTCACGAGACTCTATGTACCTTTGCCAGTTACCCTGACCATGGGTTGGTCATGTGTCAAGCTCATAAAGCCTTTGAAAAGTCTTCAAGATTGATGCACCATTGGATAAAATCCAGCAAGTGAGCGATCACCGTTGGATCTTGCAAGATGCACACCTTTTAATTAGTCCTATGACTATGTAAACTTAGACTTAAAACAATGTTCCTAAGGTCCTTTTATGTTAAGAAACATAAATTAACTTAGGTTAAGGCATTTTATGCTAAGTCTTTCTACATAAAAATTCTAAGAATTCCTTTGAAAGGGTCTTTAGAAATGCCCCCTTTGCTTAGGCTTTGAAAAGTTGTCTAGGTTAAATTTGGTAGGCTCACTAACATTATCTACGTCCTCATGAACATTAAATGATGGGAACAAGCTTGTTAAATTTAAGACAATGAAATTACTTTGGTCTAATTACTGAGTACCATGCATCTAGATCTTAATAATTCTTGGGGCTTCAGGGTTGATGTGCACCATTAGATTAAGGCCCTCGAGGTAGCGAGGACCCCCAGATCATAATCTAAGTGCTTGATAGTGATTGGTCTCCCTTTCGGTGTTGGCTTTGGTTCATACCATTAAATTAAAATATTTCATTAAATGTGAGGCATCAAATCTATAAAATTACATGAGATTTAAGTTAAGTCTTGATATGTATAAATGTTTAGACTAAGGTTTTGACCTTTAAAATTTTGTTCATGCTTGAAAACACCAAGCTATTTAAACCTTAATAAAAACTTAGTTAATCCAAAAGGGCTCTCAGGTTTTAAAGGGGTAAATAAGGGGTCCATGTCTTGATTTTATATTAATGTTTGGTCATGTTAAGAAACATAATCGAAGCTTAATATAAATTTAGACGTAGGGTTTCTAGCACCAACAAAGCTTTCTCCAAACATAATCAAAGATTAATATAAATTTAGAATTAGGGTTTCTATAATTGAAAGGAAATATAATTTTCCACTAAACTTTTCCCATAGACATTTGAATTTAAACCCCTAGGGTTTATTGCTTAGGAACCCTAGTTTTCTCCATATAACCTATAACTAATCACCTCAAAGACAATCATTAGCAACATTAGTTCATGAAACATAATCACAACTAGATATACCAAGGCTCATGTATTTTAATTGAATCTTTAAATTTCAAAAGAGAATAATCCTTTTACATTCAATTAAGAACATAGATGTTTTGAAACATTCACAAGGGTCCCCTTTTAGAAAAATTAAAAAATGGGGGTATGTTGGTCTCAACATAACCATCGATGATCTTAGTCAACTGCCATCGATCAAGGGTTGATCATCGACGGTTAGGGAGAAAGGTCAAAAATGACTAAAATTAGCCATTTGCACTAATGATTGGTTGTTAAGAAGTTAAAAAATGGTTCAAGGTTAACAAAGAGCTGATTAGGATGTGTGAGGAACAAGTCTATGAAGTTAGGGCATTAAATGCCAGGGTAGACATGGTTTTTAGGCTAGGTATCAATCAAATATCCATCAATTTAGGTAGGTGAGGTGTAAATAGGCCTTAATTAATTAATTTAGTCAAAGGGGGAAATGGGTATTATTAAAGGATTTTTAATAATTAATCCTAACCCAAGGGGTCTGAGGGGGCCAAGGGGTATTCAACAATGACTAGAACTGTGTTATGCAATTTTTGAGCATCTATATTTTACCCGTTTTTGTTGTGTTGGTTGTATCCTCAATCTATAAAACAAAAAAACAAGTACAATGGCAAGTTGGATAGATGCCCCAAGAATGGGAGGAGGTTTTCCCCCTCAAACTAAGATGTAATAAGGAAAAATTAGATTTGGGTGTGGGTTTGGCAAGTGTATATGGGTGGAAAAATATGTAAGATGGTATGAAGTGGAAAAATAGGTTGCTACAAGGAGGACAAGTGATAAGTGAACTAGGCCATTATATTTAGGCATAATAGATATGGGTGCAATAATAAACTCAAATTACCCTAGCAAAGGTCATTGTGTTATTAGGGGTCTAAGAAGTGGGTGAGTTTGAGAAAATAAAATAGGTCATATATGCTAAAATTGCCAATGGGTAGAGTTATAGGCATCTAAAAGGTCAACGATCAAAAAGGTCAAGGTTGAGTGTAATAACATGAAAATGAAGTCAAGGGTTGTGAATAAGTAGTCAAATTAACCCAAGGGTAGCTAGGTGTTAGGCATGGGTAAAGTTGGACAAGGGGTCTTAGTGGGAAAAAAGGAAGGTTAGGGTGTGAAAACCTTGACTGGGTCAACTGGTGGTGGTTGGAGTCGACTGGCGATGATTGCCTAAAGACCATTAGTGGTCATATAAAAAAACCTGAAATGGCTCATGATCATAAAAAGGTCAAAATGCTTTTTAGTTGGTCATTTTTTACGTTTTTTCATCTACCACTTGTCTCCTTCTATGAGTGAAAGTGATGGAAGTGATTCATGAGGTGTGGTGGAGTTGATTATGAGGTGGAGTTTGATCATTAGGAGGAAAGTCATGGGCTAGAGCATAGGTGAAGATACAATGAGGTAGAGGTCAATCTCAGGGTTAATTAGTGGTTGTATTGAGGGCTCCACCATGGCATCATAAGTGGAATGAGGTAGGCCTCTTTCATTGCTTTATAATTTTTATTTACTTGTGTAGTAGAGGTTTGGATTGGTATTGAAAATTGGGGTGTCTGATTTTGTATTTAATAAAATTTGATAGTGGGGGGTAGTTGGGCTAGGAATGAATGTGGGGTGCGAAATAGGTTTGGGGGAGGTAATGGAGTAGGTTTTATTGTTGTGGTTTTGAGGTTTTTAGGGGTTTTGGGGTAAGGTTTAGGGTTTGGTCACCAACAATCAACCATACAATGACCGTCAATAATTGTTATCGATTATCACTGGTCAATAATGGATTAACAAATGGTTAAGTATAGACCGTTGGTGGTCTAAAACCCTAACCATCACTGGTCGAGGTTTGATTGGCAATGATTCCATAAGAAATTGATGTTGATCAAGAATTGATCATTGAGGGTTGGTAAATAAAGCTAAGGTTTTGTAATGCAATATGTAAGGAATGGGCTAAATGAGGGTTGGGTTAAGGGGGACTAAAATGTTTAGAGGTATGAGTAGGTTTAGACTTAGGCTTAAAATAGGTGGGTAAGGTAGGTGTAATAAGTATAATAAGTGTCATGTGGAAAATTTTCAACTAAGTAAAGGTTGTGCTCTAACCTTGTAGGTGAGGGAGGAGCTAGTGATGCAAGATTGAGTACCACCACTCCTAGATGAGATACACAGGGGTATGACTGTGTAGGAGTGGGAGCACATAGTAGAAATCAAATTAAGTGGTATGCATTGCTATCAACACATGCTGAGATATGCCATGATGTTGTTAGTCCTCATCAAGATATGGGACCTAATTCTCTAACTAGGGATATCATGATTCTCCTAGAGGATATACATAAGATCTTGAGATTATTAATGTGAGGGTAGGCTATAAAGCACATCTAGGGTGAGGAGTGGGATGATTACACAGATCAGCTATTTGGGGAGGATTTCATGTAGGCTAGGTGGCATGCATGAGGATTCTACTTTGGAGATATGTACCACATGGATAGGGCAGGGAGATGGCTAGTTGTCATGATGATGATAGTGTGATGTGCGATGCACTTCTAAACTCAAGTGGATGTAGATTCTTCTAGGCACTATTAGGCATCCTAGTGGATATGATGGCTGATTAGATAGTATTCACATGGGCCCTAGTGCTATTAGTGTAAATATATCATGAGTTATGGGGGTATCAGGTACATAAGAGGTATGACATAAGTGTCATCTTTATATT
Source organism: Torreya grandis (assembly GCA_037957365.1). Taxonomy (NCBI): domain Eukaryota; kingdom Viridiplantae; phylum Streptophyta; class Pinopsida; order Cupressales; family Taxaceae; genus Torreya; species Torreya grandis. The sequence goes on along the minus strand of JARHVA010000781.1, from coordinate 3,299,102 downwards.
ACACTATTGGGTATATGAATATATCAAGGTGCTATGACTAGCTGGACTATCTTGGCAGACATGGGATTAGAGAGGGTTTAGGGTAGGCTTTATGAGGTGGAGGGAAGATTATGCAGTTACAATAATAGGGTTAGAGGTCTGGGATTTAGATTGGTTTAGAGATAGATTGGAGGCATTAGTTGATGGTGAGGTTATTTGGAGGCCCTACACAACATTTACTTTATGGGTAGGTTATGCTAGGCATACATTTTCCCTATAGAGCTATAGGTGGATACATAGGAAATGGGAGGATGAGGTAGAGTTGATCTTATTTGATAGGGTCAAGAGATAGTTTGGTTTGGTTCAAGGTGTTTTGGGGGCCTTCCCTAGATACAAGAGAGGATGTAGAGGCACCAATGCCTCCTGCATAGTTGGTTGAGGTGGAGATTGATCATGAGGAGCTATCAGTGGCTACAAATATCGATGATGTTGGTATTAATCAAGATTACATCATATGGTTTTAGGATCACTATGCAGCTATAGGTTTTGGGGGAGATGGTGGACAAGCTAAAGGTGTAGGTGGGCAGCAATAGGCTATCAATATAGAGATGGAGGAGGGAGATTGGGATCCAGTAGATATGGATGTCTTAGATACATAGGTAATCATCATAGATAGGGATCAGGTAAGAGTGACATTGGCTAAAACATAGGAAATACTAGCATATATGACTTCAAATAGAGAAACTTGACAAGGATAGGTCACTACTCTTACTCAGGAGAGAGACTAGGTGAGAGGATAAGTTGTGACCCTGACACATGAGTGAGACTATGCATGAGCTTAGCTAGCCTCAATTATTCAAGAGAAGGATCAAACATAGGGATATGTTACTCTAAGATCAACAAGCAGAGAGGGATGCTTTGAGGTAGATAGGAGGGCAAGCATTGACAAGTCTAACATAGACCATCCCCATGTCTAGATATGTGGCCACAGTGGAGGACCTTAGATAATATGAGACACTAGTCTTTACTTGGCTTCCAAGTGAGCCTTGATATGGTGAGTATGTATCAAAGTAGGTGATAAGAGGGAGGATTAATAGTTCTACACCTAATCAGTGGGCAACATCTACAGGTGCACAGATAGGTCTGAAAGATGGATAGGCTCTAGGGGATAGTAGTACCCCAACACCATAGACCCTATGAGACTCTTTATTTTGTTTATATGATTTTGATACTAACCTGTGAGTTGATGTAGCAAGATGTATATATAATTTTGAGAGACATGGACATTGTTATATATATATATATGTGGCATTTGATTATGAGTTATGATGTGATTATGTTTGATGGATGTTGTTGATGGTGATGGTTATTTTATGATGTGATGGCTAAGTTTAACTCATGTGATGATGTTGTTTATGATGTTTATGATTTTTATGTGATGCTATGACATGGGTATGATGTTATTTATCATTTATGAGTTGGTGTATGCTTAATTATATGTTGAAAATGTGGATGTTTAAATTAATGAATCTATATGATATTTTATCTAGATAGATATGTGATAGATAACATATGTGGATGACTCATTTATTTAATGTGAGAAAATGATTAAATGGTTATAGTGGAATAAATGTGATAAAATTATGATGGATGTGATTATTGTTTAGATGAGATGATATTTCGATATATGAGGTGGTGAGTTTTATTAAAATGTTTTCATGATAAAAAAACACTCAAATAATATAAGGCAAATAACAATAACTAAATAAAACACACAATGTTTGTTTTAATGTTTTTAATGATTTTCATTTAGTTGGATGAAGGTTGATTTAAAGACCAATCTTAACATATAGATTAAGTTTGGATAACAAAACTACATGTAAGAAAAGGAAAGAAAGGTAAAACAATCAAAAGATAAGCATCTTCATCAATGTATCAATAAGTAGGTATGGAAAATAAGAAGGATACATGATGCTCTTTCATTGGTGAGGACTAAAATACGAGGAATTTGGATTAGCTTATGAAAAAAATCCCATCACATACTTCACATTAACATCTAGTGGTTTTTTAAAAAGTTTCTCGATCGCATACTGTCAAGTAAGCTCAAAATCCCTTGTTTTATGGAGGGTAAAGGGGGAGATGGATGATAATGGAACCTTCTTATGGGGCTAGTTTTCCTCTTCTGTAAGTTTATAAAGAACCAGTATAAACAAGTCTATATCATATATGGTGTAGACTGATCAATGCAAGAAATCTACTTATGAAAGATGATTGCAGCTTCCAAAATTTTTACTTTTTTGATTTTGACGATGGGTATTTTGATGTTTTACTATTGCTTTGAGAGGTTGGGGAAGATGATCAATGTGGGAAGCTAAACAATACAATAAGCTTTTAAGAAATTGATTGATTTGATAAATATTTAGCTTAGCCATCCTTCAAGTGAGTGGTCTTACGTGTATGATTTGTTTTAGGCATGTGATAAATATCCTTCAAGGGAGCAGTCTACCTTATATTAAGCAATTTTGAGTTGTTTTGGTAGCTATCCTTCAAGGGAGCAATCTACAATGTTAGAGATGACCCATGAGATATATGATTTTATGTTGTGCTTTTGAAGACATAGACTTGCTTATATAAGCTTAAGGCATTACTTTTATAAAGGAAAAACTATAGCATAAGAAGGATGAATAGTGAGTGAGGGAATGATTTAAGAGACAAGGATCATGGGATTCCATCCTATTCAAGATGAAAAGTATCCATGAGAATCATCCCATAGGTAGAGCTATGGTACCCATATTTAGGATTAAGGCTATAATTGTGACAGATAATCACATGATTCTTTGTTTTAATTAGTTTCTCTTAAAGTGAAGGGATGAAGGTGAAAATCTCATAAAACAAGGGGTGAGCTTAAGTTAGATAGAAGGTGAGTTCAATCTTGTTTAACAAAATAAAGGACATAGATGCGAAGCATTGAGAGGATCAAGTTTTGGTTTCCCTTCAAGATATGATAATTGGTAAGCTCCTAATCCATACTTATTCATTATGTTATAAGGTCCAAGCCAATTGAAAGTAAACTTGCCTCACTTGATTTTTTCCATATTAGTTACATGCTGATTTTCCTTTAAGATGACGTCTCCAATATTGAATTCTCACTCTCTTAGGTACTTGTTATAAGAGTGCTTGGTTCATTCTTGATAGACCCAAAGATGGTTAAGCATGGTCAAATGATGCTCATCAAGTAGCTCAAGTTAGGATAAACATTCTTGATGATAATCACCCTAAAAAATGATATCCTATAGGGATATGCAAAGATAAGGAATTTAGACTTTGAGAGGCAAGACAACCTCAGCTCCAAAGATAAGAGAGAAAGGGGTAGCACTCATAGGGGTTCAAATTCTAGTACGATATGCCTATAAGTGAAGGGAATGTGTAAATTCCAATCCTAACTAGAAACATTAATCATTTTAGTTAGCATTTTGTTAAGGGTTTTGTTATAAGATTCACCCTGTCCATTAGCTTGAGGATGATAAGGCGATGAGAAACTTAACTTAATACCAAATGCATCATGAAGACCTTTCAATTTTTTATTTTTAAAAGATTTATCATTATCGGTGATAATTTTATGAGGAACACTGAAGTGGTAGATAATGTGATGGTTAATAAAGTCAACAATCTTTTCAGCTTTGGTTGAAACAAGGGGAATAACCTCCACCCACTTGGTGAAATATTCTATCATAGTGATGATAGAATGATGTTGTTACAAAGAATGAGGGTTGATTTCACCAATGAGATCCAATCATCACTACGAAAAGGGCCAAAAATCCTTAGACACTTGAAGATCATGATTAGGTACATGATGCAAATTAACTTGTTACTGATACTTGACACACTTATTTATGTAATCACAACAGTCTTGGTTAAGGGTATGCCTATAATATCCAAGTCAAAGGATACGTTTAGCGATAGATAAACCACTAAAATGTCCTTCACAAATCCTAACATGTATTTCCTTGATGGTGTGAGAGATTTCATGGCTATATAGGCATCATAAGAGGAGACCATCAAATCCACATTTGTAAAGAATTGCCCCTAGTATGGTGTAATGGGAGGTACCTTGTATAAATGATCTTTGACCATTTCTAGAAATATTGGAAGGAATAATGGATAGGTTTAGATAGTTAAAGATTTACTATACCAAATGTTAGATTGGGCCTCTTCCACATGATAAATAGAAGGGAGGTCTAATTTGGTGTAAGAAGGCTCATTAAGGTGGTGAATGGTGAGAAAGAGTTTAGAGTTAGAAGGTGTAGATGAAATTTGGGAGGCAAGAGAATTTGTTAGTGGAATGCAGTGTGTTTTGAATAAGGTAATTATTAATTAACATTAAGAGTACATCTACTAGTTATTTGTACTATTGTAGAATGTCATTTTTACATTGGTAAAAGCCATTTATTTGATTGACCACCAGTTGGGAGTCACCAAAAATTCTAATTGTTTTGACTCCCAAGGCTAAATTGGTTTGGAGACCTACGACTAAGGTCTCATACTTAGCCATGTTATTATTACAATTAAAATAAAGCTTAAAGGATAAAGGAAGGGGCTAACTGTCAAAAGGAATAAGAATAATACCAGCACCTGTACCATGTTGACACTTCGATTCATCTAAGAACATGGTCATCTAATAAGTGATACCCTCTTGAGAAAGAGTTGTGATGGACTCATCAATAAACTCAATAAGAGAAGGTTGGTTATCTGCTAAGGTTGCTTCTGCCAATTGGTCGGCAATGATTTTCCCTTTAATTAACTTTTTAAAGAGGAACTCAAGATAAAACTCAACAAAAAGCATGAGTCATTTAGCCATATGCTGATTTTGGTATGGCTTGGAATGCATATACTTGAGTGGGTCAGTGCTAGTCATGACATAGGTTTTGTGGTTAATAATGTAATGAAATTTTTTGGAAGCCACAAATACCAATGCAAGGCATAATTTCTTGGTATGGGTGTACCGAGTTTCATACTCTATAAGCATTTGACTTATATATTAGACTGGTTTCTCTTTATAATAATCATCTTAATTTGCAAGCATGGCCCCTAAGGAATGGTCAGTGGTGGAAATATATAGGTAAAATGGCTGGTCCTCTTTTGGAGGAACAAGGATAGGTAGGGAAAGAAGATACTCTTTAAGTGAGTCAAAGGCCTTTTGAAAGACTTTATCCCACTTAAAGAGAATATCCTTCTTAAGAAGGTGATGGAAAGTTTGGCATCTATCAGATAGCTGAGAGATGAAATGGTGAATGGATTTGAGTTTCCCCTATAGACTGTGAAGTTGTTTGAGGTTGGTTAGTGGAGGCATGTCAAGGATTACCTTTAATTTAGTGGGATCAACTTTGATAATGTGGAGAGACTCAATAAATCCAAGAAGCTTTCCTAATAAGAACCTAAAATGTACTTTTTGGGGTTAAGGTAGACATGGAAATGGATAAGACACTCAAAGATAACCTTAATAATGGCCAAATGATCCTTATGACATTTAGATTTTCCAAAGAGGTCATTGATGTATTCCTCTATATTTTTATGAATAAGGTCATAAAAGATATAAGTCATGGCACGTTGGTAGATTGCACCAACATTATTTAGACCAAAAGGCATTACCCTATAGTATAAATTTCCCCATGGGGTGATAAAGGTGGTTTTATGTTGATATTTAAGGGTAATCAAGATCTGATTATAGCCCAAGAACCCATCCATAAGAGATAGCATCTCATGGCCAGTCATAAGATCGACAAGTTAGTCAATAATTGGCAAAGAGAAGTCATTCTTTAGGCAAGAAAGCTTAAGTTCATGAAAATGCTAAGTCCCCCTATTATTTTGGTAATAAGAATGACATTAAAGATGTATTGGGGATAGTTAATAGGTTGGATGAAATTGATAGATAAGAGGCACAAGAGCTCTTTTTTGACAAGAAGGTCTATACAAGGGTGCATCCTATGAATCTTTTACCTAACAGGCTTAGCATTAGGGGTGGTAATTATGTTATGGATGACTATGGTGGGATCGATTCTTGACATGTAACTATAAGACCAAGTGAATGTTATGCCATGATCTTGTAGAAAGGAAGAAAATTCTTGACATTTTAAGGAATCTAAGGATTGGTAAATTTTAAGAATGTAAGGGCTATCATGAGTACCCAATTTAACATCCACAGTGGATTTTTTCATCATGGTTGAAGTCCCAAAAGGGAGGGATTTGTGGATAGAGGAATCTTCTACACTAAGGTGAGAAGGGAATCATCATCCTGACACTAAATAGTATGAATGGTAGGAGAGTCATCTTCTACCATCTCAGGATGAGTCAAAGGAATGGTCATGGTCTCCCCATCCTTTTGATAATTTAAGGGTCCTAACTAATCATGTTGATGAAAAAAGTTAGAGTTTTGAGTTCCTCAAATTTTAAAGGAGATGGAGTTGGTGAGGATGGGATTTATTCCTCAATGATAGTGATATGGGGTATGTTGGTTGGTTCCTCTAGTAGAATGAACCTAAGATCAAATTTCTCATGAGGTTTTTGAATTTTTCATGGTAACAAATCATGTAGTCCATACTCATATCATCCTAGATCAAATCCCTTCCAAACACACCTATGAAGGTAGGTCTTGGAAAAATCTGGTTTATCCAAGTAGGAGAAATAAGAGGTGAATGATTTAGGAGAAGAGGAGGTAATGAAGGTAGAAAGTGGTTGATCAAGTCTCCAATAAATAAGATTAGTTTGGAAATTAAGGGGTTCGAAGGGAATAATGGTTCCAATATTGGAATCATAGCTATGTTGTTAGTCTAGGTTCTCATACTCTTAGGGAGTAGGTATGCAATCTAAGTTCCAAAGGTGATACTCCCCAAGTGAGATACATTAGAATGTTGATTTCAATGGGTCCTTCATGGGGATTTGGGTGGAATGTATGGATGAGTTGGTGGAAGCTTGGTTGGTAGAAGAACAAGAGGATTTGTCCTTAGTTGGTGAAAGCTTGGTTGATGGAAGGAGGAGAACATCATTAGGTTGATAAGTCATATTTCATGAGTTGAAAGGACTAGGGTTAGTTGGTATGGTATATATTTGAACTTCGTACTCAAATTTGATGCTTTGATGTAAGGTGGATGGCACACAACCCATAGAATGGATCTAGGGACATCTAAGCAAAAGGTTATATTAGAACCCACTTTTTACCATATATAAGAGCTCAAGAAGAGTGTGAGATCCTAAATGAATATAAAAAATGACTGTCCCTAAGGTTGTAATCATCGTATCATTGAAGGATCAAAGCACTGCTATAGTTTCTAACATGATGTTGTCTAGCAATTTCAATTGGTCATACGCATGGGAAGAAATAATGTTAATACTGAATCCCCCATCAATCATAGCTCTCTTAATGTGGGTTTTTTTGATGTAGGTAGTAATTAAAATGGGAGGATTTAGATCATCATGATGAATAGGGGGTATCTCTAAATCCTTAAAGGTAACAAGGGTGGAAAGCTGAAGGGCTCCAATGAAGGCTGATAGATGTTGTGGATCTTTTGGTTGAACCTCTATAGACTTTAAGGCCTCCATCATTACCTGATGGTGGTGGGGTAAGGTATTGATTAAATTATATAAGGTCATCTTCACTGGTGTTTAGTGAAGTTTCTTTAAAACTAGTCTTTGGATTGACTCTAAAGGGTTAGATTGTGATGCACCCAAGATAGAAACTTTGGGTTTAGGTGAAAGTGTTTGGGCTTGGTTGGGTGAGTTGTTTATGGAAGAAGGGTATGTCCATGGAATGGACTCCTTTACTTTTCGTTTATCCTTTAGTTGGGCTTATTATTGATTGACCACATGAATGATATGGATTTGGGGAGGAGTTGAGCTAGTGGTTTGCTTCAGTTCCTCCTCACTCTTAGATGAGATTGTGGGGGTAGGTAGGTGTTGGGCGGTTTCATTTGGTTCTTGAGTTGGTGGGGGGCTCATGGGAGGTTATTATATTAATAATTCATCCTCATCACATAGTTTTTGGACTATAACTTGGAGAGATTTACAGTTATCCATATCATGCCTAGGTACCCTATGGTATGAGCAAACTAGATTATCATCAAACCAAGATGGCTTACGAATAATTGGATCAAGTGGTGTTATAGGAGGAAAGACCAAGTAGGATGCTTGGAGTAACCTTTGAAATATACTATAATATGACTCTAGCAAAGGTGGCAAGGGAGTCGAGGTTTTGGCTTTGATAGCTGGGGTAGAAGTCTTCTTAGGGTTTGGCTTGTCAATAGGAGATTTGGATGGTGGAATGTTCTTGGTGAGTGGTTTTGGGGTAGATAATTTAGAAGTTAAAGGTTTAGAACTATATGGTTTAAAAATATAAGTCTTGGGAATAGAAGTATTGGTAATGGATGGTTTGGAGATAGAAGGTTTAGAAGTGAAAGTCATGGTAGTGGATGGTTTGGAGGTAAAAAGCTTGGAAAGAATAGGTAGAGGTGTAGCTAAAAGAGGAGGTTGGGTTATCTTTGAGAGACTTTTTTTCTTAATTGAGGTGTAAGGGTGAGGTTATAAGATGGAAGAAGGATGTGGTCCTAAAATGGAAGGCAAAATAAAAATGGATGGAATGTTTTTGGATTTTGGGCTCCTAGATGACTCCACTTTCTTAGTTGGTTTAACTTGTAGTTTCTTTGGTGGGTTTGGTGGTGTGAGGTATACTTTTAATAAAGGGTGAGTAAGGCTCTAAGTGGGAATCATTCCTAGATTCTTGATGGGATTTATTGGGATGATGGAAGGTATTTTGGTTACTTTGTTTGGAGTTGGGTTGGATGGTTCATCTATGGTTTGGGAGGTGGAGGCTTCCATTGGTTTGGTTGGAATGATGGCGAGTTTATTAGTGGACGTTGAAGGCTGGGTAAACAAGGGTGAGGTTTAAAAATCCTTCTTAGTTGGATAAGGGAGCCTAATGTGATGCCAAAATATGGCCCGATCAAGGTTAGGTTGGGATAAAAACTCTAAGTTTTGAAGCAACCTAGAGAATGACTTATAGATTGGCTTGGTTCCTTCAATGTTGGAATCAAAGGATAAGCTAAGGGGTTAAGAAAGGGGATTAGTTTCCTTGTATTTTTCTTCTATAAAAGGTTTTAAGGTATTGGAAGGTGATTCTTATATGGTAGGGGTAGATGAAACAACCTCTTCCTTAGGAATGCTTTCAAAAGGAAGAGTAGAGAGCTCTATCATGGAAGAAAAAGAAAGGAAGTGATGATTACCTCCTCTGTCATGATTTCCAAAGGAGAAGGGATGGTGGTTTCCACTACCTAAAGAAGTGGATAACGGATGATAATTGTTTTCTTTATTTTGATTTCCAAAGGAATGGTAGGTGGTTCCACTACCTCAATAAGTGGAGAGGAAGAAGTGGTTTGGGATATGGTTTCCCCAAATATGAGTTCACTAAGAATGAAATTTATTGTGTGAACTTCATGCTTGTGGGAGGATTTTGAATTATTACTTTTGTTGTTTACAGAAGGTAAATGGTTGTCTAAAAATGTCAAGTGACTAATTTGGGGGTGTATTAGGATTATCCAGTGCAAGTTCCCCCTTGTCAATCAACCCTTGGACAATGTTTTGGAATGTATTAAATCAACTAAAATCATGTCCAATGACATGATGGAAGGCACACAATTCATTTTCCTTATACCAACTAGGTATAGGATGAGAGAAATCAGATTGCTATAAGGGTTTTATTGGAGGAAGTTGTATGATATTTTCTTTAAATAACTTTTCCAAAATGAATGCATATGATTCCCCTAGAAGAGTGTATTGATTTTGGTTATAGTGGTTTTGTTTTTTGGTGTTTTGGTTAGAAGAATTAGAAGAATTGGGTTGGTTAACAACTAGTGGGGGATCCATTTTGAGCACAACTGCATTTGGGGTTCCTTTGGTTTTGGTTTTGGTGTTTGTTTGTTTATTGGTTTTGGAGGAAGAAGCTTCATTTGAATTGAAACTAGAGTTTTTATTTCTAAATTTAATATTTCCCTCATCAATGACTCTAAGATCCAAATTATGTGCCATGGTGAAAGCCTCATCAAAGGTTCTAAAAGTCTGAACCTATAATGTTGAGGAAATATGCTTGGCATAAGCCCGAGATAAAATATCAATCAACTTGGGTTGGGGAAAAGAGAAGGAGAGTTGGTTAATCAAACCTTCTAATGGGCCACAAATTTAGCAATTGACTCATCCTAAAATTTCCTAATGGAGTAGAGTTTAGTGATAGAAACCTTCTTAGAGATATTTATAGAGAAATGATCTAAGAAGATTTGGGCTAATTGGGCAAAAGAGATGAGGGAGTGCTTGGTAATAGTACTATACCAATTTAATGCCAGAGCACTTAATAACATGGTGAAGGTATGAAGGAGAAGAGAAACATCATAAGTAATCAAATAATAAGAATGCCTAAACACCCTAAGATGTTATTGGGGATCTTCTTTGCTCTAAAATTTTGAAAATTTCAAAAGTTCCCATTGAGAAGGGTATGGTTAGATTGGGATGGATGGATGAATTGGTTCATTATAAATTTGATCGTATGACAAGAGGTTGCATGCACCAGAAATGGATGACTCTAGATTAGTCATCTTGTCCATTAACATATTAATTAGATCAGTTTGTGATTATGTACCCCCATAGTTATAAGGTATATTCTATTAGGGTTGGGTAGGTGCAACATATGGGTAGCCAGTAAAAGGTTGGGAGGATGTCATGTTTTGGTACATGGACATGGGTAGTTAGGAAGATGCCACGTATGGGTAAGTGGACATGGGAGGTTGGGAAGATGCCATGTATGATTAAGTAGACATGGGAGGTTGGGAAGAAGGTGGAGGCAAATACTCTTATGTGTTAATAATATTGCCTAGGTTTGGCATAATGGGCACTTGTTGGGGAATAGACATGGGTTGGGTTGTAGGAATGGTTAGGTTGATGGGTTGAAGGTGGGTGGTAACCTTAGTGCTAATAGGTGGAAGGGTAGAGGGTATAAAAATAACCAAATTTTGAAATAGAGTGGAGGTTAGTTTGTTGGGAATGATAAGAGGAAGGGTATTACCACTAATGGAAGGTACTCTAATGGTAAGTGGAGTATAGGTTACCAAAGGTTGGGTTGTTCCTATATTGGAAGGGTTGTTGGTTGGGGTGGAAGGTGTTTGGGTATTGGTTGGTGGAATAGATTGTTTTTGGATGGTGGTGTTGGAGGGTTTGTTGGTGGAAGAAGAGTCTTGGGTGACCAAAGGTTGGGTGGAAATGGTGGAAATAGAGGTGTTATTCATAATATTAGGTGGCATGCCATAGGGTGGCTCATTGGATGGAATTGAAGTAGGGGTACGGTAAGACAATGCATTAAGGTAGTGTTGGAGGGATATAGGATTATTATCCAAAAAGGTGGTGAAGTCTGTATCTCTTTGGGCAATTATCCAAGGTATACCAAGACTTTCAGAGTGATGGGGGGAACTTTCTACATCTGAGACATACTACATGGATGAGGAAGAAGAGGAAGATGGGTGGTTAGGAGGTGGATTTTTGTTTGATTGGTTTCTTAGTTGTTGTCTTGTCAAAACCATGCAAAGAAAGAGGAAAGAAAGGTAGAAATGATATCACACACTCAAAAGAGAAGCACTAAAAATAAAAGATTTCAAACAAAACAAGCATACACTAGAGTACGTTTAAATCCTAGAATACTTTTTATCTCTCTTTGGGCTTATGCCTCATTTTTTAAGAAGTTTATGAGAATCAACTTGAGCTTGTAGAACATGTACTAGAAGAGGATGTCTAGAGGTGGTTTCAAGTTGTTAAAGGCTCTCAAGAATATGTGTTAGTATATGGTACATGGATTGATATTGGGGCCTACCTCCTCACTTCACACATCATAGTGACAAAGGTGTCAATTGCTCAACAAAAATATACTAAATGCTAGAGATTATACTCAACCATCAAATTGAGTCTTGGTTTCTCCACTTGGTGGTGAAATACAAGTGGGATATCTAAAGGGAAAGGTTTACCACTAGGTGATGAAATCCTAGTAGGGAATTATGTCATTATTTTTATGTTTGATTGAATATATTCTTTGGTATTTATGTGTGTGATAAGAAGTGAGACTAATATTGATTTACTTGATTTTAATTAAGCTATGAGAGCTAAACAATACAAGTAAAAAATGGATGCAAGTTAATTTTAGATTTAAAGGAAAATTTGATTCTTTTCAAATGAATACAAAAATAACTAGATGTAACTAAATGCAATATGATATGAAAGTCCTAAGCCTATGATGAGTACTTTTGATTTTTAGAAATGAAGGAAAAAATGAGAATTTTTATTTTTCTCTAAGAATTCAAAAGAGACTAGAACTTGATTTTGGGAAAAGAAGAAATAAAATAAAGAACATTTTAGCTTTTAGAAAAGAATGCAATGGATGAATCTTCTCTAATGCAATTAAATTTCCTAACTATGAACCCAAGAAAAAATCTCAAGGGTCCCACCGAGCATGCCAAAATGTTTCACTATTTTTGTTTATTTTGTTTTAGGAAAGCAAGAATAAACTTTAAAGAAGGGTGTAGTAGAAGAACTTGATTTATTTATGAATGCATAAATTTAGTTGATTATAGATATTTCTCTTTGTTTGGGGAGGATGACCTGTAGATAAGAAAACAACTAGAAAATGGTGGATTAGTGAGATAATTAGGTGGACTACCTAGCATGAGCTAGACTCAAGAAGCACTAAGCTTCCTTACAGGCTTTCAATCCACACTTTAAAATAATTAAGTTCTAAAAATTGAAAGTAGGTACTTGCATAAAATGATAGAAGGTACTAAAATCAAATGCAAGAGATAAATAAAGTGATTTTACTAAAATAACAATAACTTGATAAAGACAAACGCTAAATTATTCAAACTTATTTTAAAAAATAAGTTTAACCTTTATGATGTAATAACAACTCAAAAATTAGAATTTGGGTACGGAGTGGTAGGTGACATTTGCTTGCTATTTTAGAGAAGATGAAACACATAGTGACCATCGACGGTTATGGCCAACCGTCATCAGTCAAGGTATAATTGTCAATGGTTTTTGTGAGATCTAGTTTGGGAAATAATGGTTGTTGGGTGAGTTGTAGAGAGGTTCTAAAGGTGGTTTCTAGGTTGGATGTTAGTCATGAGAATGAAATGAATTCTTAGAAGTACCTAGTTGAGATATTGGGTATTCAGGTGGTAAGAATGGCTTGTGAGTGGTCTGAGGTGGAAGGTGAAGTGATTAGCGTTGCATAACTCCAACACAGGGAATGGGATAAAGAGAAATGGGAATGAAAACAAATAATGAAACTAATAACAAAATAGTGTAGATACTTAGCTCTAAGTTTGCTGGCCTGAAGAGCGCTAAAGTAGAATAGTAAGCTACAAAATATCCTAGAGCAATACAAGTAGAGTAACAGTAATTTGGCTCTTTTTGGTGAGTTGTTGAAATACCTGGGTATCTCTAGTCTAGTTCCTGGTTCATCTGGTAGCTTTGATTCACCTAAGAGTAAGAGAGCCTCACGTAAAAAGATAATTATTAACCTCCTTGAGGTAAGGTTTTTGGGTCTCATTAAGTAAGCATCGATGATCCTATTCAATACCCCTGGTCGAGGGGTGATTGCTGATAGTTAGGGAGAAAAGGCCAAAAATGAATAAAATTATCCATTTACACTAATGATTAGTTGTTAAAAAGTTAAGAAATGGCTTGAGGTTAATAAAGAGCTCATTGGGATGCATGAAGAACAAGTCTAAGAAGTTAGGGCATTAAATGCTAGGGTAGAAATGGTCCTTAGGCTAGGTGTCGATCAACTAGCCATAAGTTTGGGTAGGTGAGGTGTAAATAGGGCTTATTTAATTAATTAATTTAGCCAAAGGGGGGAATGGGTATTATTAAAGTATTTTTAATAATTAATCTTAACCCAAGGGGGTTGAGGGGGCCAAAGGGTATTCGATGATGATTATAACCATTTTGCACAATTTTTGAGTGTCTACAGGGATTGACAAAGTTTGGTTCATCAAATTGACATTCTTTAAAAATAGGTTTAATAAATACTAGTGATGAGCCTAAAAAGGTAATGACTTGTCATTATGGATCTTGGTTACTTGCACAATCTAAAAGAGGAAGGCCTAAAATGATAACCTTCACTCATTGTAGAGCTTGATTACTTACATAATATGAAGGAGGATAACCTAAAATGATAACCTTCGCATGTTTGTAGAGTTTGGTTTCTCACATAAGCTAAAGGAGGATAACCTAGAATGGTAACCTTAAATCATAGTGCACAAATCAAAGGAGGATAACCTAAAATGGTAACCTTTGAGTGCGGTGTGCAAATTGAAGGGAAAGGAGGGGTATGATGCACAAAAATTGGCATGGATTGTTTGGTATTTAAATACTAGGACCAAAAAGGATAGTATCCTGAAACATGATCAAGTGTTCATGCTCATCATAAATATGCTCCTCCTCACAACTAAGGCCACAAGAGACCCCATTATGAGTATACCTTTGTGTCATGTTTTAAAGTTTATTCTCTACATTTGCTTAAGATGTGAAACGTGTTTTGAAAACATTAACAATGTGTATTTTGGTTTTTTCCAAATAAGTGACAAGGTAAAATGAGACTAATAAATAAGGTGGTGTAGTACCACACAATTAGAATAAATGGTTATAAAATTACTCAACTTTGGTGGGTTGAAATCATCAAATTGGAAGAGGGTATGATAAATGTAAAACCTAAAGTGTAAACTAGTACACCAAACGTAGGTCAAAGATATGTCAATACCATAAAATCTAGGTATAACTTAAATAAGTTGCTACTAGAAAATTAAAAGAGAGTCTTTTCGATGAGGAAAACAACAATGTGAACTAAGAAACTCAAGATGTGAAAACACATAATAACTCGTAAGTATAAAACTAAAACCAAATGGGCAATACAATGCCACCACATGGTAATAGGAAGTAGATTTAATTATATAACTTAGAGTGTGAGCAATACACAAAATGACCTAAGTTCACAATGATCAAAATGGATGATGAGTCTATAAAATGGCCTTCAACCTAAACAGGACATTGTACCCAAGTTAACTCAAACCAAATGTAAATGAAAAGATGATTAACACGTTGGCATAGAACTTTGAAAGGTGAGATTCTGAATTTGAATTAAAAATGAAGGATTTGGATATTTTTGAAAAATGGTTTAGACTTAAATGGGTAGCATAAAAATGTTGTTAAATAAGATAAACACAATGTTTCAAATAAGGATTTAAACAAGGCAAAAGATGATTTTGATTTGGTTAGCATAATGCCTCCTTATTCAAATAAAATGGTAGACACCAAATGTGTTTGGTTCATGTATTTTGGTTTAAAAATAAGTTTTAGACTCAATCAAAACCAAACACGTAAAGAAAAAGACCAAATATAACTAAGTATAACATCTAATGCCCTGAACTGATAAGGTTGCTTCATATCATTGAATTACATCTATATACATGCTCTTGAGAGTATTTTAAGTGTTATCCAAAAATAAAAATGCATGAAGTAGTAGGGTTTTTACATCCCCTTTCTCCCAAGAGATTGTACGATGACATGAAACTTTAGGCTACTCACCCTACATCAACAATATGTCCCAAGTAAGTGGGGTAGTTTTAAAACTAAATTTTCAATCATCTAAATGGTCCCAAGTATGATTAACACTAGAGATTCCTCATTTTAATTGAGTTTATACTAGTTAACTTACTATACAAGGTTTTATTCTTTTGTATATAGATTCCATCTATGTACTTCTTAGTGGAATCCCCTGGTTAACCATACCTGACTCAGGTCTTCATTATGACTAGAGAGTTTAGCCACTCAACGCCTTGGGAATAACTTTATCCATGCCCTAATTTATATACCCTACCATGAAGTATAGTTGAAACAATGCCAGGAGATGAAACCCTAGTTCAAAGCTTCCCTAAAGAACTCATGAGGAGGCTATGAACTCTTCCTCATAATAAAAATTGCATAAAATAAATTTAAAGGTTATTTTTAGATCAACCAAACCATACATATTTTGGGAAGAGCCTTAACAACATTATTTTCACACCTTGGACAAGGCACAATTGTAAGGAAGAAGTGATTTAAATTACCCAAGTTCCTTGAAGGGGATGGGGGGAGAGCATACATGCATCCCTCATTTACAAAAAACATAAAAGTAAAAAAATGATGTAGCATAAAACAAAACACTTTAAAGAATTTACAATTTAAGTGAATTTTTTTTTTATGCACCAAATTGAGATGTTTGTGAAGTTTTTGGCTCCTTGTATTTATTTGCAAACTTTGAAAACTTTCATAAAATAATTTAAGTAAAAACCATCTAAATTCATTTTAAGCACCAAATGGAAGTTTTCAAGAATTAAACATGTTCAAATTTGGAACTTTTCCAACATGTGACCTACAAGTTTTAGAGGGTCTTCTACTTTGAAGCACAATTATCAATGAAATAAGTAAGATTTGAAAACTTGCTCTTGGGTTCTCTATTTTTTACATAGATTTCGATGTCGATCAATAGTGATCATTTTTGATTATAAAAAGATCTATGATGATTATAAAATAACTATTGTTGGTTGATAAAAACTGATGTTGGTTACTTGTGAACCCTTAGGCAAAAAAAATGTTTTGTCAAAAAACTTTTATTATCCCAAGTTAGTATAAACTCTCCAAAAAAAACCTCTGAATCTTGCAATAAAATGTTCAAATAGAGACTTAACAAGTTTTAAAATCATAAAATGATAACTTTCAACATTTCAAAAAAACTCAAAAACCCAATTTTTTTTCATGTTTTGCCTTGCATAGGGAATCGATGTTGGTTAGATAGGACTGATGTTGGTTATAAAGAACTGATATCGGTCACTGTGTAAACTGCGTGTCAACAAAGGATAAAAAACATAGGAAAAATAATGTTAAAAGTTAATTTTTAGAGATTTTAAAGAAATTTTTAGAAAATCTAAGAATGCCAGTGTTTTCCTTACTTGTATGGGATACGTGGTCACACCAGCCATGCCAAGATGTAGAGATGGAATCCAAAGTGAGTTAGATCAATAATTAGTCAAGAAAACTCAAGAAAATGTATAAGAACATAACTAACTAAGCTAAATCCTTCAACAGAGTTTTGAAAATGATAATTAAGAGAATAATAAAATAAATCACATACACAATATCTTCCCAAGAGCATCCCATCATCCAAATACGACTCAAAATATGTTTTTTCCCTTGATTTGGTGCTCAAGTCTTTAGAAATAATGAATGACAAAGCTCCTCCATCATCTCTTATACACCAATGAAACTAGGCTCATGATATTTGAATCAATGTTATGCCTATTTTGAAGTCATCCTATTGTAATATAAGTAATATAACACTATAAAAAGAAAGGTTGTGAAGAATATTCTGCATAATAGGTTTACACAAATGAAGCTTAAAAATAGTGGTCTCGGCCCTCTTATTTATAGATTTTTGAATTTGATCAGAATCAACCATGACCATGCATCTTGAGCTTAAGATGTGTGTCCATGGATTAATTCAATTTTGGAGAATTAAATATTAAATATCCCCATAAATATTTGGAAAGAAGGGGCATTAAAGAGGCATGGGAGGCTTTAAATCTGATATTTGGTGCATTTATGACTTATGGATGCCACCCCACAAATGATGTCACTTGATGATATAGATATTTATAAATCAATTTCCAATTAAGAGATATTCAATATCTTACATGGAATTTCCACTTAAGCTCTTAATTTGGTTTAATTTTCCTAAATGAGATTAATCAAATTTTATTTAATTCTTTGGAAATTAGTTGCACACTATTAATTAAATTGGTCAAAATGTCAAGTTACTAGGTCATAATTTGAATGGAGTAGAATTAGAAGAAGTTGTCAGTTGCATATGGATCAATATCCCATTTAGGATATTATCAACATGAAATAACACATGCACGTGTCGTGTGCCTCTAAATTAGAAGAATTCAATGATTTAGGGTGTCAAATTATATTTTCATCATTTTGACTCGAAATGATTTGAGAAAAGTTAATAATCAAATAAAATGCATTGCCTCATTCAAAGATACATTAGCCTAAATTGGCATTTATATATGATAAACTTGAACCATTTAGCATGTTTTAAGTGATTTTGGCTTAAATTATGCATTTGACTGCATTTCGAGTAAGATTAAGAATTTCAACATAATTGTATTAGGAATTAGATGTCTATAGTAAGAACCAAAGTTTTATCTAGTCAAATAACTGTGAAGTAGCTTTTCAAGAATTGAAAATAAGGCTTACTTTAGTACCAGTGCTAAGAGTAATTGATACTTACAAACTTCATTTGCATAATAGAGATATGTCATAGTGCAAGGTCTTATGAGACCAATACTCTGAGGATAGTGCTACTTGGGAGGACTATGATGAGTTTTAAAAGTGATTTCCATATTTATTTGCTTGATTTGATGCTTCATACTATATTATTTTTCTACTAAATAATGTTTTAATTTAGAACTTATGTTTGAATAAGTGTCATTGGGATGATGACCAACTTTAGGGAGAAGGATGTTACATCTCGATTTCTCACTAAGCAAATTTAATTGATATCCATGCATTTTTATGATTGGTAATTTGATTTAATTATTATTTAACTAAGCTATAAGTCATATGTTGTTATAGGATAGTTGAATGTTACTTTGATTACATGGTTGCATTACTATGAGTTTAGCTGTATGGTAAATTATTTACATTATGATTATGTTGATTATTGTTACAATATTATTTTATGATATATATGCCATAATGCTATGGATTAACTACCTTTTTGTCATGAGTTTGACACAGGAGAGATTCATATCTCAGTTTATGATGGATGGAGAGCATCATTGGAGAGGGTGACGTAGATGGAGGTGTTGGGAGATGACATAAGAACAAATAGAACCTATGCACACACCATGTTAGATAGTACTCATTATATGCATAGTTTGAATTATTAGCATTAGTGTGTTCTTGATGTCGTCTACATTTAGATAATTGTTTAGGCATGTTAGTTGTGTGTTAACTCAGTTTAATGATTATGTGGAATTAATCTTTAATGATTTCATTATGGTTGTTATAAGTAATTTTGGTTGTAAAATTACATGAATAGTGTCTAGTACTACCATATCTAGACTAACCATCATATCCTTGTAATGTTTATAACATTGGCTAATTACCTTTATGATATTCAAGAATATCATTATATGGCTTAAATGCCTTAACACATATATAAATATAACAAAAAGACATATATAATCTGTATAACATAGTAATAAATAATGATTACGTTGTTATAATTCAGATTGGTATAATAGTGTGTGATTTACCATATTTGATAATGAAATCTAAATGAATTTATATTAGTCATGTTGTTATTAAGTCATTATGATTATTTATTTATACTAAGTGATTATTTATTATAAAGTCATATTATTATTATTATTAACTCATTAAAAAAATATATAAATAGGGAAAAACATCAAACAAGGAGTAAAATAAATAAAATAAATAAAGCAATTGTATTGTATTATAATTAGGAATTAAAAACATATAAAGCAATGTATATGGGAAAAAATGGAAAGCTTTTGATTTGGGTGAAAAAGGAAAGAAAGTCATGCAAAAAATGGCAATGACTACCTCAACCACCAAATGATTTGAAATTCAATATTATTGAGGTGGGCATGAGTGTATTTTATTCAAAATGATGTAAATATGGAGTGGAAGATGGTAGTCTACAATGATAAGAAGAGTGTGTTATCTATCCTTCTGAGTATGAAGAAGAGGAGGAGGTTGGGTCACTACAAGCATGTCAACATAATTTACACATGAAATGCATTTGTAGGTGGTTGTAGTGCAAGAAAATGTCTTATTTAGCAATTAGCCATTATGATGCCTAGAAATTCATCATCATCCATTGAATTTAACAATTATAAATGTAAGGGAGGGTGAAGGTCATCTATAAAAATGTTTTATGAATTTAAATGGATGTGGTGAGTATGTAGGCCAACTAGTACTGGCTGAGTGCCCTGAGTTTCCAGAGGAGAGGTAAAAATTTACAATTAGTGTAATTTCATGATAGAGATAAAAATATTAGTGTGCTTAATTTTAGTTTCACACACGTGTGTCTGTATGAATCTTTATGTGGCAGTCTTATGTAGGTGAGCTCAACCAACCAATATTAATAATAATATTAGTTGGACTGTAGGTGTATAATATTACTCAAACATAGTGAATTAGGTGAAGTCGCTGGCATATTCATAAAATTGTGATACCAAGTTCATGAGCATTTAAAATAGTGAGCTATAAGAATGATCTAAGTGACTTAGATGAATGAATGGTTTTGTATGGTCGATCCATATACCGATTGTTGGACTGTGTGTATATAAAACTATATATATAAACTTGTTATATAGAATGGTGATATGTATATAAGGATGAACTATTTTTATATGTATTTGTAAAACAAAGAATGGCATACCTAAAAATAGTGATATAGATATAAAAAAATGAACTGAGGTTATTCGATTATCAATTTGTGATAATAGATGGATATGTATAACTAATTTTTTGAACAATGAGAATATATATGAACTAGTTCCAATTATCTTACAAATTCATGAGAATATACCTATAGAAGTGGACTATGAATAATTAGCTATTTAAAATAGTGGGTATATATCAATAATTCACTCTCATTATTTAATGTTGGTTCTCAAAATAAATAAAATCAATATCTAATTCAATTTCATTGTAAATTGCATAAGACATTCACACAGTTCCTTTATGTGTTTGGACATGAAACATGTATATGTTGACATTCAGAACCATGAATAAATATATGTGTAAGCTATGTGAAAGCTGAGTTTATGTTTTGGATATGTTTATAACTCTTTGTAGAGACTAGTAATGTATTTTGAAGCATGGTAGTTTTATGTAAAATAAGATGAAGATGAACCTGTAGTGATATATATAATAATATTCATAGACTTTTGTAGGGTCCAAACACATAAAGGAACTATGTGAATGTCTTATGCAATTTACAATGAAATTGAATTAGATATTGATTTGACTTATTTTGAGAATCAACATTAAATAATGAGAGCGAATTATTGATATAAAAAGGTTTATTGACTATAGTACTCAGTTATATTAATATCTTGATGATCCATGAATGACATGATTGTTAAAATATTATAAAGTCCTTGATTAGAATTATAAATGACCGTTAGAATTTACGTACATTATTTATATATTATTTGAAAACTTGTGTGTGGTGCATACTATGAGTATATTAATATGTACACTTGTACATACACATATATGGCATATTTTAATAAATTGGGAGGTGTGCTTACATTTATGGTTTATTTTATATTGAAAACTAAGTCATAGATTATTAAAGTATAGAACACTATATATATATGAATACAACATCCTAAAAATATTACAAGTTGTTTAAATGAAAGATTATGTTATTGTGAGAATTATGACTTTCTTTATTATGTCTGACTGGTTGAAATTGCATAGTGTGTACATAAAAGTGATGGACTGTGATATTAGTGCTTGTCATAGAATGTAATATATTTGTATCTACTTATAAAAATTAGAAATATCCAGTCTAAATATATATTATACCTAGTTGGTATAAACTATACTTGTTATGCTTATTATTTATGTGACAAATAATATAGTGAAGATTCATACATACGTTTAATAGACTAAATGCATGCATTATGATTATTCTTATGTTTATCATGTTTTATGCCTATTAATAGGATGTAATATATATGAATCTACTGGTTATACTCATGTAAATAAAATATCATATTGTTGGTACTAAGTAGGTAGTGAAACAGAATTCACTAGTTTACTAGCATCACTAATGCCAAATAAAGGTAATCTGATCAAGTGGTGTGTATGAATTTGACTAATCCTAGATATCAATAACTATCAAAAACTTTGGCCAAAGTAGTGTTTAGTTAGACATTATTAATTCATATGTACAATTTACATATTTTTGTGATATCATGTTAGAATGTTTTTTCTTTATGATACCCATTATGTATTAGAAATCTTACAACACATCCATACTAGCTTGTCTCTCTAGATTCCCACACCATCAATATCTAATCATCCATGAAGAGAGGAAAATTCCCTGGTAGGGATTGATGGTTCATGGTTGGTGTGGAAAAATTCTCGGATGATGCTCTCCCTCCCCACATTAGTACTTATTTGGAGACTACACTTGAGATTGCCATAGATACTGGAGTTCAAGAACTCATACTCCATGGAGCCTTATATCTTGTATTTTGTATTGTATTTATTATTATTGAAACATTATCCCTGATGAAATGTAATTATTTACTTGTTGTACATTGACAATAGTGGATGTATGTTTGTATCAGCTGTGGTTTAATATTTGTAATTACTTTCTATATTCAGTTATGTTATTTCATCTGATGATAGTGATTAGTGAAAAATACATGTTACATGTCTATTTTATAAGATAATATGCTTGATATGTTAGACTTGTATTAGTAATTTTATTCTTATGGTGAAATCTAATAAAAGAATATGTAGATTAGTTAAAAAAAATCATGTTTTTCTACGTAGATCCCAGTGGGGATCATTATAGATTATGTAATTACTACATGATGTGGTAATATCATAGTTCTTAGAGCACCTCCAAAAGACCCATCCACCTCCTCATCTCATAAAGTCACTATCCCTAAAAAAGTCTCAAGCTCTTTCAATAAACCCTATGATATCATTTAGAATCTTGAGAAGATTTTGGTCCAAATCTCTCTTATAAACCTTCTCAAGATGTCATTAGTGCATTAGAAAATACCCAATAAAGTCTTAAATGAACTAAAATTCCTCAAGGATATTGACACAAGTTGATTTCAAGCTTTATTGGGTCTTTTATCCCCTTCCCAACAAATTACATTTAGTGCTCAGTATATGCCACCGATAGTCCCTCACCATAACTATTAATTATTCATTGAAATTTTCATTTCCAATCATAAATTCCCATTAGTAATTATAGATGGAGGATCAACCCTGAATTTGTGCAATATTGACTTTTTTAAGAAGTTGGGGTACTCTAAATATTCATTAGGGCCTACTTTGATAATGATCAAAACATATGATGATAATGAGAGGCCATTTGCAAGCATAATTTATTTTCCTTTAGCTATGGGACATGTAGTATACCAAACCCTAATTCATGTCGTATATGTTGATCTCTCTTATAATATGCTTTTGGGATGCCCTTGGATCCATGAGATGAGAGTAGTTCCCTCTGCCCTCCACCAATGTCTAAAATTTTGACATTCTGGAATGGAGGTCATAATACCCAAGGAAAATGAACACTTTTTTAGGTAACAAATGGATAAATTAAATCATACTTGTTATTTCCCCAGCACCCATAGTTGCTCTTACAATCCCAAAGTTATGAAATATATCCTATTTGATGATCTATCACCCAATTTATCTGAATCCCAAGACATCACTCACCTCAAATCACTTCCAAGGGATGTGGGGAGTATGAATACAAGCCTCTTTATGTTAGAAACCTACCACTCTCCCCACACAACTATGGGTCCCCAACCATGAAGCAAGATAAAATTGTTACCTATTAGTTTGGATCCTCAACCTTCATTAGTGCAGGCATGCTATCATAATGAATATTTTGAATAACCTAATGATTTGTGGCTTGTTCCTAAAAATGAGACCTTATAATTTCATAAATAAAAATATCCCCAACTTTATAATATGCTTCAGAACATGAACTACAAGGGTAAATAACTAGGTAGATAAGAACAAGGTAGAATAGAACCAATCGGGGTTTAGGAACATCCAAAACATCTTGGCCTAGGGTACAAACCACTAGGCATTAACCTAAGAACTATCATTATGGATACTTCTTTAGTTCTTAAAGAGTTTACCTCTGATGAAGAAGTCAAGATAGGCTCTATCTATAATCTCTATGAAGACTTAGCTACCACAAACCTCTTCTCTGATACTACCATCTCCACCATCAACATATCCCTCTGCCATCCCAAACTCATAGACTGGGACCAAAAAGATGAGCCATCTTTTTATGTATTTATGAGGCCATTATTGAATATCTTGGAGCTAGAGAATTTATGCCATCAAGAGACCACAAGAAAGGATTATCTATGCATCTAAATTAATCCACATATTTTGAAGAATAATAAGTGTCACTAAATAAAATTGAAGAAGAATAATATGAAGAAAATGATATCTTTCCAAATATGGAAGAAAACCAGTCAACTCTTGATGAACAAGAGTCTTATCCAGAGTTAGATTTAGAGATTCTAGAAGAATTTACTTTAGGAGAAGAATTACCACCACCCCTAACATATCTGTAGGATCAATCACCTTTTGTCATTTAGGAAGTTATATAAGTAAACATTGGGATAGACATAAGTCTTAAAATCATCAAATTGGGTGCAATTTTCACATTTGAAGAGAAATATATCCTCATTGAGCTTCTCAAGGAATATATAGATGTGTTTTCATGGAGCTATTTTGACATGCTTGGATTGGATCCTACCTTGGTGGTACATCATTTAGTATTTCATCTAAATGTAAAACCAATTACATAAAAACTTTTCAAAATGCATCACAAGGTATCCATATTAGTCAAAGAAGATCTACAGAAATTCTTGGGAGTTGGGTTTATTCAACTAATTGACTGTTTTGAGTGAATATATAATATTATCCCCATGACCAAACCATAGGAAGGAATAAGGATCTGTACTAACTTTTGAGATATAAATAAATCATGTCCTAATGATGACTTTCCCTTGCCTAATATTGATATGATTGTGGATTCTACCACAGTGTATGGGATGCTTTCCCTCATGGATGATTTCTCTAGCTATAATAAAATTAAAATCCCTCCTAAGGATCAACATAAAATTGCATTTATTATTCCATAGGGGACCTTATGCTATTAAGTAATGCCTTTTGGTCTTGAAAATGTGAGATCCACTTACCAAAGGGCCATGATAGTTATATTACATGATATGATGCATGTTATTGTAGAAGATTATGTGGATGACATACTAGGAAAGTCTAAACTCTGATAAGAACATCTTATGGTCTTAAGAAGTATTTTTGAGAGGCTCAGGGAATATAAAGTCAGGTTGAATGCTAAGAAATGTGTATTTAGAGTCACCTCAGGCAAACTCTTGGGGTTCATAGTTTCTAGGAAAGTCATTGAAGTAGATCTTGCTAAAGTAAAATCTATCATTGAAATTTCTCCTAAGAACCTGAAGCAGTTAAGAAGATTTTAAGGAAAGTTATAGGCCATTTGTTAGTATATATCATAATTGCTAGATAAGTGTCATCCCTTTACCCATCTCTTAAAGAAGGGAGATCATTTCGACTAGAATTAAGAATGTCAAAAGGCATTTGATAATATAAAGTAATATCTAGTAAATCTTCAAGTCTTATCACTACCTATCATAGGAAGGACATTACTTTTATATATTTATGCTACACCTTGTGCTATAGGGGCTCTACTAGCTCAACATAATGATGAGCATAAAGAAAGAGAAAATTTTTATCAAAGTAGAACTTTAATTTCATATGAGCTCAGTTACACCCCTATTGAAAAAGCTTGTTTGGTTGTAGTCTTTGCCTCACAAAAACTCAGGCACTATATGTTGAACAACCAAGTCAAGATCATAGCTAAAGTTGACCTGCTTAAATATATGCTATCTAAATTAGTCCTAACTAGTAGAATGGCCAAATGGATCATATTACTAGGTGAATTTGATAGTGAGTATGTAAATAAAAAGGCCATTAAAGGACAATTAATTGTAGATCAACTAACATCAACACCCATCACAGACACGAAATCATTAATCATGACATTTTTAGATGAATCTATACTGATAACTAAGGAATCAACTAGATAAAAAATATATTTTGATGTCTCTTTTACAATGCATGGGTTGGGAAAAAGAATCCTTTTTTTAACCCTATAAGGTGACCTAATCCCTAAATCCTTTTTAATTGATTTCCCATGAACAAATAATATTGCTGAATACGAGGCCTTAGTTTCTAGACTACAACTTGCCATCCAATGGAATATCTAGCACATTTAAGTCTTTAACAATTCTCAATTGATTATAAAATAGGTAAACAAAGAGTTTCAAACAAAATATGAGAAATTACTTCCTTATAAACAACTAGTGGATTAATTGAAGCAAAATTTTTAGTCAATAACATTTGAGCAGGTTCCTAGGGGAAGTAAGAAAACCACCCACTCAATGGCCACTATTGGCTCTTTGATAGATCTTCTAGAAGATGTAATTGAATGCAACTTTATATTGGAACAATTATTATTTCCATCTCATAAAATGATGACTCATTATCAAATTTGTGCTATACCTAATCCCAATTTACCTTGGTACCACAACATGTATACCTATGTCCATAATAATATTTTACCACTAGACCTAAATCACCACAATGTAAAGTTTTCATCCATCACACATCCTGTTATACCATCTGTAGAGTAATTTATTACTCTACGTCGTATTTAAATTTTTTGATCAAGCGCTGTAATTTTGGTTCCTGTGCACCTTGGAGGTAGCAACAGAGTTTTACAGCAGAGGGTGGGTTCATTTTTTGCCTAAGTATCAAATTCAAGTGGAAGTCACCAAGTGTCTCTTTTTGAATCACAAAGCCAACCAGCTAGCATCCTCTGAGACCCTTTTTGTAACTTTCAAGAATACTACAGAATGTGACACGTATCTAGTAGCAGCTAAGTAGAACGCACCACGTGTCAGCATCCGAAATTCATAGAGGCACCCACGTTCATTCTTCTTTTTTGACAAAGACTTTCAATGAGCTAAGTAACAGAGAAAGCAGAAAGTGCCAAGTGGTAGTTGCAGAGGCCCTAAACTACCTTTTTGAAGAAGCAATGGAGATCGCCATGTGTTGGCATTTGGGAGACGTGGGTCCAATGCTTTCATTCAACACATAAAGGCATCATTTCATTTTTGCTTAAGTGCTGAAGTGCAGCAGAGGTTGCCAAGTGTCACTCTCTAGTCCCTTTCTACTCCATCCCCAAAAGGTAGTGAAAGACACCACGTCCCCCTAGAAGGAGAAGCAAAATTTGCCACGTATCTTCCCAGGAGTGGCAGAGATTGCCACATGTCAATTTTTGAGAGACCATCTTCAAGCCTAATTATCAAATGAAGATTGTGGTGGGTCCTGGATGTTATTTCAAAGGACTATGGAAGCGCCGAGTGTCAACATAAAAAGACTACCATGTGCATCCATCCCTTCTTAAAATTTGCCTAAGCAAGGAACACAATAAGTTTTTTTTTGATAAAATTGTAAAGTATCGAGGAAGTAGACTGTGACAGGTGTCGAAGGCAGAGTGTTCATGAGTAGAATATAGAGAAAGCAAAAGTGGCCAAGTGTCATTCTCTAGTGATTTCTAGACAAAAGGAGAATTTTCATAGATTGACTAAGTGTCCTCTTCCATTTCAATAGGACAGAGTGCCCGTCTATCTGTTACAACAAAGATGGAAAGAAACTCGGCATGAGTTATTCCTGGTAGATAGAACAGTGCACTGGGTAGATTTTTGGGGCTTGTAAGGCATTGAATGCGTCATCTATTTTGTCCCTTGTGAGTGAAGAACAGAGTGGAATTACACGGGAAAGAAAGCGATGCAAGGAGACATCTGAAGCTATATAAGAAGAATTGTAAAATTAATTAAAAGGGGGGGGGATTTTCTCATAGTTTTTGACTTTTTGAAGTTTTGACCAGTAATATCATTTGCTCTTGTCTCAATTTTCTTGAGTTGTAAAGTTGATATAACCGTGCATGTTTCTATGCCCTTTATGTGGCTGAATGAATTAAGGAAATTTGAGCCCCATGCCTTGGTTGGTGTTGTTTGTGTCATTTGCAAAGTAGTCTATACTGTAGATTCTCTTGCATTGTGATTAGGAATGTCATTTGCTTTTGTCTCATTTTCTTGAATTGGAAGGTTTACATAACTATACATGAATTCTGTGCCTCTTATGTGATTAGAAGATTCTATTCAGAAGATTGAACACTATGCCTTTGTTGACATTCTCTGTATCTCAGCAAAAGAGTCCCTTGATGTGAGCCTTTGTTTCTATTATTTCAATCTTTTACATTGATCATGCACTTGTCTGATCTTAAATGTAATTGAATCTTCTAATAGTTTCACTGTGCTCAAGTTAGTATTAGGATTACACTTAGGCACATCGCCATAGTTAGGTTTCAATTCTTGCATTTGCATTTTTATTTAATCTCCTATCCCTTTTCCCCCAACACTTGATAAAATAGAAGAGACCAGCTTCTTTAAAATTTGGAGGTTGTTTCAAGCCACATCGTCCCATAGCTTGAAACTTCCCATTGTTGATTGATTAAGATCAAGCACAATTTTTGTCATCAACAGTTTTTGGCATGTCGATGCGGCTTGAAACAACCTATTGTTGATTGATTAAGATCAAGCACAATTTTCATCATCAACAGTTTTTGGTGCACCCAGTGGGACCAATCTTTCAAGGAGTTGAAGAATTTTTGGCATGTTCTTCGACCAATTAGCCTTTGGAGGTTTTTATCAACACCAACGATGACTCTGAGTCATTAGCCAATCAAGCAGTATCATTAAGAAATCACCTTTTGGTATGTATAATTCTGTTACTCATAACTATGGGTCTTATTCTCCTCCATATATTTTTAATCAAGAACAAGCTTCTCCTGGAATCATGTCAAGTAATGAGTTTGCATATGGTCATGAGCTATACCAATCCTATGCCCAATCTCCCCAATATGTCACATCCCATGTTCAACCTAACCTTATTTTCACTTTCAAGAAAGCATTGCTAGGATTTAAAAAATATGTGTTAGAGATTGACAACAGAAGGGGATATGGCCAAGAAATTCCTTGTCATGTCATCCATCAAGTGAGGGATGCAATAGATCTGATTAAAAGTGAGTGGGATCCCATTAAAAGGGAAAATTGGCAAGAGCTTACATATGAGTTGTTGGATATGTGTGGATTGATTGCATTTATAGAAGAGAGGCTAGGCATTCATGAGAACT
Source organism: Torreya grandis (assembly GCA_037957365.1). Taxonomy (NCBI): domain Eukaryota; kingdom Viridiplantae; phylum Streptophyta; class Pinopsida; order Cupressales; family Taxaceae; genus Torreya; species Torreya grandis. The sequence goes on along the minus strand of JARHVA010000781.1, from coordinate 3,269,887 downwards.
AGCCTTACCAAGTCTACCAAACTTCATATTCACCACCACAAATTCTAGAGCAGACATACGCCACCCCTATTCTTTAGTAAGGTCCAATATGTCAAGATCACTTCCCCAATGATGAAGAGACTATAATAGCAGCAAGCCAAGAGGACTTTGAACCCTCACTTTCCCCTCAAGTTCCTTCCACTATTCCTCAAGAAGCTTCTTATTTCTCATCACAGCCTTCCTCGTCATCCCTTTTGAAAGAAGAATATGTTTTGGAGGAAGAAAGTAAGTATGTAGAGGAGTACACTCAATTCATGGCTAGTCAAGAGGATTCCATAAGTACAAATAAGGATGAAATCATCATAGGTACCCCCTTTGATGAAGTCAAGGACAAGTCACAAGTTTTTGTCTTAACCTCTGATGAGGAAGAGATCATTTCTGAATTTTTCCTCACTTTGCAAGAGGATATGGAGGAGCATGGACACTCCCTTGATCAAGTCATTGAGATAGGTGACTTATTCAAGAAGGCTATGAATTGGCCAAATGTGGAGAAGATAGCTTTGAGACTCAACTAAGTATGCAAAAGGAATGCCAGCTTTTAGATTTATCCTTTCAAGAGGATGAAGTCATCAAGGAGTATACTGATGCAATAAAGCTATAATATAAAGAAGGTGAGATGAAAGATAATGGATATCAAAGGCACAAAATGAAGAACCAATAGCTGATGATTTATTGATGACACACGACAACATGAAGAACTAGTATTTGATGGGATTTTAGGGACAAGAAGAGTTTGTGAGTGTTGAAAGCATGTTTGACTCAGACTCATTTGAGTGCATGCGAATCCATGTGGCCAATGCAGAGGACATACCATCAAAGATATACCTGTTGCAATCTCTAGTATGGAAACATAAGTTGGCTTGTCATAAAGAAGATGTTGGAAAGTTCATTTTTGATCCCAGAGGGAAATAAGGATGATCAATTAATGTAGTTAGGTAGTTTTCCATTCCCGCATTTTTTTGTTTTTCATTATTTTCCCACTTTTCTTTTTAAAAATAAGTGTTTTAAATGCAGAGTCAACATCTTATAAATTTTTATTCTTTTAAATTTTTCCATAATAAATGCTTCCCCAAATCTTTGAGATCTCTAAGGTACCTTACACCGCATAATGTGTCCACCTCACTGTTTCTCGAAGATTGAGTAGGATTTGCTAATGGTCATCCAAAATTAATGCTATTTGGGACTTGATATGCCCATAAATATCCCTAAACAAATTTTAAAGTTTACAAACTCTCAAGCATTCTTGCAAAAATATCCTGCTCAATGTGATTTTAGCGCCTAGTAAAAGTTTGCTTTAGCGAGTGTGTTTTTATCTTGCATAAGGCTCATATACCAGGTATCATACAAGAAATATAGAAATGGTAGGAGCATCATCTTCTCAACAAAGAACATGGACACCTGGATATCTCGATAGGTTACTAGCTAGCAAATCATATGATGTAACTCCTGCACAACCACTAAGAAGCCATCCAAGAAACAGAGTCCTAGGAGTCACTCAGACCAGTGACCCTTCAAAGGTAAGGGACTATGCAGATGGAATCATGGACCCAATTTTTCAAAGAGCCAGTGGCAAGAACTTAAGAGAAGGAGCACACCAAAGGTGTCTGCAAAGAGCCATGTCAAGGCAATATGAAAGATTCAAAATGAGGATATAGACCTCACAACTAGCTCAGTTCATTGTCCCAGCTATGCACCCATGCCTGGATATAATTGAATTATGCACGGACCTGCTCCATCCACAATCTTGCACCATCTAACAAGGCCCCTTCATGTTGCAGGTCACCCCATAAGCTATTAGGGACATGCTTACCCTGCGATACAATGGTACTGCCACCTTCCCCACCATTGATAGGATGCAAAGGATGTGGGTGAACGTCAACACTCAGACAAGGTTTTTGAGGTCTGAGTTACAGATGGCTGATGATGACATAATGGTACCCATGCTCCCTATATCAAGAACTCAGTTTGCACCCACCAGCCAAGATGCACTGTCAATGATGGCTCTCATCTTTCGCATGAAGGATGACATAGTGGTATACGCAAAGAAAATGGCCATCCTTTTCTAGCTTAAGATGGTCTACAAAATGCAAGAGTACCATCTTGACTTCTCAGAGCACATTGCCTTCTCAATGGTGGAGCAGCTGACCTAATTTAGGGAAAAAGGGATATTCAAGTATTCCTCCTTTTTGTTCCATCTTATACTACACCAGAACCCTGACCTTTTCTCCCAATTTATGAGCCTGAACCTATATGACCCAGCTTTTGACCCCCAAAGGACTATTCCTATGTCTGCATGGACACATGTTTTGTCAAGAACAAGTGACACGTATGATTTTTGGGAATTGTTCATGACCCTTGTTCTTCATTGCCTCAGCCCTAAGCTTATTATAAATAGGTTATTCCCAAGTGTTACGAACCTCCTGGTTAGTTGTCCCATCCCATGTGACTTCTATTTTGGGGCCCATCACACGACCATAAGGGTTCATGGATTTTGTGGAGAACCGATGTTGCTGCCAAAGACCTTAACTCTTAGGTTAGCATTCTTGGAAGTCACTGGGAAAGTATCTATAGTTGATAATGAATATGGCTCTGAGAAGAAGAAGAGGAGAATTTACAATCTCCCATAGATGGCAGGCAACGTAAGCCTAGAAGCCAAAGAAGCTGAAACTGTGCTGTTGAGGAAGCTAGCCTTCCTGGGGTTCTTGTTGGTCGAGGACAAGTGGGTTTATGACCCAACTGATTACATAGCCTCCATAGTGAGGACAAATAGAATTGGAGCTAGGATTGTGCATAAATGCCACCCTTTTTAGGAGACCAGAAAAACCCCTGCTGAAGACGTCCCTGGTCTCTATGTTGAGCTAACAAATTTGCCCATGCCATAGAATAGGCCATGGGAGACCTTCTATGATAAATAGAGGGATTATGATCCCAAGGTCAGAATGACCTCTGGTTTGAGAAGGATACTGAGGAACAAAGGTTGGGATGCAGAGAAAATTGAGTCCTATTAGAGATATAGGCAAGAAATTTCCCAAACCACCCATGATTTTGGAGGCATAGATTCAGAGGAAAGGTGGGAAGATCTTTGGGATGAGTGTCATCCATCCCCTGCATCTAGCCTAGACACAAGCCAACTGCTGACACTTAGGGTGGAGCAAGTAGCTAGAGCGGGACCAAGCCAACAACTGTAGACTTTAGAACAAGCTATAGTTGCTATATCACAACAAAGGAGTGTGGTGTCATCACCACCATAGGCTTCCCCATCATCAAGAGTGATTGAAGTCCCTGGTTCGCTACAAGCACCACTGAAAATAGTAGTGGCAGAAGAGAGACAAATGCAACCAGAGGTAGAAACACCCAAAAAATGAATAAGGGTGCAGTTCCATTTAGATTCAGAGGGAGAAGAGGAGCCTTTACAATACCCAATGTAGAGCACTTCAACTTCTCCTTAGGTAAGTATTACTCCCCCTCCTCCCTCTCAGTTTATTCCTCACCCTGTTGGCATAATGCTGCCACCCAGCCAGATGCCACCTCCTGCCACTGTTGCCATTCCCATCTCACAAGCCACCCCATCATCAATGCCTCAGGCCCTAACATTACCCCATTTTTCTCCCTCTGTCCCTAGGAAGATGCCCCTGAAACTCACCTCTACCTAGCCAATGGCTCTCCAATACGGCCTACCACAAGGATTTCCTTTTTTTGGAGGCCATATTGCATCCCCTTCCACCTTCCAGACGTAGGCTGATGCTGCTAGGAAGGCAAGAGAGGCCCAATCGGAGAAGAAGAGGATTAAAGAGAATAAAGCACTGGTGGTCCCACATTTGAGGTCACAATTTGACCCCATCTAATAGCAGCTGATGGTGACTCATTTGTCACCCAATGTTGCCAAGCTGAGCTAGCAAATGCAGCTAAAAGACTACATGATGAATGCAGTGGCCATTGACATGTCCCTGTTCAGGCCCCAAGACAGAGTCGAGCTACTAACCAAATCCACTTTTTAGTTAAAAAAGATTATTTGAAGAAATCAAGAAGACTGCAGAAGATGGAGGTTGACTTGGCCACAAAAAAGGTAAACTGTAATAGTTTGGCTGAAGAGATAACTAAGAGAGATAATGAAATAGCTAGTCTGTAGAAACAGTTGCAAGATACTTTTTCTCTCCAGACTCAACAGGTAATCCAGGCCTAGATAGATTCATTGAAAGTAGAGCTCACACTTGCCAAAGATGTAGCCATAACCTTAAGGTGAGAGAATGCAACATTACAGAGAAGAGTCAAAGGACTCCAACTGTAGGTTACCCAATCATAGCAAGGGTTGTTGGAGGAGTAGAATAAGGTTGTGGCTTTCCAAGCCCAATTCCAAGTAGAATAATAGAGGATGGCACAACTGAAAATCGAGATAGAAAATAGGCCAAAAGGTGTCAGAGTCACACAATTGGTGAAGGAGATTTATGAGTTAGCGTGGGGGAGAATATCTTTAGAGATTATCCAGCTCAGGCCATTTTTCACCTTCCTACTCAATGCACAACAATTGTGCGAGAGGGTGGAGAATTTAGTATAAAACACTCTAGCCACATTCTCTAGAAGAGTCATGGACTCCCATTCATTGCTACAGAATCTCTATGACATAATGGATGCAACATTGGTAGCTGTAGGGATCCCCGACAGAATGGCCACCGTGAAACAGGTTAATGAGGAGCTTAGTTGCAATGCTGTGGCCAACAGTTATAGAGAACATATTAAAGTCATGAAAGAAGGCATCGGTGAAATGAGATAGCATATTGAAGATTTGGTGTGACTGGGCCTTCCTTCCCCATTTCTAGATGCAAAGATGATGTTAATGGCTGATCAAATTCAACCATTGGTGCTGGCTAAACAAAGGGATCAAGCAATTTTTCATAGCTTGCGAGATGATTCCTCAGCCTCAAAGATCAAAACTATTCTGATTCCTATTTTTTGGTTGGAATTCAAGCTGAAAGTCATGGTCCATATCTTGCAAACCTTTTCACACAAGGATCTTATAAACCTTGATCTGGCCTTCATTGAATTACAGAGCAAGCAGGGATTATTTGACCATGAGTGGTCTATCTACCAAACAACTCTTTTAAAGCTGTAATTTCACAATTTTGAAATTTTGACCGAACAAGAGTCAGGTTCTTTTTGAGCAGGCTCAAAAGTCCTGGGGGTCACTAATAACGGTAGAGTAATTTCTTACTCTACGTCATATTTAAATTTTTTGATCGAGCACTGCAATTTTGGTTCCTGCACACCTTAGACATAGTAGCAGAGTTTTGGAGCAGAGGGCAGGTTCATTTTTTGCCTAAGTATCAAATTTAAGTGGAAGTCACCAAGTGTCACTTTTTGAATCATAAAGTTGACCAGCTGGTGTCCTCTGAGACCCTTTTTGTAACTTTTAGGAAGACCACAAAATGTGACACGTATCCAGTAGCAGTTGAGTGGAATGCACCATGTGTCAGCATCTAAAATTCATAGAGGCACCTGCATTCATTCTACTTTTTAGACAAAGACTTTTAATGAGCTGAGCAACAAAGAAAGAGAAAAGTGCCAAGCGGTAGTTGTAGAGGCCCTGAACTACCTTTTTGAAGAAGCAGTGGAGATCACCATGTGTCAGCATTTGGGAGACATGGGTCCAACACTTTCATTCAACGCATAATGGCATCATTTCATTTTTGCTTAAGTGCTGAAGTGTAGTGGAGGCTACCAAGTGTCACTCTCTAGTCCCTTTCTACTCCATCCCCAAAAGGTAGTGGAAGATGCCACGTCCCCCCAGAAGGAGAATCAGAAGATGCCACATATCTTCTTAGGAGCGGTGGAGATTGCCACGTGTCAATTTTTGAGAGACCATCTTTGAGTCTAATTGCCAAATGAAGATTGTGGTGGGTCTCAGATGTTATTTTGAAGGACTATGGAAGCACCAAGTGTCAACATGCAAAGACTGCCATGTGCATCCATCCCTTCCTAAAAATTGCCCGAGTAAGGAACGCAATAAGTTTTGTTTTGATAAAATTGTAAAGTATTAAGGAAGCATACTGCGATAGGTGTCGAAGGTAGAGCATTCTTGAGCAGAATATAGAGAAAGCAGAAGTGGCCAAGTGTCATTCTCTGGTGATTTATAGACAAAAAGAGAATTTTCATAGATTGACTAAGTGTCCTCTTTTTTTTCAATAGGACAAAGTGCCCATCTATCTGTTACAACAAAGATGGAAAAAAACTCAGCAAGAGTTATTCCTGGTAGATAAAACAGTGCACTAGGTAGATTTTTGGGGCTTCTAAGGCATTGAATGCATCATCTATTTTGTCCCATGTGAGTGAAGGACAGAGTGGAATTACACGGGAAAGAAAATGATGCAAGAAGACATCTGAAGATATATAAGAAGAATTGTAAAATCAATTAAAAGGGGGGGATTTTCTCATAGTTTTGGACTTTCTAAAGTTTTGACTAGTAATATCATTTGCTCTTGTCTCAATTTTCTTGAGTTGTAAAGTTGATATAACCTTGCATGTTTCTGTGCCCTTTATGTGGCTGAATGAATTAAGGAAATTTGAGCTCCATGCCTTCGTTGGTGTTGTCTGTGTCATTTGCAAAGTAGTCTATACTGTAGATTCTCTTGCGTTGTGATTAGGAATGTCATTTGATTTTGTCTCATTTTATTAAATTGGAAGGTTTACATAACTGTATGTGACTTCTATGCCTCTTATGTGATTTGAAGATTTTATTCAGAAGATTGAACACTATGCCTTTGTTGACATTCTCTGTATCTCAGCAAAAGAATCCCCTATTGTGAGCCTCTATTTCTGTTATTTCAATCTTTTACATTGATCATGCACTTGTCTACTCTTAAATGTAATTGAATCCTATAATAGTTTCACTGTGCTCAGGTTAGGATTAAGATTACACTCAGGCGCATTGCCATAGTTAGGTTTCAATTCCTACAGTTGCATTTCTATTTAATCTCCTATCCCTTTTCCCCCAACACTTGATAAAATAGAAGAGACCAGTTTCTTTAATATTTGGAGGTTGTTTCAAGCCACATCGTGCCATAGCTTGAAACTTTCCATTGTTGATTGATTAAGATCAAGCATAATTTTTGTCATCAACAATTTTTGGCATGCCGATGCGGCTTGAAACAACCTATTGTTGATTGATTAAGATCAAGCACAATTTTCATCATCAACACCATCCATGATTATCATTTGATTATAAAATGGGTAAACAAAGAGTTTTAGACAAAATATGAGAAATTACTTCCTTATAAACAACTATTGGATCAATTGAAGCAAAATTTTTAGTCAATAACATTTGAGGAGGTTCTTAGGGGAAGTAAGAAAGCCACCCACTCAATGGCCACTATTGTCTCTTTGATAGATCTTCTAGAAGATGTACTTGAAGGCAAATTTCTAGTGGACCAATTATTATTTCTAGTTCATCAAATGACAACTCGTTATCAAATTTATGCTATACCTGATCCTAATTTGCCTTGCTAACATAACATGTATACCTATGTCCATAATAATATCCTACCACCAGACCTCAAGCACCACCAACGTAAAATTTTCATCCATCACACATCTTATTATACCATCCTTGGTAGCACAATCTATCAACAAGGCTATGATAGGACCTTGTTGAGATGCTTGACATTAGAAGAGGCTACTCTCATAATCAAGGAGGTACACAATGGTATCTATGTCAATCATGTTAGTGAGATGGCCTTGACTAAGAAGTTATTCTAGACTGGATACTATTAGCACACAATGGATCATGACACCTACCAATATATGCATAAATGTGTAGCTTGTTAGAAGCACAATAATCTCATCCATGCCCCCACACAAGAATTATAGCCTATATGAGCCCATGGCCATTTTGAATATGGGGACTGTATCTTATTGGTAATAGTAATCCTACATCATATTATAGACATAAGTTCATAATCATATCCATAAATTATTTTACTAAATGGGTTGAATTATTGCTGCTAATTTATACCATAGGTTTAAAAATATCAAAATTCATTCTAAATCAGATCATTTGATGTTTTAGAATCCCATCCAAAATCATATTAGATAAAAGTAAATCTTTCAAAAATTAGGAAGTAAAAGACCTGTGTAATTGTTATCACATTAAGAAACATTTTTCTACACCCAACTATCCCTAAGGTAATGGTCAGGTGGAAGCAACCAATAAAATGCTTCTCAAAATTCTCAAGAAAATTGTTAATGATGTTGGTAGAAATTGGCACTTACAATTATATCCAGCTCTTTGGTCTTATAGAACTAGTGTTAGAATACCTACTGGGGATAATCCATATTCTTTGGTTTATAGAGTTGAAGCAATATTGCCTATTGAATTTGAACTCCCTTTTTTATGGATATCTTTAGGGGCATGATCACTAATAATAACCATGAATAAGAGAGGCTACAAGATCTCAATATATTAGATGAAAAGTCTCAAAATACCCTAGATCACCTTAGGGCATATAAAAATAAGTTTAAGGGTAAATATCACAAAAATATTTAGTCCAAAGAATTCAAATTTGGTGACCTAGTCCTAAAAGAGAATAAAAAAACAATGCTGAAAGAGAAAAGAAGGGTAAATTTGAAGCAAATTGGCTTGGGCCCTATGTTATTTTTGTAAAATTTAGATCAGGAGCCTACAAATTAGTTACTTTAGATGGTGATGATCTTGATGATCCCATGAATATTATGCACCTAAATCGTATTTATACTTAAAGGGATCCAAAAATCCTCCATCTATAAGTCCCCACTTTTGGGGTCACACCCATCCATCATCACTCCACTTCTCTCATCTTTCTATTCCATCCCATCACTTCCCAACTGACCCTAATCCTAATAGTTGGCATAGAATATATGTTTGGGAAAAATCAAGAGACATGAGTTGTAAAATGGGTAAATCATTGTTGTAAGTATGAAGGGAATACTTGTTAAAGAGTTATATATAACATCTAAGCCACTCTTACAACTACTAATTCTATTTTGACCTCTTAGTCCACAAATTAAACTACATCCTCCTAGATGACTCTTTTCCCTATTAGCCTCAATCACACCCAACTCAACCATCCCCATTCACCCCTAAACAAAAATATACATGAACCCACTAACCTCATCACTAAAAAAGGTTCATACAATATTTATACCCTAGGATCTATAATATGATTTGTAACTGAATCTTGACCATTCACTTTAGATCCTAAGATGGTCATTATAACTAGTTTTTGATCCTTGTCTTGATTATCACAAAGATTATTGTGTACAATTTACCCTTATAAATACCCATTTGACCATAATCCTAAAGTCATTTCTCTTATTCTAAGTTTGATTAGGACATCTTGTACATGTTTATCATTATTCTACTCTACTTGTAGTAACCTCTTAGGTTATTATTTTAAACATATAAATCATTTTTAACTCTTTGTTAAATCATTTTAGGGTTTAGGTCATTTTTTAAATAATACTTTTTATCATTCTTTTCTTTACAATATTTAGTTGTCCTTGAAAATAATGTTCAACATCATTTAAATCACTTTTTCTTAAGATATCTTGATAAGAGTCATTGTATATATTTCATTAAGTTTATTTTATATTATTATGTCAAAATTTTGTCATAGTCTTGTTATATTATCTTCTAAAGTATTAGTCTTTTTACATATTTTGTATTGTCCTTTATATATGTTACAAGTCAATCTATACATCCATATGTAAATATTGTCATTAGTATTATCTTATTAATCATCATTGTGTCATATGAATATTGTCTCAATCCTTTTATATCATATTTTTTAAACTATTGTCTTGTAGAAAGTGTTAATTTTTATCCTTTTTAATAAAGGAAACGAGGATGGCTTTATGTGACTACCCAATATAGAAATTGAGAATGTCACTAAAATGGAGTTCCCGCTCCAAATCCCCCCACACACTTTGAGTCAAACATGACCTCGATTATCCTCATGTTGTAGTTACACTTATAATCACAAGTGAAAAAACAAAATATGATTACCTACATTTATAATGGCTTTAATTCCCCACAAATCATATCCATCCTCCTAATCATCCCATTATCCTATTTAACTATCATAGCCTACTACCTATACCCCCCCACATCTCCTTGGTGTAGGAGGATTTTACCAAAAATCAATTTTTGAGACATATGATTAAATTAATAGATTATTTATTTATAGAACATTTCATTAATTATCACATTTTCTATTTCATTATACCATCACATTATCATCTATCCCTAAACTATCTTACATAATAAAGGCAATCATCCACATCATTCTAAATAAACAATGTCCATAATCACATATAATCTAAATCAATATATCATCATCATAAACATCCCATAATCATAAATGAAAAATCCATAATCTAAGTCTATATATCCATAACCAATGAGCACATGCAAATAAACTAGCCCATACATCATCATACAAAACATAACCCTAATACCATATAAAAATAGTCCATAAGAGTCCATGCCAAAATATATAAGTATAAAATGGGACCTATGGGCATCAATGTGATACAATGACACATGTCCATAATATGCACTATGTCTCACAAATATAATTCTAGATCAATGTTGTCTAGGTGGCCTTCTAGCTGGCTGATACACATACTAGGAAGATGAATTGGATCTAAAGGTTGGGGCACATTGATCTACTAGCATTGATCACTCATATAAATATTTTTAATACTAATCCTCTCATGTTAGTTAAGATATCTACCTCATCATACCCCATACCATACTACTCTAATAGAATAACATCTTCCTCCTTGGGCTTTTTGTCCACCTACAACTGTACCTCAGTCTCGATTGAAGATGTGCAATCTACCCCCACAATGATGCTATATATGTGTCTCATCTCTAAATCTACCTCTGAAGCATAACTATATGACCATCCAGAGCCTGGCACTAGCTCAACTACCCATGTAATGTTAAAACATGTCCTAGTAAACCTATGAAATGTCCTAGTACACCCACCATTTGGCTATCTTACTATATGAATTACCTCTGTAGGTCTATCATGATCTTATCTTGCTTGGTAGTAATACCTACCACTTTTATTACCTGAGCCTAAACCTCTCACCTCAGCCTATCTAATAATGTCTGGTCATCCTTACTCAGAGGTAGCCTAGATGGACTTGCATCATTTGAACTCACTCTCCTCCCTACTTGATCTCCACTTGTGGCCTGCTCTCCTCCTCTAACCCCCTGATCTCTACTATCAATAACCATAACTACTACATCATACCCATCTTGTCCATCCATCCCCACCTACTCATCATGTCTAGCCTATGCTTAGGGCCATGGCATCTAAGCTTGCCTCCTCCCTAAAATAACTCATGTCTATAAAGACCTCCGTATAACCCCTCTCCTCATTCCTATCAACTACCTAAGTAATCTCTAGGGCCATTTAAGGGCCCACCACTTTTTATATGTAATTGTCACTCTTGGATCAACTATGGGTGTTTGATATTCCCATATCACTGGGGTAATACTCCCATAATCTACTCTCGCTAGTGCTCTATCTATTATAGTCCCCCATTGAGGCCTCTCTTTATCACTATGGGAAAATAAGTGCTCATCTCTTGGTACATCCTACTACTTACCAAACTACCTCTAAACTTTATCAGACTTGTATCTCTTAATGATGTATTCATGCTAGCTAGTCAAATAACACTTCATGAGCATAAATCATGTCACATTTATGTCTTCGGCCCATCCCCACTATACATGTTTATAGGGTATCCAAGTAATTTGGTTAGCCCTCAAACTATCAAATGCCTACCTTTAGAATCACATATCTCTGTCATGACCTCTCTAAACTTCTAGAATAATATACCACCCAAACAATAGAGGTTGGTCAGGCTCCTTACCTCCTTGAGTGCCTAGTGGTCTCTCTATAACAATATGCTCCCAACTCCATATATGTAATAATAAAGGATCCAGGCTAACTACCCCTCTATACATACCCATAAGTATCTCCTTATATAAATGGGCCAATACCATAAAACCCTAGGAAAAAACATGATAGTCCTATACCATGTCAGCTAACACATCTCCTAACCTGAGGTGAAACCACTATATGCTCTTGTCCAGTATAAGTATGATGATAACAAGAGACATCACAACTAGTGTCAATATGTAAATCATCCCCTCTTTCAATGCTCTATCAATATCTACTTGGGCATCACATACTTCAATCTTTAGTCACCCACACAATCTATGCAGTCACACTAAGGGTCCAAGACCACTAGTAGATCTGGTCACCTTTCATTAATAACCTAAAAATTCATAACACACCCTCCAACATCACTATCATCTCCCCAATCACAAAATGGAAAGTACTAGTCTTCAAATGCTAGTGCTTCACTATGGTTATAATCAATGTTTTATCAATTCACACCACTAACATCATAGTAATATAGTACATGCCAATCATCTCTATCACCCCATAGTCTACGTGAGTCAATCAGTGCATCTCATGAAGCACCAATGGTCACTGTAGCTTGGACACCAACACTCATGAGTCCTCCTACACCAATAAACATCCTATAAATCCTATCCATTCAACTCATTACTATTATTCTTTATATTTATCCTACCCATTCCATCTACCTAATGTATACCCATTTAATCCCAATCTCACTAATTACCCCTTCTATTCTAATATTCATAATCACCCATCTAACTAACCTATCTCACTAATATAACCAACCACTAAACCTTTCCTATCTCACTAATCACTCCTATCCAATTAACCCCTCTTATCTAGCTAACTAATTTTTCCTCCCTCCTAATTTATCTACCAACTTACACATCTAATTAACCTAACCTAAATCCATTATCACTTACCCCCTTATCACCTTTATCTTACTTACCCACCCTCCTTCATTCCCTTCCTAACCTCTTAACTAACCTTAATATTCCTTTTCCTCAATACCGTATATCATTTTTTCCCTAACTTGTAGTTTCGACAATACTACAACTTAAAAAATGTGGTTTTGCAAAATCGCATGTCAACCTGGGTAGTTTTCAAAATTACTCTTCCCCCCTATGGTATTGTAATTTTTATTATCACTTGACATGGTATTACAAAATGTAGGTCACCCCTTATGGTTTTTCAAGATCATAGCTTGCAGTTATAATATCACAACTTGTGGTGGCAATACTGAAACTAAGGGCAATGCCCCTAGCAGTGGTATTGCCTTCCCCAAATATACCTACAATAAATACATGTAATAAATGTGAAAAATACAAAATCAACTAGCTAGGGTTGTATTACTCATTGGTGGTCCTACGTCGGCTGCCCTTAGTACTCCCAGACTCTCTCTATGGTGTGATGAGTGAGGAATGCGGTCCATAACTTTTGTCTCCAAAACATAAATTCACTATAACCAAAAGTCAAAATAACTCTTTTATCCTCACTTTTTCCTATTTTACCCCCAATTCCCCCCATTATTTACCCCATTCACCCTATTTAACCCTTACTAATTATACTTTCTTACCTAATTAGCAAATTTTAACCCTCGAATACCTTTCTACATCCCATTATCACACTTACATTATCATCATTCCAAAGTCATTGTAAATCTTTTTCTAGGGCATGGACTTTTATTTCTCGCTCTATGTCCAATATCTTGAGTGAGAACTACATCAGCCTGAGGTCTATTTATACTATGTAGGCAACACCTGACCACTTTTTAAGTACTCAAGGATAGCTCAACTAGTACTAATGCCAAATTATGTCCCATCCCCTTTGGGTCACTCAAATCTATAAAATTATGTTGAGTTATGAACTTTCTATTAAAGTTATCTGTTATCAAAAATCACTTGTTGAATATCATTTATTAGCATATAGTTGTCCCTTACATGTGTCCTTACTTGGGAATTATTGCTAGCTCATGGCTTATTTTTGTCTTATCATCTCAATCAAATTGCATCCCTCCTAGGCATTGGTCATTACCTAGGACTTATCTTCTGAGGCTAAGTAACTTTATCCCATAGCATTTCTTCTTGGGGCATCTTAATCATAGATCAATTAGCACTCGAGACATTCCAACACCTCATCATCTTGGTCTGATGCCACTTCAAGGATTTCTTTTCAAGTGGCCATCTAGCTCCTTCCTCCCTGCATGTTCCCTCGAGGGGGCATCATGTCTACTAACATCATTCACTAGCTTACCCATGAAATGGTTCTTCTTTGAAAGACCATTACTCCTTCCACTTCATCCTCTCACAATGCCCTTTCAAAGAGGGGCAAAATGTATGCCCCTAAATCTATTAGCCTTAACTATTCTATTAACCCCACTAATTTATCCTATAACCTAATCCTAGTCAATTAATTAAAATCCCATTTCCTACTAAATATTTATTACATCCCATAAACCTTTCTATACCCCCCCCATGACCAATTAATAATCCTATTATCCTACTAACATCCTACTTACCCATTAATCCTACTTCATCAACTACCCACTAGCCCACTTACAAATTAAAAAATCATATTTATTCACCTACCACTATATCCAACCTATCACCCTAGCCTTTCCTACATCCCTATGAGCCTTAAACCTCATTTAATCCTTATTTAATATTTATTATCCCTTAATCTAGCCTGGAATTCTCTAGATCTATAGAATCCTCTCTAAAATTCTAGATCTCTCCTAACTAGAGGCTTCTAAATAATAAAAAATTCCCCCCAAACCCCCTCTACTAACTTATAAATAGCCATGCTTGGAGCATGGATAAGCTAATTAGAAAGACCATAAGCCTTCCATATACTCTCATAATAGCCATTTAGAGCATCCATACTCTCTTGAAATTTGCTTAAGCATTCATATAAGCCATTGAACCCATTATTAATCAATCCACATAAAAGTCAAATATTGTTGTAATCAATTAGAAAATCTTGGAGTGAAGCTACTAGGAACAAGGTGATGGTAAGGATTCACTCCTAAATTGCTGATTGTTCCTTCATTTCTCTCTTTTTAATGTTATTGTGATTTTGGATTAAACTTACTATTTATAGTAGTTTTGATTCATAACTCAAAAATACAATCATTTAAAAAAAATAACCAAACACACAAATAAAATACTAATAAACAAACAAACATAGTACAAACAAATAATATAAACAAAATAAAAAAAATAGAACAAACAATGACAAATAAAATAAACAAAGGAACAAATAAAACTAATAAATAACATAACAAACAAAGGGAACAAAATAATCAAAACAACTAAACAATCCAATGCAAGTAAAATTACAGTAAACAAACTACTCTAAACACACATAAACAAACAAACTAGGCTAAACAAATAATAATATCCAAACAATGGTTAATCACAATGTTAGTGCAAAAATAAAACAAATTATTCACGTATGTGTAATAGAGGTGTTACTCTTGCTGACAGGGTGACCCCTAAGCTAGGTAGTAATAACACTGGTAAAATAACACAAAAACAATTAGCACAAGGTTGCTCCTAGGCTATAGGGAAACAATGACACACATAAAACAACAAACAATGCCCCTAGGCTATAGGAGACAATGACATAAACAAAATAACAAACATTTCCCCTAGGTTATTGGAGATAATGAAATAAAATAAATAAATAGGGGGGAATAGAAGAAAATCAAGGGATAGTCAAGATGACTCCATATGCACTAGGCAAGTGGACACTACCTACATAGTTCCATGGACACAAGATCCAATGTGAACTTTAGGCCAAAAGTAATGATAAAACAAAATTAATGATAATAAAACATGATTAACATGTAGAGGAAAATATGGAGGGTCTCTCAAAATGGTGAGTGCATGAGAAATGAGGGGGTGACATTTCACAATCATGAAAACATGAACACAAACAAATCATATAAGTGCAAGAGTATGGGTTAGGATAAAACCATGATAACAATCAAGAGATAGGTATCCACCAATGAATTGGAATGGTAATTCATAATTCCTACTACATTTAAGGCTTGGAATGAGAATGATCTCATAAAATGATGAGAGAATAATATGAATAGTACTCTCAAAATGATGAGAACATTTAAATAAAAATGTCTCATAAAATGAGGAAAATGTTAAAAAATAAATTACTTATAAAATGATGAGAGCATAAGAAAATCCAAGTGGTCATTAGTGCATCAAATTCGAATACATAATGCTCACAACATCAACTTGCAAAACAATGAGAGCATATGGCTAGGGATAATAAGGGGAACTAAATGACAAGTTTATAATCATCAAATAATTAGGATTCTTAGTATCATTAAGGTAAATAAGTGGTCAAAAAATAAAGTGAGTTGTGATCGAGCTAACTCAAGATACCCCATGTATCCAAGTGTCACTTACATGGTCTGTATAGACCTTAGGTTAATGTAGTTCCCCTAGAAATGAGAGGAAAAAGACCAAGGTGGTCTAGAAATGAAATTGAACAAATAAGATGGCCCATCCCAAAAGAATTTGATGGATTTATATCTCACGTGGAAATTCTAAGCCAATTTTCATGATTTTGTATTTTTAGGATATTTTGAACTTTTAAAAATGTTTAGGGGTTTTGAAACTGTTTAGAATATTTTTAGAATTTTCTAGGTACCTTAACTCGAATGAGAATTATGAGATACAAAATGGTCCAACTCAAAAAACAACAAGAGCATGGCTTAGGTCACTCATAAAATGGTGAGAGCATTCAAACCTAAAATTCTCATAAAATGGAAAGATCATGATCAAGGGGTGACTAAACTAATCTCAACATGAATCAAGCACTACCTACATAGTCCCATAAGACCTCAAGTCACTGTAGTTCCACCTTCATAAAAGTTATTTGACTAAGTACCAACAAGTTTACAACATAGGTAAATGGCAACAACAATGGCAAGGTGATAGAATAGTACATGGTAAAGGTGTTGTTTTTAATTTTTCCAAAGGTGGTTATAATTAGGAAATAATGACAAAGGGTCAGTCATACTAATTTATCCATAAGCAGTTATAATTAGTAACACAAGGTGGGAATGTAACAAAAAATGAAGGATGCAATTGCCAGGACCGTTGTCATACTACTCTCATATATTACCATTTGAACCTGTATTTTTAAAACAACTACTGGACTAAATCTATCATCAATCATATAATGTGCCTAATGTATAAATGAGTTGGAACCATGACCAAACATGATAGGCATTTTTAAGTAAAAAGAACTATCAATCAAGGGGTTAAGGGTATGGTAGAACAATAAGGGGTATAGTATAAAGCATAAGTATAATGTAGCACAACTTAGATGAACCTTGTATATAATAATATAAGTCTCTTAAGCATAAAAATGTTTGAGGTGCATTATGTTTATTGGTTCATAAAGTTCATCTCCCTCTGGCATAGCGAGCCTATATGCTCCAAAATTTTAGTTGGCAATAACTACATAGGGCCCTAACTAGTTTGGTTGGAACTTTCCTTTTTTCTTAGTTTCAACATTTACATTTTTTTGATTCTCCTTTAACACAAGGTCACTGAGCTCGAATTCATGATGCTTAATGTGCCTATTGTATTGGCCCTTTAGTCTATTCTGATATGGATGAAGAGTATTCAAGGTGGTCAAGAATTTACCATCAAGTAGATCTAGATCTTACAAGTGAGCTACTTTGTAGTCTTTGTCATCAATGATGTGATGCAATGAAATTTAGAGGGAAGGAAAATTGACCTCAATAAGAATAATGGCTTCAGTTCCATAAATAAGTGAATAAGGTATAGCTCTTATTGAAGTATAGAAAGTGGTACGGTATGCCCAGAGGGTGTTAAATAGTTGCAAGTGCCAATTACAACCAACATCATTGAAATTATTATTCATAATATTAATAATGGTTTTATTAGAAGCATCAACTTGGTCATTGCCTTATATATAGTATGTGGTAGAGATATGTTGTTTGATGTAGTATTGAGAACAAAGTACTTTCATATCTTTGTTGTTGAATGATCTACCATTGTCAGATATAATGTTAGAGGGGATGCCATAATGATAAATGAGATGGTTAAATATGAACTTGGAGATTTATTTACCAATGATGTGAGTGAAAGGGATGGATTTCACCCACTTAGTAAATTATTTGTTAGTAGTTAGGACATATTTATGCCCATATAAGGATGTGGGATTGATCTTCCTGATGAGGTTGAGTCCCCAAATTGAGAATGGCCATGGTGTTGTTAATGGTTTGAGTGTCTTAGCTAGAGCATGAATCATATTGGCATGCTTTTAAAAATTAACACACCTTTACACATATGTAACTATGTCTACTTATATCATTGGCTAGTAATAACCAATATGTAGTAAATTTTTGGTTAAGATTGCCCCATTGGTGTGGGATCCACACACTCCTTCATGGACTTCAATCAAATGTTAATCTAGATTCTGTCAAAGGTAAATAATGAAGCAAAGTTCCATCATAGCTTCTATAATATAAGGTCAATCCCAATAGGGTATAACGAGAGGATTTTTGGGTGAAGGTTTTTATATTTTTTATGTGATAAATTAGGAGGCATAGTTTGGTCTTGAATATAGGCATACATGTCTAAGAACCAAGGAGATGTGGAACCAACAATGTCATTAAACCATTTTGATGGCTAATTATTTATGTGCTAAAACTAATAGATGTTTAACAAAAAATTGATAATACTTTGCTCTATTTGTGATCTGGATCATAGAACCAATATTGGCCATGACATCAACTATTTTGTTATTGGCCCAAGGTATTCTTTCAAATTAGATATTGGCAATCTATTACTTGAGAGTATTGACCATATATCTATAGGGAACCAAATTCTCATCCTTGGTCTAATACTTATATGTAACTTGATTAATGTTTAACTAAGGATCACCATAGACCAATAAATGTTGAATGTTCCATTGTACTGCTTGATGAAGCCCTACAATGAGCACTTCATATTCAGCCATGTTATTGATATAGTGAAATCCAAAATGAAAAGACTTGGGAATGAGATCCCCTTGTGATGAACTAATTATATTTTAACCCCTAATCCATGAGTCATGAATGATCCATAAAAATACATCTTCCACTATTTAGCCTCAGGAGGGGCATCTATTCTTTAATGGTCATAATAGACTCATATGAATACCCAAATGTAAGAGGTTAAGTATCTTGAAAAGGATCTTCTAGTAACTGATCTATGAGTACTTTCCCCTTAATGGCCTTTTGGTTGGCATATTTAGTTTCAAACTTGCATAATAACATTGTATTTTTTACCATATGACCCTATAAATCTGATTTAAAAAGTAGATACTTGAGTGGATCTACTTTGGAAATAACAATGGTCTTATTGTTTAACATATAATTATGCAAATTTAAGTCACGAACACCATTGCTAAATAAGCCCTTTCAATCAGTGTATAGTTATGTTCATATGCGATCAATGTTTGGCTTAAATAATACATGGTATATTCTTTTCCTTATTCATCATGTTATGCCAAAATTACCCTTAGGAATTCTTGATTGCTAATAGGTAAATAATTAATGGCTTGTTTGGTATTGGCAGTAATAAAATAGGTGGGTTGGAAAGATATTATTTAAGCTGATTGAATGCTTTTTGACACTCTTCATTCTAGGATAATGTAATGCCTTTCTTCAACAAGTGTGTAAATAGATGTCATTTATTGGCTAATTTTGAGATGAAACATCTGAATGATTGGATTTTGCCCTACAGAATATGGAACTACTTCAAGGTAGATGGTGGTGCCATTTTTTTTATTGCACAAACTTAGGCTAGGTCAATTTCAATGCCTCTACAAGAGATAATAAAGCCTAATAGTTTTCCAGAAATAACACCAAATACACACTTCTTCAGATTAAGCCTAACATTGTACTCATGAAGTCTTTCAAAGATTATTTGTAGTATGGATAGATGATTAGTATAGGTCTTTTATTTACCCAAGATGTCATCGACATAGTCCTCAATGATGTCATACATCATGTTGTGAAAAATCACTCTTATGGCTCTTTGATAAGTAGCCCCAACATTCTTAAGTGCAAATGACATCACCTGATAACAAAACATTACCCATAGGGTAGTGAACATTATCTTGTGCTTGTCATTTGGTGCTATTTTGATATAATTATAACTTAAAAATCCATCCATTAAGAAAACATTTCATAACCAACCATTGAGTTGACTATCATGTCAATATTAGGCAAAGGAAAGTTGTCTTTTAGGCAAGATTTGTTGATATTTCTAAAATCAATGATAATTTTAATACCTTTTGGTTTCTTACTCACTAACACAATGTTTGAAATCCACTCTGAATAGTCATTTGGCCTAATGCATTTCAGTCTAAGAGTTTCTCCAACTCTTTCTTGAATAACACAATAATATGAGGATGCATCTTGTGTAACTTATATTTAATAGTCTTAGCATCAAGATGTACAATGAGATGGTGTACAACCAAGGTGGGTTCCAAACTTGGCATGTCCAAATAGGCCCATGCAAATATGTCAATAAATTCCCTCAAAATGGCTATAAAAATTTCACATTCTTCCTCAATGAGGGACGTGCCTAGTTTAATCCACTTTGGGTCCTATGACATCCCAATGTTCACTTTTGAAGTGTCCTCCACAAGAAGTGTAGAACCATCATCTAGAATAGTCAACAAAGAGTTAAACTAATTGGCAATGGCAAAGTCCTTAAGATATACTGGATCAGCTAATTCTATTAAGTAGGATGAATCAAAATATCCTAATGCTAGCATTAGCTATGAAACAAATACCTCAGGGTAGTCTTGAACAATTTGTGCAAAAGCATGCCACTCCTTAGTACTAATATCTGATCCATAAATAGGCTTTGGGATATAAGCTTTATGTGTTTCATAGGAAGAGGGGTGAACATCCCTGTCTAATGGTGCTAAAAATTGATTTTTACCAAGAGACTTGCCTTTCTCTTTTTTTTTTCCCTGGCTAAAAAATGCATCAAAGATGTTTTCACTTTCAAACCTCAATGTGTGATTTTTTTAATTATTTTTGGCTAGGAGTGTTTACCCATTCTCTAAAGTAGGCAACAATATCCAATCTAATATAAAATCCCTATTTATGGTCTCCAATAAGAATGTGACTCCTCAATCCTAAAAAGTCGTATATAGCCTCATCATTTTCAAACTCATTTAATGGCATTATTGACTGTTGATGGTCCCAATTTATTAATTGTGGATGGTGAAGGGTTAAATGCAAAGGTTGATAAATAGGGCTAACAATATAAATGGAATGAAGGTTAAACAAATATGTAGTAGCAAGGTCATCGTAAATGCTTTAATCAGGGCTCATGTCACTATTGACATCATTATCACTAATCATTGGTGTTAAAATGTGAATAATGTATGTGGGGTCACCCCTAATCAGTTTAAATTCAATATCATGGGTTCCCTTGTACTTGGTCATTGAGACTAGTTTGATCATGCCTTATTGTTGTAGCCCTAGGCCTCTGCCTTCATAAGCTAAGTGTTCCATAATCTAATTAGGGATATCATACTTTGCACTTTGGTAACACTCAGCTAACTCATCAATGTAGATCCATGCATCATCTTCTGTTATGGGTTCTTATTTTGGGCCAAAGGTTAATTTGAAAATAATGGGCTTGTTCAATAGAGATTTTCCTTTAGTTTCCCACTCTATATGAGTAGTTTTGGCCTTAAGTCTCTTATAAGCATTTAGATTTTTATTTAATTTGGAAAAATGGAATGCAGTATGGGTATGATATTTATTAAGACCTTTGTCAATTATATAAAAGTGGTTCAAAATGTCTAGTGTAGGAATGTTGAGGTAGAGTTAAAGCTATTTAGGTCAATGTAATTAGCTTGTGGGCCTAATTCAATGGATTTTCCTTTTTTGGCTCTTTCTCCATTTGATTTGGGCATAGGATTAATACCAAATTAGTAGTTATAACTTTTATACTAAACCTTAAGGCATTTACAATACTGATATGGCTGAAGATTAGCTGGTATAGTCACTTCTATTTTTGAATGTGGAATTTTTATACACTTAAGCAATGTAAAAGGTATAGCCCTAATTTCATGGATCTAGGATTGACCTAATAATAGATTATAAGATATTTCTAGGTCTAAAACATAGCATAGAGAATAATGGGTCAATAGACTAACGACTACTGGCAAGCTAATATACCTTGAGATTTTTGTTCTTCATTATCATATGCCTTGATAATGATGGCATCTGGTTAAAATTTGATTTCTATATATCCAAGATGTTTGACTAATTTTAGAGACATAATATTGATACCCAAACCATTGTTTATAAGGACATGTTTAAATTTGTGGTTCATTATGTTAACCTCAATATACAATGTGTTATTATATAGAGGGCCCAAAGACAACATGTCACTTTGGTCAAAGGTAAAACATTGGCCATGGGCCAAATGTCCTACCATGGCTTGAAATTTATATGGAGTGATATCATCTAGTACAAGGTATTGGCTCAAATATTCATTTAGGATGTCTTTGTGGACAATAGATGTACACAATGAATCCATGATGGATATGTGTGCATGTGTCTTCTTCAATTATTCCACAATATCATAGGTCTTCCCCTTAGTTTTGTTAGTTGATTTATTTTTGATAGGCACTGAAGGTTGATTAGGCTCACTGTATTATTTGGTTGTGGTATTTTAATAGTGACCCTGGCTCGTCAAGTTGTGGTTATGCAATCTTGATCTAGAACTTGGCTTTGTTAGTTAACTAGTTAGGTAATGAGGCTTAAAATGATGATTATTGGATGGTATAGAGCCTAGTTGTCAACATGGTATGTATAAGAATCATTGGTATAATGAGGATGATAAGTATTGCTTAGTAGATAGGTATTGTAGGGTGAAGGTATAAGTCTATTCGTAATTGTCTAAGGATTAATAGTGATAATGGCAACATTTCCCTACAACATTATTATAGGTATACATAATGACATGAAGAACTCCTTGGTTAGTTTGATCATTTTTCCCTTGGTTTTGACCATTTTATTATTGTTGTTGTGGCTGGTATTGTTGCTATTAATTTTATAGTGGAGTTCTCTATCATTGTTGTTTCTATTGTTGGTACCATTGATAGTTATTATTATTGTTATTATGCTAGAGAAACATATTTTGGTAGATACCCAAGTTATGATTGGTCATAAGAGCATGGGTGTCTCTTTCTATCTCTCCATTTTCCAACATATTCTCAATCAAATGCCTAATTTGGATACACCATCTTATGGAATGTCCTCTGACATGAAGGTAATCAAAAAATTCATGTTCCTTATACTAATTATAAAAAATAATCTCTTCAGGGAACAACTTTGGTATTAGCCAACTTGTCATATTTACTTAAACCAATCTTTGGAGCATAAATTTAATAGGCTCACTAAGGTCACTGAATTATTTAGAAATGGGTAGTCTTATCCTTGGAGGAGGGGCTTTTAATTGGATTTGATTTTGTGGCAATTGGTTTTATGGAGGTCTTAGTTGAATGTATGGAGGAGGTGGTTACTGAGTGGGTGGAGGTAAATGGATAGCCAGTGTTTGTACCATCCAAACATGGCATGATTCAGTAACCCCATTGCCAATAACATTCTTATTGTGGTTATAGGGTTTATATCTCTCATTATTATTGGCTTGAGGTGGTGTTAATTTTAGTATATGAATTAGGTTCTGATTATGGTTCTAACCTTGGTTCTGGTTCTATTGGCCTTGATGTTGACTCTAGCTCTAATTAGATGAGGATAGCTTGATTATACCTTTGTTGACAAGGGATTTCTAGATTTGTATTCCTTTCTCTATAACTCTTCAAACATATGAGCATATTGCAACTTGAGATAATAAGATATCTTGTTGTGTAGGATCTTAGTAAATATTGAGGCCACCTACTTATTTGATAGATTATGAGTAAATCAACTCACTAGTGCTCTCCAATGTTTCAAGTATGCAATAAAGCTTTCACCTATCTTCTATTTAGCTTGGCCTAAATCCACAATAATAATCTCATGCTTGAGATTATATGAAAAGTTTTGTACAAACTTCTTTGAGAGATTATCAAAGTTAGGTATATATTTCTTGAGTAATTCTAATAGCCATTCTAAGGCTTGTCCAGCTAGGCATCTTGGAAATACAAGAAGCAAGTATATGTCATTATATGACATTGGATAACATGCAATACATAATTATTTCAAATTATCCTTAGGGTCAGCTTTTCCTTTATATTTATCAAATTTAGGTGGCTTATAACCTAGCAAAAATGGTACCTATAGATACTCCATGTTAAATGGATAAGATCATATTTCATCTAGTTTGAATTTATTTGTTTACTTTAAAATCTATATAAATTGAATTACATCCTTCATCTATTGCAACTATTAAGAAAATAAATCAAACAAAGTGGTTTATTACTATTGAGGTTGCATGATCAAAGCTGGATTACCTTGACTTGGGTATGCATATTATGGAATATTGGTTGAATTGGTTTAATGAGCAAGTATGCATATTCATGCATTGGGATTATACTATGTAGATGGAAATGTTTCTATTTAAACACATTGTGGTTCATATTGGATACATAACCTTGACTAAAGAAATGTGGTTGAGGTAATGGCATTTAGATCTATGGAATGTGTTGGTATTGTTGGGTTTGAAAGGGAATTTACTGCTTACTTGTTAAACCTTATTGTATATAGGGAACATGTTGTTAAATAGATCCTTATTATTGGATGTGTTAATAGTTGTATCCTTGATGTATGTGTGATACTTGTTGGATGAAAGGTAATTATTACCTAGTACCTTTTACTTTTTGTACACAATGACCTTGTTGTTGGTTAGGTAACTATTGGGCTTTGGCATTTGTTGTTATTGACCAATTGACACTTTATGACCAATAGAAACACATTATTTGTTAGGAAAAATTTGTGATTGATGAGGTATATTTATTTATGCTTGTTATGGTAGAAATTTAATTGTTACCTATTGAGGTAGTGGAGTGTTCTGCGCTTGTTACAATGTTAAGTTGGTTTTTTATTGGTTCATTTTCCATTATTGCATGCTAAAAAAAGTAGCTGGTTGTGGAGTGGATGTTGCTTGTTTATTTTTGAAAATAGGTGTACCTATTCCTTGTTGTTGCAATCCACTCATATCATTGTTTTGAGGAATTTTATATGAGTTGATCATCAGTAAACTATACCCACTTTGGTTTAGGTTGGAATGCACTTGCGCATTATCTACATCATTTTGAGTGAGGTTTTCCATTTGAGTAGTAGTCTCTTCTATCAAAATAAGGAAAATATACATGTCACCAACCAATGTGCTTTGGCTAAATGGGTCTATGTTTTGGTTTTCATAGCATGAAGCATCCATTTGTTACCCTATTAATGGAGTTATCTCAATAAGTGATGTGTTAGAAATAAACCTTGTGTTAATATTATGAGTTAGGTTGAGATATTTTTGATATGCTTGATACACCTATTTAATATTTTCATCCATAGGGCCTTTCCCTTTTCCATGTGTACTTTGGTCTTATTGTGGAATTTGGACTAAAGCTTGACTATAACTAGTTGATGCCTATTTGACTGGTTAAATTCAAGGAGCATCACTAGGAGTTATAATCAAACTACTTAGACTTTCATGGGAATTATAGCATAAATTTGGCTCCTAGTTTGACACATCTAATAAAAAAATTGTCTTTGTTCTTTAAAAAATGATATTTAAGTACATATTATAACTTGTTTGTGTTGGCATCGTACCATAATGGGTCTCTTATTATTGGCTTTATTCAATGTTAGGCTTCATTTGAGTAAGGTACTATGACATTTACTCTAGTTCTTGGAATAGATAAGGAGGTACACTTACCAAACACTATGCTAAAGGGTCATGCCTTTGTTCAACACATGAAATGTTATAAGAGGGATAGGGATCCATCACATAAGCTGCATTGTCATATAAATCTTGAACAAAAGGGTCATTGGTCATAAAGTTCTCATAGTCTAGATTATAAATACTTATGTTATGTGTGTGATGAGGCATGTTTAGATCTATAGATAGGTCTCATGAAGGACAAAGGCTCTAAAGGTAACAAACAACTGAGGTCTAAAAATAAAGAACCTTTGAATCTATAAAATTAAAACAACTAGACTAGGCAAAGTGTAGAACAAAACAAATTCAAAATTGGTCTAATAGAATGATACTAATTTTCCCAAAGGCTATTATAATCAATGGAAAAAAAAAACAATCACTCAAAAATCATATATAGATAAGGTACTAATTTTACCAAAGGTAATTATAATCAGTGATGAAGTTTTCGAGACAAAGTAAAATAATTATGAAATAGGATCAAAGGATAGCAGTGATTTTCCCAAAGGTAGTTATAATTTTTAGTGTATAAAAAATAATGATAGACTCAAAAATAAATAACTCAAATAAAAGCTTGAAAATAAACTAAACTAAGACAATTAGATTAGTTGACACTTGGTAATTGGATCACTAATATTAAATATTTGATTCATAAGAGACTATTGGCATAATGAAACTAGGACATTCAGAATTTAGTACAACAAACTTCAAATAAGGTGGCAACAACTTGGATCAAAAGACTCTCAGGCAAGGCACAAAACAAACAACAACCACTAGGTTTAAGTAAGGGGTCTTTATATCAAATAGTAAATCAACCCAAGTAACACAATATAAACACAAAAGTTAAACAACTTATGCCTGAATTAGATGAGGTTTTGGATTAAACCTAATTAGTTTAGGATTTGCACTTTGAAAGATTAAGTTTTATATTTAATGAAAAAAGACTCAAATGTTCTAAGGAAAAAGGGCTATACCAAAACGGGCAACATAGCCATGCATTTGAAATAAGGGGTAAAAAAATGGCTTAGAACTTGGTTTCAAAAGTGATAAGAGATTAGAATGATTTTGGTAGCATAATAAAACTACTTCAAACAAATGTCATGAAAATAGTTTTAGACTCAAAAATCTAAGGCAATTGTTTGGGATGAAATGGGAAACACAATGATGCTCCATTTAAAAAAGTAACACATAACTAGGTTTGGAATATAAAGCTAAGGTAAAAAGTGTGATACAAAGCAGATAGAGTAACACCTCTTAGGTTAAAGGGGTGTGAAAATAATGTGATAGTTTCAGACTTGTTTTGATTCAATAATACAAACAAATAGTTTTAGTCTAAAAACACTCATGTAAATCAAAGAAAATATAAGTAACACTAATGGCTCATCCTATCCCTAAAATTGACATGAGTGTGAATAACTTCTACCAAAGTTTCCCCCAATATACCAATGCTTGTGAGGAATTAAATGTTAATCTAAAAATTAAAGTATATGTATAGGGAGAGTTTTTATGCCCCTTCTATCTCTCAAAAATTGATATGTGGCACAAACTTAGAGTGATGAGCACTCCACATTTGTCAATTTTTTTTGTGGCAAGTGGGGTTGACTACAAATTTATAAATATCAAACACACTAAATGGTTTCAAGCATGGTTAACTTAGGGGCAAAATCATGTCACTTGGGTTTATACTTGATAACTTACTATGTAAGGGTCTATTCCTTTACATAGTGACTCTAGTCATGTACTTCTTAGTGGAGTTTGATGTTTAGCAAAACTTGACTCAGGTTTCATTAGGATTGGAGAGGCTAGCTGCTCAGCTCCCTAGAAATCCTAGTATTATGTTCCAAATTTATATATCCCATTATAGAGTGGGGTTGGTACAATGCTGAGAGATGAAACCCCAAGTCAATGGACCCTTAAATAATTTGTGAGAGAGAAACAACCTCCTTCCCACAAGCCAAATGCAAGAAAATAAAATAGAAATACTTTATAGGTTGTTTCTAGGTCGCCCAAGTCACTCAAAACTTGGAAAGAGCATACATGACATTATTTACAAGAAGACCAAACAAACAAGGCAATAAACTAAACACTGTTGGTCACCCAAGTTCCCTGAAGAGGATGGGGGGAGAGCATACATGCAATAGTTTTTAATTTTCCATAAACAAAGAAATCTAACTACAAAATTTGAAATTTACTTAATAAGAAAAGATAAACATAAAGTGAAAAATCACTTAAAACTCTAACTAAAATTTATGTTCCTTTTAATAGCACTAAATATAAGTGTGATTGAAAATTTGGCCCCTTGGCCTTATTTGCATGTGTAAAAACTTTGAAAATAACTAAAATAAAAGTGTGATTAAGCAGATTTTGAGCACCAAATAAAAGTGTATGTGATATTTTAACAATGCTTAAGATCATATATCTCCACCTTAGGTCCTACAAAATATTAGGGGGTTTGCTTGCCTAGAATCCAAAAAGCAAGTGAGTAAACAACAATCCATTTCGATCTCTTGAGTTTTTGAAAAATATAAAGTGAAGCTGCTATTTTGTAGGGCAAAACCACTAATTTCCTAAAAACATAGAGACATAGAGAAAATTTGGTGAAGCTACCATTGAGCATGGCAAAGCTACCAGTCAGGTTAGGTGAAGTCATTGAAATAAGCTAGAAAATAAGAAAACAAAGTATAATTTTACCTAGTGAAGCTACTGTTCAACATGGTCAAAGTTGTCAATTCTATAGAGCAAAGCTACCATTTAGTAGGTCAAAAATGACATTATGAAGCTATTATTTCTTCATAAATAAATATTATAAATAATCATGAGAATGGTGAAGCAACTATTATAAAGGGAAAAGCTACCGATGACTAAAAAAATAGAATGATGTATATTTCAAGGCTAAAACTCTAAAATTAAAGAATTAAATGCATTTATTAGTAAAATAAAGGTTAACATATCATTCTCCTTGTCCATATGGGATGTGTGGACCCACTGGGCATGCCATTATGTACCTTAGGTGTTCTAAGAGTAAAAAATATGTAGATTAGTCCCTTGTTAGTCCAAATGAAAAAAAACAAGCATAACAATACAGTAAGACTAAACACTTTTACCTAAGAACTAGGGATAACATAACACAATATATAAGATCACAAAATAGAGATAAAGACAATACAAATTTCTTACCTCTTTTGTCAAATTTGATACTTACTTGTTAGCATAAGGATGTTTATGCTCAACCTATGATGATTTGATTCTTCTAGTAATGCTCTTCCATGATGGTAGCATCTCTCCAATAATAACTTGTGGCTTGGTGTGAATCTTAGCATAAATTGGGCATTATAACACTACTCTTAAAAGCTTCAAGAAGGTATTCCAATAGAATAATATTACACACAAAATCTTATTGGCATTGGTGTGGGAACTTGTAATTATAGATCTAAGAACTAACTCTAACCCTAGGGAGGTTAGGTTAATATTAAACTTTGGTTGAGTCTAAATTAACCTGGGTTAAGTCAGGCTAACCTTAGGTTGGGTCAAAACACTCATTAAATCTTGACACCTCAATTTTAGATATTTGTGAGGAATGACAACTCACTTTAGATATTTGTGAGGTGTGACTCATAATTTTAGAATATTTAGGAAATATTAAATCACATTATTATCTCATTTGACCTTTGACTCTATATTTGGGTAAAAAATCCTTTTTTGGTAAATAAAATTCACTAATTTGATTTAGAAACTTTATTTATGGAATTTAATTAATATTTACAATATAATTTATCTTGATTAGTGATTTTTTTCTTTTGGTAATTGTTCTAAATGTTATGAATTAATATCTTGACAAGATAAAATTGTCAAATTACTAGGTTGTAATTTGACAAGGGTTAAAATTGAACTAGGTTTGGGTAATATGCCAAATAAGCTATCCTCATCATGTTTATAGATAATTTAATCCCTTAGGTGGATGAAATTGGGAAATTCAGGTGATTTTTAGGTTTAAATTATGTTTTTTTCTAGAAATTGAACTGAATGCTGATTTAGGAATGAAAGTGGCTAAAACTAAGTGTTTACACTATGTAGGCAACACTAAGAAACAACTGGGTTTCTAGGGTTAAATCAAATGTCATGTTAACCCCTTTTTACCAAGTTATAGAGGTCTAAGGTAAAGGAATTAGGCTTTTTTTCATTGAATATATCTCATGCACATGCATATGTAATTTGAGGTATAGGGCAATTATACAATTGACAATGCATGTATAGTATAAATTTGGATCCATTCTTGTGTGAATCTTGGACTGAACACATGTTTCATAGGTAGACACATGTGTCAATGCAATTTCCCATATTTTATTTAAGTGTCATTTGGATAAAAATAATTAAAACACATAATGAATAAGGCCCAAAATTCCAATGTAGTTCTCTGATGACTCTTGATCATTGTCATACCTCAAAATAGAATATCAAATGATAAATGCTCTCTTCTATCCCTTAATTACTTTTTACTTACTATATTTATTGTATATATGTGAATGGGTAAATTGTCTTGACTCTACTATGTATCATTGAATTCTAAATAATACCTTGTAGCATTCAAACAACGTTTATTACTTACGTGTTATCTTGTGAACTCCAAAAAGAATAAAAACATTTGGTGAACCAATCTTCTGTTTATTGAGCCAAAACCCTAGTTTTCATGTAAGGTTTTTTCTTTCTCCAAAAATTCATTTTAGATTGTTGTATTTTCTTTCATATCAAATTTTCCTGGCATGGTTCCATTTTTAGAATGTTTATTTATATCTATGTGTTGGTTCTTTTGGTTGTATGCTTTTTAATTTTCTCCAAAGTTAAAATTCTTATGGAGTCGCTAATTAAAGTTCATGAAAAAAGCATCATCCTTTTGATTGCTTATCCAATGTGATTGATAGTCAATGTATTGCATATGAGGATCTTATGGAATATAAAAAAACTAAAACTAAGCCCTTGTTTTACTTATAGATATGAAAATAAAATAACTAATGATGAAAATGCAAACATAAATGAACAAGGAAATGATAATGGCCTTTATTCATATGGTTATGAGTGTGACGAGCCTAATTTTCCTATTTCTTATGTTTTTAATGATGAAGGGTTTCAAGAGTAAAAAATGATGCATTTTGTTAATCCCTTGCACAAGGATGATAAAATAGATATGCAAGATGGTAGCATTCATAATGTTATAAGTCAAAATGTTTAATGCATACATTATTTAGTTGCATAAAAAATTGATGATTCTTCTTCTTCTTCCCATGATGAAAATATTGAAATAGTTGAATGTTCTTCTTCCCCCTCCAATGATGCAAATGTCAAAAAAATTAATTGTTGTTCTCCTATCTCCCATGATGTCAATGTTAATGAAATTAAGTGTGTGTATTCTTTTCAAAATGATATTCATGTTGAAAATTGTATCCCTTCTTTGGATGACTCAAATGAAAATAACAAAAATCCTTTTCTTTCTCTAGCTAGTAATGAGCAAAATACATGTACTACTCCTTTTTTTTCCTAAATGGAAAAGTAAGTGTACATGTGAAATCTATAAGAAATTAGTTATAAAATATGCATTGTTTGGGGACACAAGTAAAGTCTCAAGAAAATTTTATTCCTCTCTTTCAAAGCTCAAGATATATAAATAAAAGAAAATCAAAAGTAACATGACAACTTATCACCCTTCTTTTAAAAATAAAAATGAAAGTGAAAGTTGCATTCTTTCCTCTCATAATATTGTAAATGCACTAACAAATGTTTCTTTTCCTCCCTCAACATTTTCTTCTAAAAAAGAACAAATGTTTACAAGTGAAGGCCTTTCCCCTACTCCTATTATATGTAACAAAGTTTTAAATAACATCACACATTTTAATGAAATTGCTATTAACCTTCATGCTATCCAACATGATATACTTACCTCGTTAACCATAAATACCCCTTTACCAAATGTTGTAAAATCATGTGATGAGCCTACTCTCAAAAGGGGTAAAGATATATCATTCCCATGTTTCATGTCAATGGTAATTTACATCCTCTAATAAAAGCTTCAAATGTTCCTTGTGATATGTTATCTATCATGACTACTATGGGAGATTTGAAACAACAAGTTAACACTCTCAAGTTAAAATTTTATTCCCATTAGGATATTTTTTAGGAGAATATTTTAGTAGAGTAACCTATTACTAGAGATGTATTTGAGTACCCTTATCCTTCAAAATTTATCATCCTTAAGTTTCCTCTTTTGATGGTCAAAGGGATCCTGCTAATCATTTGCATCAATATATACACTCTTTTGGACATTGGGCCCAAAATAGAAGCTTGCTACTAAAGGATTTCCATCATAGTTTAACCAAAGGGGATATTGAGTGGTTTTATAGCCTCCCAAATAGTTCCTTAACAAATTTAAAAAACTTGAAGATGTATTCCTATTAAATTTTCATTATTATACCTTACCTAAGTTAAGATTGGAACATTTTCAAGCACTGACATAAAATGAGAATGAGCTTATGTAAGACTATATTATTCAATTTAAGGATGCTTTATATTCCTTAAATTATACACCATCAGATTTGGAAGTGCAATTTATATTTAGTAGGGGTCTTATTTCTCCACTTAGATAAAGAGAATTGCATAAACCCTTTGCTTCATTCAATAATTTATATTGGGATGTGCATAAATATGCATGTTCCCTAACAAACACACAAAGTGAGTTGCCTATTTCCCCATCCAAAACCAAATAAGGAAAAAATCATGCTTTCAAGGTAAATAAACAACCTCATAATAATCATAAACAAATTCAAACACCTTATTAAAAAAAAATAGTATATGTCAAACAAAATATAATAAAGGTGTTGAACAAAGCAAAGGTACATGCTTATAGAGTACCTCCCATTGTTAGATCATATATCTCTGATAAAAGGTAGCCTCTTTAGTTTGACTGGTATCGAGATAGACCATATGATATATTGCACACATTATTAGATAATTTAATGATAACACTTCTTAATTCACATTATCCACCATACTGATTTGTAAAGAAGAAATGACAACACTTTTGCACTTACCATGGCATCAATGGGCACTGAGATAATGAGTGTTTTGCTCTTGAGCAAAGCTTACACAGTTAGTAAATTGGGGAATTATTATAATTTAGAAAAATATATCTAGACCTATTTCACATAATTATCCTAGAGGCTCATCTAAGAGGGTTAAGCTATCCCATGTTGCTTCTTTTATGGAACACATGGTCCATCGACCTTCATAGAAGATGACCACTAGTAGAAGTCCTTCTCCTAGTGTACCCTCTACTAGGATTGATTGCTTCCACACTGATCCTACCATGGAACCATTTATTGATTAAGTCATAAATAGAGGAACACATGGAGGGGATGTACCTATACAAAAAATTTGGGTGCGAAAAATGGTACCTATAGACTCACATGTTACTTCTACAAATATAACATAGTTAGCCACAAAAGTAAAATTAATGATTCTACTTCCACATGATCATTATAGTTGGGTGTTCTTATTCTTTACTGGGTTTCATTACATATGATGATCACTCTATTATCATTATAATATAATAATTTCATAAAACATAAATATTTGATATATAATTTACCATATCCAAGCATACATTGTGGAAATAGATATGTAAATAAAATATAATTAAATAGAATTACACATCCATTTAATGAAAAATAAACCATGTGATAAATGTCATATATATAACAAATAATACAAAATTTATACAAATGAAAACATCAGCCATATGTTGGGGAGTATATCTCTAGGTGTATACTCCTCATCACTATCTATATCCATGCCCCCCACACCCCTTGATGTGGATGCACTAGGGTCTAACTAGGTCCCATGTGCACGAGATAGCTTGCATATACTCTCCTCATAGGATCCTAATCACCACATTGCCTCCTCATGCTCATGTTATAGGCTATCATATCAATCAACCAAAACTTACATGATCTTCATGGAATTACACTATGGGATGTTGTGCTTATCTAACTTGGCACACATCTCCTCACACTCAGTGGTAGTAGTATGATATATAGCCATAACCCTCATTATAGGATCAAAAAAGGGTGCATGGGTTCCTATAATGTCAACAAACCTCTCAATAAATACCTCATCAAATATATCTATGGGTAGACTTATGTAAGGGCATATATTATACGATCTACCATATTTGACCACTCCTGATTACATGAAAATACAAGATAAAAAATACTAGTTAGTTATGATTATGGAATAAAATACTTTACCTAACATTATAATTAAAAAAAATGCCAAACTAAACCATGATACTTATATGTGGATTTGATGGCTGCCTTATCTACTAGTGTTGGTCCCAAAGGTACCATCGATTGCATCTCAACTTATATCTCCTCGTGCATCTCATTGAGCCTAAAAAATGGCACCTAGAGAGGTAATTACAATACGGAAAAATAATGGCCACCAAGATCCTGCTCACCACTACATATACGTATCTATACATATATCATCATCCCCTATAACTAGGGGAACTATGGGATCTCTCTTATCTCCAAGATAAGGAGTTAGATCTGTAGGTGTGGGTGTTTTCCTATCATGGGGCCTATGCCCGTTCTACACTATATAATTATAGGGGTTAAGTGTTGATGGCACTCCCTATTCTATACCAAACTATCATAAAACATAGTCATACTAAAACAACTCATATACACCAGGAAAATGGTCAACCAACCATATGCTAATACAAATCCTTTGAAGCTCATGCCCATCCTTGGGCCACCCAATAAATGTACTATATAGATGCTATATAATATGATGCAATGCTAATCTATCTAGAATAATGTGGTACTCCATCATGGTGTGCAATTTACCATATGGAAATACCCACCGCTCTGCAAACATATATGGATGGGCCAACAAAGTTAGGGGTCCACCAATTTGTTTTGCCACTTTAATGTGCTCATATGCCATAAAATGTAAGAGACTCCCTCCTTTAATGCCTCTACCATGAATTTATAGTGTAAATATATTCAAATCCCTATATAAGTGGGTTAATACAATGTAACACAAGGAATATCTAGTACCATCTAGCTCAATGTGCTAAAATATATGATGCCTATAATATGAAATACCAACTGTGTCACCCTCTACTTCTATGAATGATGATAATAAAACATAGATAAAATTTTGCAACTATGGAACATCACCTCTGATAATGCTATCAAGATGAATTATCCTACTTGGATCTATATATAGATCCCTATGGCCACTAAAATATATGTGATATCCTTGAATATAACTAGGGGTGCCATCTTTGGTAACTTGTACTCTCTCACCTCTAATAAGAAGCCAAAAAATATGACATAAATCCTATAATGTGACCTTTATCTCCCCTATTGAGACCCAAAAAGTGTAAGTATTTGGGTTCCACCTCTCAAATAGGGTTGTGAGGAGGTGGGAATCATATGGAATCTCTATTAATTAGGCCACATGACCCAACCCTACCTAATCTATAATGGTTCATTCAATTTCATCTAGACCTAACTCTTCCAAGGTATAAAAATGTCTACCATGCCAAAATTCTTGAATATGTACATCCTTATGTAACAAAAAAAGAACAAAAAAAAATCAATAGTAATCAAATTTTAATTTAGAAATATAGATGTTACAATTAAGAATTTAGAAAATAAAAAAATAGTAGTGTTGGATAATAGCATCAATGTAATACAACAACATTGAACACTAGCATCAATGCATGACAATAACGTTATATGATTATATTTGAACTTAGAAATTAACATCAAATTGATGATGCAAGTGTCCTAGACCTTGATGAAAGTGCCCATAGATCCATATAAAAATCAAAAAATATTCTCAAAACAAAAAAAATTCAAATTTTCAAAAATTCAAAATTACCAGTCAATTGATAGTTAAACCTACTTACCACTTTGTCAAAATCCTGACTAGATAGGGCTATCTAGAGAACATAAAATCACACTAGTCAAGGGGATATACTATACAACATTATTTTCTTCTACTGAAAGCTCAAAATTTTTCAAAGGTTTATAATGCATATGAGTTACAATTTGTATTCGAAGTACCTAATATACACCTTCTACACGAACTTCAAATACACATATCTTGAGTATCGATTATCTAATTTCAAAACCACGTGTTGTGTTGGAATGTAGGAAATGAACCCTTTCATATTATAAAAAATTTGAATTTTTTTAATAATTACCAAAAATTGCTTATTTTTCTTGCTTAATTATTATTACAAATCCCAAATTGTCACCCAAATAATGTTATATTCTTCAATACCACTACTACCATGATACAAATTAGTTATTATATACACAAGATCATCTCTTTGTACTTTCATGATGAGGTGACTAAAAGGTACTATTTAACCTCCTAAAAGGTGGGGCATATCAGTGGGGGCATGTCTTCCACATTCACATTTTCAAATATAGTGAGGGTATGTCATATAGGCATGGATTTCACATGTTCACAATTTTAAATATAGTGGGGGTATGTCATATAAACATGGATTCCACACATTCATAATTTTAGATATAGTGGGGGTATGTCATATAAGCATGGCTTTCACATGTTCACTATTTTAGATAAGTGGGGGCATGTCATATAGGTATGGCTTCCACATGTTCATAATTTTAGATATAATAGGGGAATGTCATATAGACATGTCTTCCACACATTCCTAGTTTCATATATAATGGGGGCATGCCATATAGGTATGGATTTTACATGTTCACAATTTCAAATATAGTGGGGACATGTCATATAGGCATGGATTCCACATGTTCATAGTTTTGGATTCAATGGAGGCATGCTTAAAAAACATGTCCTCCATAATTATACATACCAAAACTCACCAAATATCTGTCATGACATATGATTTAGATACATATTTGGGTCAACTCTTTATACACTAGTATTACCGTTATATATAGATTACTTCATTCACACTATATATGATGGTATCCATGAACAAGGGTTCATTCCTTTTATTTACTCAAACAATGATTTATCTTCTATATTCACTAGATTATTATGGAATGTTACGATACCCCATACTTTTTATGTACTGATACCCAGTCTGATTATTACAAACTACTATTGAGTCTTACCCACTTGCAACAGTTGGCTCTTTTTAGTTAGATTGGAGTTATTAAAACATCTAGTCTCATTTAGTTTTTTTTGGGTAAGCTTCATAACATAACTCATAATATACCAGAATATATATATATACACATATTTTTCATTCAAGTGTGTTGGTTGGAAATGACACTCTCAATGGCTGAAGCAATAATCTTCCATTCTGAGTTTGGGCATGATCACCTCCCAACTCTCCCCACTCTAGGTCCAACACCACTAGGGTGAAACCTAGTTTACCACTTGTAATTTCACTCATATTTTTGGATAGAAGATGATTGAGGTTGCAAGTTATGTTCTCTAATCTCTAATGCTCTAGATCTATTTCCATGCATTATATACATAGGTGTATTCTATCCATGCTCTTTATTTATGCTAATTTCTATTATTGCTCATATACCAGTTATATGCATTAGTTACTTTGTGCTATACTCTTTGATTGTAGGTAATATTCAAACAAGAGATTCAAAAAAAGTTCAAGTGAATATAAGGTGTGTTGTACAAACTAGGGTATGTGTTTTTATTTTCCTTTAAACTAGTAATTTCAGTTTCATACGTTACTAGATTAAAGGGGGGACAAATGTAGATACCCATATTTAGTAAAAGCACAATTCATAACATGTTGATATATATACTTGTTTATGTAGACCTCTTGACTAAGAATTAGGTATATAGTGGTGTGATTTTGTATGGACCTATTCAATTAAATTTTATTTTACTTGATTTTACTTGCCCTTTTGGGCC
The DNA here is from genome assembly GCA_037957365.1 of Torreya grandis. Lineage (NCBI taxonomy): Eukaryota > Viridiplantae > Streptophyta > Pinopsida > Cupressales > Taxaceae > Torreya > Torreya grandis. Next base: position 3,231,990 of record JARHVA010000781.1, on the reverse strand, counting down.
TATATGTTGTTATGACACCCTTTATCCACTGTGCTCCAAGGATCCCTACTTGTTATTCTATCATTTATGTGTGTTTATTCCCTATACACTTGCATTCATGTTGGACACCTACATCGATACAAGTGTCCAAACATGACACAAGTGTCCAAACCCATCTTTTTTATCATTTTTTATATCTTTCACTTTTGTGACCATTTGTTAGTCCTGTTTGTTCTTTTTATTATTGAATTTTTGCATGCCACTAGGTCTTAATTTGAAATCAAGAGATCCCTATATATACAAAGGTTATAGTCTTATTATAGTAGGTAAAAATTTTATCAATAAAGTTATAATTAGCAATTATTTTACATTAATAGCTATCAAATTACACTATAATACTGAATTGAACATTTGAAGCACTTAAAAGATCACCATAGTCTTGCACTATTTGTACCAAGGGTTATTATAGGATAAAGAGCATATAGAAGCATTGTTATAATTATGCATAAATGCCTATGGGGGGAGAAATACATGCAATATTGAGGCCCTATTTGAAGTATTAGCTATGTAGTTAACACTTTGTAATAATTGGGGTTGCTAGGGTTAGCTTGATTCATGTGTTAACCCATTTTTACAAAATTACAAGAGGTCCAAGCTAAAGGAATCAAGGTTTTGTTCATTAAATGGATCTCACAATAGGTAGATTTAATTTGAGGTACAAGGTAGTTATATAGGCAAAACCATAGGCCTGGTATAAATTTGGATCCATTCCTATGTGTATCTTAGAATGGATACCTACATCAACATAACTATCCCTATTTGATGCAAGTCACTAGTCGACAAAAATAGTCAAAATCTGGTATAAATTTGGATCCATTCCTATGTGTACCTTAGACTGGACACTTATGTCAATGAAACTATCCTTGTTTGATGCAAGCAGCTGGTGGACAAAAATAGTCAAAATTTAGAACGAACTAAGCCCAAAATTTTAATGTAGTTTTATGATGACTCCTAATTATTGTCATACCTTAGAACAAAATATCAAACAAGATATGCTCTCTTTTATCCCTGAGTTACTTTTAACTTACTATATTTATTATACATGTGTGAATGGGTAAATTATATTGACTCTACTATATATTATTGAATTATGAATATTACCTTATTGGATTCAAATAAATTTTATCATTTGCATGCTATCTTGTGAACACCAAAAAACATAAAAACACTTATTACAATTCTTCGGGGTCCAGTCTAGTTTTTTAGGCTATGCTAAATGAAAGAAAATCATCAAGTGGTTAAAAATATCATGGCATCAATTATTTATGGGGTCTGTTAGTTCTTTATTTTGGGTATAACAATGAAATAATAAAGCAATGTTTGCCTTCTATTTGTTCTATACTTTAGACATGGAAAATAAGTGATATCACAATGTTTCCCATATCTTGGGGGCATTCTTTGAGTTTAATGGAAAATTTATCTTTGTATTTTTGTCATTTGTAAAAAAAAATAGAATTTTTAGTGATGTATTTAAGTATATTGGAATTATTTGTTATAGATCAGTTATAGATTTCTAAATGCTTTAGTATGTTATTTTTTAGAAATTGTATGCATTTTGACACCATTAATTTTTATAGAATGCATTTTTGAGAGAATGTTAGAGTTATATGGAGTAATATGGTCCCATGAAACATTGATGTTTCTAATTCTTGCCTATAATTTTTTTGGGACTTTCCATCAAAAAATTGTATTAAATTGGATATAAGTCTCTGAGTAGCCTTAAGGCTTGTGCCACTTGAGAACTAATAAAAAATAAAAAGGAATGATATTTTAAATTTCCATTATATCTCTTATTAGATTCTCAAAATTGGGACTAATGAGTCAAATTTGGGGTTAATTTTTTGTGTCTAATTTCAAGATCATTGGGTCACATTTTGGATTAAATTTATGTCAATATCTTTACATTTATGACAAACAAGTTAAATGTAATTCTTCGTTCCACTTACCAATTTAATACAAGTGATATAAATTGATTTAATAATTATATTTTATATGTTTAGTTAAATTTAGAAGAATGAAGTGAACTTGTGTAAATTTGTTAGAGATTTATGGGTCAAATATTAGGATGGATATATGTATTTTTTACTTGAGTTGTTTCTTAATTTTCATATTACATCCAAAGGAAAATTGCATTTTTTTTGGGCTTAAGAACTTTTTTACATTTGGCAGATTTGATACAATGTTCCTAAAGTTCCTGATCTAGAAAAAAAGTGAAGGAGTCATTGAGTTGTTCAAGGTTTAAGACTATAAGACAAGACCCAAGTAAAGGACTAGACCATGGTCCTTGGGTACCCATATCTTTAATATACTCAAAATTTGACATACATGTTTATCATGTATCTATCTAATTAAGAAAAAATGGTGAGCCCCATTGTGAGATGGGGCATGCCTTGGCACCCTTGAAATCAAAGGGTGTTTTGACTATAAGATCAAGCAATGCCACCCATAATCTCACATATTTGGATTTGAGTTATACAACTAACATGTTTATATAGTGTTATAATTTTTTTATCTCTTAATTTTTTTTGTATTTAATTTTTATCTTGTTCATTTGGTTAAAAAATTATCTAAAAATTATTATGATGATTCTTAATATGGGTTTATAATTATTTTTTCAAGGTGAGGTTTGAATTTGATTATTTTTGTTTCTAGTGTTGGTGTTTGTCATATTCACACTTGGTGTGAAATCCACCTTAGATAGATGTGTTATCAAGGTATTATGTGTTATGAACATTTAATATAGTATTTATCCTCACATGTGTGATAAGGGTTATCTGTAATTTAGAGAATACTTACACCTTACACTCCACCAATAAATATCTCCCACTCACCTCTTAATTTTTGTATCAAATAAACCTCATGTCTTTTATAGAATGTAAGGAGATTAGAGTCAGTTGTCCATATATAGTAGAGATGTAGTATCTTAGTATATCATGTTTGAGCATAACTATTTTTGATTGTACATATACATTGTATATTAAATTTAGTTAATGCAGTGTGTCTTTTATTAGTGAATCTCTTTCTCTTGTTAGAGTACATTATGTGGAGGGAGTATTTACATGCTAAACTTCTTGGGCATTCTCTTCCTAGACATGGATTTAGACCTTTTTTTTATGCCCAATATGATTTCAATGATAAGATTTATTTTTCCCAATATTAAAGTTGAGAGATTAGAACCTTTCTTCATAGATAATCACTATGGATTTCCATAATCTTTAGTAAGATCAACACTCCCACATAACCTCTCCATATATTAGCTTTATTACCTAGGTCATGAGTTAGTGTTGAGATAAATGAGAAAATGGATGCAAAAGAGCAACATCACTTTGAAAGAAATAATCCATAATGTTTAGATGAAGGTGACAAGTGGAGAAACCATTGAATGGATAAAAACCTCACACTAGTATTAAAATATTTGCAACAATGAGTCTCCAAATGCATAACATGAAAAATATAGGAGAATAGTAGACTTATGCCAAAAGAGCATCAAGGATGATAGATCATGATTGTGCAAGAATAAAGATTGATTTGATGTAGTAAGTGTAGAATAATGGGAGAGGAGGGATATTTATAAAGATCTAAGAGAGAAAAAATTTACATGAGAAAGCTTAAATATGAATTCCAAGTGCCATATTCCTCTTACAAGTGAGGAAGATGTATGTGCCATGTGGGAGGAGGAGTCACTTTTTAGAGTAACTCTTAAATCCAATAAGTGGATTAGAGAGGTAAGTGACACCTTAAAAAGTTAAAATAAAGTGAATTTACAAATACAATAAATATACACATAATTAAGACTTAGGATAAACCTAAAAACCTATAAGAAAGGACCCAAATAAGTTTAACTCTCCAACACTCCCCCCTTAAGATTAATTTAGGATTAAAAAAGTAGAAAAAACTTTTTACAAAGAAACAAGGGAGTTGAAATTACATAATACTCCCCCTTAATAGAAACTTCCTTCAAGAGGAATTAAAATAGATTGAAAAGAAAAGAAGAAGAGAAGGTGCTAAAAAATGTCACAAGGATGTAAGTGATCATAATAATATCTAATAATCCTCTTCAGATAATGTGGTTGATCCATAATGGAACAAATACCAACAAGGAGGAGTAATGATCCACAAAACTTGTAAAACAAATAAGTTAACAATAATCTTTCAAGTTAAGTAATTGTTATACCATAAAAATATAATCTACATACATAATGTAATGAATTTAGATGTATAATAAGATAAATGAAGGAAAAGACAACTTAAATCACAAAGTGTGAAATTCTACATGAAAAAAAGTTAGGAAAAAAAGTGCGACATAAAAGTAAGGAATGCATAAAAGAGTTTTTATCAAAATGGAGACAAAAAATATGTATCACTTGAAAAAGGTATAAGACATGACATAATAGAATAAACATCACATGAAGACACATAAAAGCCTCTAGAAGATATATTAGAATTATTATCTTTAGGAATCCAAATAATTTTAATCTTAGAGGTAAGAGATTTAGTCATTTTCCAACAATGCAATGTGTCATTAGTGGATTTATCATAAGATTTGCATGGATGAAATTTATAACATTTAGATATACAATGCTTGTATTTTTCACATACATAAAAAGATTATCATTTTTAATGAAACATGAGCATTATAATCATTATAATAAGAAGAATTTATATTATAAATCCTTCTATGCAAAGGACAATAAGATGTCAAATTTGCATGAGAATAAGTAGATTCATCAAAATTGAGACCTTTACAATTTATGTTAGATATAGGAAAAATAACTTCAAGAATACCATTTTAAAATTTACTAAGTGCACCACCTGAATAGCCCATATGTGCATGATTTTTAAGTCAAGGTTGGTAGAAGTGTTCAAAAAAGTTTTAGGTTGTTTAGAAGCATAAAGAGTTTCATCATTATGAGAATTAGTGTCATGTATAAAAGACACAAATTTGTTATTTAGGGAATCAAAGAAAGATTGCATATTTATCATTTAATTTGAAAAATTTATTGAAATGAGAGAATAAAACTATGTAAATTATAAATTGTATCATTTTCACATTTAATTTTATATTTGAGACCACCAATTTCTTCATTTTTCAAATTAATTTGATGTAAAGTATATTTAAATACTTAAAAAATAGCTAAATTAAAAACCATAATACAAGTTCTAAACTTAAAAAAACCAATAATAATTAAAAAGAAACTTGATTGTACAAAATTCCCTCTACTAAGTTTTAGATCCATTATCTTATAAAAAAAGCTTTATAACAAAACTACCAAATTGCTTTAAAAGAGGTAAAAATGCATATTGACAAATTTCATAAAAGAATAAATGACTTTCACCTTTTTTGACTTTGAATTTTTTTTGAAAGGAATAATATTTATTTTGATTTTAATGTTTGGATAAAAATTAAAGAATAATTTAAATCATTTTAAAACCAAAACTCTAAACTTATGTTGGTTTAAAAGTGAAAGACAAAAAATAACTCAATACCATAAAAGACAAAAGACTTGAAAAAACAATAATTTAAAGCCTTTTGAAAAAAATGTAAATGTTCCAAACAAATTTAAGTGCTTATAAAAAAAATGTAAATCCTCATTCCACATGAGGATTGGATAATGTGAAGATACTTTTTGGGATTTAATTAAACTTGCGCTATCAAAAAAATGTGGCGTATGCATATGAAAGAGCACAAGGTAAGTTAATAAATATGGGATGAATATGTTAAGCATAAAACATATGGAAATGATGTTATGAGCTAAAGATCATGAGAGAATGATACGTTAAACCCTGTAAAAAGTGTAATGTATAAAGATGATGAATCTTGAAAAAACACATTAAACAAAATGACACTATAGACAACAATTCAAAAACTAAAGCAAAGAGATTCTTTCTTGAAGTAAGCAATAATCCTATTAAAAATTATAAAGGAAATATCTCACTGAAGAACCCCAAAAGGTAAGACAAAACAATGATGCCAAAAAGAATAATACAAAATGCCTAATGAAAAGGAGGTGTATAGACTCAGTACAAAGAAGGCAAATACAAAAGAAGAATAAGAATTAAATGCATAGAAAAAGGAAATGCACAAATAAAAGGAATGCATAAATAAAAGATTAATATATTTATATAGACTTGGTGCAAATAACATACCAAAAATGCAATGAAATAAAAAAAATCTAACATATTTGTTAGTCTTCACATTATGCACAAGACAAAACTTAGAGAAAAAATAAAAGTTAAAAAGTTAATAATGAGATGTTATTACACAGTTTATGCTTGCTAAATTATCACATAACTTGTAACAACAACCACATAGTACAAAACTAGTAGAAATAAAATACATTACCAAGACTTCAAACAAGGAAAAAAGGTGTGCCAAACTCAAAGAAAAAAATATTGCACTTAAAAACTATAAAGAAATGGTGCAATACTATCAACTCAAACCTTTAAGGACAAAAAAAATGCAAAAAAAATAGAGGTTAAAATTCAAATAAAAAATAACCATAAAATAATACTACAGGAAAAAAAAGTGAATAATTAGAATTTCACAAACTATTGCTCATAAAAGGTTCTAAAAAATTCTTTCCAAGTACTCTACGTATGTTGAAAAGTAGAAAAAATGGTTTAAAAAAATAGAAAAATGCTTATTTTCCACCAAATGGTCTACAAATAAAACTCAACATTCAATGTTAAAATTTTCATGGCTCTGATACCATATTAGATTTATTGCATAGATGATGAACTAATATTGAGATAAATGAGTAAATGAATATAAAAGAACAACATCACCTTGAAAGGAACAATTCACAATGTTCAGATGGAGGTGATAAGTTGGTAAAGCATCAAATGGAGAAAAGCCTCACAATAGTATTAAAACCTTTACAAAAATGAGTATCTAAATACATAACATTACAAATCTAGGAGAATAATGGTCCTAGCCCAAGAGAGCATCAAGGATATAAGAGCATGATTGTGTAAGAAGAAAGATTATTGGGATGTAGCAAGTGTAGAAAAATGGGAGAGGAGAGCTCTATATAAAGAGGTAAGAGAGAAAAAGAGTTACATTAACATGCTTAAGTATGTGTTTAAAGTGTCATAATCCTCTTACAAGTGAGTAGTATGTGTGTGCCATGTGGGGGGAGGAGTTACTTATGAGAGTAACTCCTAAATATAATAAATGGACTAGAGAGGTGAGTGACATATCAAAAGGATAGAATAAAGTGCTTTTATAAATATAATAAATGCATACATAACTAAGAATTAGGATAAATCTAAAAACCTATAGGAAAGGACTCAAATAAGGTGAATTCTCTATCACTCCCTCTTAAACTTAGTTTGAGGTTATAGAAGTGGAGAAAACTTTTTATAGACAGATAAGGGAGTTAAAATTACATAATACTATGAAAGAATATCTGTCGATGATTGAATTAAAATATGTTAAAAATAAGCAATGGAACAATGTTACCTTGCCAAAGTGAACAAACAATAAATCTAAGACAAGATATTTTATAAGTGGGGAAACTATCGAATAGAGAAAAAACCCATGATATTATTAGAAGTCTTGTAATAATGAATCTCCAAGAACATAGTAAGAAGAAGCTCAAAGTGAGAGATTGGCTTTAGGTCAAAAGAGCATCACAAGGATGTAAGAGCAAGAGTATGAACAAGAATATAATACATAAAGAACAAGGGAGAAGAGCTCAATAAATAGATCTATAGGGAATAAGGAGTTACATGTGCAAACTTTAACATGTGTTCTAAGGATAAATATAAATGTAAAGGATTGGAAATGATTTGATTATTTTATTTACGAAATATGTAAAATATAATAAGATGATATATACTTAGCTTTTCATGTTGTGTGAGTTGAGATAGTCGATAGGAAGTAGGAAGTGAAGAATAATAGACCATGAGTCAATGATCTCAACTTACATTTAGATAACATCACCATCCTCAATTTGATATCATCCAAACATTATGTTCTATGTTGGATGATTTTTTCCCTATAAGTTTTGTCCATATATTCTAGTATGGACCACTATGATTGCTTCTAATATGCTTATGTGTATGGTACCTAGGTCCAAATGTATGTGTGGCACCTAGAAATCATTCTCCTTCTCTTCAAAACCCTAAGTCTACTTCAGTAGTATTTAATTCCTAAAAAATGGGGGAAATGGTGGGTTTAGATGATCTTAAATAGTTCCGAATGATTGGTTGAGTTTTTCCTATACATCCAATACTCTAAAGAGTAAAATAAAGTTGCATAAAGTTCTCTCTATTAGGTGTATGTGTGTAATAGTGCTCATTCAATGTATACAATTGATGATCTAGATTTAGACACTTGGAAAATAATAAATTTGGCTTGAATCATGAGTGCTTCAAACTTGGTATGAACATGCTTTAACTAACTAATTTACAATTTGGGAAGAATGTGACAATCCTCTTATATGTGCAAGTATTTGAGTGTGCTTGATAGATGAGTGTTAGATGGATGTTAGATGATTGATAAGCCTAAATGCATTTAATATTTATATGAGTTTTATTGGTTAATTTCTCATTCCACTTATATGAAAGGAACATGGGCCGACCCATGGGAATGATTTAATTTTGAAAATTGACCATTTTTGGGTGAAGGATGAAATCATCAAAATTGGTCACTATTGTTTTAGATTGACATTTTTGTCTAGGAGATAGGAACACTAATTTGATGATCTAAGGATGTTTAAATATGATAATTTATTGATTTATCAAAGATTGGGGGAGTTAATATAGGTTATTGACAATAAATTGGAAGGATTGGATGTATATATAACATTCATGTGTGAGATAATGTTGAACTAGAGTGACATATGTACACATAATTCATGTAGGGTGAAGGTAGGTCAAAAATTATATTGATAAGTATCTAATACTAAATTTTAGTATCTAAAAATTCCACCCTTTTATTTTAGTATTGAAATATAATATAAATACTAGATTAAAATGATAAAGACATACATGAGTGTGTATGACACACCTTGTCTTTGAGAGAAGACTATAAATGTGTAAACTACTCCAAGCAAACATGCAATAAAAATGTAGTTATTAATTTCCATAAAGTGAAACCTTGAAAATGCATGAATTTATAAATTGGTAATTTAAAATTAAGATAACAAAATGAGTACACCCATATGTGGGTGAGCCATGTTTCCATATAACTTTATTGGAGATGATACTTCCTCATTGAATCATTGAAGAAGAGTGTTTCCTCATTAATAAAACTTGGAGAGCTTGGTGAAATTGAGGGTGATCAATCCCTAGTTGTAAATTTTACTAAGGCAAGGGCCATGGATTGGAAAAAAATTTCCCCCAAATGCCATGTAACTAATCTATAACCAATATTATAACCCTAAAATAGAAGGTGTGAGCCACATAATGGGCTTCTAGAGTAATGACTAAGTTATTGAGTGACATAAAACCTCAATAAAATTACTTGATAAAACCTTAATCAACCATTGTAGACAAAATTGTAGATTAAAATGTGTTCATTTCTTGGTAAATACTTTGTAAAAACTTGGTAATAAAATGCATAAGTGTAAATGTTCATGGACCAATTCTATGCCCCATAATATGAATTGCTTGGTGCTAGCATTGGTAAAATATGATAAAGTGTAGGCATGAAACCCCTTCATGCCCCATAATTTGAAATACTCAATGCTAAATTGATATAGAATGATATGCATCTATATGATAAATTTTAGAAACTGTATCCCAAAATTTTCTATATGAAAAAATCTATAATTTTTATTTCTATAAACTATGTGCAACTGCATCACATATGCACTCAAGTGTATATGTGCTTTATAATCTCATATGTCTATAAAGTGAGTTTATATGCATGACACATGCCCATAAAATATTTACCAATGTGTTGATATATATATATATATATATATATATATATATATATCTAAACCCATTTGATATTTGAAACACAATGAATCTCTGAATCTTGTATATTACCCCAAAATCTGATTTTTATGCTCATGAAGGCTTAAGTATTTATGACAAATATTACTAATATGCCCCCCTTTGAGGTGAGGGATGTATCTTGCAAGTCACTTATCTCAAAATAAAGATGCAATTATAATCATGTTATGAATAAGGATGTAATCATGTAACATGTGGAGAACATGTCATCGTAGTGACATATATTTCATGAAGGCATGTATGCAACAAATATAATGCAAGGAATATAAGTGGTATTTAAAGATGTATATAACAATTAAGCACATAGTAATATCCATCTTTGATAAATAGGTATATGCATGAGAAAGTGTATGATAAGGAACATGGCACCACATATAATAGGGAAGTGCAAGATATGGATCAAAACAATTGAAAACTTAAAAATCATAGACATTCAACATGTAATGTCATTAAATAACATAGTATGTCACATATAAGGCCAAAGAGTGCACATAAGGGGAAATAAAGTCTTCAAAAATAAAACTAAGGAGACAAAAAAATGGGAAGTGCCACATAAACAAAACTGATGAGCCAAAAACAAGGGGAAATAAATGCCACACACACTAGGATAAAGAGCCATAAAAAATTTGGAAATAAATGTCACATAAATAAGAAAAGGGGCACATGTAAGGGGCATAAATATGTCACAACAAATAAGGCCAAGGGACACACATAATAGACAAGTAATGACTAGCCTATCATAAAAGGGTAAGAACATCAATGAAGCATAAAATAAGTGAAGGCTAGTCCACAATATTCATGTATCAATGTCACAACCTAGTAAAGTAACATATCAATGTATCACTGTGTAATGTTTAAGTAACTCGCAAGGTATTTGTAAACAATATATGTAACTCAACATGCTAGACACTAGTTTTGAATTATATACTTTATAAATACACATCATGGATGTACTTTTGGATTCTAGACCTTCCCATTACCAAAAGGTTCACATACTCTATATCTCTATGCCAAATTGATTATCTCTTATTCTAACCAATGTTATTCTGATGACTTAGACCTTCTATCAAGACTAGAATTCTATAAACCTCTTATGTTATGTCTCTATAAGTTTTGGAATTGTGTTTATTTTTCTAGCTTTTTGGACACTTGTGTCCTAGTCAGATGCTTACATCCATGCAAGTGTCATATCCCAACACAAGTTTCAAGTTCCCTAAAGTCATCCAATTTTCAAAGAAAATGTAATCCTATGATCGACCTAAGTACTTTAATGCAAGATATTATCCAAAGGGATTGATATAAATACATGGTCATTCCTCATTCATAGAGTTCCTTATAATTTACATGCATGCTTAAAATTCAACAATCATGGATCTATTTATACATGTCTAAAAAATACTAGTCCTTTCAAACATTATGCAATGGTCCACCAAACAAATACTCTTCTACCAAAATCATATGAGCTAGATTTTGGTTCTTAATATTTGATAAAACATGAATACAAATGATAAGGATTGTACAAAAATAAATAAGGTATAACCCAACCTATATTTCCTATAAATAACATAAATCGACAAGGCATGGTTTAAAAAAAAAAAAAAAAGTCACAAATAAAATACTCATAGTGATACTTGTTTATGAAGGCCAAATCAAATTCTATGCCATATCTATAATTTTTAAACCCTCATTTGATTGAAAAAAATGATTTACTAGAAATTTTGACATTCAATGAGTTCTCAAATGATGAGTCTTTGCTTGAGTACTTGTGGGTATATGAAGATATCCCTTTATTCTATCACAAAAATAGGTTTCCTCATACCAACTCTATTCATGCTTACTTTGGTGAGTAAAATGATACCAATGTCCAACATGATGCACATAATGCTATTCTTACAATGCCATTTATCACTGAATGATCCACTTTGTTGAATGAATAAATAACACAATATAACTATAGCATAGATAAAGATCCTCGAGAAATATTACTTACTATAATGATGCAAGATGATGAAGGCAAGGCCTATCAAAAATTCCTACATAATTACCCTAAACTATTCACTTGGGCTTACTTAGATATGCTTGTAATTGATCCATGAATGACAATACACAATATATCAATGTATCTAGATGCAAAACTTGTTAAACAAAATATTCGTAAAATGCATCCCAAAGTGGCATTGATTATAAAGATGAGATTAAAATACTCTTAGATGTTAGCTTTATAAGATCTATTACACATTTTGATTGGGTATCTAACATTGTACCTATTATTAAGCCTAATGGTGACATTTGATGTTGCACCAAATATTGTGATTTAAACAAGTCTTGTCAAAAAGATGACTGTCCTTTACCTAACATCAACATGATTGTATATTCTATAGTTGGATATAATAAATTTTAATTTATGGATGGTTTTAATAGATAAACCCAAATCAAAATTAACATAATAGATCAATAAAGACATCATTTACTACTCTGTGGGGCACATTTTGGTATATGATCATGTATTTCAGACTAAAAAATGTGGGAGAAACATATCAAAGGGATATGACTCATATATTTCATGATTTTATTCAAAAAAATATAGAAGATTATGTTGATGATTTTCTCACAAAATCTAAATGTCACCAAGAGCATCCTACGGATTTATGAAAAATATTTAAATGCTTGCAAAAGTTTAATGCATGGCTAAATCCCCAAAAATGTGTTTTCAAAGTGTCTTACAAAAAGTTCCTTGAGTACATTATTTCTAAGTAAGGCATCAAGGTTGATCTGAAAAAGGTAAAATCTATTATTGAAATGCCACCACCAAATAACCTAAAATAATTATGATGTTTATAAGATAGAATTTAGGCTATCTGATGCTTAATTTCTCAGTTGGATGATAAAACAATTCATTTCACATGTTTGATAAAAAAGGATGCAAAATTTATATGGGATGCCATTTGCCAAAAAAGCTCTAATAAAATCAAAGAATAATTAGCAAACCCACCAATGCTCATGCCTCCTATTCTGGATAGACCATTACTTCTCTATATCTCAGCCACTCATGAGGCCTTTGAGCCCTATTAACACAATATGATGATGATCACAAAAAACAAAAAATCTATTATATCAATCACCAATTGGTCAATTATGAATGCAAGCATATAATAATGGAAAAATTATGTTTATATTTGGTTTTTTCTACACAAAAATACAATATTATTTTCTCAATAATGAGGTTCATGTTATAATTAAAGAAAATCCATTAAATTTCATTATGAACAAAACACACCTATCTGACCGCATTGTAAAATGGGTGATGTGACTTACAGAGTTTGATCTCATGTTTGTATCCCAAAAATTAATAAAAGGATAAGTTGTAGATGATAAATTAGTTATAGCTCCATTACTTGATCCCTTTCCAATTATCGATGCTTTTCATGATGAGTTCAAGGCATGCAATACATATTTAAATCCATGGATAATGTTTTGCAATGGGTCTAAATGTAGAGTAGGAGTAGGTGGTAGTGTTATATTCTACACCCCCAAAGGTAAATACATCCCTTTATCTTATAGATTAGCCTTTTTTTACACTAATAATATATTAGAATATGAAGCCTTTATAATTAGGTTATCAATAACATAAACTATTCATATCAAGGACATTCAAGTATTTGGTGATTCCCAGTTGGTTGTTAATCAAGTTTCCAATCATTACCAAACCAAAGAATAATAACTACTACCACATAAAGAAAGGGTGGATAGACTCAAATAAACATTTAATAAATTTTCTATTGATAGTATCCCTATTACAATAACCAACATGTAGATGTAATGTCCAGTGTGACATCCTTGATTCTTTTTGATATCAGTGATGATCACATAAACTTCACCATATGCCAATTATGAGATCCTTTCATTTCTTATGATATAATAAATGCATTAGTTTTTCTTGCTATTACTCTCATTTATATGAAAACATAATGGTACACTAATATTTATAATTTCTTTTATCAAGATTATATAATAGACCACTTTCCATGGAATTATAAACATAAATTATAATGTGAAGCACTTTGTTATGTTATTATTGGAAACAATTTATTTAAACGGGTTTTTGATAAACAACTTCTTTGATGTTTAAACATAAATGAGGCATGTACAAAATTATTAGAAATGCATGATAGTGAGCGTGATGGACATTTTAGTGATAAGGCTATGTCACAAAAACTTTTATGCCAAGGCTATTATTGGTCTACCATAGAATAAGAATGTATTGAACATGCCAAATTATGTTTACAATGCTAGAATTATAGTAATTTGAATCATGCACCATATCATGATTTACAATTGATTATCTTACCATGTCATTTATACTTATGAGGATTTTATTTGATTAGAAAAATAAATCAAGTGTCTGCCGATGGCCACAAATTCATAATCACAACTACATAATATTTTACAAAAAGGGTGGAGGCAATCCCACTTGAGTTTACTATAGGGGATGACATATGCAAGTTTTGATGACCAATATTATTCCCTATTTTGGCATACCTTCTGATATTATTATCAATAATAGATCATCATTCAAAAAAAAGATAGTGAAATACTTTTGTAGTAAATACAAAATCAAATGTACCTTTTGCACACCTTATTACCCATAGGGTAATGGGAAGGTAGAGGAAACAAAGTGAAATGTATTTGAAATAAATAAAAAATCATATGTACATTTTGTACACCATATTACCCATAGGGTAATGGGTAGGTAGAGGTAATAAATAAAACTATTGTCACAATACTTGTAAAAATAGTTAAATGATACAACATAGATTGGTACCAATAGATGGTGTATGCTTTATGGGCATGCCTCACTAGTGTTTATACAGCTACTCAGGTTATGCCTTATTCTTTGGTTTATGGTATAGAGGCAATGTTATTGATTGAGATTGAGATACCTTCCTTGCGTGTTTATATAAAAGACATTATAAAAGATACTAAATACCATGAAAAGTGAATGCATCAATTAGAAAAATCAAGTGAAAAACACATAAAGGCTATTGAACATTTAAAGGTTTATTAAGACTGTGTTAAGTGATCATATAATAAAAAGGTTCATCCACGAGAATTTATTGTGGGTGACCTAGTACTAAAATAAATTAAAAATAACACTAATGTAGAAAAAGACAAAAAAGGAAAATTTAAATCAAATTGGTTGGGACCATTTACAATTACAAAAATTTGGGAAAAGGTGTGCATTGCCTAGCCAAACTTGAAATAAAACCTCTAAAAAATTCAATGAATATCATGAACTTGCATAAATATCTTATGTGAGATATTTCACCTATTCCAAAAATACCAAAAAAATAAAAAAATTACAAAAATCCAAAACATATTTTCAGCATTCACAAGTTTTATTAGCTATTTGGTATATATGTTGTTAGTTCCATGTTAGTGGATAACATATCATTTATTTCAATATACACATGTTTCACATATATTTTGGGTGTGATATAGGCATACACATATACATGATCTATGCACTTTCAGATGTTGGGTCTTTTCTATACTCATGTCATATAGAGATTGGGGGCATCCACTTCTTTGATCATGATACAACTAGGTTATATCACTCTATGGTCACTTTACATTATTATGTTTGAGCTTATGTACTTACACATGCATTTATCCATGATTATATATTTTGTAGTGTACTTAATATGCTATATACTAAATGTTTTTTGTTAACACATATGATCCATGGGATAATATGATATGTTTATATTGGTTCTTTATGTTTCATTCTTTTTTTATGCACTTAATTGAGTGCATTATCTTTCTTGTTCAATTAATTGAATATAATTCATTATTTAAAACCCCCATGCCTTTGTTTACCTATCTAAATTTTTAAATATGTCATCCCTTATTCTATGAACATTTGAATATGTCATTATTGCTTTTTTGAAATATTGACTAAGTTGTGTCCCTTTGATTATACAACATTTGAACATGCCCCTTATTTGTGATATCCTTGGACCATTATATTTTGTTTTGATTTTGAGTGCTCTTGTGTGTGTGCTTGATTGCTTGTTGATCTTGTATTATTACTATCCAAATGTTTCCATGATTCACATCATGCATCTTAAGACTTGATGTGATCACATTCTATGTGCTTCAATGAGATATCTATCTAGACATATTCCTTCTATATGCTACATGGTTCATACATAGATTATACAATTATCTTATCCTTTTGAGGTAAGGTGACTACTAGTTTTTGATTTCCCTCAACTCAAAAGGGGAATATTAATGGGGGCATGCTATTGAGTCATGGTTTCCACATTTTTCATAGTTCACCAGATTCATATTATAGTGGGGCATGTTTTGGAAACATGTTCTCCACACTTACACCAATTTTTAATTTTAGATATATAATGGGAACATGTTTTGGAAACATATTCTCTACACTTATACTAGTTTTTAGTTTTAGATATATAATGAAGGCATGTTTTGGAAACATGTTCTCCACACCCATACCAATCTCAGTTTTAGATTATAGTGGTGGCATGTTTTGGAAACATGTTCTCCATACTTATATAGTTTTCAAATTAGCTAAACTACATAGTTGTATGATTCACATACATATTTATGGTGGAGTTATATATATTGGTATCATTTTTATATTTAGTTTCAACATGAGACATATCTAAGGTGTATATGTTATGAAAAGAGCACCTAAAATTTGAAAAATCATATACCTTTTAGATTTAAAATATCCGCCAGGTTGGACTTTTACTGACTATATTGAGCCAATCTATCATAGTAGTTGGTTCACTTTTGGTATGGTTGAGGTCATTAAATCACTCAATTTTTCCAAGTTTATAGGTTGTACTTAATTACATCATCCAACCACACCAGATTTATAGTGTGAGTTGATTTGGTTCACTCACACTCACTAAGTTACAAGTATGATTGGGTTGCATGGTTGAGCTAATCTCAACTGTCAGGTGGTAAATCACCTTTTTCTCAAAAGTTGGGGGTAGTGTCATCCAATTTCTCTCTATCTATCTAGATTATGCACTTTATAGATTTTATATTTGTCTTAGTCATAGTTATAATGATTCATAATGATATATATTTTAAAATCAAATTGCCAAAAGGCAAGGTAGTTGCATCGATACACAGGTGTACTCCTAAACCTTGTTATATTTCAATTTCAATAATTTAAATGTTTTTAGTTTTAGATTATCTACACTAATTATATATTGTAACATTCTCTTGGTTGCAAGTCAGTCACCAATAAAACACTCAAGTTAGGCTCAAACAAAAGTAATATTTTCTATACACACCCATACATGCATTTATTTTCTTTTAAATAATAATTTAATTACTATATTATAGGGGGAAAATGTAGACACTATTTATAAATTTTATAACACCTTAGTCTTTTACACTTGGAAAATACATATCATGGATGTGCCTTCAGATTTTAAACCTTCCCATTATCAAAAGGCTCACATAAAGTATCTCTCTATGCTAAATTAATTATCTCTTAGTCCAACCAATGTTATTTTGATGACTTAGACCTTCTATCATACTCAAAATTCCACAAACCTACTTATATTATGTCTCTAAAAGTTTTCAACCTGTCCCTATTTTTCTAGCTTTTTAGACACTTGATCTTAGCTAGATGCCTATCCTTATGCAAGTGTTCTATCCCAATGCAAATACCCAGTACCTTGAAGGTATATAATTTTCAAATGAAACATATTCTTATGGTTGACTTAAGTCATTTAATGTGAGATGTTCTACAAAAATATTGGTATAAATACAAGATCAATCCTCATTCATTCCTCACCTAACATAGACCTAACAACTTCTTACCTAATCATAAGGAAACATACCAAAAGCATTCAATAAAACACTCAAGTGAGAAAATATTAATTATTTTCTTTTATTTACATATCAATCATAGGATATAACACATCTACATGTCTAAAGTACTGAATGAGTATCCCATGAGCCATATTGCCAAGTTATAAGCTAGGTCATTGTTATACTTGCTCATCACATGTTGCATAATACACACATAATCCAACATGTATGGGATAACTACATAAGTCTGAGGCCCTACTCAAAGTATTAGATATGTATGAAATGATCATTAACATAGGGGTATTTAGGGTAACTTGACACTATGTGCTGACTAACCCATTTTTTCACAACTATGAAGATGAAGAACTAGGGTTTTGATATTTGACAAGGAATGATAGTCCTGACATAGATTTGAATGCACTAAAGAAAAGGCAACACAAAACCCAAAAGCATCTATATGGTCACATATAATTTTAGTAGGTATTCCATATTGGGAACCTATATCTAAGTAAAAAGTAAGTGTTTATGTAACCATCTTAGGTTGACACAAGTGTCTATAGCTACAAAGGTATACTTTCTAGATTCAGGTGATTGATCCAAAATTTAGATCCATCTTCCTATTTTATATCCAAATTTGTATTAGCATCAGAGCCTACTATCTTATTTTCATTATCGCTTTAATATATATCATAGTTTTACTTTATATTTTTATCATATCTTAACATAATATATTTATTCAAGTTTTGTAATTAATTGGCTTGATTTTGAGATAGTCTACCATCCTTGTGCCCTAAACTATCTCCACCCCTTTAACCCTAAATTTTTTTTAATGCTTAAATGTGTACCATAAGTGCCCAGAGTCTTTAGTGAACACTTCTCATTTTTGAATTCCTAAGAATCCAATGTATGAGTTGCAAGCTACAAGAATTATATTACCTATTGGTGGAATAGAGGAAGAACAAGTGACTATTTCACAATGTTTATATTAGTTGGTGGTTGGGAGCCACCATGGACAAATAATATATTTATGTAGAATATGCCATAACTATGAAAATAATAATGAATTATGATCAAGAATTAAATTAATAATTAATTTATAATAGATATTTACAATGACAAGCTAAACTAAAGTGATCCAGGTCAAAAAAGTAAAAAGAAGGGTAGGGTAGAAATAAATATTGTTGATCTTCATTCCAAATATCATGACAAAGTTTAGATTTCATCCAAGCATGCACTTAAAACCAACATGTGAAGTGAAATAACTTAGTCTAAATCACATGACACATCAGGCAAAATTATGAGGAAGGTTTGGAAAGATGCAGATAAGAACCAAGCTTTCTTTAAATATTTACTCCTACAAATAAACAACATTGACCCAAATGCAAGAATAACAAGAAAATGAAATAAACCTAAGAAATTTCAATCAACTTAGCATTGACACAATTTAAAAACTCTATAATCAAAGGTGTACACCAAGAATCGATAAAAAATATTCAAATCTAGAAATGAGAACAAGCAAATGAGAGAGAAGCCATAATAGGAAATACATAGACAAACACTGGACAATCTTTGTAGAATTCCTTGCTTGTATTGCTTACTCCAAGTTTACAAATTAATTTTGGTTCTAAGAACCCCCCCTTTTTGAAAAAATGGTATTATTTCTTGTTATAGAAGGACCAAGTAGTATACTGGTCAGTTGTAAGATACAAATGTATAAGAAGTAAGGACAACTATCCTTTTTTTACCAGGTTCTAGAATACAATTGATTTTTTAAAATAGACTGACCCAGAGGTAAATATGCTAAAAAACTAGCATATGCCTTTATAAAATAATATACTATTTTCAAAATGTTACAATGGTTCACAAAAGTGGAATATTAACTAACTAGCTAATAGGCCCTACACAAGAACTTGCTTGTTATTGTTGAAGGATGTTCATAGCCTTTTGATACTTTTCATTAACAAGTCCCAAATCCATAGTTGGCCTTAAATGACACTCTTCTTATTTTTTACCTAGATAATTCAAATCTATATCATTTATGGCCATGGCTTCTTTGATGCTCTTGGCCTTAGTTATCCTTTCTCCTACATTGAGGATCATGTTTAAGATCATACTATTATCTACCCTAGACTGGCCTTGACTTTTGACTCTATACATCTACATTTTTGAGCACACAAGATATTCATTGTTGTCACTTTATGCTTGCATGGCACTTATTTGGAACTTTCATAACATTTTCCATAAATTCTTATAAAGTAATAGTTGTTGTTATTTAAAATTAGTCCTTTTATTTGCACCATTGGATCATTTCTCATGGATCAACATGGGCCATTGATCACAATCCAAGACCTCACCTATTATTGGCCATATTTGCATCAAGCCTCATGGTTGTGCCACTTGGCATCTTTATGAGCTTTTTGAGCTTTATCCTTTATGTTAGTTACACATTGAACATGCATCTACCATGTGTTGAGCTTATAAGCTCTAGTAGAACCATTGAATAGTTGTCGATGATTTTGCATTGTTGGATCATTTAGGCCTGATGAAGTATAAGCCATTGATCATGTGAGATGTAAGGAATTTAATTAGAGTATGGTCATATAGAGGGGCTTAGGTTAAAATGCTTTTAGCTAAGTCTATTTCATATGAATAAACATACCACATACTTAGGTTAAGTCATTTTATGTTAAGTTTTAAAACATAATATCAAGTAACCCATTGAATGATATAAAACATGCCCCATTGTCTAGGAAAAATATTTGAAGATCTTGAATTTGATGGCCTCATGGATGTCAGTGATGGCCTCACAAACATAAAATGACATTTTTGAGAACATCAAATTTAAGCTCATGAAATTATTTAGGTTTATTGGGCTTAAAGTTGATGATCACATAGACATTAATGACAATCTCACATATGTTAAATGATGGTCACGTGATCATCAATTTTAAGCTCATCAAGTTCCTATATTCAATGGATCTCAAATTCAATTCACTCTTTTTGATCAAGAGCCATGATGAAGTGAAAGCTATCTAATCAAGATCTGAGTGAGTATACGCTATTGGTTTAGGGTTCTATTAACATTAAGCTCAAATAGGGGAATGCCATATGGAAACTTTATAGGGCTCTCAAGCTTTGACCTTGATAACACTAGGGAGGACCTATGGGTCATTGATCTCTACTTGAGTCCTCAAGATGATGACATTTGTCATCCTCATAGGACTCCTTTGGCCTTTGACATTTCAATGTTATCCTCACTTTATTGGATGTAGATCCATGAGTGATCGCAAACTATTGATCATGATCTGATAAATTTCACACCATTAGTTCTATTTAACATGCAATACCCTTTGTTATCAAGATTTGAATGCAAGAGCACCACGTGACAACCTTGTGGGGCTTTTTGGGCTTTTGAAATTTCATTATTATGTTCCCTCTATTGGATCCTTAGTCTTAATGAGGCATGAGCCATCGATCATGATCTCGATGCTCGCACATGATTGGTTTGAAGGAATAAATGTTCAAGTTTGTTATGCCTTTTTCACTCTGTTGGATTATCCCCTTACGATGAAGTATGGGCTATTGGATCTGCAAAGAAGCAAGGTATTTAAGTTAAGACTCAAGGTGATAAATACTTAGGATAAAGCATTAATACTAAGGTTTGATTCATGTTAATAAATATGATGGGGCATTAAGATTAAGAATTTAGGCTAAAAAGGGAACAAAAGGACCACACTAAAAAAATTAAAAGTGACCCTGCTAATATGAATATTAGACTCGGTTAGAAATATAAGGAACAAAAAAAGGGGGAAAAATAAAAGGGATTAGGCATAATTTTTAGGAAAAGGTTTGGTCATGTTATGAAATATGATTAAGCCTTAGCATAAAAATTATGATTAAGTCAAAATTCAAATTATTCCTACCAAAAGCATTCCTACAAAATGTAAATTTGGACTAAGGGTTTAGGCTAGGGTTTTTGAAGAGAGCTTTTAGAATATGAATCTAGGTCTAAGCTTTCACAAACCAAAGGCTAGTGAAAGCTTGAATATGGTCAACCTATAAACTATAATCATGATCCATCAGAAAGAGTTCCATAAAACCTACAACTTAAAGACATGAAGACCAATTATTAGCAACATTAGACAAGCTCAAAGAAAAACCATAAAATAGTAAGCCAATTTTATCAAAGTGAATGATCTTCAAATTCTAATAATGTTTAAAACATGCCATGTTTTTAGGGTTAAGGTTCAAAGTATCTCAAGGGTCCCAATTTTCAAAAATAGGGGTATGTTAACCTAAAAAAATGGTGACTTCTAGGGGAAACATAACAATATTTTAGAACCTAGAGACTTTAGTTCAAATAAACAACTAGGTCATCCACTCCACTTGATCAAATGCCATTATCTAGATTAGTGTATGGTTGAAAAAAACATTACACTTGTAGAGTTAGGGTCAAACATCAAGACATATCCATTCTATGTGTGTCCTGTGATTCCACTTACTGATTACCAAGAGATTTAGGAGACAACTTATAGGTTTCATACCTTTAATCACTAATATTGACTTAGAGCATGTTTGGATATCTATTAAGGACCATGCTTTTGGTTTAGTAAGGCTTGGGCATTGCTCTACTACTAGCCAAGCATTTATAGCCCTGATAGAGATACCTTTGGATCCACTCTTGGCCTTGCTTCACTACCAACCAAATGTCTATAGCCCTGGTGGAGATTATTAGAATCACCTATGCTTAAAAATCTTTTGATTTTGCATTGAATTATTATTTTTGTATTTTTTAGATCTCTTATGCTTTTAACAAGGTTGGGAACTAGGGTAGATAGGTTGAAGGATTTGTTTAAGTGTTTGATATTTAGGTAATTACCTATGGATGTTACCTTTATCCTAGGAAAGGATGTTTGTTAAGTGTAAGCATGACTATGCCTCAAATAGTTTAAGCTTTCATCCTATAAGTGCAAATCCTCTTAAAACCAAATTTAGGTCAAGATAATGTTTAAGCTCTCATGGAGTAGTTAACCTATTCATCAGTCTTTTATAGTTCCTCTAAATTAGAATATCAATTTCATATTTCATATCTATGGTTAACATGTGCATGAGGTGCATACCTGCATATCTACCCTGTGAAGCTCTTGAGTATTCTAGATGTAACTAAAGTTGAGGGATATCCAAAAGGCATTATTTAGAATCAAGAAATAAAGCACAAAGGCAAATAAATATGTACATGTGTTATATATAAACAAGGAACATGAAGGAAAAAACAAGAAATAAAGAACATGAAAGAAACTAATCTAAGACCTATACTATCTTCATAAAATACTTACCTCCAAAATAAAATGGAAAATTATTTAATTTACTACAAAATCTTGAAGCGTGATTACTTCCATCACTTGGCCTCTTCTTGTGGATGGGACCACTTGTATGCTTGTGTCCTCTAGGTGATGTAGCTTGAACTCATATTATACTCATTATATGCATGGATAGAAAATATGACTCTGAGACCCAATCATCTTCTTCCCAACTTCTCCTACTTTGCAGTAGGAGTGCTAGTTCTATTTCATCTATAGATAGATATTGGCTTATATCATCTTCACCCAATAATGGTAGCTTAATTAGTATCTTTATATTGATGTCTTCATTGTGTTATTTCTAAGGTGGACATGGAATACCAATCTTTGTACAAAAATATTCCAACTCTTCCCAAAAGGTTTGTTCATCCTAATCAATTGAATGATGTCTATATAGAATCTCATCATGAGAAACATGCTAGTCCCATAATGTTGACCTCTTGATGAAGTCACATGACAATTACTAATTTGATTCACTCACTTCATCTTCATTTTCAATGAAGGAAGGCAACTCTTATAACCAATTAGGCTCTAAATTATCTTGGTTTTGGGCCTCCAAAATAATATAATCTTTTGAGAATTCCAGATCATTAGTGAAATCCTCATATGAAGCATCCATGTGTTATCCTATTCCATCATCTACCATCTCCAACTCTTTGATGCCATTTAATAAATCATAGAATGACCTCTGCCAGTGATCATCTTCTTTAAAGGTATTCTCTATTTCAAAAATAAACATGCATGGGATATTTTTTTGGATACCTTCTAAAGAAAGATCATGATGTACTTAATCCATATCTACTTCTAACAACCCTTCCTCTCCATTGATAGATGCACTAATGATGACATCTTGTTGATATTTAATTATAATCTCTTTTACATCTTCAAGAATATAAGTTCCCTTAGATGTAATTTCTTCAATTGGCTCATCTTCATGTTCATGTTCAAGTTCATCTTCAAATGAGAAATGAAAGGCTTGCATGAAACCTTGAGATGCTCCTAAAAAGCCATATGTCCCTACAACAAAGTCTTAATTAGGCATAATTTTAGAGGTTTCAAAAATATTACAATAATTAGCCACCATAATATCACAAAAACTCATGTGCATGTCCTCAGATGATAACCTACTACTGCTATCATGAAACTCATTTGGAGGCCAATGAAACCTTTGAGAAGCATAAGTTCTGCCATAGATTTCCTTTATATTTATTACTTATTTTTGCAACTGATGAAAGCCAATGCTCAATTTTTGGATCATTTCTAATATTAAGTCATTTTAAATTTTTGGTGTCTCAGGCATATACATATGAACATTATTACTCGTTGTGGGCATTAGAGTTCCATGATTTTGATGAAATCCACTAGCAGTGCTATTCAAGAACTCTAGGTCTTGGTAAGGATATCTATGACTTAGGGGAAAATGGTTTTGAACTAGTGTTAAATTAGGCATACTAGGAATGACATTCTAGATGGGCCAACTCAAATTAACATTAGGCATGGAATATGCCATCTGACCTTGGGGCTGCATTTAGTCATTAATGACTACAACTTCATAATATGCCCAAGTCAATGTGTTTATGACTGAAAGATATATTTTCAAGAACATAGAGGTCAAGGGATCTATAACATCTTTATAAATCTCCAAGGCCAAAGCCTCATTGGGTCTATAAGGGGATGTAGTTTTACTAAACATTTTTTGGAACTGAGTGTTAAAGGCTATGATGGTTTTATTAACATCCCTTTTAATTGTGGTAAACTACTGATACCAAACATAAGGATTAATAATTTTTCCAAATTGATCAATGAAGATACTATTGAAGTCATTCTAGCTAGAATGCAACCCTTTAGAAGGTTAAGAAACCATTCATAGGTGAGATCTTTAAAAGTAAATGTAAATAACCTATAAGCTATGCCTTTATGAATCACATTCAACAATCTTAAAGCAACTTTAAAACTTATAACATGCTCCTTAGCTATGACAACATTATTAGGACCATACGAAGGCAAATATCTTTTAGGATTCAAAGGAAAATCATGTACTATACCTGACATGTTGATTGAAGAACCACCTAGTCAAGCCATACCTTGAACACATGAGTACCTTGAACTAGTGAAGTGTTTGAGACTTTTGGACTTTCACTTGCCTAAGCCCTACCTTGTGTAATTTTAGCTAGTGACCTTAAAACCTATTTAAAATATGATGTGTTAAATCAATATTTAAAAATAATAATGATTAGATTTGCACATTAAGCAAATTTTGTAATGATTAATATACATAACAATAAAGGACAACACTTTTTAACTAAGTTAGCTCAAAGAGGTGTCTAAATACACCATTATTAATGATATTTACATGTTCAAGTCTAATTAAACTCAAATTTGTAAAGTATTTATAAAACTTTGATCAAAATAGATATTATTAACCTCAAACTAGTTGGAATTATATATCTAAAGCTATCTTTACCACAACTAAGCATATGTATTCAAAGAATGTCAATCTTTTTCTAAATATGCCCAAAGACCAGTCTAAAACCATAAAGATCACCAACATTTACACAATTATGTTAAATTAAACACAAATATGTAAATAATAGGCTAATCTTTGATCAAAATACAACAAAACCAATAAAGATCCTAAAAATTCATAAAGATTAGTTGAGGCCCTCCTCCAAGTGCCAATGAAGCTCCTCTTGTTGATGCCTAAATGTGTACCATAAGTACCCAAAGTGTTTAGTGAATAGTTCTTATTTTTGAATTCCTATGAATCTAATGTATGATTTATAGGTTGTGGTAATCCTATTTCTTGTTGGTGAAATAGAGGCAAAACAAGTGACTATTTCATAATGTTTATATTAGTTGGGAGCCACCGTGGCCAAATAATAGATCTATGTAGAATATGTAGTAACTATGCAAAGAACAGTGAATTATGATCAACAAATAAATTAAGAATTAATTTAAAATGATGAGCTAAAATAAGGTGATCTAGGTCAAAAAAGAGCAAAAGGGTAGGGTAGAAAGAAATATTGCTGATCTTCATTCCAAAGATCATGAGAAAGTTTAGATTTCATCCAAGCATGCACTTAAAACCAACATGTGAAGTAAAAAAACTTAGTCCAAATCACATCACACATCAAAAAAACTTCTAAAGAAGGTATGGAAATATGCAAATAAGAACCAAGCTTGCTTTAAATATTTACTCTTGAAAGCAAACAAAATTGGCCTAAATTGAAGAAGAGTAGGAACATGAAATGAACATAAGAACTTTCAGTCAACATAGCATTGGCAAAATTTAACAACTCTACAACCAAAGGTGTCCACTAAGAATCCATAAGAACTATTCAAATCTAGAAATGAGAACAAGAAAATGAGATAGAAGTCATGATAGAAAACACATAGATAAATACTGGATAATCTTTGTAGAATTTCTTGCTTGTATTGATTGTTCCAAGTTTACAAAGTAATTTTGGCTCTAAGAACTCCCCCCCTTTTACAAAATGTTAGTACTACATTTTATAGAAGGACCAAGTAGTACACCAGTCATTTTCAAGATATAAATGTGTAAGAAGTAAGGACAACTATCTTTTTTCTACCAAGTTCTAGAATACACTTGATTTTCTAAAATAGACTGACCTAGAGGCAAAAATGCTAACAAGCTAGCATATGCCTTCACAAAATAATATTCCATTTGAAAATTTTACAATGCTTCACAAACATGGAATATTAAATAACTGACTGGTGGACCCTATGCCTAGGAACTTACTTGTTACTGCTGAAGGATGTTCATAGCCTTTTGATGCTCCTCATTAACAAGTCCCAAATCCACAACTGGCCTTAAGTGACACTCTTTTTCCTTGTTATCTAGATCATTCAACTCTCTATCATTTCTATCTATGGCTTCTTTGATTCTCTTAGCCTCAATTATCCTTTCTTTGGTATTATGGATCATGTCTAGGATCCTACTATTATCAGCCCTAGACTGGCCTTGACTCTTGCCTCTATATGTCTGTATTTTTTAGCACACAAGATCTTTATTTTTGTCATTTTGTGCTTGTGTGGCACTTATTTGGAATTTATCTAGAACTTTCATGGAATTTTTCATAAATGCCTTTAAATTACTAACCATTTTTATTTAATATTAGTCCTTTTGTTTTATGATGTTGGATTATTTCCCATGGATCAACACGGGCCATTAATTATGATCTAAAACCTCACCTATTATTGGTTATCTTTGCATCAAGCCTCATTGTTACATTACTGGTGTCTTTGTGGGATTTTTTAGCTCTATTATCTCATTTACACATCAAATGTGCATCTTCCATGTGTCAAGCCTATGGGCTCTCGTAGAACCATTGCATAGTCAGTAGTAATTTTTCACTATTGGATCATCCAGGCTTAATGAAGTGTGAGCCATTGATCTCACAAGATGCAAGGACTTCAATCAGAGTATGGTCATATAAAGGGGCTTAGGTTATAATGCTTTTAGCTAAGTTTATTTCATATTAATGAACACACCACATACTTAGGTTAAAACATTTTATGCTATGTTTTAAAGCAAATATCAAATGACCCATTGAATGATATAAAACATTCCCCATTGTCTAAGCATAATATTCAAAGATATTTAATTATATGTCCTTATAGACATCAATTATGGCCTCATGAATGTTAAATGACATTTTTTAGAATGTCAAATTTAAGCTTGTGAAGTTCTTTAGGTTTAGTGGGCTTAAAGTTGATGGTCATATAGATGTCAATGACGACCTCATAGATGTAAAATGATGATCACGTGATTGTCAATTTTAAGCTCATAAATTTCCTATATTCCATGGATCTCAAATTCAATTCACTCTATTCAAGTGAGTGCACACTATTAATTTAGGGTTTTGTTAACATTAAGCCTTGAATATGGGAGTTCCATGTGGTGGCTTTGTAGGGCTCCTGAGCTTTGACCGTGTTGACCTTAGGGAGGACCCACAGGTCATTGATCTCTACCTGAGTCCCTAAGATGATGACACTTGTCATCCTCATGGGAATCCTTTAGATTTTGACATTTCAATGTTGTCCTCACTCCATTAGATCTAGATCCATGAGTGACCATGAACTATTGATCATGATCTAGACACTTGTACACCATTGGTTCCATTTAATATGTAACACCCTTTGTTGTCAAGCTTTAAATGTGGGAGTGCCATGTGGTGACCCTATGGGGCTTCATAGGATTTTGAAAATTTGTTGCTACATTCACTCCATTGGATCCTTAATCCTAATGAGGAATGAGCCATTGATCATGATCTAGATGCTCAAAAATGATTTGTCCAAAGGATTAAATGCTTAGGTTTTTTAGGCCTTCTTCACTCCATTATATTATCCCCTTGTGATGAAGTGCAAGCCATAGAATCTATAAAGAATCAAGGTATTTAAGTTATGACTCAGGGTGATAAGGACTTTGGCTAAAGCATTAAGACTAAGGTCCCATTTATGCTAATAAATACAAGAGGGCCTTAGGATTAAGACTCTAGACTAAATAGGTAACAAAGGGACCACGCTGTAAAAATTAAAAGTGACCTTGCCAACATGAACATTAGACTTAGTGAGAAATATAAGGAACAAAAAAGGGGGAAAAATAAAGGGGACTAGGCCTAATTTTTAGGCTAAGGTTTGGTTATGTTATGAAACGCAACTAAGCCTTAACATAAAAATTATGCTTAATTCAAAATTCAAATTATTTTTTCCAAAAGCATTCCTGCCAAATATAAATTTAGACCAAATGTTTAGGCTAAGGTTTTTGAAGATAGCTTTCAGAATATGAATCTAGGTCCAAGTTTTCACAAACCAAAGGCTAGTGAAAGCCTGAATAGGGTCAATCTATAAAATTTAAGCATTATCCATCAATAAGAGCTCTGTGAAACCTATAACTTAAAGACATGAAGACCAATTATTAGCAAAATTAGGCAAGCTCAAAGCAAAATGATAAATTAGTAAGCCAATTTTATCAAAGTGGATGATCTTCAAATTCTAATAATGTTCAAAACATGCTAGGTTTTCAGGTTTAAGGTTTAAAGTATCTCAAGGGTCCTAATTTTGAAAAATGGGTGTATGTTGACCTCAACAATTCCCTAATCTAGATTTTAGGGTCAAACAACATGGTAAAATTTTGTAGTAAGATAAAACCTATGATAATGTGACATGTGGAATACAATGTATCTAACATTGATATAGCCCTCAGGTATAGGAAAGTCCAACATTTATGTGTCCATGTATGATTTATATGTCCTGCATCACACTTGTATAATGTGAAATGCATGTGTATATGAAAATAATATTCTATCTATAAAACAAATGATAAATAACATATGTAAATATTGTTATTGGCCATCATGTCATGCTCATATCCTTAATTTTTATATTTTGAATGTGTTTGTATTATTTGATTTTTTAAATATTTTTATAAAGGTGTTAACCAATTATCTCATCAATGGGATAGTCATGGGGAGTGCCTATGTCATATGGTGCAAGGGTCACCTTTTATGTGTAAAAATTAATAGTTGTGGGTGTATCAGATCTAAAAAGGAATCAAGTGTTGTAATGTAACTATCATCATCATTGTTCATAGGATCATGTGTATAATGGTCAACTCTAGAAGGCCTAGGACTCTATGGGGTTTATTGTATAGTAAGAAAGTGTATCAATGTTTATGTTCACTTTGGAAGATACTAAATTATCTAAAATAATATCTTGGAGCATTTTATAGTATATAATGGCCTCTATGAGTCTCAAATAACTCATTGATGTAATGATTTCTATAAAACTAGATACCTATAAGAGTCAAGATCTTGAATGGGTGCAATAATTGCCTCTATCTAATGATCTTTATGTTTTACCATAATTTGAATTAATGGAAGAGAGTAATCTAATTAATACATAACCTTTAAATTTAAATCATATCAATAGATATGGCATTCAAGTATACATATAAATGTAAAATACTAAGATAAATTCCATTGATTTGACAAGGGTTTATGCTAAATATAAAAATTACTAAAGAGATAAAGATACTTCAATTTTGTAGTTGACTATCTAACTATGTGTAATTAAATTACTTATATGTTCACAATAATTAAAGAATTAAGAGTATAATAATTAAATCCACAATAATATCGACAAAAGAGTAGAATACTTGATAATAATGACTGAGCCACTTTGAGGGGCTAACCTCCACAATAACTTAATAAGATCAGAATTATTAATATGATGATAAAATACTAACCACTAACTCCTTTATATACTCTACTTTGTATTGGCTATTCTATAGGATGACCATCCTAAGGACATAGATAAATTCAATAACATAATATAAAAGGTATGTAAGCCACATGCCCCTCCCCTTCAAAATAATGCTTCTCTCAACATTGAATCAAATTTGCATGATGTTGTAACAAAGCATCACCTCCCATTTTTCATCTTCATGATTCATATTCTTACACTTAATCAAATACTCCTTAAACTCTCTTGTTCATAGCCTTTTTGTACATGTGTGAAGGATCTCCTCAGGTTCCAAAATGTCTCTGCCTTATTCATAGAATTTAGGTAACTCAGTCTGGGTAGAAACTCTCTATTTAATTACCTTATTCAATTAGTATACATTAAATACAAGATGCATGCAAGTGGATTGGGGCAGCTCCAACTTGTATGTTACACTACCAATTTTCTACAGGATCTGATAAGGGCCATAATACTTAGGAGAAAGTTTGTTATCCTTTTTTTGTTATTTAAAATACATTTGCTTATATGGTTTTAAATTTACAAAGACACAATAACTGATATCAAAATTCATCTCACTATGGTGTTGATCAGCTTGTTACTTCATTCTATTTTGTGTTATTGATATAATTCTCGCTTAAACTAGCTAGTGCCTCATGTTGATGTTGAATGTGTTCCTTAACAAATTAAACTCTATGTTGTACCTTAAAAGATGAAGTGATGGATGGGGGTGATATCCATAAAGTGACACAAAGGGAGACATTTTATAATAGGTATGGAAGGAAGTGTTGAACCACTCTTCTACTAGTGGCAACCAATGAACCCAACGTTCCTATTTATCTGATGCAAAAGAAGAAGATACCCATCTAAGCATTTGTTGATAACCTCTATTTGACCATTATAATGAGGATGATAAGATGATTTATGAGTTAACTATTATCACTCAATCTTGTACCATATATAGATTATTCAAGCCTTCTCTAGATCAAGTGAAACATTAGATTACCTCTAGGCTTGTGGGTTGCCTATAACAGAGGTAAACCTTTAGGTTTAAGGGCTAGTTCCCTAGATTAGTCTTTAATAGCTTATAACCTACACCACTTGCTTGTTTTTATGAAAAGGAATATAAGGAATAAAAAATTAACCTATGATAATGAGGTGATACACTAGATTTATCTCCACTAAACTACCATACACTTGCGCTTTGAAACATGACTCACAACACTACTATTAATATCCTAGATTGCTCTAATGTAAGTATTTCAAACATGGAGGTGATATGAATTGTAATTATCAAGGTGAGTAAAAATGAGGTCATATTTCATACACTAATGCTACTTCTTTCACTTAGAGATAGACAAATACACTTGACTACACTTTATGTGACATGTTAGAGGGATAACTACTTGTACCAAAATGAAAGAGTAAATAGAATACAAGGATAGATAGTTATCACTTGTCATACCACTATACACCACTTCACACACTTATATAAGAAGATATGAACTCAAAACTAGATTATAAATATTTATTTCAAAGGCAAATATAATATTCAAACCAGTAGTGCTTCGCCATACCAGGTGCAGATTCTTTTACAAAGCCAAAAAGGCTTACATATATAGAACATATGAGAGGAGAGAGAAGAAGAGAAGTGGAAGGGTCACAAGGACAAGTTTAAATACTTGGAAACCAATATAATGAAGTGGAAAATAGTTCTTAAAGTCCTCTATCACAAGTGTTCATCATAAACATGACATATTTTAGAGGTTGGCATAGAAACACTCCATGGTTCTTTAAAATTGACCTCATGATGAGGAGTAGTCCATCTATCTTGAATTGAATTATAACTACCATATGATTAATTTCCACATATTATATGTCATGGGAGGTTAGAAATAATATTTTTAGCCTTTATCTATACCCTTTCACTGATGATTTTTCATGGACACTTGCTATTCACTCTCTAACAGTCACTCATTGGTCTTATAGGCCAAGACCTTCACATTTCTCACCTAAGTGAATTTTATTTGCTTAAGTAAATTTGTGGAAGAGGTGTTAAACACATATTTATAACCTCTTTTCCTCTCACTCCATCAGGAAGACTTCAAAATATCCATTGACACTCTTCTCACTATCATACTTAGGTAGTCATTTTGCTTTCTCACTATTTGTTTAGATTGCCAACAATGAAAATATTAGTAGAGGAGTTTCCTTCAATTGGGTAATAAATGAATATATGGAGTTATAATAAGTCCCTATAGAGCTCTATAAATGGATTTCATTTACCAATTCTCCTTTGTATATATAAAACACATCAAAACCTATAAGAAACAAAGATTTTGGTCTATCCATACAAGTGATAGTATTGATAAAATGGTTGTAATGGATCCTAGGTGAGTGATAGATAGGTTCAAGTAACTTTCTTGACAAATTATCCACTTTTAGGTTCATCTCCAATCATTTCTTCTCCATCAGGTTTTCATAAGGGTTTTGAGAGGGTTTTAGGTATCTTAGCTTCTTAACATTGATTCATAAGGGTTAGACATTTAAAACCTAAACCAAATCCAAAAATATTGAGTTAATAACCCTCCTCAAATAACTCTATCTACTTGAGGAACCATGTAGTTTCTTTTTATAGATATGAGAAATTGAAAATGGCCTCTCAAGCTCTTGACTGTGTTTTGGGTACCCCTGATAGGAATTTAGGCCAAAAATGACCACTTTATTTGATTATATGCAAATAAATGGTTCTAACCCATCAAAAAATCTCCCCTAAAAGTTATCACATGTATTAGAAAGGTTAAATGATCATATGGATGAGTTTAGGGACCTATAATATTTAGGTTTAGTTCTAGGCATAATAAGCCTAACTATGTTTGACTATGCATATAGCCACTTGTGGGTGATCCAATGGATGTAAGGTATTTTACCACTTTTTTCACCTCTACTTCAACTCTGTACATCCTTTCATAATCACTCAAGACTCACCCACTCCCCCTTTTTCCATAAAGAAATGGGGACCCACCTTTTCAAAATATTGGCTTGATTTTGAGCCCCATCTTCTATATGTTTATGAAAATTTTAGGAAAAGATCATGATTTGGCCTTTAATACTTTGGAAAGATGGCATTGGTATTGTGTTTCCATAGACTAGATATTTTGTTCTAGCAATTTTGTTACTTCAAGCTAATTGTTGTAGACTTATGTTTTCATGGACTATCTTTGCTATCCTCTTGGGACTTATTCTTTCAAGGCTTATACAAATTATCATTTCAAACTTATTGTGTTGAACTTATCCTATTTGTCTTTGTTGGGATTTTTTCCATGTATGAATTCTTACAGACTTATCTTTATTAAATAAATTATTGTGATCATTTTTTTTGAAACAATTCCTCTAATAGAATTAGTCTATGGGTTTTTTTTGCCATAGGCATTTTGCCTGATGTAATTAAAATTTCCCTTTGACTTTTCCAAGCTTACCCTTCTACCTTATTCAGATTAACTTTTAGACCTTTTGAAGTAGATCCTTTGGGAATTTTTTAATAGCCCCTCCACACCTATCCTTCATGACTTTTATCCCACACTTTTCCTTTGAGACTTTTGTCCTATAACTTTGCCTTTTCCTTTGGACATTTCATCTGAGATAGTTTCTTTGAGCTAATTGAATTCCTTCAGACATTTTGTTTTAGGGAATTATGTCTTCAATAGAATTATTGTGGACATTTTGTTTTAAATAATTCCCCTGATGGAATTCCTTTGGGACTTTTGAAATGACCCTTTGCCTCTGACTTACCCTTCAGAAGTTTTGTTAAGGACATAATTCCTTTGAGATTTCTGAACATACCCTTCGGTGTTTTTGAAAGTTCCTTTTAAGAATTTTGTGGTTACCCTTTAGGAATTTTTAATGTTCCCTTTCAATTGAAATGTACCCTATAAGGTATACCATTTGATAATTTTCACCATGAATTAGACCCTTCATCCCTTTTAACCATGACCTTCAAGACTTTTGCTTTGATCACTTTTTGCCCCAAACCATTTCCTTCAGAGTTTTTGTCTTAGACATTTTGTCTGATGCCAAAGTCCCAAAACAATTTTCCAAAAGACACATGCCATTTGAACTTCCTTAACTGACCCTTCAAACATTTTTAAAGTGAAGTTTTTGCATTTTTTAAGTGGCCACTTACCCTTCAATTTTTTTGAAAAAGACCCTTTAGGATTTTTAAAAGTGACCACTTACACTTTGAGACTTTTTCCTAGGCCCTTTTCACTCTGAGACTTATCCTTCAAGACATTTTTCCTAGGCATTTTTCCCTTCAACCAATTCCTTCAAACATTGTTTTTGAGAGATTAAGACCCTTTGGGAGAATTTTTGTGGAATTTTTTTCCAAAATAATTCCCCTGAAACAACAATTCCTCTGCACAAAATCCCAAGATAATTCTCCCATAAAAATTGCCCCAAAACAAATACCAGATTACCAAGTGGAACCCTTACTTGGAAATAATGTCATTATGTTTTGATCTTAAATTAATATTTTACCCTAGGTCTAAATCATATACTAAAACCTTAGGCTAAAACATTCATGCAGGGTCTTTTACATTTATTTCCCAAAATATTATGATAAGTCATTTTGTACTTATAGTTATAGGAGTAGGAAAGCCTTGAGGAAATGACATGTTTCCAATTACTAAGATTAAATTTGATAGTCGTGCAAACATCATTTGATGGTTGTATGAATGTCAAATTTAACATCAATAATGCTTTAAACTTCTGAGATTAAATTTGATAGTCATGTGGATGTCATTTGATGGTTATGATGACATCATTTGATGGTCTTATAAATGTCAAATTTAACCTTGATAACATACTAATTTACAAAATTAAAGTTGATAGTCACACATATGTCATTTGATGATCTCGAAGATGTTAGTTGATAGTCCCATGAATGTCAAATTTAGCCTTGTAAATTACTTGTTTGGATTCAAATCAAGATCCTACAACATGAATTCACTTGGGCCCATTTGATCAAATGATGTAAAGAGTGAGTTGAAATGTCAAAGCCCCATAATAACATAGTACATAGATTTAACAAACTATCTTAAACCAGTATATAAGGATCGATGGTACAAAATCAATATGGACTTCTCAAAAGGTCTTGGATCCAACAAAAAATTACCAAGTGGCATGATTACATTCCATAATGTAAATAGATCGATAGTACAAGTCCTAGGTGGACTTTTCAAATATCTTGGACTTAATCAGGTGTTGACACATGTCATATTTTGATGGCTAGCAGGGTATTATGGATAGAATATGTATATCTTTGGATACTTGAGCTATATTAGGTATTATAGTTGAGACAAGGATTATGAATAAACATATCTTAAATAATGAATATAGAAGTGAATATCTAGATTCTATAAAAGGCATGGGAAAACATGAAATGCATAGTTCAGATTAGTCATGGCTAACAATAGTGCCACTTGTTCTAGAACATTGGTAAAGTAATTTTGGTCATTCATGCATATGTTAGAGTTCTATTTGAAGGTGGCTAATCTAAAAGATCAATAGTTTGTTCTCATAACTTATAAAAAGAGGCATGTACATTTTTGGAAAATGATGAATCTATTTATAGTTTGCATACATTTCAAGCTATAATTGTAAAAAATTTCCTCTATCTTTATACACATGCACATATTGCATAGTTTTGACAAAGGACATTTTAAATAGATAACTGTAAGTAAAATCTTATACAGTTTTAGACCATAGTTAGAGATACATGTTATAATTATCACATGTAATGACCTTGCATAAACTTGGAGGATGAGGGGACCCCTTCCCCAAGTTTATATAAACAATTGTAATCCAACTTAGATTTTTGTCAAAGAATTTTTGAATATAGGAGCAACATTAGTTTTGATCATCAATTAATGTGTTTATGTATTTTATTTCCAATTTTTATGTAATTAGTTGTTACTTCTTGGTTGTATGTTTCAATAATCCTTAGTGTACAATTTTTTTGAATTTATTCTTAATTATTTTGATTAATGTACTAATTTGTAGGTGTGAAACAATTACTAAAGGATTGGTAAATATATTAGTTAAGATAGTCAAGTTCAAATTGATTCATAATTTTAATTGTACACGAGTGTTTTCTTGGATGTAGTTTTCTATGTGTACAATAACTACCTCAGATACTTCACTAACCTGAGCCATAATCTCCTGATAAAGGGTGTGCAACAACTACCTTAAAAGGAGTAATCTTTGTCTGAGGCTTATGGATTTCTTGCATCTTTATTTCCTTAGATTTCTTAGCCATGTCTAATTATGTGTGTGCAATTTTTGATAGAAATATACATAGGTTCTAAAAACACTTATCCATTTAGAAAATAGCCAAGGGAGTAGTTTATAAAAACCACAAAAGCTTTCTTTTCTACCTTACCCTTCCCTCTTTCTTTGAGTTTGTTTTGAGATATACCCACTCTAGATTAGAAACCAACCACCCATCCAAATCACATATAGATTCACTACCCCTATTAGGAACCACACATCCACCAAAAAACCTTGTCAACAACTTACATTCTCTACCCAATATTCCATCAATAAGTTGAAATAAACCACATACTTGAAACTCATGCCCTGGAGTGGAGTTTACCTCCATTGAGATCCTAAAACATTAGAGGCTACCTCATTATGGCTGTGGTGTGCATAAAACCCATACCAAAAGTCAAATAATGCTAAGAGGGTCATCACCCCTGATAGTAGTAGTTATCCTTTACATAGAGTTACACTGGAGTCACCTAGGAGAATGACCAACTCTAGTTCATAGGATGGTTTATTAGCCTCACCATTGATAAATCATAGGAGACCTAGAATTGTGCCAACGACCCTAATTTAGAATAATATCCCTCCAGTAGGGAAACCCTTACTTGTAAGGAACCATTTACCTATTGATAAACTAATGGATCAAAAATAGCCTTGGTTAATTGGATCTACTATTGCCATCCCAAGATATGTGCATGATTTGCCTTGAAATCCCTAAAAGTACTTACCATACTTTTTTACCTCAGGAGCAAGGATAATAGAGGAACATATCAAATAAGTTAAAACTAATTTAAGATTAATGAATTTCATAGATTAAGATGTTGTATGTAGATTATTCCCTTTTACTTTAGTGGATGCTGCTTATTATTAATATTTAAATATAACAAAAAAATCCATCATTTCTTAGGATAAATGCCAAGTAGATTTTCTTGCATAGTTTGGACAGGTCACCAATCTTGGTTTAGTATACTAGCACTTCATCATCATGAAGAGAGAACCTAATGATTCCATCCATGCTTTCAAAAAAAGATGGCAAAATATGTACAATTGGTTGGCCCTAAGATACAAACAAAAGGTGGAATTAGCATTAAAAATGTACGAAAATGCCTTGGACCCTATCACTACTATGTTTTTGAGAAGATTAATTATTCTTACAATTTGGTGTTAACATTCAAAGAGGCTATCACCATAGATAGGTAGCTTATTCCTCAAATGCCTAGAGTGCTTAATGTCAACAATGGTTTTTTAACACTGAATTTAGTTCCACATGTAAGGTATAATGTCTTGACATTAAATCAAAACTAATTATACACACTGCCTCCATTAACACAAACAACACAACCAAATTTTGATTACTTGAACAATCATGAAATAAGCAATGGTTTTTAGTAGAACCATCAAGCAACTATACTTTACACTACTATTTTACAAGGTACAAATTCCACAAAGGTAGAACTAGATTCTATTCAAAAGATGGTTCAAAAGTTGAGTAATGATTTCCTGAATATTAAAAGGAAGTTGGGTAATGTAAATGGCCAATATGATAATAAGAATACTAGATTTTAGAGATACAATAAATAATTCAATAGGCCTAAATAGTCTAACAAGCTTCCAGATATCAACATTGTAGAGATGACCCTTCCCAACTAGTGTACAATTCATAATACTTCCAAGCATGGTAAGCTCAATTGTATTAAATTTTGTGCAATAATCAAAATCTTTAAAAGAGAAGTGTTTGGACAAGATCAGATGCATAATCTACCTGAGCATCATCTAGATCTTGGCTCTTTCAGCACTGCCATGTTCTTTGAAACTCATGAGTTTCCTTTTTTGAGTGAGGATGATAATGAGCTTAAAGACAACATGGATGAAGTTCATGATTTTCAACAATTCTAGAGGGGCACATACAATATAATGAATAAGAATCCACTCACAACATTGACTCCTCTAAATACCATGGTGATTCCTCGTAATCCTAAGGTAGATAATAATTCACCCCCACCAAAGGGCAATGATCAATAAAAAATCAAGAAAGAACCAAGCAAAGGAGGATACAATATTGTTGAGGATATAAAGAAGATCAAGATAAATATAAATTTTCATGAGTTAGCATAGATCACTGAAAAAAAAGAGCTATTCTATAAGTCCATTACTAGGAAGATGCCTATGGAAAAGGTGAAAGCATCCACAGATAAATTGAAATCATCTAACACCAACATCATCTATAAGAGCAAGTCAGAGATTCTACCCTTTCTACTGACTATCTAGGAATTTAGTAAGAACATTCATAACTATTTAGTTGATTCTAGAGCATCTATGACTATCATGCCCATATCCATATGTCAAAATCTTGGTTTGATGCCAAGCCCTTCAAATAAGATAGTTCAACAATTAGACAAGACAATGGTCCCAATAGTTGGAGAATTAAATAATGTGCACATTCAAGTAACATTTGAGCTAAGAGTCCAAATGACCATTGATATTCTAGTGGTGGACATACTTGAAGGCTATAGTTTGCTGTTGAGTAGGGATTGGTTTAAAACACTTAACATATATCTTTCTACAGACTTTTTTCATGTATGGTTGCCATGGAAAAGAGTTGAAAATCAAATAAAAATTGATAGAGAGATGATAATGAAGTATCCCATTACAGAGAACAACATCAAGAATGAATAGGTAAAGTATGAGTCTCCCAACATTGGTATTTATACATTTACTACTTAGAATCAAGTACAAAAGCTAGAACTTAAAGGTTCTAATTAGCTATGGACTCCACACTTTGATGGATCTAGATCTAAGTAAGGATAAAGCATGGGAATCAAACTGATTGATCCATAAGGTAATAAGTTTTTTTTAGCATGTAAATTAAAATTTCCATGTACTAGGACTATAGTTTGTACTCAAGAATAATGTGAAGCAAATATAAATATTTGGTGACTTAGAGTTGGTGGTCAACCAAGTCAGAAATGAGTACCAATGCAAGCTATCTTATTTGAAGAGATACAAGCACAAAGTATGGGACTTGATTGAAATATTCAAAGCTTTCAACATAGTATCACTTCTCAGATAGTAAAATCAAACTATTGATTCATTAGTTACTATTACTATTAATCTAGAGCTGCTAAAAGAATTTAAGGTAAGGAAGTTCTTAATCAAATTGGTGTCTTGCCCCTCTATTCTAGATAATGTAGAAAATTTCCAAGTCTTTGATGATGATCAGTAGATTATTTAGTTTTTAACCAATTTAGGGGAATTCAAATCCCAAATCATCAATGACAAAGATATTAATCACCTCTATCAAGAGGAATCAGATAAAGAGGGATTTCTTCAGCTCAAAAAGAATCAAATTCTAGTTAGACTGGTCTCTTTGGAGAGACCATTTGACATAGATACTCAAGCACAACTAAGACAACCAAAGGTCAATGAATCAAATTTCAAAAGAGAAAACCTAGGAGATGAGCATATCTCATGTTACATTAATATCAGTCTCAACTGCACCCTAGAAGAAAGGTAATGAGTGAAAGATTTAATTACTTGATATAGGGATGCCATTGCTTGGATATATGAAGATCTAAAAGTTTATGACCCTCAGGTCATCACTCACATGATTCCCTTGAAGCCAAATCACAAACCATTTAGACAAAGCCAAAGACCAATCAATCCTATTTTAGATCCTCTCATCTAGAGAGAAGTGAAGAAGCTTTTAAATGCAAAAATCATCTTCCCAATCTGAAATTCTACCTAGAGGGCTAATTTGGTCCCGGTAAGAAAGAAGAATGGTGAGGTCATATTTTGTTTAAACTTTAGAAATTTGAACAAGGCTTTTAAAAAGGATAATTATCCTCTACCTTATTTGGATGAGGTAATACAAATAGTAAGTGGTTCTGAAATGATGTCCTTCTTGGATGGATTTTTAGGCTAAAATTAGGTATTGGTACAATTTAAGGATATAATGAAGATGGAATTCACTATGAAGTATGGAAATTATATATATAAGAGGATGCCATTCAACCTAATAAATGTAGGAGTGAAATTTCAATATGACATGGATCACGCTTTCAAAGGACTTACAAGAAAATACACAATCATTTATATGGATGATCTTATGGTGTTTTCAAAGAATTAGGACCACATAAGTCACCTATAGTATATATGTAAGAGATGCAGAAGGTTCATTATTTAATTAAACCCTAAGAAGAGCATATTTAAAGTGATTGAGGGTAAGATTTTGTGGCACATTATCACCAAATATGGGATCACCATTGATCTAGATAAATTTAGGTGATTTCAAAAATTTAGCCACTAAACAACAATAAAGAGCTTAAATCATTCTTTAAAAAGATTAAATTTGTAAGGAAGTTCATCTTAGGATTTATAGAGATCATTAGACCCTTGAATGCCATGCTCAAGAAAGATGCCAAAATAGAATGGACAAACAAAACTTGAAAGTCCTTTTAGGACATTAAAGATGTAATATCATAGGCTTTTGATAGGACCTAGGTTCCACAAAGCTCTGACACCACTTGTCAAAATTAAGAGCACACTTGATTACCTTTGTATAAGCAACTAAATGTGGGAATTTAACCAAAAGTAACAAGTAACTAGAAATCAAAAATAGCACAGAATATGAGAGGCAACACACAATTATATTCAACTCATTCCAAAAGGAAATTACAATAAAGAGATCACACTCTTTCATCCACTTCATGGGCATACCAGTAATCTTCCCTCAAGAGTTATCTTCTCTTAATACATGTCACAACAAAAAACTCAAACATAGAGTTGTTCACCTCAACTAGTCAGTACAATACTGCCAATACAACTGAGTACGCAACATACTCCAAGTAGATCTCACCTGATCTTGCTCCTTGATGTGTTACTGTCACCTTTGATCTTGCTACCTCATAGATCTCCTTTGACCTCACACACACACACCTACAAATCAACTGACCTTACTTACCCATGTAGATATTCTCCCTGATCTTGCAACAACCTACAGATCAACTTGATCTTACATACTCAAATAGAACCCTTCAGATTCTATCATCGAAAGAACTCTTCTGGTTCTACACATTACAATATAGCCCCATGGGTCTATTATATAGATCCCATGCATAAAATAATTAGACAAGTGGATTAAGACTAAAATTAGTCTTTAACATGAAAATAACCAGTTTGTTAACAAACTATTTGTCAACAAGCAGTTCTGGAACTGCACAGGCGACTGACATCGGTCCTTGTCTATTTGGAGATGACTGATGTCGGCTGACTCCTGACCGATGTCAGTTGCTTTATATCGACCTCTAACTGATGTCAGTGACTATGACACTCAACAACCCTCCATGTTTGCATCTGGGTGAAGCTTTTAGCTCCACAACCTAACAATCTCCGACTTGGAGATAAATAACTGCACCTGTACCTATACTAGTACATTGTCTAATCTATATCCTAGCTTGTATCCCTCTTCAAGCTCAATCTTGAAGACCAACCACCACACATCCTATGGTGCTATACCTATGTCTGAATTTCTCCATTCTCAGCTTACCTTCTTCTACCATTGCTATACTCCCACTCAATCAGAAACCCTTAAGAGTGACTTGTAATCAAAAAACACGTAACACACTCTATGACCAAGGTGTTAGTGAACCTCACTCTGAGAACCTCCAACCTCACTCTGATACCAATTGATAAGACCTAGGTTCCACAAAGCTCTAACACCACTTGTCAGAATTAAGAGCACACTTGATTACCTTTGTATAAGCAACTAAATGTGGAATTTAACTAGAAGTAACAAGTAACTAGAAATCAAAAATAACATATAATATGAGAGGTAACACACAATTGTATTCAACTCATTCCAGAAGGAAATTACAATAAAGAGATCACACTCTTTCATCCACTTCGTGGGCATACCAGTAATCTTCCCTCAAGAGTTATCTTCTCTCAATATAGGTCACAACAAACAACTCAAACATAGAGCTATTGTTCACCTCAACTAGTCAGTACAATACTGTAAGTACAATCGAGTATGCAACATACTCCAAGTAGATCTCACCTGATCTTGCTCCTTGATGTGTTGCTATCACCTTTGATCTTGCTACCCCGTAGATCTCTTTTGACCTCACACACACACCTGTAGATCAACTGACCTTACTTACCCATGTAGATCTTCTTCCTGATCTTGCAACAACCTGATCTTACATACTCATATAGAACCCTTCAGATTCTACCATCAAAATAACTCTTCTGGTTATACACATTACAATACAGCCCCATGGGTCTATTATATAGATCCCATGCATACAATAATTAGACAAGTGGCTCAAGACTAAAATTAGTCTTTAACATGCAAACAACTGGTTTGTTAACAAACTGTTCGTCAACAAGTAGTTCTGGAACCACACAGGCGACTGACGTCAGTCCCTGTCTATCTGGAGATGACCGACATCGGTCGACTCCTGACCGATGTTAGTTTCTTTTTGTTGACCTCTGACCGATGTCGGTTGACCTGCCGACGTCGGTGACTATGACACTCAACAACCCTCCATGTTCGCATCTGGGTGAAGCTTTTAGCTCCACAACCTAACAAATTTAGTATTGATCAATCTAGATTTTAATAAAGATTTCTACTTATACTCATTT
This sequence comes from Torreya grandis, assembly GCA_037957365.1. Classification (NCBI taxonomy): domain Eukaryota; kingdom Viridiplantae; phylum Streptophyta; class Pinopsida; order Cupressales; family Taxaceae; genus Torreya; species Torreya grandis. The sequence continues at coordinate 3,188,545 of JARHVA010000781.1, read as the reverse complement.
GCTTTAGAGCATTCAATTATTTTTGTCATCATGTAGAATAAGGATGATAATGAACATCCAATCATGTTCATGAGCACAAACCTAAAAGATGTAGAGCTCAAGTACTCTATACTTGATAAATAATTTTTTACCCTTGTCAAGGTAGTGAAGAATTTTTGGCACTACATCTTGAGAAATAAAGTCATTGCCATTATGCCTGATCCTGCTATCAAGCTCATCTTATCATAGAATGAGATAGGAGAATGATGAGGCAAATGGCTAGCCAAGCTACAAAAATTTTACATAGAGATTAAGCTTATAAAGATTGTTCAAGGGAAAGGCATTTTTCATCTTATGATTGAGTTAAATCCATGCATCACCATTGAAGAGGTATGTGAAGATCAAGTATCTAAAGGAGAATGGTATATTGATATAATATAATATTAACTTACAAGAACTTGTTCCCCCAAGATTAATAGAGAGAAGAAGAGCTTTGAGGCTCAAAGCTACTCATTACATGATCACAAAGGGAGTCCTCTACAGAAGAAATTATGAAGGTATTTATCTCAAGTGTGTATTTTTAGAGGAATCTAAAGAAATCTTAGAGAACTTACATCAAAATATAGGTAGTGGTCATCCTTTTTGGAATGCCACAACTCATAATATCTTAAGAACGGGATACTACTGGCCAATAATTTTTAAATATGCTCACGCTCATGTGAGAATATGCCATGAATGCCAAGCTCTAGCCAAGAAAGAAGTACACACAATAATGCCTTTACATCTAGTTGTTGAAGGACGACCATTTACCCAGTGGGGTTTATAATTCATTGGTGTCATCAACCCTAATTACTTAGCAAACCATAAATTTTTGCTTACTGCTATAGATCATTGCACTAGATGGACCAAGGTCATAGCCACAAATAATTGTAGAGTATAAGATGTGATTCAATTTTTGGAGGAACACATAACAACTAGATTTGGCATGCCTTTTTTTATGGTTTGTAACAATGGAAAAACTTTCATATGGAAAAAATTTATTGAATGGGCACATGACAACCAGATCATCATCAGGTCAGCTTCTAACCATTACCCTTAGGAAATGGACTAGTAGAATCAATGAATAAGAATATGATCGATGTAATTAAGAAGTCAATTGGAGACAAGCTTAGGGACTGGTATAATTTATTAAAGTATTCTCTCTGGGTAGACCAAACTAGATGCAAGTAAGCCCTTAAAGCTTTACCCTATCTATTGGTATATGGATGCAAGCATGTATTCCCAATTATGTTGAAATTACCCACTTATCAATTTATGTAGGACTGCATGGAACTAAGTGATAAATCAAAATTAAGAATGTTAGACATAATCAAAATGGAAGATTCAAGGATTGAAGCCTTACAAACATTCAATAAATACCAAGACATGGTTAATAGGTGGTTTGACAAGAGAGAAAAAGTAAAAGCATTCATGATTTTAGATCTAGTGCTACTTTGGGATAAAGCCCATGAGAAGAAAGGACAACATGATAAGTTTTCTCCACTATGGATTGGATCATAACAAAATTTAGATATCATGGGTAATAATGTGTTTCATCTAAAGGACCTCCAAGGTGATGACCTTACATATCTAGTCAACATTAGGGCTATATTATTTGCTGATATTACTAAGTAATGAGGGATGGATGAATGTAGCTATAGGATTAGATTATATTTACTCACTTTCATAGATTAGATTTCTTGCTTTCATAGTCTAGTTTCTTGCTTTTTAGATTGACCTTTCCTAATTTTAGTACTTTGCTTTCATAGATTAGACTTCATGTTTTCTAGACTAGATTTTAGTGCTTTCTTAGTTTAGTTTCTTGCTTTCTTAGATTAGTTATTCTTTAGTTTCTTTGATGATCAGAATTATGTTTAATTTGACTATAACCAAGTTAAAATCCAAATCAATTGAGCTTATGACTTGTGGAAAAGGGAAAAATTAAAATATTGACACTTTGGGACTAGTTTACAGATTGGGTGTATTTCTATGTTTTTGAGTCTTTAGGATGAAGGTAGGTAAACATGAATTTTTATGAATAGTGTCATAATTGAATAATTTTACTAGGCATGTAGAAGTTGCTCTCAGATTACTTTATATAAATTTAGAAAGTTTTATTGTTTTATTGGATCAAATGCATTTATCACATTGAATACCTATTAGAAATGAGAAATTCTAGGAATAGATGTGGCTGGTAGAGACATTATAATAACGATTTGTTTTATAACTATACTAGATCACTAGGGTTACAACTCTTCTCTTTTCCATTCAAAAACAAAATAAAAAAGAAACAATGGATTTAAAAGAGTAAAATAAAATCTAAAAAAAATCAGAATGCTCACATGATGAAATAAGGTCAATGTACCATACATCATGATAAAAAAAATAATGTAATGAGAAGAGAAGGAGCCCAAAGTATCTCTATCAAGGCTATGGATGCTTGGTTGGCAACAGATAAATTCTTGAGTTTCCCTTATTTTTAAATCTTTAATATATACTGGAACAAAACCTACAACCCCATCAAAGATTTTGAAAAACTCATCATAGTAGGGGTTAAATAAACTACATGTTTTGACACACACAAATACAAGAAATTAAAAAATCAAGTATGTTGTGTGAATTAACTTAGGAGTCTCTTTCATGTTTCTAATTTAAGTATTCTTCTATTGCATACTTTATAATTAATTTAGGATTTCAAACTAGAGTTCTGAGTTCTTGAATACTCAGGAGTATTTCCCTTGTAATTCATCATTTGTTGTACCCAACACTTCCCCTTTTTTCATAAGGAAATGGGGACCCTTTTTTTCAAAATATTGTCTTAATTTTTATCCCCCTCTTCTATATGTTTATGCAAATTCTAGGAAAAGATCATGATTTGGCCTTTCATACTTTGGTAAGATGGCATTGGTATTGTGTTTCCATAAACTATATCTTTTATTTAATAAAGTTTGTTACTTTGAGCTAATTGTTGTGGACTTATGTTTTCATGGACTCTCTTTACTATCCTCTTGGGAATTATTTTTTTGGGTTTATTCAAATTCTATTTTCAGAATTATTGTGTTAGACTTATCCTAGTTGTATTTATCATAATTTTTACCATATATGAATTCTTGTGGACTTATCTTTATCAAATAAATTATTGCAGATGTTTTAATCAAAACAATTATTTTGATGGAATTGGTCTGTAGGATTTTTTGCCATGGGTATTTTGCTCGACATAATTGACATTTCCCTTTAGCCCTTACAATCTTACCCTTCAGCCTTATTTAGATTTCCCTTTGGACTTTACAAATTAGATCCTTCAAGACTTTTATAACTTCCATTCGACCATTTTTCACATATCCTTTGGGACTTTTGTCACACACCTTTGCCTTTTCCTTCAAACATTTCATCTGAGACACTTTCTCTGAGCCAATTGAATTCCTTCATACATTTTTTTTGAGAGAATTGGGTCTTTGAGAGAATTTTTATGGAGATTTTGTCTAAAATAATTCCCTTGATGGATTTCTTTTAATACTTTTGAAATGACCCTTTACATTTGACTTTCCCTTTGGAAGTTTTGTCAAGGACACAATTCCTTTGGACTTTCTGAACATACCCTTTGGCCTTTTTGAAAGTGCACTTAGGGAATTTTGTGGTTACCCTTTGAGACTTTTGAAATTTCCCTTTCCCATTGAAATGTACCCTATGAAGTGGGAATTTTCACTATGAAGTATACCCTTCGGCCCTTTTGACCATGTCCTTCAAGACTTTTGTCTTGATCACTTGCTGCCCCAAGCCATTTATTTCAAAATTTTTGTCTCAGACATTTTATTTGATGCTAAAGTCCTAAAATAATTCCCTAAAGGACACATGCCCTTCAAAATTCCTTAGCTAACCCTTCAAACATTTTGAAAGTGACCTTTCGACATTTTTAAAGTGGCCACTTACCCTTCAGACATTTTGTAAAAGACCCTTCAAGCTTTTTGAAAGTGACCACTTACCCTTCAGGACCTTGTCCTAGGCCCTTTTACCTCTAAGACTTATACTTCAGGACTTTTATCTTGATCCTTTTTCCCTTTGGATAATTACTTTGGACATTTTATCTAAGAGATTAAGACCCTTTATGAGAATTATTGTAGACATTTTGTCTGAAATAATTCCTCTGAAACAATTCCTACACATAGAAGTTTATGATAATTCTCCCATAATAATTACCCCAAAACAAATACTAGAATACCAATAGCACCCTTGATTAGAAAAAAATCATTATGTTTTGAGCTTAAATTAATATTTTAATGTAGGCCCAAATTATATATTAAAACCTTAGGCTAAAACATTCATGCATGGTCCTTTATATTTATTTCCCAAAATATTGTGCTATGTCATTTTATGCTTATGTTTATAGGAGCAAGAAATCCCCAAGGAAATGACACGTGTCTAATCTTTGAGATTAAATTTGAAAATTATGTGGACATCATTTAATAGTCTTAAGGATGTCATTTGATGATCACATGAATACTAAATTTAACATTAGCAACACTTTAAAATTTTGAGATTAAATTTGACAGTTGTGTAGACGTCATTTGATGATCATGAAGATGTCATTTGATAATCATGTGAATGTAAAATTTAACCTCAACAATGGACTATTTTATGGAATTAAATTTTACAATCATGTAGACGTCATTTGATACTCATGTGGATATCTATCAATAGTTGCATGAATGCCATATTTAACCTCTTAAATTACCCATTTAGATTCAAATCAAGATCCTATAGTGCACATCCACTTGGGATTATTTGATCGAATAATATGAAGAGCAAGTTGAAATGTCAAAGCTTCAAAAGAGTGATAAGTGTCACCATTGTGGGAGCCCAGTATATAGATATAATGAACCATGTCAAACTAGTACATAATGATTAATGGTGTGAAATAAATATGGACTTTTCAAAAGGTCCCAGAGCTAGTAAAAATTTTCCAAGTGGCATGCTCGCATTACATCATGCAAATATATCAATGGTACAAGTTCTAAGTGTAATTTTTAAAGATCTTAGACTCAATCAGGTGTTAAAACATGTTATATTTTGAAAGCTAATAGGGCATTATGGATTTGATACATAGATATTTGGACACTTGAGCTATATTGGGTCTCAAAATTAAGACAAGTAGTATGAACACACATATCTTAAATGATAAATATAAAAGTGAAGATCCAGATTATATAAAAGGCATGGGTGAGCATGCAACACATAGTTTAGATTAGTTACAACTAACAATAGTGCCACTAGTTTTAGAACATTGGCAAAGTGATTTTGGTCATTTATGCATATGTCAAAGTTCTATTTAAAGGTGACTAATCTAAAATATCAATAGGTTGTTCTCACAACCTATAAAAAGAAGCATGTGCAATTTTGGTAAATGGTGCATCTATTTGTAGTTTGCATATAGTTCAAGCTATAATTATAGAAAATTTCCTTTGTCTTTATACATATACACATATTACATAGTTTTGGCAAAGGCTATTTTTAAATAGATAACTAGAAGTAGATTATTATATAGTTTTAGACCACAGTTAGAGATACATGTTCTAACTATCACATGTAATGACTTTACATAAACTTTGAGGATGAGGCAACCACTTCCCCAAGTGTATATAAATAATTGTAATCCAACTTGCATTTTTGTCAGAGAATATTTGGATATAAGAGAAACATCAGTTTTAATCATCAATGAATGTGTTTGTGCATCTTCTTTCCAATTTTTATGTAATTAGTTGTTACCTCTTAGTTGTATGTTTTAATAATCTTTAGTGTACAAAATTTGTGAATTGATTCTTGATTATTTTGATTGATGTACTAATATATAAGTGTGAAAAAAATACTAAAGGATTGGTAAATATATTGGTTATGATAGTCAAGTTCAAATTGATTCATAATTTTGATTGTGCATGATTACTATCTTGGATGTAGTTTTCTGTTTGTGTGAGAAATTTGCCTCAGATACTTCACTAGATCAAGCCATAATCTCCTGATTAAGGGTGGGAAAAAATTTAAATAAAAGGAAAAACCTTTTTTTGAGTTTTGTGGATTTCCTACATCTTTATTTCCTTAGAATTATTAGCCATATCTGACTATGTGTGTGCAATTACTACTAGCAACATGCATAGGTTTTGAGAGCACTTATCCTCTTAGAAACCAACTAGAGGAATAGTTTCTAAAAACCATAAAAGCTTTATTTTATAACTTACCCTTCCCTCTTTTCTGATTTCATTTTGAGATCTACCCACTCTAGATTATAAACTAGCCACCCAACCAACTCAAATAGAGATTTACTATCCCTATTTGGAACCACACCTCCATCCAAAAACCTTATCAACAACCTGTATACTTTACTTGATATTATATCAACAGGTTGAAATAAAATACATACTTAAAACTCATGCCTTAGAGTGGATTTTACCTCCATTAAGATCCTAAAACTTTAGAGGCTACCTCATTACAACTATGGTGTGCATAAAATCCATAGCAATAGGTTTTTAGAGGGTTTCAGGTATCTTAGCTTCTTAAAGTTGATTCATAAAGGTTATAAATATAAACCCTAAACCAAATCCAAAAATATTAATCTCTCATAATCTACTTATAGATACTTAAGGCACCATGTAGTTGGTTTGTACAGATATGAGTAATTGAAAATGGCCTCTTGAGCTCTTGACTAGCTCTTGACTATGTTCTGGGTACCTCTGATAGGAATTTTGGCCAAAAAAGACCACTCTATGTAACTATATGAAAAAAATGGTTATAAAAAATCCAAAACTCTCCCATAAAATTTATCACATGGATTATTAAGGTTAAATGAACATATGGATGAGTTTAGGCACCTGCAGGATTTAGGCTTAGTTCTAGGCCTAATAGGCATAACTATGTTTGATTGTGTATATAACCACCTGTGGGTGATCCAATGGATATAAGGAATTTTACCAATTTTATAACATCTAATTAAAATTTTTACATCCTTTCATATTCACTCAAGACTCACTCTTTCATCCATCTCACTCTTCACATACGAAACCTGTAGTTATCTTACTCCTGGAGTGCCCTCTGTTTGAGATAAAATAGAGGGCATATCCCCTATTTTATTGGCTAAAATGAAATTATGGATAGATTTATTAGGAAATGGAGACAATATTTATAAATTTCCAAGGTTATATCACATTCACAAAGCTATCAATACTCCAAAACCTAAAATTAGCTTCTCAAGCCTAGTGACTGTGCAGGGTTTTGGGCTGATTATGGGTTAAGGTTTGAAGCCTAGTCTTTGTTCTATCTATTTCATATGAGAATAATATGAAGATGTGTTGGGAATGTGTGATAAGGGTTTAAATGTGTTCACCCATGTTATACCTTTTTAAACCTTTAAAACCATCTCTCTCCACTAGCCTAAGCTAGTCTATAGACTGAGTCAAACTATAGGTGGCAATTTAGGAGAAATAAGGACTTGTGTAGGTGATGACCTATGTCAAATCACTATACCTAAACTAATTTTATTTAAATTGATGTAACTAGTGTCATATTTCAATAAAATATACTCATTTTTTCTTTATTCATATAACCATTATGTCACTATTATGTTATAAGATCATTTTACCTTCAAGAGTAATGTAGCTTACTAAATGTCTACAATGAAATCTTACTTAAATTGGAAGCTTATTTACATTATCTTAACTTAACCAAACAGCCAAATTATTATGTTAAGACATTTTTTATAGGTTTGGAATATAAGAGATAAAATATTAGGCATGTCTGTATCTCAAGACACTTCACCATGGAATGACCTAGTGTATGAACAAAACCTCATTCAGAGAAGTTAAGGTAAAACTTCTCAATTATGCAATTTTCTCAACCTGTGGACATGGTTCTAGGTATATTTACATATAATGGCCTCACCATTATCAAAATTACACTCTAAATGCCCTAAAACTTTATTTAATGTCTCAATTGAGTTCAAACACCTTCATCTCAACACTCCTATGCCTCTTTTAGATTAAACTCAGGCCACTGTTAAAAACTAATTATAGGTCTATATGATACAAAACTGTGTATGTTGAATTGGTTTTAACAACCATTATCTAACCCTTTGAATATCCCAATCCTAATCTTTCCACCTTGAGATTCTTATCACAATATTGAAACCTTCTTGCTTCATCAACATGACTAATCAAGGTTTAGTTCCACTTGACTGTAGGTGACAGTCACAAAGATATCTGACTATGTGTGTTCTAACTATATTCTAAATCCTCCCTTTAGAACATCGAGTCTCTTAATGGTATAACCATTTTGTTGATGACACATGATATCTTATGAATTTTTAAAGGTTCCAAACTCATCAATACCCCTGTCTAAGCATTCCCATATAGTCCTAAAAGTGACTGTTACAGGGTTACTTGACTGTGTTAAGTGTCATATACTTTGTACTTATACCCACGATCTTATTGAGAATAAAATTTTAGTGGAGAAATGATCACCATTACTTGAGGTGTTGAAAACCAATGTATTACCTTGACTTAAATACATTCATAGGAATTCAGACTCTACAACTAATGAAACACTGTTTGTAGACTTCAATGGTGTCTTCTACTAGTAAAATGAGATGTTTCTACCTATCCTCTTCACGTTCAAAAAACAAAAATAAGTTTAATACAACATGAAAATGAATAAAATGTCTTTAAATTCCATTTAAAACACTTTATTTACATAAACTAATGCCATCAAATGGGAAAACCGAAGGCATTGAGGATGTGTAGGCAGTTTAGATTCACCAACACTCTTAGTGATGGTTCATAAAGCATAAACCACCAAACTAGAAATTATTTTTATGGAAATTAAGTCCATAGAGACCAATTTCAACCACCAAGTACACTCACTTTTAATCTACTCCTCCTATCTGTATGAAGTGAAAATTGGTTGACCTCTTTGGCTTGTCCAAGAGAGAGATGAGAGAGACAGAGGTCAGGTTTTTAAATTTTTTGGGTCTATCAAAGATACCTGAGCATGAAATTAAACTTTGGGGATCTGAATTTTTTTTATAACACATCAAAAACTCTCCCCTAAAATTTATCACATGGATTATTATTGTTAAATGATCATATGGATGAGTTTAGGCACCTGTAGGATTTAGGCTTAGTTTTAGGCCTAATAGGCATAACTATGTTTGATTGTGTATATAACCACCTGTGGGTGATACAATGGATATAGGTAATTTTACCACTTTTATAACCTATAATTAAACATTTTACATCCTTTCATATTCACTCAAGACTCACCCTTACATCCATCTCACTCTTCACATACCAAACCTGTAGTTATCTTACTCCTGGAGTGCCCTCTATTTGAGATAAAATAGAGGGCATATCCCCTATTTTATTGGATAAAATGCAATTTTGGATAGATTTATTAGGAATTGGAGACAATATTATAAATTTCTAAGGTTAGATCACATGTACAAAGCTATCAATACTCTAAAACCTAAAATTAGCTTCTCAAGCCTAGTGACTGTGCAGGGTTTTGGGCTGACTATGGGTTAAGGTTTGAAGCCTAGTCTTTGCTCTATCTATTTCATATGAGAATCATATGAAGATTTTTTGGGAATGTGTGATAAAGGTTTAAATGTGTTCACCCATGTTATACCTTTTTAAACCTTTAAAATCGTCTCTCTCCACTAACCTAAGCTAATCTATAGACTGAGTCAATCTATAGGTGGCAATCTAGGAGAAACAAGGACTTGTGTAGGTGATGACCTATGTAAAATCTTTATACATAAACTAATTTTATTTGTCTTGATGTAATTAGTGTCATATTTCACTCAAATATATTAATTTTTTATTTATTCATATAACCATTATGTCACTATTATGTTGTAAGATCATTTTACCTTCAAGAGTACGGTAGCTTATTGAATGTCTACAATGAAAACTTTCCTGAATTGGAAGCTTATTTACATTATCTTATTTTAACCAAATAATGAAATTATTATGTTAAGACATTTTTTTATAGGTTTTAAATATAAGAGATAAAATATTAGGCATGTCTGTATCTCAAGACAATTCACCATGGAATGACCTAGTGTATGAACAAAACCTCATTCAGAGAAGTTAAGGTAAAACTTATCAATTATGCAACTTTCTCAACCCGTGGACATGGTTCTAGTTATATCTACATATAATGGCCTCACCATTATAAAAATGACACTTAAATTCCCTGAAACTTGATTGAATGTCTCAATTGAGTTCAAACACCTTCATCTCAACACACCTCTACCTCTTTTGGATTAAACTCAGGCCACTGTTAAAAACTAATTATAGGTCTATATGATATAAAACTATGCATGTTAAATTGGTTTTAACAACCATTAAGGAGACACCAAATTTAACATGGTTCACCCAAGATGGGATACATCCACCAAAATTATATAGTATATTATTTCCAACAATAAAAGGGAGAAAAAAATCCTACATCAAACCTTGTTACACCTCTCTACCTCTTTCTACCTCCTCTCTATGTGAAATAGTTTCATATTTTATCTCAGCTATTTGTTAGTGAAATCAAAAGTGAATTAAATAAAAATAATGCAATGGAAACTAAACCAATATTTCCTAAGTACCTAAGGACCTAAGGAATTTGTGAATTTTTAGATTCCTAATATTACACTATTATTAACAACATAAATTCAAAAAGATAAAAGTCAAAGGCTTAGTTCCACTTGACTGTAGGTGACAGTCACAAAGAGATCTGACTGTGTGTGTTCTAACTATATTCTAAATCCTCCCTTGACAAAATTGAGTCTCTTAAGGGTCCAACCATTTTTTTGATGATACATGATATCTTATGAATTTTTAAAGGTTCCAAACTCATCAATACCCCTATCTAAGCATTCCCATATAGTCCTAAAAGTGACTGTTACAGGGTTACTTGACTGTGTTAAGTGTCATAGACTTTGTACTTATAAACATGATTTAGTGGAGAAATGATAACCATGCCTTGAGGTGTTGAAAACCAATGTATTACCTTGACTTAAATACATTCATAGGAATTTATACTCTACAACTAATGAAACACTGTTTGTAGACTTCAATGGTGTCTTCTACTAGTAAAATGAGATGTTTATACCTATCCTCTTCACGTTCACAAATTAAAAATAAGTTTATTACAACATGAAAATGAATAAAATTTCTTGAAATTCCATTTAAAACACCTTATTTACAGAAACTAATGCCATAAAATGGGAAAACCGAAGCCATTGAGGATGTGCACGCAGTTTAGATTCACCAATACTCTTAGTGCTGGTTCATAAAGCATAGACCAATAAACTTGAAATTATTTTCATGGAAATTAAGGCCATAGAGACTAATTTCACCCTCCAAATACACTCACTTTAAATCTAATCCTCTTATCTGTACCAAGTGAAAATTGGTTGACCTCTTTGACTTGTCCAAGAGAAAGATGAGAGAGATAGAGGTTAGGTTTTTAAATTTTTTGGGTCTATCAAAGATACCTGAGCAAGAAAATAAATTTTGGGGATCTAAAAAAAATGGTTATAACACATAAAAAACTCTCCCATAAAATTTATCACATGGATTATTAAGGTTAAATTATCATATGGATGAGTTTAGGCACCTATAGGATTTAGGCTTAGTTCTAGGCCTAATAGGCATAACTATGTTTGATTGTGTATATAACCACCTGTGGGTGATCCAATGGATATAAGAAATTTTACCAATTTTATAACCTCTAATTAAACTTTTTACATCCTTTCATATTCACTCAAGACTCACCCTTTCATCCATCTCACTCCTCACATACCAAACCTGGAGTTATCTCACTCTTGGAGTGCCCTTTGTTTGAGATAAAATAAAGGGCATATCCCCTATTTTCTTGGATAAAATGAAATTGTGGATAGATTTATTAGGAAATGGAGAAAATATTTATAAATTTCCAAGGTTAGATCACATGTAAAAATCTATCAATACTCCAAAACCTAAAATTAGCTTCTCAAGCCTAGTGACTGTGCAGGGTTTTGGGCTGACTATGGGTTAAGGTTTGAAGCCTAATATTTGCTCTATCTATTTCATATGAGAATCATATGATGAAGTGTTGGAAATGTGTGATAAAGTTTTAAATGTGTGATAAAGTTTTAAATGTGTTCACCCATGTTATACCTTTTTCAACCTTTAAAACCATCTCTCTCCACTAGCCTAAGCTAGTCTATAGACTGAGTCAAACTATAGTTGGCAATTTAGGAGAAATAAGGACTTGTGTAGGTGATGACCTATGTCAAATCACTATACACAAACTCATTTTATTTATCTTAATGTAATTAGTGTCATATTTCAATCAAATATATTCATTTTTTATTTATTCATATAACCATTTTGTCATTATTATGTTGTAAGATCATTTTACCTTCAATAGTACTGTAACTTACTGAATGTCTAAAATGAAAACTTGCATGAATTGGAAGCTTATTTACATTAACTTATCTTAACCAAACAAACATATTATTATGTTAAGACATTTTTTATAGGTTTTGAATATAAGAGATAAAATATTAGGCATGTCTGTATCTCAAGACACTTCACCATGGAATGACCTAGTGTATGAACAAAACCTCATTCAGAGAAGTTAAGGTAAAACTTCTCAATTATGCAACTTTCTCAACCTGTGGACATGGTTCTAGGTATATTTAAATATAATGGCCTAACCATTATCAAAATTACAATCTCAATGCCCTCAAAATTGATTTAATGTCTCAATTGAGTTCAAATACCTTCATCTTAACACTCCTCTGCCTCTTTTGGATTAAACTCAGGCCACTGTTAAAAACTAATTATACGTCTATATGATACACAATTGTGTATGTTAAAATGGTTTTAACAACCATTATATAACCCTTTGAATATCCAAATCCTACTATTTCCTCTTTCAGATTATTCTCACAATATTTAAACCTTCTTGCTTCAACAACATGACTAATCAAGGCTTAGTTCCACTTGACTGTAGGTGACAGTCACAAAGAGATCTGACTGTGTGTTTTCTAACTATATTATAAATCCTCCCTTGAAAACATTGAGTCTCTTAATGGTCTAACCATTTTGTTGATTATACATGATATCTTATGAATTTTTAAAGGTTCCAAACTCATCAATACCCCTATCTAAGCATTCCCATACAGTCCTAAAAGTGACTGTTATAGGGTTGCTTGACTGTGTTAAGTGTCATAGACTTTGTACTTATAACCATGATCTTATTGAGACCTAGATGTTAGTGGATAAATGATCACCATTACTTGAGGTGTTTAAAACCAATGTATTACCTTGACTTAAATACATTCATAGGAATTTAGACTTTATAACTAATGAAACACTATTGTAGACTTCAATGGTGTCTTCTACTAGTAAAATGAGATGTTTCTACCCATCCTCTTCACGTTCACAAATTACAAATAAGTTTAATACAACATGAAAATGAATAAAATGTCTTGAATTTCCATTTAAAACACTTTATTTACACAAAATAATGCCATCAAATGGGAAAATTGAAGGCATTGAGGATGTGCATGCAATTTAGATTCACCAACACTCTTAGTGATGGTTCATAAAGCATAGACCACCAAAATAGAAATTATTTTCATGGAAATTAAGGCCATAGAGAATAATTTCACCCACTAAGTACACTCACTTGAAATCTACTCCTCCTATCTATACCAAGTGAAAATTGGTTGACCTCTTTGATTTGTCCAAAAGAGAGATGAGAGAGATAGAGGTCAGGGTTTTAAATTTTTTGGGTCTATCAAAGATACCTGAGCATGAAATTAAAATTTGGGAATCTGAAAAAAATGGTTATAACACATCCAAAAATCTCCCATAAAATTTATCACATGGATTATTAAGGTTAAATTATCATATGGATGAGTTTAGGCACATGTAGGATTTAGGCTTAGTTCTAGGCCTAATAAGCATAACTATGTTTGATTGTGTATATAACCACCTGTGGGTGATCCAATGGATATAAGGAATTTTACCACTTTTATAACCTCTAATTAACTTTTTACATCATTTTGTATTCACTCAAGACTCACCCTTTCATCCATCTCACTCTTCACATACCAAACCTACAGTTATCTTACTCCTGGAGTGCCCTCTGTTTGAGATAAAATAGAGGGAATATCCCCTATTTTATTGGCTAAAATGAAATTGTGGATAGATTTATTAGGAAATGGAGAAAATATTTATAAATTTACAAGGTTATATCACATGTACAAAGCTATCAATACTCCAAAACCTAAAATTAGCTTCTCAAGCGTAGTGACTATGCAGGGTTTTGGGCTGACTATGGGTTAAGGTTTGAAGCCTAGTCTTTGCTCTATCTATTTCATATGAGAATCATATAAATATGTGTTGGGATTGTGTGATAAAGTTTTAAATGTGTTCACCCATGTTATACCTTTTTCAAAATTTTAAACCATTTCTCTCCACTAGCCTAAGCTAGTCTATAGACCAAGTCAAACTATAGGTGGCAATTTAAGAGAAACAAGGACTTGTGTAGGTGATTACCTATGTCAAATAAATATACCTAAACTCATTTTATTTATCTTGATGTAATTAGTGTCTTATTTCACTCAAATATATTCATTTTTTATTTATTCATATAACCATTATGTCACTATTATGCTGTAAGATCATTTTACCTTCAAGAGTACTGTAGCTTACTGAATGTCTACAATGAAAACTTGTCTGAATTGAAAGCTTATTTACATTAACTTATCTTAACCAAACAAACATATTATTATGTTAAGACATTTTTTATAGGTTTTGAATATAAGAGATAAAATATTAGGCATGTCTGTATCTCAAGACACTTCACCATGGAATGACCTAGTGTATGAACAAAACCTCATTCAGAGAAGTTAAGGTAAAACTTCTCAATTATGCAACTTTCTCAACCTGTGGACATGGTTCTAGGTATATTTACATATAATGGCCTAACCATTATCAAAATTACACTCTCAATGCCCTCAAAATTTATTGAATTTCTCAATTGAGTTCAAACACTTTCATCTCAACACTCCTCTACCTCTTTTGGATTAAACTCAGGCCACTGTTAAAAACTAATTATACATCCACATGATACAAAATTGTGTATGTTAAAATGGTTTTAAAAAACATTATATAACCCTTTGAATATTCCAATCCTACTATTTACCCTTTGAGATTATTCTCACAAAATTGAAACCTTCTTGCTTCATCATCATGACTAATCAAGGCTTAGTTCCACTTGAGTATAGGTGACAGTCACAAAGAGATCTGACTGTGTGTTTTCTAACTATATTATAAATCCTCCCTTGAAAACATTGAGTATCTTAATGGTCTAACCATTTTGTTTATTATACATGATATCTTATGAATTTTTAAAGGTTCCAAACTCATCAATACCCCTGTCCAAGCATTCCCATACAGTCCTAAAAGTGACTGTTATAGGGTTACTTGAATGTGTTAAGTGTCATAGACTTTGTACTTATAACCATGATCTTATTGAGACTAAGATGTTAGTGGAAAAATGATCACCATTACTTGAGGTGTTGAAAACCAATGTATTACCTTGACTTAAATACAATAGGAATTTAGACTTTATAACTAATGAAACACTGTTTGTAGACTTCAATGGTGTCTTCTACTAGTAAAATGAGATGTTTCTACCCATCCTCTTCACGTTAAAAAATTAAAAATAAGTTTAATACAACATGAAAATGAATAAAATGTCTTGAATTTCCATTTAAAACACTTTATTTACACAAAATAATGCCATCAAATGGGAAAATTGAAGGCATTGAGGATGTGCACGCAATTTAGATTCACCAACACTCTTAGTGATGGTTCATAAAGCATAGACCACCAAAATAGAAACTATTTTCATGTAAATTAAGGACATAGAGAATAATTTCACCCACCAAGTAAACTCACTTGAAATATAATCCTCCTATCTATACCAAGTGAAAATTGGTTGACCTCTTTGATTTGTCCAAAAGAGAGATGAGAGAGATAGAGGTCAGGGTTTTAAATTTTTTGGGTCTATCAAAGATACCTGAGCATGAAATTAAACTTTGGGAATCTAAAAAAAATGGTTATAACACATCCAAAAATCTCCCATAAAATTTATCACATGGATTATTAAGGTTAAATTATCATATGGATGAGTTTAGGCACCTGTAAGATTTAGGCTTAGTTCTAGGCCTAATAAGCATAACTATGTTTGATTGTGTATATAACCACCTGTGGGTGATCCAATGGATATAAGGAATTTTAACACTTTTATAACCTCTAATTAAACTTTTTACATCATTTTGTATTCACTCAAGACTCACCCTTTCATCCATCTCACTCTTCACATACCAAACCTGGAGTTATCTTACTCCTGGAGTGCCCTCTGTTTGAGATAAAATAGAGGGAATATCCCCTATTTTATTGGATAAAATGAAATTGTGGATAGATTTATTAGGAAATGGAGAAAATATTTATAAATTTACAAGGTTATATCACATTTACAAAGCTATCAATACTCCAAAACCTAAAATTAGCTTCTCAAGCCTAGTGACTATGTAGGGTTTTGGGCTGACTATGGGTTAAGGTTTGAAGCCTAGTCTTTGCTCTATCTATTTCATATGAGAATCATATAAATATGTGTTGGGATTGTGTGATAAAGTTTTAAATGTGTTCACCCATGTTATACCTTTTTCAAAATTTAAAACCATTTCTCTCCACTAGCCTAAGCTAGTCTATAGACTAAGTCAAACTATAGGTGGCAATTTAAGAGAAACAAGGACTTGTGTAGGTGATTACCTATGTAAAATAAATATACCTAAACTCATTTTATTTATCTTTATTTAATTAGTGTCATATTTCACTCAAATATATTCATTTTTTATTTATTCATATAACCATTATGTCACTATTATGCTATAAGATCATTTTACCTTCAAGAGTACTGTAGCTTACTAAATGTCTACAATGAAAACTTGCTTGAATTGAAAGCTTATTTACATTAACTTATCTTAACCAAACAAACATATTATTATGTTAATACATTTTTTATAGGTTTTGAATATAAGAGATAAAATATTAGGCATGTCTGTATCTCAAGACACTTCACCATGGAATGACCTAGTGTATGAACAAAACCTCATTCAGAGAAGTTAAGGTAAAACTTCTCAATTATCCAACTTTCTCAACCTGTGGACATGGTTCTAGGTATATTTACATATAATGGCCTAACCATTATCAAAATTACACTCTCAATGCCCTCAAAATTGATTGAATGTCTCAATTGAGTTCAAACACCTTCATCTCAACACTCCTCTACCTCTTTTGGATTAAACTCAGGCCACTGTTAAAAACTAATTATACATCTATATGATACAAAATTGTGTATGTTAAAATGGTTTTAAAAACCATTATATAACCATTTTAATATTCCAATCATACTATTTCACCTTTGAGATTATTCTCACAAAATTGAAACCTTCTTGCTTCATCATCATGACTAATCAAGGCTTAGTTCCACTTGAGTATAGGTGACAGTCACAAAGAGATCTGACTGTGTGTTTTCTAACTATATTATAAATCCTCCCTTGAAAAAATTGAGTATCTTAATGGTCTAACCATTTTGTTTATTATACATGATATCTTATGAATTTTTAAAGGTTCCAAACTCATCAATACCCCTGTCCAAGCATTCCCATACAGTCCTAAAAGTGACTGTTATAGGGTTACTTGAATGTGTTAAGTGTCATAGACTTTGTACTTATAACCATGATCTTATTGAGACTAAGATGTTAGTGGAAAAATGATCACCATTACTTGAGGTGTTGAAAACCAATGTATTACCTTGACTTAAATACAATAGGAATTTAGACTTTATAACTAATGAAACACTGTTTGTAGACTTCAATGGTGTCTTCTACTAGTAAAATGAGATGTTTCTACCCATCCTCTTCACGTTAAAAAATTAAAAATAAGTTTAATACAACATGAAAATGAATAAAATGTCTTGAATTTCCATTTAAAACACTTTATTTACACAAAATAATGCCATCAAATGGGAAAACTGAAGGCATTGAGGATGTGCACGCAGTTTAGATTCACCAACACTCTTAGTGATGGTTCATAAAGCATAGACCACCAAAATAGAAATTATTTTCATGGAAATAAAGGCCATAGATAATAATTTCACCCACCAAGTACACTCACTTTAAATATACTCCTCCTATCTATACCAAGTGAAAATTGGTTGACCTCTTTGATTTGTCCAAAAGAGAGATGAGAGAGATAGAGGTCAGGGTTTAAATTTTTTTGGGTCTATCAAAGATACCTAAGCATGAAATTAAACTTTGGGAATCTGAAAAAAATGGTTATAAAACATCCAAAATTCTTGCATAAAGTTTATCACATGGATTATTAAGGTTAAATTATCATATGGATGAGTTTAGGAACCTGTAGGATTTAGGCTTACTTCTAGGCCTAATAGGCATAACTATGTTTGATTGTGTATATAACCACCTGTGGGTGATCCAATGGATATAAGGAATTTTAACACTTTTATAACCTCTAATTAAACTTTTTAAATCCTTTTGTATTCACTCAAGACTCACCCTTTCATCCATCTCACTCTTCACATACCAAACCTGGAGTTATCTTACTCCTGGAGTGCCCTCTGTTTGAGATAAAATAGAGGGAATATCCCCTATTTTATTGGATAAAATGAAATTTTGGATAGATTTATTAGGAAATGGAGAAAATATTTATAAATTTACAAGGTTATATCACATGTACAAATCTATCAATACTCCAAAACCTAAAATTAGCTTCTCAAGCCTAGTGACTATGCAGGGTTTTGGGCTGACTATGGGTTAAGGTTTGAAGCCTAGTCTTTGCTCTATCTATTTCATATGAGAATCATATAAATATGTTTTGGAAATTGTGTGATAAAGTTTTAAATGTGTTCACCCATGTTATACCTTTTTCAAAATTTAAAACCATTTCTCTCCACTAGCCTAAGCTAGTCTATAGATTGAGTCAAACTATAGGTGGCAATTTAAGAGAAACAAGGACTTGTGTAGGTGATTACCTATGTCAAATAAATATACATAAACTCATTTTATTTATCTTGATGTAATTAGTGTCATATTACACTCAAATATATTCATTTTTTCTTTATTCATATAACCATTATGTCACTATTATGCTGTAAGATCATTTTACCTTCAAGAGTACTGTAGCTTACTGAATGTCTACAATGAAAACTTGCCTGAATTGAAAGCTTATTTAAATTAACTTATCTTAACCAAACAAACATATTATTATGTTAAGACATTTTTTATAGGTTTGGAATATAAGAGATAAAATATTGGGCATGTCTGTATCTCAAGACACTTCACCATGGAATGACCTAGTGTATGAACAAAACCTCATTCAAAGAAGTTAAGGTAAAACTTCTCAATTATGCAAATTTCTCAACCTGTGGACATGGTTCTAGGTATATTTACATATAATGGCCTCAAAATTATCAAAGTGACACTCTCAATGCCCTCAAAATTGATTGAATGTCTCAATTGAGTTCAAACACCTTCATCTCAACACTCCTCTGCCTCTTTTGGATTAAACTCAGGCCACTGTTAAAAACTAATTATACGTCTATATGATACAAAAATGTGCATGTTAAATTAGTTTTAACAACCATTATATAACCCTTTGAATATCCCAATCCTACTATTTTCACCTTGAGATTCTTCTGACAATATTGAAACCTTCTTGCTTCATCAACATGACTAATCTAGGCTTAGTTCCACTTGACTATAGGTGACAGTCACAAAGAGATCTGACTGTGTGTGTTATAACTATATTCTAAATCCTCCCTTGCCAAAATTGAGTTTCTTAATGTTCTAACAATTTTGTTGATGATACATGATATCTTATGAATTTTAAAAGGTTCCAAACTCGTCAATACCCCTGTCTAAGCATTCCCTTACAGTCCTAAAAGTGACTATTACAAGGTTACTTGACTGTGTTAAGTGTCATAGACTTTGTACTTATAACCACGACCTTATTGAGACTAAAATTTTAGTGGAGAAATGATCACCATGCCTTGAGGTGTTGAAAACCAATGTATTACCTTGACTTAAATACATTCATAGGAATTTAGACTCTACAACTAATGAAACACTGTTTGTAGACTTCAATGGTTTCTTCTACTAGTAAAATGAGATGTTTATACCTATCCTTTTCACGTGCACAAATTAAAAATAAGTTTAATACAACATGAAAATGAATAAAATGTCTTGAAATTCCATTTAAAACACTTTATTTACACAAACTAATGCCATAAAATGGGAAAACCGAAGCCATTGAGGATGTGCACGCAGTTTAGATTCACCAACACTCTTAGTGATGGTTCATAAAGCATAGACCACAAAAATAGAAATTATTTTCATGGAAATTAAGGCCATAGAGACTAATTTAACCCACCAAGTACACTCACTTGAAATCTACTCCTCTTGTCTATACCAAGTGAAAATTGGTTGACCTCTTTGACTTGTCCAAGAGAGAGATGAGAGAGATAGAGGTCAGGTTTTTAAATTTTCTGGGTCTATCAAAGATACCTAAGCATGGAATTAAATTTTGGGGATTTTAAGAGGCCTACCTAAACTATTCACATATGCTAAAACTATATACACTCTATACAACTTGCTTGAAACTCCCTTGTTTGTAGTTTATATTCTTGAATCTATGTTGAACCTACAATTAGTTAGTATCAAAATAGTTTTTCTAACCATTTAAGACATGTGGGATGTTGGATATATTCTTGGAACACTTGTATTCTTATGGAAATCATACTAGTTCATTAAATGGCCCCAAAAGGTGGCCTTATATGACATACGACTAACCTAAAAAAAATGACAAAGTTAAAGCATATGTTTGACCTCATTAAAGACTACATGACCAATTTTCAACCTAGGAGACCCAATGAAAAATTTGAAGTATATAGGGGGTTGACCTTATTTGACTTAGGGTCAAATTAGTCACTAGTTTTGTGATTTCATAGGGGTAGCAAGCCTATTATTCTAAGGACCAATTGCCTTCTCTTATCCATTAAGTTATGGAGTCACCTATACACTATATTGAAAATTGATAAACCTATGAAAGGACACCAAAGCACACCAAATAATAGGAAAAAAACACACAAGATAAGACATCAAAGTAAACACACTTAGGAAAAACACACACAACATAATCAAAACACAACTATCTCAATATGTAAAATACCTCAAGAACTTGAGGTGAAGAACAATTCACCATTACTTCAACCAAGGTTAAATACAATGCCTCTTATATCAATGATGATCCATGAAATCAATCCATTGTATGAGGCATACTTTTCAATGAACACTTTCTCATGTAGATAGTCAAATGACTTACCATATTTAGATTTTCTCATGACTTCAAGTGTGTTACTTGGATATTTTATGAATACTCTATCTATCCCTCCAAGAGTCTTGTTTGGATTTTCATCTTGCTTCAACTTTACCATGTTCAATTGACATCTCTCAAATTGAACCTTAGGAGCCATCAAAGTTATCTCAACTTTACCTTATTTTAGAACATGATGTACTTGATGTCTAGAACCATCAAGATTATCCACTTTATTTTCCAACATGCCTAAAGGTGGTTCAAAATTACGCTGAGGTTTGAATTTATCTTTAATTACACACATTTTTACCTTGGATTCATTAGACTCCTTCATGACTGAATTTTTCTTAATAATAGTTTGACACTTATTCTCATGCTTGATAACACACTCTCTTTCATGTTTATAAGATCCATCAACAACCTTACCATCATATTCATGATTATTAGGAATGGGAGTTGACTTAATTAGCTATTTAAACTCTTGGACTATGGCATGGAAATACTACAATAGGTCATCGTATTATTCATGACTATCACATTCATGGACTCCTCCATCTTGAGGAGGTAGAATGGCATTGTTTTCCTCATTATCCTGATCTACCATACTTTGAAAAATATCATCATCATACATACAAATAAGTTAATTACCCTTATAAACTTTTTAAAAATGATTATCAATGCTTACCTTAGAATGTTCATCACCTTCTTCATAGATGATGTATGTGCCAAGGTCAATATATTCAATGAAAGTGTATGGATCATGTCAATAAGTTTCAATAAAATACTCATCTAGGAAAATATCAGAGATACCTTCAAGTTTTGAAGATGATCCATAATCTATAGCATATTTTTCTTGATCATTGATGGTACAATTTAGATTAGAACTTACTTCCATGTATGGCTCAATATGAAACTTAGCCAATGGTTGTGTTCTAATATTTACCTTTTCTATAGAACTTATTTTGAAGGCCAAAAAGGACTAATTAGATGAGAGATATCCCCATATCTTGATGATGAAATCTCTTGATAGGAAAATAGCAAAGTGAGTAGGCAGATCAACCACCATTATATCTTGAAGGATTGGGAAACTTGGAAAATCATGCAAGAAAACTCTCAAAACTTTGATGAGTCCCACTGACCTAGATGGTGTCCCATAATGTTGTATCACTCCATTTATATATATGTCATATTTCAAGCCTAATTTACTTGCCACAAGTTTTGGCATCACTGAAGTACTTGCCCCTCTATCCACAATGTAATTGTGAACAAGCTTGTCTCTCATAATGAGAGTGAGGTAAAAGGGTGGAAGATTTTTAGATTTGGTAAAGGGTTAAAAAATGTGAGTAGGAGAATTAGTGAGGGATACATAACCATGTTTTTATGGTTGAGGACTGATGTGGACTTGGGACAATTGTTCTTGAAGAAGCTCCTTTTGATCGGGCACGTAAAACACTTTCGAAAGAGATATGATGTTTCAACACTCTTTAAAGAATCAATAATATTCAAAGTAGGAAAACTAACATTTTATTGCATTATTTA
Organism: Torreya grandis; assembly: GCA_037957365.1. Lineage (NCBI taxonomy): Eukaryota > Viridiplantae > Streptophyta > Pinopsida > Cupressales > Taxaceae > Torreya > Torreya grandis. Next base: position 3,165,494 of record JARHVA010000781.1, on the reverse strand, counting down.
AGGAAAAGAAGTGACTTTATCTTGAGTCAATGGAGTATTTTGAGTCACCATTATTAAATTCTAATTTTGAAGAGGTACAAAATTTATAGGGATTGTCACACTTGTATTGACACTGTTGCCTTATAAGAGGGTTATTTGAACTTGTGTCAACACCATGAACATATTCCAAAGCCTTCATCTTTGATATTGTCTAAGATGTAATTGAGGTACCTTGGTTTAGGATAAATTTATCTTCAACTTAAAAGTTTGTAAGGTTCACTCTTTGAGGCTACCATTCTTCATTTATTTTTGCTTGCTTGAAGTTCTCATTTTTTGCTATCAATTGAGGAGTAAGTCCTCTTTAAGCTACCAAGGCTTGCCCTTCACCTTCATTGGCATCCATTTATTATCCTTAAGGTTTTCATTCTTATCCTTGAACCAAGTTACTATAGACTAGAACCATAACTCTTGTGTTTGAAGTAGAGGTTGGATTATAAGCATTGGGTGGCCTATTAAAGTTAGGTTGTCCTTGTCCTCTCCTTTGACCATACTACTAAGGTAGAAACCTACTTGAGTTTTAAGGATAGGAATAAGGTTTTTGGTTAACTCCATATTGTATATTTAGTTACCTAACTTGAGCCTTAAAGGCTTTAGATCATGCCTCCCAATCAATGGTATCCTCTGAATTCTTTGGGGAAGCTCTAGACTTGTTGTTTGAATATGGGATTAGAGAAATACTTGGAGTAAGAATAGACATGTTAGGAAAAATGAGCATAGATAATTTTGGATGGATTTTAACAATCTTGTATTAAACCATTCTTGACTCTAATGGGTATGTTATAAGCTTCAAGCAAAGTGTATCCACCCATGGATTGCAACATGATGGCTATGTCAGTCCCAATATCTCAAAGTTATATAGGGAAAACAAAGCTTGTATGGGGTCTCATGGGAGGGGAAAAACTATACTAAGTTATTTGAAACCTCTCATTGAAGTCATGCATAGTTTATTTAGGATCTCTTTGAATCACTTTCAACTGATGAATGAGTGATATGTGATCAATTTTATCCTCAAAACTTTGGGTCAACAACTCTCTAAACTCATCCCAAGTGGTGATACATCCTCAAAAAAATGTCTTATACCAGTCAAGGGATTACCCCTAAGATACATGGCAAGTAACCTAATTTCAATGTTAACTTTAGTGACATTATGAAAGTTTCGTAAGTTAGAGATATCCCTAATATGTTCACTTAGGTTAATAGAACCTTCCCCATCAAAAGTGGGAATACTCTTGGTGGCATTGGGGGGGATATCATCATATGCATTGAGGTGTATAGGATTTTTAGTGTTAAAGGCTACGAAATAATATTACATAGACATATTTTCCTCAAGTTACTTTCACTTTCTTGATATTTTTGGCTTGCAAATTCTTCTTGCTCTTCAAATGTCAAGATAAGCTTATGATGTTGAACTTCAAGAGGAAGTTCAATTTGAAGGAGTCAGTTCATGGGATTGTTACCTATACTATTATTTGAAATAGTAAGGACCATGAAGTATGAACAATAATAATTATAAAACTTTGTGTACAACTAGATATTACCTTTTATGGAGTTCCCAAATGTTGAGTAGAGCACATGTATGCAACTATGATATTGTCAATACCAACATTCACCTTGACAAGATGTACTTGAGATAATAGTCTCACCAGGTGTGATAGAACCATTATGACTCAATATTTTACCCTGGAGAGGTTGTTAAATCCTTATTTATATTGAGTGAAACATTATATTACCTCTATGCCTAAAAGTTGCCTATAGCAGAGGTAAACCTCTAGGTTTAAGGGCTAGCTCCTTAGATTAGTCTTTAATAGCTTATCACCTACAATAATTGATTACTTAGATGAAAAGGGATATAAAGAATACAAAATTAACATATGATAATGAGGTGATACACTATATTGGTATTAATTATACTACCATATACTTTCACTATAAAACATGACTCACAACACTAGTCTCAACATCTTAGATTGCTCTAACATAAGTATTTCAAACATGGAGGTGATATGAATTATACTTCTCAAGGTGAGTAAATATGAGGTTATATTATAGACAATAATACTATTCCTTTCACTTATAAATATAAAAATACACTTGATTACACTTTTAACCTGTTATAGGGAAAACTACTTGCACCAAACATGAAAGAGTAAATAGAATACAAGGATAGATAGTTATCACTTGTCATCCCACTATACACCAATTCACACACTTAGAAATGAAGATATCAAATAAAAACTAGATTTTAAATATTTATTTAAAATTCAAATACAATATTCAAACCAATAGGGCTTCACCATACTAGGTGTGGATTCTTTCACAAAGCCAAAAAGGATTGTATATATAGAGCATAGGAGAGGAAAGAGAAGAAGAGAAGTGGAAAGGTTAGAAGTCCAAGTGTCAATAAATGTAAAAAAAATTAAAATATAATATAATGAAGTGGAAAATAGGTATTTAAGTCCTCCATGACAAGTGTTCATCACAAACATGACCTATCTTAGAGGTTGGCATAAAAACACTCCATGGTTCTTTGAAACTGCCCTCATGATGATGAGTAGTCCACATATCTTGAAATACCTTATAAATGACATAGGAGTCATTTAAAAATATTATCTATCATGGGAGGTTGGAAAAAATATTTTTAACCTTCATTTATGCCGTTTAACTGATAACTTATTATGGACACTTGTTGTTCACTCTCTAACAGTCACTTATAGGCCTAGACCTTCACACTTGTCACCTAAGTGACTTGAAATTACTCAAGGAATTATATGGAAGAGATTTTATACACCTATTTATAACCTATTTTCCTTCTAATCCTTTATGTAGACTTTAAAATATCCATTGACACTCTTCTCACTATCACACTTAACCAGTCATTTTACTTTCTCACTATCTGTTTAGACTGCTTGCAATGAAAAGATTAAAAGAGGAGTTTATTTGATTCACTCAGGTGAGATATGAGTATATGGAGTTATAATAAGTCCATCTATACCTCCCTTAGTGGATTTCATCTACCAATTATCTTCTATACCTATAAAACACATCAAAACTATAAGAAACTTAGATTTTAGTCTATCTGTACAAGTGACAGTAAGGATACAATGGTTGTCATGGATATTGGGTGAGTGAGAGATATATTAAAGTCAATTTAATAATTAATTATCCAATTTTAGGTACATCTCCAATAATTTATTCTCCATCAGGTTTGCACAAGGGTTTTGAGAGGGTTTTAGGTCTTTTAATTTCTTAACATTGATTCATAAGGGTTAAACATCCAACCCCTAAACCAAATCCAAAAATATTGATTTCATGAACCTCCTCAACTACCCATATTTACTTGAGGCCCATAAAGTTTATCTATATAAATATGAGCAATTGAAAGTGGCCTCTCAAGCTCTTGACTACGTTCTAGGTACCCTTGATTGGAATTTAGGCCAAAAATGACCATTATGTGTAATTATTTATAAAAAAATGGTTATAACCCATAATAAAATCTCCCTTTAAATTTATCACATGGACTATATAGGTTAAAATATCATATGTATGAGTTTAGGCACTTGTAGGATTTAGGATTAGTTATAGGCCTAACATGCTTAACTGTGTTTGACTATGTATATAGACACTTTTGGGTGATCTAATGGATGTAAGGAATTTTAATAAATTTTTAACCTCTAATTAAACTTTTTACATCCTTTCATATTCACTCAATACTTTCCACTTCATCCATCTCACTCTTCACATACCAAACCTGCAGTAAACTTACTCCAAGAGTACCCTCTATCTGAGAAAAAATAGAGGGCATCTCCCCTATTTACCTAGAGAAATTAAGATTTTGGAGAGATTTATTAGGTAATGCATAAAATATATAAAAACTTATAAGTTTATATCACATATAAAAATCTCTCAACACTCCAAAACCTAAAACTAGCTTCTCAAGCCTAGTGACTGTGTAGGGTTTTGGATTGACTATGGGTTGAGGTTTGAAACCTAGTCTTTGCTCTATATATTTCATGTAAGAATCATATGAATATATTTTTTTAATTTTTTATACATTTTAAAATGTGTTCACCCATATTATACCTTTTCCAACCTTTCAAAAAGTCTCTCTCCACTAGCATAAGCTAGTCTATAGACTGAGTCAAACTGTAGGTGACAATTTAGGAGACACAAGGACTCCTATAGGTGATAAATATGTAAAATAAATATAACTCAACTAATTTTATTTATCTTTAGGTCATTAGTGTCATATTTCAATTAAATATAGTGACTTTTTCTTGAGTCATACAACCATTGTGTCACTATTGTGTTGTAAGATCATTTTGGCTTCAAGAGTACTGTAGCTTACTAAATGTCTACAATGAAAACTTGCCTAAATTAGAAGATTATTTACATGATATTATCTTAACCAAATAACCAACTTATTATTTCAATACATTATTTTTCATCCTTGACTACAAGAGAGAAACTATTAGGCCTGTCTAGACCTCAAGACACTTCACCATGGAATGACCTAGTGTATGAGCAAAACCTCATTCAGAGAAGTTAAGGTAAAAATTATAAATTGTAACTTTATCAACTTGTGAACATGTTTCTAGGTCTATCTGCATATAATTACCTCACCATTATCAAAATTATACTCTCAATGCCCTTAGACCTGATTGAAGGTCTCAATTGAGTTTAAACACCTTCATCTCAACACTCTGCCTCTTTTGGATTGAACTCAAGCCACTATTGGAGACTACTTATAGGTCTATATGATATAGAACTATGTATGTTGAATTAGTTTTGAAAACCATTCTCTAACCCTTTGAATAAAAAATTATTAGTATTTACACCTTGAGATTATTCTCACAATCTTGAAACCTTCTTGTTTCATCAACATGATTGATCATGTCTTAGTTACACTTAGATATAGGTGACAATCATAAAGAGATCTTATTGTGTGTATTCTGACTATATTATAAATACTTCCTTGCCAAAATTGAGTCTCTCAATGGTATAACCATGTTGTTGATGATATATGAGATCTTATGAATGTTTAGAGGTTACAAAATCATCAATACCCCTATCTAAACATTCCCACACAGTCCTAAAAGCAACTATTATAGGGTTACTTGACTGTGTCAAGTGTTATAGACTTTGTACATATAAATATGATCTTATTGAGAATAAAATTTTAGTAGAGAGCTGGTCATCATGCCCCAAGGGGTTGGAAACCAATGCATTACCTTGACTTAAAGACATTCATAGGAAGTTAGACTCTGTAACTGATGAAACATTATTTGTAGACTTTAATGGTATCTTCTACTAGAAAAATGAGATGTTTTTGCCTATCATCTTCACCTTAAAATGTGTAAAATGAGTTTAATACAACATGAAAATGAATAAAATGTCCTAAAATTCCATGTAAAACACTTGATTTTCATAGACCAATGCCATCAAATAGGAAAACTAAAGCCATTGGGGATGTGCAAGTAGTTTAGAGTCACCATCACTCTTAGTGATGGTTCATGAATCATATAAAACCAAAATAAAAACTATTGGCATGGAAAGGAAGGCCATAGAGACTAATTTCACCCACCAAGTTCACTCACTTTAACTCTAATCTTCCTATCTGTACCAAGTGGAAACTAGTTGACTTCTTTGACTTGTCCAAGAGAGTGATGAGAGAGAGAGGTTGGTTTTTGACATTTTTGGGTTTGTCAAAACTACCTGAGAATGAAATTGAACTATGAAGATCTGAAGATGCCTCCCTAAAATGGTCACACATGTTAGAACTGTATATAGTCCATACAAATTGCTTAAAACTCTCTTGTTTATAGTTTATCTTCTTGAATCTATGTTGAACTTATAATTATTCAGTCTCAAAATGGTTTCTCTAACCATTTATGACAAGTGGGATGTTGGATATATTCTTTAAACACTTGTCTTCTTATGAAAACCATACAAGTTCATTAAATGGCCCAAAAAGTAGCCTTAGATGACATAAGACCAACCTAAATAAAAATGACAAAGATAAATAATATGTTTGACTTAATTAGATCTATATGATCAATTTTTAACCTAAGAGACCCTATGAAAAATTTGAACTATATAAGAGGTTGACCTAATTTGTCTTGGGGTCAAATTAGTCAACATTAAATGAGTACCCAAACTTACAAATAAATCAGTCCAAAAGTTACTAGTGAATATAGGATCATGATCACTAATAATTATTTTTGGTATACTATGCAACTTTTGAACTATATTGATAAAATAAACAACTATTACATTAGCTACAAATGGTTGTGATAAGGAAAAAAATATGCATATTTTTTTAGTTTATCCACAACTAACATGATGAAATTTTTACCTTTAGATCTTGGCAGCCCTATAATGAAATTCATGGAAATCTCCTCCCATCACTGGATAGGGATGGATAATGGTTACATATGACATGTATTAATTATTTCCCCTTTGTTCTGCTGACAAACTATGAATTCTACCATAAATTTATGTATATCCCCCTTGAGTTCATCCCAAAATAAATCTTAATTGATGCAATGATATATATTTACAAATCCTAAATGCCCCCATTAGATATGCATGAAGCTTTTGAATGATCTCATGTTTGAGGACACAATACATAGGTATAATATTCCTTTATACCATAATGTGTTTTCTTTCCACTCAATTTTTTAAGAAACACCTGCACCATGTTGAAGATTATGAATCAAGACCTATGTATTTATGTCATTCTCCCATTATAATCTTATTCTAACCAACGTACTTGCCAAATGATCATTGAGAATGGTAGTGCCTCAATTGATTCATCCCTTCTAAAAAGTGCATCTACTACCAAATTCTCTTTGCCTTTATTATAGACTATTTCAAACTCACAACCCAACATTTTAGTCACCTATTGTTTGATATTCTAATGACAATCATTATTACAAAAACTATTTTGGAATATCATGATCAGTCTTTACCTAAAAGTGTCCACCCATCAGATGAGATCTCCATTACTTGATTGCATGAATAATAGCCATCATATATTTCTCATAGATTGGATTGAGCTTATTTTTTCCCTTGAGTTGATGACTCTTGAATGTAATGGGTCTTCTTTTTTTCATTAGTATTGATCCCATATCATATCCTAATATATCACATTTAATAATAAATGTTTTGGAAAAATTAGGGGTCACCAAAATTAGAGTGGTGCACATAGCCTTTTTTAATTGCTCAAATGCCTTAAAAGTTGGTTCAGTCTAATGGAAGGAATCTTTCTTAAACAAGTCTATGAGTGGAGCTGCTATACTATCATAATTTTTTACAAATATGCACTAATACCTTATTTGCCCAAAAATCCATGAAGGTTCTTGAGGGTTTTTGGCACTTGACACTCCATCATAACTTTTATCTTCTTAGGGTTGACTTTCAATCCTTTATGTGAAATAATATGACCCAAGTACTCCACCTCATGAATGCCAAAATCACATTTTAAAGATTTTTTATAAAGTTGACATTGTTACAAAACTAACAGTACCTATTTCACATGCTTTACATGTTCTTCCCCAATTTTTTTGTAGATAAGGGTATCATAAAAAAATACCAACACAAACTTCCTTAAAAAGGCCTAAAAACACTATTCATCAAAATCTAAAATGTAGATGGTGCATTTGTGAGACCAAATGACATGACCATAAATTCATGATAGCCTCCATGAGTTTTGAATATTATTTTATGGATATCCTTATATTTGATCCAAATTTTATGATACCTAGAATGAAGAACTAGTTTGGTAAAATAAACAACGCCATGTAATTTATCTAAGAAATCATCAAGGACTAGAATAGGGAACTTATCTTTATAGGTGTACTTATTGAGTTCTCTATATAAAGGGCACATCCTCCAAGTGTCTTCCTTCTTTTGCACCATGACCACTAAGGAAGAATATTCACTTTGGCTATGTCAGATAATACCTACCTCTAGCATGTACCATTTTTCAATTTCACTTTTTTGAGCATATGGATACACATATGATATGATGTTTGGTGGTGTGTTACCTAAAATCAATCTTAATGCATGATCATGTTCTTTGATGGGAGGTAGGCTTTTTGGCATTGTGCTAAAAGCTGTCAGATGGTCATCAAGAATCATTTATAAAGCAAGATATGTAGACACATGTTAGATGAAATTCTAAATAAAACAATTATGCTACAAACCCTTCCACCCATTTTAAAATAATCTTTGTGTTTAACCCTAAATTAGATGTAATAATCCTTACTTGGTATTAATAGGGTTAAGAATATAGAAATAATAATGCACAAGGGTGATAATCAGATCTAAAGTAAGCCAATTATATTCTAAACTTAGATATAAACATACATTGAATTTCTTATGCTAAGAATAGGCTAAATATGGAAAGTATAAATAAGCTATGATGGAAATGAGAAATAAGTTATATACTTAGTTGGTTTTGATGCTAACATAGTGTTGGATCTAGAACAAGTAAAAAATAATTTGGGAAGAGATTTTGGGATAATCATTAGATTCTAAATCTGATGCTGCTAGAGTTGTGGACAATAATATTATCCTGGGATGGTTGCATCAATGTTACTATTTGGGTTAAATGTAAGTGTCCTATATAAAATACTTGATAGAAAAAGATGTAACCACCTAGATGCTTTTGGGTTTGGCTTTTCCTTCACTTTGGTGCATTTAGATTTGGGTCATGGATTGTCATTCCTCATGAATTTGCAAAACCCTAGTTTTTCATCTTAATTGTGACCCTGGGAAAAAATGGGTTAGTGGACACATAGTGTCAAGCTGACTCTAAAAACCCCTTTATTAGTGGCACTACCTACATAGCCAATACTTTGAAAAGGGCCTTAGACTGATGTAGTTCTCTACTAAGTGTTGGCTTATATGTGAATCATGTAATGTGTAAATCAAGTACAATAATGACCTAGCTTGTAACTTAGTAAATCAAGATCTTAGGCTGATCCTTTAGCAACTCATACTTGTAGATGTGTTTTACCTATGACTAGTATGGAAATGGGGAAGCTTTATTCAATTGAATGCTCTTTGGTAAGAATACTTGGTATTGTTTTCATGTTGTTAACTGAGGAATGAATGGGGGTTGATCTTGTATTTATATCAATCCCTTTGGAGTTGTAACTCAAATTTAATCACTTAAGCTAACCATTAGGATGCATTTAATTTACAAATTGGATGAATTTAAGGCATTAGACACTTACATTAGGTTAAGACACTAATGTCAATGCTGTTGTCTATCCCAAACATTAGTGTCCAAGAAGTAGGAAAGTAGGTACAGGTTTAAAAATTACAAAGATAGAAGATAAGTACATTTTAAGAATTATGGGAAAGATATAAGGCTTAGCTCATCAACATAAGACTGGTTGAACTAAAAGATATAGGCCAAAAGGCATAAGATAGAGTAGATGCGAGACTTATACAATCAAAAAAGGTTTAGAATTGAGAGGAACAATCATGATTTGAATTTTCCAAGTGTACATGACTAAGGTACTATATAATATATAAATATCATATACACTTTGTTATCTGATGTGAATTAACCAATTGGGGAGATTTTGATCATAATCCATGTAGTTCAAATGTCCTACTTTTAGAATGAAAACACCTAAAAAATTCTTTAAAATTCATCTCTATTATGACCAAAGTCACGAGCCATTGTAATCCCAAAATAATGTTCTCCCCATCCATGGGAAAGAAAACATAGGATAATTAAATAGATAGTCCCCCATAGCAATCTTAATACTATGATATTTTATAGAATAATCCACTGTGCCACCATATGAAAGCATGACTTGAAATTATGGAGTTGGATAAATAAAAAAATTCAAACGAGTAGCCAACTTACTATTGATAAATTTATATGTACTTCATAAGTTAATCGACACTATCACCTTAATTTTTATTGAGGAATCCCAACACGTTAATATTTTAAGGACTAGTTATACATGAGAGGATATGGTAGGAAATAGTAGGGTGAGAATATTCATATTCCTCCTCTTTTTCTTCCATACCCTCAGCTATAGCCTCATCATCATATTCATTTTCATTGGCACCTTCAATGTATAACAACTTCTTTTCGACACATTTATGTCCTTTTTTCCACTTGTTGTCATAGCCAACACATAACCATTTAGAATTATTCTCTTTAATTTGTTGAGGGGTTAGTCTTATAGGTTGTGGAAATGATGGTGCTATGAAATAAAATTTATGGCCATGAGTGAAATCCCTTATATTGACCAATTCTTTTTTCTCTACCTAGCAAGTGAATGATATGGCTTAAAAAATGGTCGATAGACTAAACATATGAACCCCCTAAGAATAGGTCAGACAAGTTGTTCTTGTGATGTCATCCATATGTAAGGATAGATTTAAGAATTATTGAATATAATACTTAATAAATACCTATCTATCATAAATTTTCTAACTGACTAAAATAGTTTTTGAAGACATTGTTGTGATAGTGTATATGTATATCCTTAGTAAACACCAACCAGGTAACATGGGCACCCTTATTTTTATTTTGAACACATAACCAACTATACCGAATCAACTAATCAGGTTTTAGATAGAGAGATGTCATGATCACCTTTTGTGCATGTGGGGTCTGATGTAGATCAAACAAATTTTTTATTTGATTGATCCAAATGAGTGGATCCTTACCATCAAATGTGTGTACTTCCACTTTTGGCAACATGTGCTTCCAACTAGTATTTTAATTATGATAATTTTGAGTGGAAGACTTGGTTGGAGTGGTGGAAGATTATTTTATGGAAGTTACACCAAAATATAGGTCAACTGAGCACTCATTATTTACAACTAATCTTTCATATAATACATTTCTTTTCTTACTACATCAATATCATCCTTCTTCAACATGATTTGAATATTTAACTAAATTTGTTAAATCACTTTGAAAAATAATAGATCTAAGGTTTCAGACTCCATTTCATCTTTGTAATGATTTTTTTTGGGTGTCTTGAGCTTTCTTTCATCTAAAAGTGTTTATACCAGCCATGCATGCACAAACCTTAAGATGGAGGGTTTCAAGCTAAAAAATGTGTACCAACAAATTATACCATTATGATTATCTCACTGAAATGAATCCAATGACTACTATTTTCATAAGAGTAAGAAAAAAGGATTTGAATAATATTTTAGTGGTAGAAAAATTAATCTCTTCCCAGATCACAAGTTATGTTTTTTGATCCTTCAACTCTTTAGATGGATGCAACATCAGATTCAAAAAATAATCAATGCCACAGAAACTAGCCCAAATTGATGCTCTGATACCAATTATAATGAAATTAATTATATGTTCACAATAATCAAAGAATTAAGAGAAAAATAATCATATCCATAACAATAATTAACTAAAGAGTAGAATACTTGATAATAATGATTGATTCACTTTTAGGGGGCAACCTTCACAATAATTCAATAAGAGCAAAATTCATAATATGATGATAAAAGACTAACCTCTACCTCCTATATATAATCTACTTAACCATGGTTAGTCCATAGGTCAACCATCCTAAGAACATATAAAACTCTAATAAGATAATATAAAAGGCATGTAAGCCATAAATTATCCACACATATCCCTAGACACACTATAGGTTAAGGGTGTAACACTATGATTATTTTATGGAACTAGAAATCAGAGATAAGTAGACATGTGGTTTATTTGGTTATGAAATGACTTCATTATTTGTGTTGGGTCAGTTCCATAGGATCAACTCAATATCACTGGTTGATACTGACCTATGCTAAATTAGGGCATAATGACTATATAGTCACCTACACTTTCACTGCTTACTATTTCTTTGTGATCCTAAACCCTAATGATGTACATAACTCAAAAAATTAGTCTCCTTTGCCTTGAAACACTAGGTGTGCTTGTGAGGGATATAAACCTACAAAAAAGGGAGAAGTGCACTAGGCTAAGCTTATGCCAATCACCCCCTTTTTATGATTGACCACTGTCTACATATATAATACTTTAAGGAGGGAAGTCAAGCCACACATAGTTGTCATAACTAGTGCGATTGTGCAATTTTGATCCTTCACTATATGTAGCTAATGATGTGGCTTTGGTACTAAAAAATGCTTACTTTTAGTTAGATTTTGAGTGATTAAAACTTGGTTTGTGACTAGTATAAAAAATGGAGAAGTGTATTAGGCTAAGATTATGCTAATCACCCCAATTTTATGATTGAACACACATAGTTCTCCTAACTAGTGCGATTGTGCAATTTTGATCTTTCACTATATGTAGCTAATTATGTGGCTTTGGTACTAGAAAATGCTTACTTTTAATTGGATTTTGAGTGCTTCAAAATTGGTTTGTGAATACTCTTAATGACAATTTTATAATTTTAGAAACATAAGGAAAATTTTCTCAATGCACAATAGTGTATAAATGTATATTAGATAAGATCCAAGTCCCTTTTGAATAAGACCTTGATTTATTTATATATGGATCCAATTGAATAATTCCTAATGCTATTAACATATTAGATTGATGGGCTGATCCTAATGATGGGTTTTATTTTATAAAATAGTTGTTGTTAGGATCAGGTTAGTATTTACCAGAGTAGGTTAGTATCGATTGGTGATACTGACTATATCTAGTAGAACCAACCTATGTACATAGGGATTAAACTGATAGTGTATAGATGTACATGTATGAAATTGAGTAGGTTTAAAATAGATAGTAAGTTTATCATATGTGTATAATATCATAACAAAAGAGTTGAATCATAAGATAACATACAAGTGTGATGGAATGGAAAATTAATACATTGTTTATGTGCTCAAGTCATGCATGGTAAATTTATGTTAAGCTTGTCATTGTCAAGTACCAAAGGACATATTTTAGTATCTATAAATTCCCCCTTTTATTCTAGCAATGGAAACACTCAATTGAAAGGATACAATGTACCTGATTATGTATAACACACTTTGTCTTTGGGAGATGGTCCAAATGTACAATTTTGCTCCATACAAACCTATAATGAAAATGAAGTAGTCAATCTCCATATGTAAAATATGAAATTTGAAGGAAAAGAGGGTGTTTGGTGATGATGATAAGTTTTCCCCCTCTATATGGCATAATTAAAAAATTGAAAAAGTTTTAAGAGCAAGGAAAGAATACACCTATATATGAGTAAATCATGTTACCCTATAGCTTATTGTATATGGTGCTTTATTATTGAGGTATTGGGCATGTGTAGAGTTGGGGTGATCATGCCCCAAACTAGTGTAACTATGCAAGATACTAAGTTGGGAAGAAAACATGCCCCAAACCTCATGAACATGGGAAAAATTAAATGATGTACTAACCCAAAAAACTATAGAGGTAAGAGAGAGAACCATCAAATTAGGTTCACTCAAAGAAATAAATATGCAAGTAAATAAGAGAAACATCAAGCCAATTTTGATTTAAAAAATTGAATCAACCATTGTATATAGATTATAGATTCAATTATGATGTTTCATGTTAGGTAGATCAATTTTTCTCCATGTAAAAATAAACAATTGTAATGCCCTCATCATGAACATATGTTTGATTGTGTAATTTTTATAAATGTAGAATAGAATGCATGATCAAATGATAATGGACCACATCCATTCCCCCATCATGATTTTATACCCAATAAGTATGAAGTGAAATGACAATCATTAGCCTCTAAATTGTAATTGTGTTGTTATATATGTGCGCATGAACTAACATCAAGCCCCTTAAATTTGAACCAACCGATATAGAATGTTATACATATTTATGCTAGATTTGAGAACCTATATGTCAAATGTATGGACATGTGAAAACATATAATCCTATTCATGTAAAATGTTATGTATGCCCATGTATATACACCCAAGTGTGTATGCATGTGTTCTCAAGTATTTGTGAAGTGAATGCATATGTTTAGCATATGCTTATGTAATATGTATCAATGTGCCCATATATGTCATGTATTTGAACCACCTAAATCTATGAAATATTTGAAACATGTACCCTAATCTAATTTTTTGCTCATAGAGGCTTATGTATCTATGATAAACCCACTATAATTCCATCTTTTTGAGATGATATATGCATCATGTAAGTCACTCGTCTAAAAATAAGAGTTAATTGTATCATATCATGTATAAATATAAAATTATGTAATATCATTTGATCATGCAGAGAATATTTCATCATGGTAATGTATATATTGATCAAGGCATGTATGTAACATACAAAATGTAGGTCATGTAAGTGTCATGTCTAGATAAATTTATAAATGAAACATGCATTAAATATGTAACTAAATAAGATTATGTAGTAATATCACATGATGTAAATCATGGCACCTCTCAATGTCAGCAAGGGCAACAAGTACAAGTTTTAGTGTCACACATAAGGCCAAGGGCCACATAAAATGTTGTAACAAATAAGGCCAAGTGCCACATAAAAAGTTTCAACAAATAAGGCCAAGGGCCACACATATGAGGACTTATTTTTTTTGGAAAGAAGGGACATTAATGATGTCACTTGAAGAAAGGCCAAGGGCCACACATAATATTCAAACACAAAGTAGCCTATCATGTAAAAGGAACATAGAACAATGAACTAGTTTACACCATTCACATGTATCAATGTCACATTACAATATAATGGCATATCATGTATAATTGTGAAATAAAAGATTAACTAGAAAGGCATGTTCAAGAAATATATTAGCTCAACATGATACAAATGTCGTGGAAATATATAACCTATAATAGTGAAACCTATGGAATAATATGCCCCTAGTATTGGCATGGCCACTAGGTAGAGGGAAAACCAACATATGTATATCCATGTGTAACATGTATGTCCTACATATCATTCATATATCTAAAATGCATGTCTGTACATAAATAATATTCCATCTACCAAACATGTGATAGATATCATGTGTAAATAATAATCATGCCTGCTTTTGGATTTTTTTAATATTTGAATGTTTTGCATTATTTATTTGTTTATTTTTAAATATTTGAGATTTTTGAAAAGTTCACCCCAATGGAAATGGTTCTAAAAATATAATAATGGGTGGGATATGAAAAATTTTCAACATGTGTCAAGGAAAAGTGCACTGGATATGATAACATGGATATGTGGAGGATGTGAGAGCAAATAACATGCCCCCATTATAATCATGGCTCAAAGATATGTGGGAAGTGGAGGGGGTTATGGAGAAATTAATGTATATTATTTCATAAGATGTAAGTCAATATTCAACTGTATATGTGCAATGTTAGACATAAATATATTTGTCTTCAAATGATCCTATTTTGGATGTGTTTATTTGAAAATTACTAGATTATATGGATATTATGGTTATGTTGTCTTAGAAATAAAGCTAGACTATACATGTAGTGGCAACCATGAATGATAAAGCAATATAGGATCAATTTTTTTGTATTTTTTGGATCAGGATAATCATGAAAAGGAAAGATTCAAATGAAAATAAATCCATGGGCTAGAAGAATGGTTGATGTGAGGGTGTATGTACAAAGTTGAATGATAACAAAATAAGTAATCATGAAATATTATATACAATAATATTTGTCATTGTTAACTAAAATAGCTCATGTGGAGGTCCTGTATCTAATGGCAATAATGTCTTGTTGTATTTGTCATATATCTTTGATGCCTCTTTATGTATATAGGATCTAAATTTGGATATGTATATGAGTATGTGTTGTATGATATTATCTATTATAGCATGCCTAAGTGGCTCATATATATATATTTCATATTTCTAGTGGTCATGATATGTTTTTAATTTTTATTGTTATGCATTTGCGATCTTGGTTCTCCTGAATGTGTCCTTATCTGAATACTATTGTTTCCAATAAGATCTTTTATTTTGCATCTCAATTTATAACCTTTGTTTATTGAATGCTCCATAATCTTATGATAATCATAATATGCATTACCATAATAGTCATTTGGTGTAATCTTGTTCACATCAAGCTTTTGTGGAAACAAAAGTGTAATAATATTGCATTTGAGTAACTTTTTTAGTAGCATATGAAGAGGGGATGGTAATCATGAAAATTACCTCTTCTATGGCACTAACATATTGAATTGAAAAGTAGGTTGTGATGTAACTTTGATTATACCCTTTATTTATTTTACTAGTGCTAATATAGATATTGATGAAAAATAATATTTGAAAGGATCCTTATTTACATAATATATATATGGATGTCTCCCAATATATATAGATGTATACCATATGTAAATGTAACACTCATATGTAATGTATATGGTATTGCATTCATATTACGTATCCAAGGTTGACCTAATAATAGGTTGTAATGTGTATCCTAAAACATGACTTGAAATAAGGAATGTACCTTCTTAGGTCTCATTGATAATTTTAATCTCACAGGTCAAACTGTCACACCTACCACTTGAAACATGCTTATCATGTTGTTTTCCCTATTGATTGTTATGTTTTTCTTATAATGTCCTTTAAATGGTCATCCAAAACCTTTATTAATAGAGTTTAAGGTATATTTTATGAATTTAAGGTTTTGATTATCATGGTCATGTGATTGTCTAGCCATCTTTTGACTAGTTTTATCTTGTTTCAAGTGATGAAAAGAGTCCAAAACATTTTGATAGGCCTCATGCCTTGTATAAATGTCATAACATGCTTAATAATTGATCAACATAGTTGGTGATATGTTCATAAGATTAAAATGGTTGGTGAATGATAAAGCAATATTGGATAAATTTTGACATTGGTTGTCAGATTCATCCCCCATCTTTATGAACAACCACTAAGAGTGTAAGGGGATCATTATGTCCTAATATCCAAATAGGGTCGAGGTTTGTCTTTATTTCTTCACTTCAGAGATTGATGGATAAAAATGGTTTTAAGGGGATTATTTTGGGGTAAAATAGGACCTTTTTCATGTTATACTCATTAGCTACCTTTTCTTGATAAGGAGTCTTTTGACAAAAAATGGTTGTTTGTCTTGACTTAAGTTTTGGTAGTTTTTAAGCATTTTTGATATATCAGTTGAATGTATTCATCTTAAAAGGTTTCTTAAGTCCATGTATTAGGTAAAATAGACCTATTTAATCAAATAAATTTTTTCATGTGCATTCATATTGAAAGGGTATTTATTGAGATAGCTTGAATGAGATTGATCACTATGGAATATAATAAACGACTTGTAATGTAGCTAAATATGAAGGATTATGCCTGCGATTGGAGGAGAGGGAAAACACGGCCCTGGCGAGGGCTCAGGTGCATCATGGCTGGAGCAGGAGGAGGATCCCCTTGCAAGGGATTTGTTTTATCACAGTGAATGCCCCAAAGTTGCAAAGGTGAATGGTTGTTTCCCACACAGCCAAGATAGACCAATTTTGGTGCTGGCCCAGGAAATTGTTAAGGATGATGTTGAGTATTTGACAGCTCATGCCCTGATTTGTAAATTTATGGGCATTTGAATCTCTCAGTTGGCCCTAGATGCTTGGATGAGGTGCACCTGGTAGGTAGAGGGAGACATAGATATTATGTTGGCTACCAATAATTATTTTGTGGTTAATTTCTCCTTTGTAGCTAATAGGAATCATATCTTTGAAGGAGGGCCCTACTTTTATGATCAAATAGGTCTGTTTATCAAACCCTGGCATGATAGTTTTAATTCGGTGGAGGAGTTACCTGCCTGTGTCCATCTCCCGAGGCTTCCATTGGAATTTTGGAGAGAAGATATCCTGCAGCAAATAGACACCTTATTGGGAATGCTAATTGCCATAGCACATCAGTCGCTAGACAAAAAGCTTATTTCCTATGCTAGAATCTATGTTGAAATCAATTTAAGTAATCCTTTGCCTAAATCAATAGAAATCTATTTGGGGACTTCTTCTTGGGTCCAGTAAATAGATTATGAAGCTATTCTATTTCGATGTAGGATTTGTCATGTATATGGTCACTTGCACCGTCAATGCCCTCAGGCTGGGTGATTCAAAGAGATGATGCCCAAAGTAGGAAAGGATTCAGGATAGCCAACCCAAATGGGAAGCTCTAATTACCAGCAAGGATGTATTGTGAATGCTAAAGCCCACCCAAATTTGGCTAGTGCAACTTTGGCTCCAAATGAAGATATTAGCCTGGATAAGGAGGGATTCACCCAAGTCAGGCATCTTGGGAAAGGGTGTGGCCTGAAGCGTGGGAATCAAGATAGAGCTCTTGAGATGAGCTTTAATAGGTTTGAAGCCTTGGTTTGTATGGCCATTGAAGATGGCATTCCACCGGTGGAGGTGGGAGGACCCTCAGAGCGGGAGGAAAATTTCTCTTTACTTAGTGAAGCCCAAGATATGGTGCTCCAGCTATATTGAGAGATTGTGAGTGTACCAGAGGAAAGGAATCTAGTTGATATTGTAGCACAATAGGTAAAGGATTGTAGTTGGGCTGAGTTGGTCAAAGACTTGGGTGCCACCAGGAAAGACAAGGGAGTGTCAGATGCATTGGGTCTAATGTAGAGACCATTCAAGAAAGTCTCCTTCTCCACACCTTCTAGACCGGGGTGCAGAAAGGATCAAGAGAGAATCAAACTCACAGGGGACTTGTTGGTTGAATCAGGAGTGGTTAAAACCTTGGATGAGCACTTTACCCAATCCACTCAATGATAGTGCTATCATGGAATGTAAGGGGGCTGCATAGTACCCCCAGACAAAAAGCTATGTGGAAGTTGATTTCTAAACACTCTCTGGATATACTATCTAGGAGACCAAGCTTTCTCTAGACACTATGTTTGGTTGTTTACCTAAAGTTTGGGCTATTGGGCAATGCCAGTGTGTTGGTGCCATAGGTAGTGCTGGGGTTTAACAATCTGTTGGGATCCAGGGAAGGTCATGCCTCTCTAGTGGATGGCTGATGTCTCGGCGCTGTCTATGATCATTACTTCCCCTGATATGGATGAGCTGATACTGTTCACCAATGTGTATGCACCTATGGATATCCACGGACAACTTATGCTATGGGAACATTTATGCCATGTCCAGAGCTACTTTCCTTACTTGCCGTGGATTATGAATGGAGATTTCAATGCTGTCCTTAGTCTTGAGGAGAAAAGGGGTGGGCTAACTCATTTAGACCCTTCCTCGGTGCTTCTTAGATAGAATATGGATGGGCTACACCTCTCAGATGTTAAACCCATTAATGGGCTATTCACATGGAACAACAGGAGATTAGGTAAGGAAGCTATCTCAGAGCACTTAGATAGATTTTTAGTATCTTGTTTTTGGCTATCTAGTGCTTTCTCTATTGTATCTAAAATCTTGGATTGGAGAGGATTTGATCATTAGCCCATTAAGGTCACAACCAACTTCATTGACTGGCCCAAGAAACCTCCCTTCAAGTTTTAGCTTATGTGGCTTCGAGATCCATCTCTTCATATCCTGATGGCCCATTGGTGGAGGCAGGGGGTCCTGCATATGGCACGGCCATGTTCTCTTTTGCCAAATAGCTTCAGTATGTCAAAAGGAAGCTTTAGGTGTGGAATAGGTACAATTTTGGAAATCTTTATGTTACGAAGAAGAAAGCTCAAGATAGGTTGGACAGTATTACTAGATAGATTCATGATTTTGGTTTGTCTGAAGATCTTCGTAGGGCTAAATTTGGGGCTCTCAATGCTCTTAATGAGTGGGAAATTTAAGAAGAGATTTTTTGGAAGTAGAAAGCCTGAATTGATTGGCTCTAAGAAGGGGATAGGAACATTGCATTCTTTCACAAGTCTATCCAGGCAAGGCGCAACAGGAATCATATAGCTTCTCTTGTGGGCTTGGATGGGACTCGTATCTCATCTGCTCCTGTAATTTCTTAGGAAGCAGTTCATTTCTATTCAGAGCTTCTAACTAGTATGGCGCCTACAACTGATCTGGAGGAAAATTTGGTTTTATCTTGCATACCTCCTATCATCACACCAGAAATGAACGATGACTTCATGAAGCTGATTGCTAAATTGGAAGTTGAAAAAGTTGTTTTCACTATGCACATAGGTAAAACACCTAGCCCAGATGGTTTCCCAGCTAAGTTTTTTCAAGATTTTTGGGATATTATTAGTCAGGACTTAGTGGAATTTGTGCAAGAATCTTACCGCAGTAAAGATATGCTCAAAGCATTGAATGTAACTTTCCTGGTGCTGATCCCGAAGCAAGAACATGCAAATTAGATGGATCATTTTAGGCCTATAACACTGTGTAATATGGTTTACAAAATTATCACCAAGCTCATAGCTGAGAGGCTCAAAATTTGGCTCCCTATGATTATTTCAAAAGAGCAAGGGGAATTTGTGGCTGGGAAGCAGATTCTAGATGGAGTGGTTATTGCTTCAAAAGCAATCCAATCTATGAGTACTTCTCAAGAGAGAGCTATATTTATTAAGTTGGACTTGGCTAAGGCTTATGATAGGGTTGAATGGAGCTTCATGTAAAATTTTTTCCTGGCATTTGGATTTAGTCAGGATTGGGTTCGTTGGGTGCTAAATTGTGTTACTACGCCCTCTTACTCTGTCCTCATTAACGGGGTGCTGTCCAGATTGTTCGGGGCCTCTAGAGGGCTTCATCAGGGTGACTTGATATCTCCTTATCTATTTATTATCTTGGCTAAGGGGTTAGGCTAGCTTTTAAAATATTGGGCATCACAGAGCCTGATTCATGGATGGCAGTGGGGTCATGGGATTGCCAATTTGACCCACCTATAATTTGTGGATGATACCATTCTGACAGGGGTTGCTTGGGTTAGGGAGGCGCAAGCTTTCAAGGGTGCCTTAGACACCTATCTTGTGGCTTTTGGGCAAAAATTAAATGAGCATAAATATTCCATTATTTTCTTTGATACTCCCATTTCTATTTAGCGTAGGATTGCTGCTATCCTTAGATTTTAGACGCAGCCTCTTCTGGTGACTTATTTGGGGGTTCCCATTGTGGTAGGTAGGCAACCCAGACTTTTTTGGCAAAATGTTCTAGATAAATTGAGACAGAGGGTCAATCATTGGACCCACTGATGGCTCTTGACGGCAAGTCAGATGGTTCTCCTTTAGTTAGTTATTCAAGCGCTACCCATTTACTGTTGTATGGTCCAGGCTGCCCCAATGTATTTCCTCCAGGAATATGATGCTCTCTCAAGGTAGTTTCTTTGGAGCAGCAATCTCCAAAATTATAAATGGAGCTTGGTTAATTGTAAAACTGTGTGTAGGCCCAAGAAGGAGGGGGATCTGGGGCTTAGATTGGCCATCCTGTCTAGCCAAGATCTGGCTGTGAAGCTGTACTGGCAGTGGTGCACCAACCAATCCCAGCTTTGGGCCCATATCCTGTCGATGAAATATTTCCTTGGAGTTCATTCTTTGGAGATTCCCAAATATCCCATTGAGGGAAGAGGCTCTATGGTGTGGAACACCCTCAAACTGGGGGCTTCCTTGGTATAATCCAGTCTTTTTTAGATTTGTAATAGCAGTGCGAATACATTATTCTAGGAGGATTCTTGGAATGGCGCTCCTTCCCTCATTTCTCATCCCTAGTTGCAGGCCCTATATGATGCCTTTCATGCTGCTGGGTGGGATACTGTTGAGCATTACAAAGAAGCATTTAATTTGGGGACTACTATTGCTTATAAATGGAAGAATGAGTCTGACTAGCCACCGAGAGGGACTGGGGAGAATCAGATGGAACTATCATAGCTCCTTGCTACCAGAGCTTGCAGCTCCTTGCGTGAGAATGATACTCTGGCTTGGGGAGGAGATGGCAGTGGGCTATACTCTATCTCTTCTGGTTATCAGGAGCTGACCAAAAAATGTTTTGGGGCAGTTGATTTCCAATGGGGCAAGAAAATCTAGAACTCGACTTCATGGCCAAAATGTAATTTCTTCATGTGGACTCTTTTCTATAAGCGTTGTCTTACTTGGGACAATATTTCCAAAAGGGGATTTCAGGGTCCCTCAATCTGTATGCTCTACCGTGGTAGCGTGGAGAATGGTGAGCATCTCTTTTTCCAATGATCCTTTGCCAAGAAATTATGGCATCTATTGTGGGATGCTTGGGGGCACCCTTGTTGGCATGTTGTGTTTTTGGAGGAATTTTGGCAGTGCCTGGACAAACCTCCTAGTAAGGCATCTATCTTGCAAACTACGTGGATTACTGGTCTGGCTTTTATCCTCTAACACCTCTGGATTGAGAGGAACATAAGAATTTTTAAAGGAAATAGTATGAGTCTCAGAGAGGTATGGCTGAGAATACTGGTGGCATTGTAGGAGACAATTTAGGTAAATTCAGGTAGAGGGGAGGATATGGAGCTGACCGAAGCTGCTATGTGGGTGTGGCTCTCTTCGAGAACACTTTTGGCTGCTCCACCCTATCATCACACTTTCTCCACTTTGTACAATAGGCAAAGAAGGGAACTGATTAGCCGATTGGGTAGATGGTCACTGCCTGAGGAGGGAGTCATGAAGGTAAATGTGGATGGTTTGGCTAGAGGAAACCCAGGTGAGGCTGAGATTAGAGGCATTGGTAGGGACAATGCTGGAGCTATTCATTTTTTGTTTTTGGTGTACAAGGGCCACCACACCAACAATCTTATGGAGGTGTTGGCTATCCTGGAGGCATTGCAAACTTGTTGTTAGTAGGGGTGGCTTAGTATTATTTGTGAATCAGACTCGCAAGTGGTTATTAACTTGCTGAGTAATTACAATTTAGATAAGGTGGATTGGTAGTTGGTTGCGGTCATTAAGTAGATTTGGCAGATTAGTGCATCTTTGGAGATGATTTCTTTTAAACATATCCCCCATGAGTGGAATAATGTGGCTGACTGTCTTGCTAAATGGGCCACAGAGCATGGGCCGAATTGGTCTATCCATGATCAGTGTATGATTCCTACTGGGTTACTCTCGACCCTGGCTCAACTTCTTGAGCAAGATATTAATCTATAATCTCCCCATTTTTGGGTTCATTTTAATAATTTTTTACCCCATTTTAGTTGCACTATGGAATGTAATAAATCAAAATCATGAATGGTCTCTTAGTTACCCAGTAATCAGAATCCTTCCTATTTTTGGAGTCATCATAATCATTCCTATTTTTAGAGCATGTGTCATATTGATGTCATAAGCAAATTCAAGAGTTAGGACAATTACTTTCTCAACTTTACTCCAAAATTTAAAAATAGTAATATCTTAGTAATTATGTGGAGGTAGTCATCTCATTCCAAGGGATTTGATAATTGAATATTAAGATCTCATCATCAGATGATGCAGACTCAAGTTCATTTCCATCTTCAACAATTGGTTTAGTTGTATCATATAAGGGATGTGGAAGGAAGAACTTGTCACACCCATAAATATCAATGTCATAATCTACAACATTCACCTTAGTATTTAAAGGATCAAACACTTCTTTTATATCCCCTCTATTATGATTTCTTTTTGTTTTTTCTTAATGTGTAGGCCTCTTCCCTACGTCATTATCTCTATTATGGAAAGCAGCCCCCCTTGGTGCTTGATTTGGATTTAGAGCCTGATCATAGCTAGTAGACACATGAGGGACCCCATTTTTATCTCTAGCCAACTTGTATGACATTTCTTTGATAGTAGAGGCCAAAGTTTTGATATTTTCCTCAAAGTTAGTTTTCATGGGCTATCTTTTTTCTGAATTGACCAGCTTCACATCATCCTACTTGTTTATGGGCTTTTCCACAGCCTTTATGTTATTCTCAATTTGTATGGCCATATTAAACACCAACCATAGGTTTATGAGAGACTTGTACCTCAAGTAGTACATAACCTTCTTATCAAATGTATCACAATACTTTATCAAGCATGTTGTATCACTGAGCCTGATGTTTTTGGGTAGCCAAATCATAGTCTTGTTAAACTAGGTGTCAAAGTCATGAACACACTCATTAGTGTTTTTTTTGATATTCTAAAATTCATTGAAGAGGAACCTTGGATCAATCCTAACATCATATTTAATTCTAAAAACATTATACATCTTTTCCCATGAGTCAATGCATCCAGTAGGAAGGGAATTGAACCATTCACAAGCATCTTACTCTAGTGTGTGCACAAATAACTTGATGCACACATCATCATACTCAACCTCATTAAATTAAATAATATTTTGGAGTGCCCTTAGGTAATTATAAACACTCCCTACATTGTTCCCTTAGAATTTTGGGAGGCATTTCTTAAATTCATTTGGGACTTAATTAGGATAGCCTTCCATTTCATAAAAATTAATAGGCCTAAATCTAAGAACGTGGAATGCATGACATGAATTATCATTTGAATCCCTTTGCCTCATGATTGGTTCAATATAAGGTTCAATAACAAATAGCAAAGGGATATGAGGGGGTGAATGAGGTGGACTTGGTGGTTCAAACCTAGGAGGGGATTCGACTAGTTAAAAAAGAGCTAGAAATTAAATGGGACTATGTTTTAGAATTAGTAGATGAGATATGATAGTCCTCAATAATGGGAGGATCAACAAATATTTCAAGATTATCAAAATATTGAGAACCCTTAGTAGCTAAACTTTGCCTTTGAATAGGCTTCCAAACTTGTCTCCCTTTTCTTTGAAGAATAAGTAAAGGAGAGACAAGTTTATTTGATGGATCACTTCTAAAGGATGACCTTAGTCCTTCCATCTTTGTAAACAAGAAGATACCTAAAAATGAAAGTTAGTAGAATTTAGAATAAGCACCAATCTTCCTTGAAACTAGAAAATAAAGTCAGAGTCACCACTAAAATCAAACTTTTAGAATATAATAGTTGAAAAACTATTGTGATACATGTTAAAATTAAACTTGCTAAAACTTAAATGAGATAGAAAACAAAGACATTGAAGTTTTTAGAATAATGTTCAGAAGGGGTAAAACACATTTCAACATGCAATGTTAGTATCTCTTTGAAATAAGCTCATTAGAATTCAAAATTTTAACCCTTAAAAACTTTTTGGCATGTTCCCAGTGGAGTGATGTGATGTTGACAGTCAAGATAGTCAAATTAGCATAATAACAATAGACAAATTCACAAGATGAAATACTTACAACTTTAGCTCTCTTCAAGACTCCTCAACAACATGGGTGACAAGAAGTGTCTCTGATAATGGTGCCAATAAAGTGTTGGTTCCTATTTGTATACCTCTTTAATCTGGCCTTGCACACTTAAAGAAGTAAATAGTGATGTAAAAATTACTAGTATGCCATTATAGCTGGGGAAGGGTTGGGCATACAAAAATGGACCAGACTAAAAAATGACTGAGAGGCACTGATAAAGGGTATGGTTATCTCCTTGCTACTTTTAGCTCTACTTGAACCAAGGTGAGAGGACCTAAGGGGTAGTTTTTTCACATGGAGAGATTATGCAATTCAACCTCCATGGGGATTATTGGTACAAAAAAACATAGATGTGACCAGGGTATAACCAAACATACACACTCCACCTAAGAAGGGTTACCATAAGGAATGCATAAATGCACTAGGTCACATTCAAGATACTAAAGACAAATATGTATATGATTGCAAATTTCATCCTTAAGAATCTTCAAAATATACGTCAAATGGAAAATTATAACACTACTATTCAAAACACAAAATGTAAATACATGTTAGGTAATAAATATCTTATGAATTTTTAGGGTAGATAATACTCATCATATGCAAGGTGTTAAGAGGTAAGACAATTAGATGATTATATAAAAATGGAAGGTGGTGCGCTAGTGGAATTTTCAAATAACAGGGTCTCTTACAATGTTCATGACATTATCCTTAGAAAAATATATAACAAAGACTCAAATACAAGCTAATGGGAAATACTAAATTGTCCTTAAAAACCTAGAGCATACACTGCAACTAAACTTTCAATAAACTTTTTCTTATCGAATTTGTAGACCTAGGGTGCCCTAAAAGGTCATTCAATAACACATTTTCAAATTTAAACTATAGAAAGGTATTTACAACCTAGATATATTCTCAATATGATAACTAATAGTGAATATAAACCCAAATATCCAATCAACAAGACTTATAATACATATTACTACACTTCATCAACAAGAAAGAACAAAGAACCACAAGCATTTTCATTAATCTTGAAAAAGAACACACATCAATTGTTCAAAATGCTACCAAGGGGAAAAGTATGGTGAGTTTTCTCTTTTGACCATGGAGACATATAAAAATGATCTCAAATATTTTTAATGGTTGTACCATTGTAACCATCTTAGCAAGAGAGATAAGATCTACACACAATAATTGATTCCAATTTTTTTTGTAGAACCTACACTTGGAGGAAAGGAACACCTAAAATAATGACCAACAACAACCTTAGAACATAGTATAAAACCCCTATTTATATATTTTTAAATATATAACTATGGGTCATAACTTTAAAAATTTCAAAATAAACTTTTAGGTCTGCCAAGATGCTTCTAGATGAAATATGCCCTTTGCCACGCTTGAGATCTTCATCCATTTGCAAGAAAAATCATTGTTATAAATACCTCTACAAGGATTGATGAATATTTTGAGCATATCATTTGATATTTCAACTAAAAAAACCTTTCACATGAGTTAGAAGGAGGATATCCATTTGAGGAGTTGAACATATTTTGTTATTATGTGCAACTACCTAGAGATGCTTTTTTGTTAACTAATAGTAAATTTAGATTTTTTTGGATAACTACCCTTCCTTTATGCTTGTCATAGAACAACCTACTTTTACAATGATGATTGGAAAATATTTTTTATTCATGGTTTCCTAAAGATATTCCTGGGAGTGGTCTATAGTGATCTCACAAACCTATAATATCTTTCCCATGAAGGAGTTCAAACAAACAAAGTAGATGAAAAATGCCAAATTGAGGTTAAAATAACTTTTTAGCCCTTTTGGCTCCAATCTATTTTTTCACATATTTTACACTTTTGCACTTTTGTCCCTTTATTAAATTTTTACTTTTCAATACAACTATCCTTTTGTGTAAATTTGATTTTTAATGCATAAATTCATTACTCCCACCATTAATCTATTAGGGAAATTTTGGCCCCACTTGCATGTCTATAAATTTCTAAGTTGTAACTGAAACATATAGTCCCCCTAGGAAGTTTCCCAAGGAGGTATTCAAATAAGCACATGAGGGGTTAGAAAATCCATATTGGATTATAATGTACTAAACACATACTTATCACCCTTTTAAAATTCCTTATCATATAGACTTTACCTAAGATCTACACAGAGGACATTAATTATATGAATATAAACCCCTTTATATTTTATACATGTTATAAGCATGTAATATATTTGTTTTATAGTTAAAAATGGGATTTATGAATTATCTAATAATCCTATGTAATTGCTTTTAAACTTCTTATAGAGCTCTCATGATTCATTTGAGACTTTCCTAGTAAATCGACCTATCAATAGTGAAGGCTTTCATGAACTGATCTATATAGAACCTTTGAATATGACATGTATGACCATGTGGCATTCACCATGTCATGCTATTCCTTACCTTAAAATTTGACATTTGTCACCCATTAGACATGCGTCACTTTTTTATAAGTTTTGAGCCCTTTGATGAGTTAGTTCTCACTCATGCCATTGATCTTGATCTAAAAGACCAAGCATCATTAGCTTCTAGCTATCTTTGGCCTTGAAGTCATGCCACTTGGTATTCATATAGGATTTTTTCACCCTACTATATTAGATCTTTTAGGCTAACATGTTCTCACCATGTGGTGATCTTAGATTTGCTTTGAGTTTCATTGAATAGTTTACAATCAATATGCACCATTGATCTCATTGGCATGGATCAAGTACAAACCATTGATTTTCTATCCATATGGCCCAGTCCTTTAATCCATGGTCCATCATATTTTTTATAGGATCTCATAATGATGACACTTGTCACTATCTCATTCATCTTGGGTTTTTTTGACTATTCTTCTTTGATCATGCACCATCTAATCATCCTTATCTATGTTAATGCACACCATTGGATCTAACTCTATTTGAACTCAAATGATCATTTCATGATGCCTAAAATTGACACTTTCATGACCATTTTGGAATATTTTAACCCTAAAAACTGCTTTTTGTGGCTTAACGGTTAGATATGCATGCCCATCAAAAGACATCCATGAGACTGCCATACCTAAAATTTGAAAATTTATTTGGGGATTTTATTCCATGGAAATTTGTTCTAGGTTTTTGTCTTCAAAATTCTTGATTTCATCAGCCCTTTTGTCTTTAGAATAATTTTCTCAAAATTTTTATCTTCAACTTCTCTATCTTTAGCAAAATTGTCTTGTAACAGTTATTGTAAGCTTTTATATTTGGCATTTTTGCTCCTGGGCCCTCTATTTGTCAAGATAATTGTTTTGAACATCTTGTCTAAAACAATTTACTTTAAGAAAATGACCTCTGAACTTTTCTCATAAAAATTAAATATTCAACCTTTTGTCTTCATCGGGACAATTATTTTGCACATTTTGTCTGAAACAATTTCCCTATAGAAATTAAACTTGGCATTTTCTTCAAAGAAATTAAGCTTACACTTTTGTCGAAGAAAGGAATTTTTGTCATGATTTTTGTGAAGGAAAAATTCCTAAAGGTTAAGTTCACTTTGGATGTTTTTCCATAGACAAAATGTTTAAAATAAATAAGCCTTTTGAACTTAATAATTTCGCTAAAATAAAGGACTTTTGTTGGTTTTTTTGTGTGGGGAAAATTCTCAAAGGGCAAGTGCCCTTCAAACTTTTTTCAATGGACAAAAAATCTGAAAAAAATAAGGACTTGATGTTTTCCCAACATAATGTAATTCTTTAATACTTTTTTTTTAGTGGATAAAATGTTTGACAGAAATGGGCTTTACACTTTTGTCAAAAGAAAAGACTTGTGAATTTTTCACGAAGGGTAAGTGCCCTTCAAACTTATTAAAAGTGTCCTTTGGATATTTTAAAATTTCCCTTTAGAAAATTTTTAGGGGAAAAATTCTTGAAATAAATGACCCTTCAAGGATTTTACAAAGGCAAAATGACCCTTCAGAAATTTTGCAAGGGCAAAATGCCTGAAAGAAATGACCCTTTGGGGATTCTACAAAGGTATAATGACCTTTTAGAGATTTTGTAAGGGCAAAATGACCAAAATAAATAAGTAAATATGTTTTAATTATAATAAATAGAATTTTTTGGGTTTTTTTCATAGATAATTTTCTTGATGAAAATAATTCTTCAAACTTTTTGTGTGGACAAAAATTCTGAAGACATATTTCCATTCGGCAAAAAGTCCTGATAAAAAACCTAAAGACCCTAAGGCTTAAAACACATTAATTAAAGACTAGATTAATGCTTAAATGATCAATAAAAAAACTTGACCTTTGAAGGAACACTTGAAAACATGACTTGGGATAAGGACTTATGATTTTTCACTTAACAAGGGCCCAATTGCTTTAGTGCAATTTTGGGCACTAACATGTTCTTTGAAAACTTCTTGATTACCATCCATGTTCCTTATTTTGAACCTTGTATTTTCTACTACTAGGATGTATGCCTAGTTATAAATAGCCTACTAATTAAGTACATAACACTCTTCTTACTCATAATTCACCATTGTAGAACCCAAATGGCTTGGTCCTTAATCAGGGCTTTGACCTTGTTGAGATTTTTCTAGTTTTGTCATCATGGGTACCTCTATGTTTCTAAAGCCATAATAGATTGATTATACCCATAATTAGTAGTTTTCTACCATTGATAAGTTAAAACTTGAGTGAAATTAGTCTTTAGGACAATGGATTGCCCAAAAGACTGATTCCAAGGCATGTTACCCTTAGCTTCTTTAGAAACATTATTTTGAATAGGGACCAAGGTGTTATAATTTCTTGTAACATTTAGATTATAGTTGTTTTTCCTAACATAGTTAGGCTACCCTTGTCCTTGGCCTTGACCCTAGCCTTGGCCTTAGAAGTTTCCTTTGTTGGGTGGCCTATTTGATTGATAAGATTGTTGCTGAGGTTGATATAAGGCTTAGTAAGACCTATTGAAAGTTTTTTGCCTCTTAACATTCACCAGTTTATTTACTAAAGATTGGAACATGATCTTAAGCTCTTGAAAATTATTTTGTTCTTGGGAATCACTATATTGACTAGTGGAACCCTTTTTTTTCTTAGGTGAGGGTATAGAAATAATTGTAGGCATCAGAGGAATAACAAAAAGGGAAGGGATATAAATAGGGGGTGGTTTGATCTTAGGGAACAAAGGCATTGGTGGTGTAGGTGTAAGCTTGTGAGCTTGCATGAAACAATTTTCTAATCTGACTACCACCTCATATGTATTTGACAATGTGTTTCATCCCATGGATTGAATCATTATTGCAATGCCATTATTTAGGACCTTAAAATAGTAAATAAAGGCAAAGTTAGGGGTAGGCCTAATAGAGACTTGGATTCTATCCCAAGTCTTTTGGAACCTTGTATTGAAGTCTTGCATGACTTCATGAGGGGACCTTTTTATTGTGGTTAATTTCTCTGCAAATGATAAATGGTCACTTTTATCCTCAAATCTCTTATAAAATACATCCCATAACTTATCACATGATGTAATAGAGTTAGCAATAAGGATTTTATACCATTCTAAGGCTTTACCTTTAAAAGAGATGGCTAATAACCTAATTGGTACATTTTAATCATTATTATCATGAAGGTTGTAGAAGTTGGTTATATCCATGAGGTTTTTAGAAGGGTTGTATATTGGTCTCTAATAAGATAAGGGACACTTTTGAGAGCTAATATTGGAATAAAATCATACTGAGGGAGGTATAGAGGACTTTGACCATTAATTTCCATAAAGGGGAAAATTCTAGGGGCTGTTGTGGTAATAAAAGGGTTTAACGAAGACCTTCTTACAGGGGTAGGCCCTAAAATTGACTTAGGAACAAATTTGCCTTTATATGGGTGTGTATTAGCAAACCTTAACCTTTTGACTAAATTTAAAGGAAATTCAACAAATTTAAATGTAATACCTCTATAATTTTACCTTATTGTCACTTTTGGCATGAGATGTAGTCACTACTCCGCTACTAGAATGTTTAATATTCTTTTGGAGTCATCAAATTCTATTACTTGGAAGCTATAACTGTTATAAATTAATCAAATTAGCATCAAAATTTGACCAATATTCTTTGAACTGTGTCCCATTAGGTGTGACAAAAACTATTGTAGCATCAATTTTCACCCTTGGAGAGTGTTCTTTAGGCCCTTTCCAATTGAGCTACACTATGGGAAACAACCCAAGTTATGGGTCACCTATGGTAGGGTTAGACATCTAGAGAAGGCCAACTTCTTGATGGATCACCTATACTAATGTTTGAATTGGGAAAAGGGTTAAATAAGGGGTAAAGGGTAACTAAGAAGGATAAATGGGTGATGCAAAAAATTTAAATTATAACTCACATAATCATGAAGTAAACATTGAGGAAACATAAGACAATACTAACTCACACAACCTCACAAAACTTGTTAGTTGCATAAGTGTTTCATAAGATAGGTTTATGAAGAAATGAGTGAAGGTGAAGATGAGTTCTAATACTCACTAATAGCTTTCATAAATGATATAAAAAATACTAATTTAAACCTACAACTAACTTGAAGAAACCTATAAATGAAAAATAAATAAGGACAATGGGCATGGAAGATTCTCCTTCACACTACCATCATGCACAAGATTTTCTACACATAATTTAGTGGGGAGAGATAGGTAATAAAGTATTTATTGATTCAAAAGGTATTTCATAAAAACTTTCATAGGGTCTAGCCTTATCAAATGAGAGCTTCTACTTTTCCAAAAATGAGATAGAATTTTCTATCAAAAGTGAGAAAGAGAGAGCTTGCCAAAATGGAAAAGAATAAGAGGTATAAGAGAAAGGGGAGGGAAAGGAGCATGCCATCCAAGATAATTAAATGATAACCACCAAATTTTCATCAAATCATCACCAATTCTCTATTAATGAGTGATATTTTTTTGTCCTAATAGCCTCTGAATCAATTCATTAATTGAGCAACACACTAGAAGACAAAAGTTTGCTAAAGGTGATGAGTCATGATATTGTTTATGAATATAAACCATTAGGAACCCTAAAAATCTATTAAATGTTCTAGATACTTTTCCAACTACTAGATCTCCATCTTGGGTCTTTATGCTATCTTCTACTTGGCCTTTTTATGAAGACAAAATCTTCATATCTTGAATTTGATAGAGCCATGCTATGTCTACTTTGGGTGGTTATTTGTCAGAGCTATGACTATGTCTAAGGATGAGGCACTCCACCATGATTTATTTATGTTTTAATCTACCCTAAAATTGACATGGACCTTTATTATATATTCAAAACTAATCCAAATTATTGGTTTTTGTATGGTCATTATATTGATGAAGATCCATAGATTTTATAGCTTCACTTTGGACCATATTAGGTATAAAATAACATATTCTACTTCTGAAGCTTGTGGAAGACAAGGAATTATTACACACAACATTAAAAACATAATATAATTGAGTCCACATGCTCTATATCCTCTAAAAGAGGTCTTGACTAGGATTTAATGGCATCCTTCAAAATATTTCCCCTGGTTAGACCCTAGGTTGCATTTTCTCTTCATTTAAGTCCCTTAGTTTTTGAATTTTAATTTTAGCCATTGATATTAATATGTGCTCCCAAAATTGTGACATTCGTTAGATCCTAATTTTTCTATGGGATACACTAACTTTTTTAACCTCTCATACACCATCAATCTCCCTTTGTATGAATGAATGCAAGCCATAGATCTTTTTCCAGTCTAATTTGGTTGAGACACTTGGTAGCTTCTCATTTATCTTCAAGATTTACTAACTTGTTGACCCATTACTCACTGTTGATCTTATTTGTATGATTTATCATGTACTATAAATCCACTTAGACCCACTAACCCTATTAGTTGATGTATGCTGTTAGATCTAGATTTTGCTCCTGAGATTATGCCACTTATCAATTGCACATTCATGCTAAATTTTTGACTTGATGCTCACCATTGATCTTCAATACATGATCAAACATGCACCAATAGATATTTAGGACCCATTGACTCTATTAATCACCATTCACCATTTGATCTTGACTTTATCTCCTAATATTTGTACACTTGTCACTTGTATGTTAACCTTGGAGAGATTTAAATTCAAATGGATATTTCACAAAGTTTAAATTTGATGTCCTTGTGCATGTTTCATTCTACAAGTCTAACTTTTAATTTTTATATCTTGAGATAGAAAAGACATCAAGATATGAAATTTATATAGGATGATCTTGGAACTAAAATCATCATGTCTATGTGGTCTTTTGGCCTTTACTATTTCCCTAAGTGAATTTATTAAATGCACAATCAAGATGACCCATTAATTTATTTATGATGTGCTCATGATGGTCTAGTTCTTCTATACTTGTGCAAGAACTGTTGCCTCTTTATAAGGATTCAATTAAATTCTAAGACTTTTTGAAATCCATTTCATTCCAATGAATGCTTGAAACACCATGAGACCTTGATGGTCTTTTTCATTTTGCAATCCTAGACCTATTCCAAGACATGCTTCTCAAAGATCAATAAAACACACTTTAATCTTGATTAAAGTGTTTAAAAATATTTATAAGTGATATTTAATCCTATTATTCATTATTTAGTCACCCACTCAATTAGGGATTCTATTTATCTTGTCACTCCATCCCATAAATTCCAAAAATTGATCTATTTAGGCAAATTTCTACATGTAGGCCAAAATTGGCCAACACTAATGACACTCTACGCTACTCCTTCATCACTTCCATTACCACCACTTATTTATATCAATCATATTTTTTAGCTAAGTACACATTTCTAATTCATTTCTATTTATAGAATATTCAAATAAATCAATTATTGTGCAAATCAGTGGCTATTGATATTGTAGTATTTTATTTGCTAATTTATTACACAACTCTTTATCGACCTCAGGGTTACATTCCATAATCCTAAAAAAGATAAATAAATATTTAATATAACATATATAATCCTAATTATCCATGGTTAGGTTATATTTAAAATAATTTGATTAAGACTAGTCATGAAGAAGGCATTGGAGAGATTTATTTGGTTGCAAGACCATTATATTTTATCTTTAAACCAATTATTGAATTCTTGTGACAAATGAAAATAAATTTAAATAATTCACACCATCAAAAATATATTGTAATTCTTTTTATCAAAGAAATAATATGTCTGAGTAGAGGATGAATGCCTTTCATGGATAAATAACAATCCTATATTTTTTATACATAATAATTATGGGGCTAGCGTGCCTACACCCTATGTAGAACACATTCAAGAGTTCTAATTCCCATACCTCCACTATGCCAATCTACCAATATATGGCCCATGATGTGGGTCACCTAATCATTGGTATGATTTGAACTTAGGTCACCACTATGCCAATGCATCTACTTTAACCATTATACCAAACTTATAGGACACAAATTTGACATAATTTTATATGTTTATATTAATTAAGGAACACATATCAAAGTAGTACATGGTGGTGGGACTGGGTCTATAATATTCAAGGTGTGTTCTACTTGGTACACATGGAGAAGTATGACCCCTAACTTAAGGTTTAAATCTGGAAGTGAGAACAAACAAGTGAGAGAGAAGCTAGGAAAAAAAAGACACAAGCAAATTTGAATAAACTTTGCATAATTCCTTATATTAATTGATCAAAAGTTATAATGTAATTTTAACTCTAAGAACCTTTCCCCCCTTCCCCACCCGGTCCATTTTTTACAATTTAAAATGATATTTTTATAAGATGCAAGGAAGTATGTTGGTTAGCACTATCCAATTACAAAATTACAAGTGTTAGGATAACTATCCTTTCTACAAATGTTCTAGAATACACTAGACTTTCCCTAATGGATTGATCTATAGGGAATGTGTTTTACCAGTTGCACATGCCTTTATAAATAGAATATTCCATTTTTAAAAATGTATGATGCTTAAATACAAGAAGAATATACTTAATTCAACTAATATTTGGGATATTTATGCTACTAAAGTCCCCTATGGCTGATTTAGGGTCTTCATTACTCTTTGATGCTACTCCTCAATTAACACAAGGTCAATAATTAGTTTCATGAAGAGATCCTTCATTTGACATACTAAACTCTTATGGTCTTTATCTACCCTTATTAATGCCTTTCAATGTTTCTATCTTTAGTAATCTTGATTCTACTATTATAATTATATCCATGACCCTACTATTATCCATCCTAGATTTCTTTTGGCTTTTGCTCCTCACTTCCTACTTAACCAAGGTAGCTCTATGATTAAATTCTTCATAAGTGATGATGACTATGGAGTTGAATGAAGTTGGATTGGTGATCACAATCCTAAGAAAGGATTTCATCCTATTTTTTAGTTTCTTGTCATCCTCAAGGAGACTTTACAAGTTCCTAGACTAGGTGCCCAAACCCTTGATCTTATCCTCAAGCAATCCCATGACAGTGTTTATATGAGCCAGGATAATTGTTTTCAAATTAGTAATTTGATATTAAATCAATATTTTGATCAAATCCTTTGTCATTTCCTTTGATTTATACCATTGGCTATGGATTTGTTCAAATTACTCACTAGTGGTCTGTAGTTCAATTATAGATTGAATTACCCTTACATAGATGATAATTAAGCTGCTCTAGATTGATTATGGAAAACACAAGGCCAAAATAGGGATATTATATGTGTCTAAGGATTTTTAAAGGTTTTTATAGTGCTCTAATGGTGTTAGCTATCTAAACTTGTATGAGCTTTGTTATTTAGATCCCAATTAGACTGCATGCTTATGCCTTTGTATTTCCTAGGTCTATAATATATTCTACTTGGCATATTATACTTATGTGGATTTGATGTGGAATTATCATGGCATACATGTGGCATTCTCATATAATTTTTCTCATTCATATTTAAAAAATGACCATTGACTTTAAAAAAATTCTCACTTGATTTCACTCTATTAGATCATCCTTGTATAGATCAATGCAGACCATTGATCTTGATTTGAGAACTTGAACACCATTGGTTTCTCAATACATTCACCATTTTTATGACATTTTACACTTATAAATTCACTCTTAGAGCTTTGTTTTAATGTCAACATTGATCTTTTACTATTGATCTTGATTGCATAGGTCAATCATGTTCCATTGATCTTGATTTGCTTACTTGTACCTTCTACTCTCTGGACCATTGATCTAAAATTATATGCTCATCTACATATCATCGATCTTTAAAATATGCTCAAGATTTAATTTGTGTCCCACAACTATGCCATGTGTCATCTCTATGTTCATCTTGACTTTTCAATATTCATCAAGCATCATTTAAGCATCCTCATCTGATCAAATGCATTCCATTAGATCTTGATCCACCAGGTTGAATGCCATTGGATTTTGAGTGTTATTTGGCTAATATTTTAACACCTATCACCTTATTAGTTGTCTTAGAGCTTCATTGAATTTTTGACTTGATACACATCATTGGATCAATTTAGATCGAGCAAACATGTATTATTAATCTATAAAAGACGATAAAACTTTAGCTTAGGGTTAGGGTCTTGAATTTTCAAATTTAATCCTTCATCGTTGATCTATTTTTTTAGGGAAAACATGGATCATTAATCTTGTGAACAAAAATGATGTTTAATTCAGTGCTTAGAGGACATAAAAAATAAGGTAAAGTCTTAGACTAATGTTTTTATTTATATTAATAAATATGAATAAAAATTTAAGCTAAAGTCTTCGACTAATGTTTTTATTCATATTGATAAATATGAATAAAACTTTAAGCTAAAGTCTTAAGCTAAGTTAGAAACATAATAAAGGAGACCTCACACATAATAACAAGAGATGCC
This sequence comes from Torreya grandis, assembly GCA_037957365.1. Lineage (NCBI taxonomy): Eukaryota > Viridiplantae > Streptophyta > Pinopsida > Cupressales > Taxaceae > Torreya > Torreya grandis. The sequence goes on along the minus strand of JARHVA010000781.1, from coordinate 3,128,415 downwards.
ATAAAGTCTTAGGACAAGGATTTTTAGGCTAAGTCTATATACATAACAAAAGGTCTCAATGGTTAGTTAGACCATGTGGAAATAAAAAGGACCAAATAGGATTAGGAAAATAAAGAGACTAAGCATAAAACAATTTAGACTAAGGGTTTTTCATAATAAACATGACAAAACCTTAGGATAAAAATTAAACTAAGTTCAGGGCATGATAAATTATTCCCACATAAGTCGTTCCCACCAAATTTGAATTCAATTCAAAGGGAATGAGATAGGGTAATTGGACTTAGGGTTTTAAGATGATCAGACATGAATTCAACTTGATTTTAATAGAACAAAGGCTAGTAAAAGATCAAATTATTATTAAATCATAAAAACTAAACATTGCTTATTCTAAATGAACTCCATTGAAGCTTTGAGTTGAAACATAAAGATCAAATGTTAGAAACTTTAGGCAAAATTAAATTATAATTATGAACAAAAATGCCAACCAAATCAGGTATGGATGATCTTCAAATAAAGATAATGTACAAAACATTCTAATGTTACTCTAATAAGGTGAATCTTTAAATTTAGGGTACAAATTTGTAGAATTTAAGACAAGGGTCCCATTTTTTTAGAAATAAGGGTATTTTGACCTCAACAAATGGAAACATCTGGGGGAACATAAAAATATGTTAGAATTTAGAGACTCTAGTTTAGACTAGTAATTAGGCTACTTGTTCCATTTGATTAGGCACCATTATTAAGACCAGTTCAAGGTTAAAATAAATCTTACACATGTAACATTAGGGTCAAAAATCAAGACATATCCATGCTATGTGTGTGCTTTGATTCCACATATTGGTTGTCACATGATTTAGAGAACAAATTATAGGGTCATGAATTTAACCATTAACATTAACTTTTAGAATGTTTAGATATTCATTAAGAACCATGAATTAGTCTTGGAAAGGCATGGGAATTACTTTCTTACTAGCCAGGACTCCATACCCTTAATAAAGATGCCTTTGGATCCACTCAAGGCCTTGTTACACTACCATATAGGTGTCCATAGCCCTAGTGGAGATTACCATAATCACTTTTTCTTAGAAAGCTCTTGAATTTTGCAATAAGGTTCTTATTTTTTATATTTTTAAAGTTATTTCAAATTTATAAAAAAGGTTGGGAACTAGGTTAGCCAGGTTTTGGGGTTTGGTCAAGTGTTTGATCTTTAGAAAATCATCCTTAGATGTAAAGTTTATCTCAGGAAATTAATATTTTTTAGGTGAAAACATGACTATATCCTAATAATACAATCTTTCACCCTACATGTGCAATCCTTCTTAAAACCAAGATTAGATTAGAATAAGGTTTATAATCTCAAGGAAAATTAGCCTATTTATTATTCTTTACTAGTTTATATAAACTATAACATTAAGCTCATATTTTAATAATCCATGATCAACCAATGTTGAGAAAACATATTTGCATTCCTGAACTATGGAATTTCTTTTGATCATTTAAATGTGTTTTGAGTTACGGGTTGTCCAAAATTACTTATTGAAATTAAGGAGTAAAGTAGAGAAAGAAAACAAACCAAGTAGAAAGCACACTAATATAAAATATAGGAAACAAGCAAACAAATATATAAAAACATTATGTACAAACAAAGGATGGGAAGGAAAGAACAAAAAGAAACTAACCTAGATTACCTATACTAACTCTAACTAGTATTAAAATTCATTTCATGATGACTCCAAGTGGGACAATAGAGAATTAGTTATTAAGGTACTACCCATTGGTGGGTATTATGAACTCTTCTCCTTGTAATTCTGTCAGCTTGAAGGTGTTATCTCCATGTGCTTCAACAATCTGATAGGGACTTATCCATAAAAGTGTGAACTTCCCATGTTTACCCTTAGGCTCAGATGCCTTATCCCAAATAAGAAATAAGTATCCTTACTTGAAAACCTTTATATTTGAATGCTTATCAAACCATCTCTTGACTATTGTTTGGTGTCTACTAAAATTGGCAAAAGCCTCCTCTCTCACATCCTCCATCTATATGATGTCCAACAACCTTAAAATTACAAATTCTTGATCCTTCTCCATGTAATCTTGCAAGAACATGTATGGTGCTATCTTGAGGGTGATGTAAAATATGAGTTCTTGACAATAAACTAGTAAGAATGGTGATGCTTTGAGAGCTTGTTTGACTCTTATTCTATCTACCGAAAAGGCATAATTAAGTAGCTTGTGCCATGTTCTTGGTTTATCAACTACAGAATTATTTATAACCTTCATCAAGTTATTATTCATTGATTCAGATACTCCATTACATTGAGGATAATGGTTTGATGAGAACTTGAAAATGATGTTGTTGTCATATGCCCATTTCATCATCTCAATGGATATAAAAGTAGATCCATTATCACAGACTAGAGATATAGGTGTCCCAAACCTTGTGGATATGTTTTCTTCTAAAAATTTGATCACCTCGTTAGTTTTGCACTATTATTTTTCCACTACTTTAGTCCATATGGTGCAGTAGTTAGTAGTAGCCAAAACATACTTATGTCTATTAGAGGAATTAGGGTTAATGACCCCCCAAAAACCTAGTCCCCATTGGGCAAAGGGTTTATTAATTATTACTAGATTTTTTGGCATGACTTCCTTAAGATCTTTAATGTTGAAGACTTGACATGAGTAGAAATATCTCACATGATTGTGAGCATCCTTAAAGATATTAGTCCAATAGTATCTAGATCTAAGGATTTTATGTGTTGTAGTCCTTTTGGATGGATGACCACTTCATAGTTTTTCATGGAAGGTGCTCATGATCTTAGCTACTTCACTCTTGGAGACACATCTCAATTAAATTCCTTCAAAGTTATCCCTTTACAACACTCCATCCTTTATCATAAAATGAGTTCCCTTGAGCCTTATAGATCTTCTTTGTTATTTACTTAACCCCATAAGATAACAACCATTGATTAGTAAGTAGACAATGGGGTCATACCAATAATTAGGTCTAAAACTTTGTTTCTCTATCTACATAACACTTAGTTTGGGATTAGTATTGGAAATTAACTAAATTAAACCTTCACACCTTACCAATTTGGCAGTCTTCATCTCAAGACCATATTTTTGAAGCAAAGACATCCACTTATCTCTCCTTTCTCTTTGTTCATTTTGGATTAGCATGAGCTTAGTGGTAGGGTCTGGTAGGATTACATGCAACTTATTCCTAAGAAAATAATGCCTAAAATTTTTCATTACCTTGACCAAAGAACATACTTGTTTGATAATCAAAGAGTAGTTCAGCTCAACATTTTTAAGGTTAGTGCTCATAAAAGATATTATATGGTCACATCCATATATCTTCTAAGTTATAACTATAGTTATTGTATGATCTGAAGATAAAGAGTAAAGATAAAAATCCTTAGTAAATTTTGGACTCATCAGGACTGGGGCTTATCCAATTGCCTCTTTGATGTCTTTGAAAGCCTTCTTTATCTCTTCATTCCAAGAGATCTTAGCATCTTTCTTCAACATGTCATTCAAAGGTCTCACTATTTTTACAAAACCAAAAATAAATTTCCTCACTATGTTTATTTTACCAAAGAATGACTTTAATTCCTTCCTACTATTAGGGGGCTTTATATTAAATATTGCATCTACTCTATCAAAGTACATAGAGATTACCTCCTTAGTGATAACATGTCCTAATAGTTTTCCCTCAGTAACACAAAAAATACTTTTCTTTAGGTTGAGAGAAATCCCATACCTTTTGAATCATTCAAATACTTATTGTAGGTACATAATATGATCCTCCCTATTTTTTAAAAAGATAATCAAATAATCCATATATATGATAATGCACTTACCTACAAGACCTTGGAAAACATGATCCATATACCTTTAAAAAGTGGATCCTGCATTTATAAGTCAAAATGGAATGCTCTTGTAAAAAAACATGACCCATTTGGTAGTAAAAGTAGTCTTCATCATGTATTCTTAGTTCAAAAACACCTAGTTATACCCTCAAAAACCATCAAAAAAAGACATCATGGTAGAACCAGAAACAATTTGGATTACTTGATCAAGAGAAGGTGGGGGTAATCATCTTTTTTAGATGCTCTATTTAGATTTCTAAAATCAATGCATAATTTATTTCATCATTTTTCTTCCTGAGTAGTATTAGGTTAGCTACCCAAGTGAAGTGCATAATGGGAAATACAATCTTGGCATCTAAGAGCTTCTTGACCTCTTTGTATATCATTGGTTCTAAGACAAGGTTAACTGGGCTTTGTTTTTATCTAAATGGCTTATAAACTTCCTTTATAGGTATGGTATGTGTTATGACCCTTGGATAAAAGATCATTATGTCATCATAGGACCACACTATGACATATTTATAGTTGGTTAAAAATTCATTGGCTCTTTTATATTAAATGCTTGTATAGGTTGTACCTATATTAACTAGTTGAGGTTGACCTTGAAGTCTAAGATCAATTACACTATAATATTTCCCACTCACTTTAGGAATTTTGATAGTCTCAACTAGTCTATCTATGGAAAATAGTATCTCTAAGGCTATCATCCCTTTCAAGATCTTATTATCACTCAATTGAATGACCTTGTCATTAATTTTGCCTTCAACTTTATCGTCATCAAGGGTACTTTCATTAGCTTCATCAATAATGTAAGCCTCAAATTATCCTAATATAGTCATGAAATTTATGATTTATTTATCATCACTGAATACTTATAAATGGATGACATTATTTAGCACTGAGGGATATGGGATTAATTTAATTGTAAGGTTTTATATCTTAGAACTTTGATCAGGCACGAGGTTGGCTATGGATGAAGCCAGTTCATTAACAACCTTATTTTCTTTCCTAGGGATCAACACAATGTTAAAAGCATCAAAACATTCAATTAAGCCCCACTCTCAAAATTTATAATTCTTAGGATAGGACAACTTGAATTGATATTTAATCTTGACCTAGCTAACTACTAGTTCAGAGTCACTAAAAACTAATAGTTATTTGGCCTTAAGTTTGACTACAAACTGTAATCCAAGAATAAGTGCTTCATACTCAACCAAATTACTAGTGCATGAGAAATGAAGTTTGTAAAAGGCATTATATTCTTTTCCAATGGGATTGATTAATACCACTCCTACTCCAGAACCTAATTTGTATCTAGAACCATCAAAATAAATTTTCCATAATCCAGGCATATCTTGATAAGTTTTAGAGTTACATACCTTTGTGGTGTCAAGAGTGTAAATGTAAGATCTAAGTTAACCATGTTGACCCTCTCATTGATTGCATTATACTTGATGATCATATGTTTTATTTTAGGCTCTATTTATATCTTGATTTGGTTGGTGACTCTATTATAAAGCAACCACATATATAAACAATCTATTGACATATAGCCATTTAAGATCCTAGCCCAATCTCTACTCAACAACATCCTATAATCATTAAGGATATCCACCACTTGGATATCAATAAACTATTAGATCCTTGGCTCTGAGGCAATTTGCATGTGAACATTTAACAACTCACCAATTAATTTGAATCTTGATTTATCTAATTGAGTTACAACTCTATCAAATTTAATGGGAGTCAAACCAAATTTCTCACAAATACCCTTAGGCATAATATTTGTAGATGCACTAGAGTCCAAAAAACAATTAAAAAAATTCTTACCAAAGATCTTGACTATAAGTAGGAAAGGAGGAACATCTACCTTACTTTTATGTATTACAACATTATCATGTATAGACTTTTGAGACTTACCAAGCTTATTAGATAAAGATTCCAATAACAGATCCCTTTATTCTATGATCTAAGTCAACTCATACAATGTAATGTTAGCTTTGATATTTTTCATATCCTTTACTATATTATATCTAGTCCTTTTAAATGTGTTAACATTAGGTTTAAATGTACTTCCCTTAGGTGCCTCTAGATTTTTATCTAATTTAGTATCATGAGGAGTGTCAAAGTTATTTTGAGGAGTTGAAGTGGTCAATGGTTTCTTCTTCTCCTTGTTTCTCAGAACATGAGTCTTCTTCAAAAATTGTTGAAAATCATGAATCTCTTTAGGAATAACCTTATGCTCATTGTCCTCTTGGAAAGGAAACTCAAATGTCTCCATCATAAGAGTTAAATTAGACAATCTAGATGATCTATAAGAACTAGATGTACTTGCATCACAATCCTTATTAGGAGCAACTTCAAAAGTAGACAACTCTTCTTGAAAGGCCTCAAAAGCATGGCAAAATTAAGCATAGTCTATTTTTCCATGCTTAGAAGTGCAATGAACTCTATAACAGTTAGGTAAAGCAACATCAATAAGATTTATTTCAGGCACATTCTTGCTAGTAGATGGTTCATTATTATTGTTGTTGTGATAACTATCATTATGAAATCTATTAGTGGTTTATTTAACCTTTAAAAGGAGAAATTATTACTAGATCTATCTCCAGTATTGCCTACTTCCTTTTACAACAGAATGAAGTAACTGCTAAGTTTTTGAACCATTTTGAGGATAGAGTCACTCTCACTCTTTGGTGCCTCAAAATTATGAGCTTTAATATTATCATTAGGTGTAGGGATTAAATATTTCTAATCTTATGGATGAGATCTATTAGCAGCATTGTTCAAGAATCCTAGGTTTTGTCTAGGATGTGCATGAATCAAAGGTAGTTAGTTCAAGACTAGAAGTTGGTTCAAGGCAGGCACATTTTAGTTGGCATTGGGAATGATATTAAAAATAGGTAAATGCATATTAACATTAGGAATGGAGTATGTCAATTTCCCTTGGGGTTACATTAGGTCATTAATGATCACAACCTTGACATAAGCTAAAGCTAATATATTCATGGGCCCAATAACTTTCTTTATAAACATATAAGTCATGAGATCCAAGGTATCCTTATAAATTTATAAATCTAAAGCCTCATCAAGTTTGTAAGAATATATGGTCCTACTAAACATCTTCTGGAATCTAGCATTGAAGGCTCATATAGGCTTATTTACATCTCTTTTCATTGTGGTGAATTGTTGGTTCAAGACACATGGACTAATGATTTTACCAAATTGGTCAATAAAAATATTGTTAAAATTAACCCAATTGGTAATGTAGTCTTTAAGAAGGATTATAAACCATTAATATGCAACATATTTGAAAGTAAAATGGAATAGTCTACATGCTACATCTTCATGAGTCACATTCAGAAATCTTAAAGCAACTTTGAAATTCTTAATGTGTTCTTCAATAGTTATAATTCCACTAGGACTAAATGTTGGCAAATACTTTTTAGGATTATGAGGAAGGTCATGTACCATACTTAGCACATTGATTGAAAAACCACCTAGATAATCCATACCTTGATAGGGATCAAACATAAGAATACCCTAAATTGGTGAAGTTGGAAAAGACTTTGATAGTTTGAACTTACCTTTGTCTCACCTAAATATCTTATGAACTTCTAATGAAAGCAGAGGTTCTCTAGTCTATGAACATGACCTTATCCTAATTTTTGGTAATTATAGATTATGGGATTTGAATCTTATTTTAAATATGATGTGTCAATCTTATCTTTATAGGGAATAACAATCAGACTTGCACATTAAGCAAAGTTTGCAAATAAATATAGAAAGGATGGTAATGTATATCAATCATTAATTAAGTTAGATCAAGTATGTATCTAAACACATAAGTATGATTGATATTTACATGTTTAAGCTCAAATAAAATCAAATTTGTAAAGGACCTATCAATCTTTGATCAAAACAACTATTACTAACCTCAAACCTATTGAATTGATAAAGATTAAGCCATCTTTACCATAATTATCCATATACCTTCAAAGAATGTTGATCTTTGTCTAAAGGAAGCATAAAGATTGGTCTAAGACCCTAAATATCAATGATCTTTACATATTTATGCAAAGAATGACATAATTGTACAAAGATTAAGCCAATTTTTCAGCACAATTCATAAGAATGAGAAAAGATACTTCAAATCTACAAAGATCTAACAAGGCCCTCCTTCTATCACCCAAAGCCCCTCCTATTGATGAATGAATATGTAACATAGGCACCAAGAGTGTTCAAGAACACTTCTCATTTTAGAATTCTAAGAATTTAGTGTATGAGTTATAGGTTGTGATAATCCTGTTATCTATTTATGGAATAGAGGTAAATCAAGTGGACTGTTTCAAATTATTTATATTGTTTGGTGGTTGAGAGACACCATGTCCAAATAGTTAATCTATGAAAAATATGAAGTATGATATGATAAGAATGGTGAATTATGATCAAGAACTAATATAAAGACTAATCTAAGATGGAATTTTAAAATGAAAATTAAGCTAGAGTGATCTATTTAAAAAAGGAGCAAAAGGAAAGGTAAGGTAGAGAAGAGATGTTACTGATCTTCATTCCAAACATCATGACAAATTTCAAATATCATCTAGGCATACACTTAACCAATTTTTGACATGACATAGCGTAAGCTCAAATATTATCATACATTAGGTAAACATCTAAGGAATGTGGAAAATAATGAAAATAAGAACCAAGTTTACTTTAAAGATTTACCCTTGTAAGTAAAAACATTAGCCCAAATGCGAGGAGAGTAAGAAAACAAAATGAACCTAAGAAATTTAAATTAACTTAGCATAGGCACAGGTTAATAACTTTGCATTCATATATACACATCAAGAATTCATAAGAACCATTAAAATTTGTAAGTCAAAACAAACAAGTGAGAGAGAAGTCAGGATAACAAAAGACACAAGCAAATTTGGACAAACATTGTATAATTCCTTGCTTATATTAATTTCTCAAAAGTTACAATGTAATTTTAGCTCTAAGAACTCCCCTTCATTTTTTACAATTGATAATGTTCCTTTTATAGGATGTAAGGAAGTATGTTGGTTAGCACTATCCAATTATAAAAGTACAAGTGTTAAGATAGATGTACTTTTTACAAATGTTCTAGAATACACTATACTTTCCCTAATGGGTTGATCTATAGGCAATGTGTTTTACTAGATACACATGCCTTTAAAAATATAATATTCCATTTTCAAAATGTACAATGCTTAGATACAAGAAGAGTATTCTAGATTCAACTAATGTTTTGGATCCTTCTACTATTGAAGTCCCATGTGGCTGCTATAAGGTCTTCATTGCTCTCTAATGCTACTATTCAATTAGCACAAGGTCAATAATTAGTTTTATGAAGAGCTCCTTCATTTGACCTAATAAATTCTTATGGTGTTTATCTACCCTTCTTAATGGATTTTGATGTTTCTAGCTTCAGTAATTTTTTGTTGTTGTTAGAATCATATCCATGACCCTACTATTGTCCATCCCAAATTTTCCTTGGTTCTTGCTCTTCATTTCCTATGTGACCAAGGTATCTCTATGCTTAAAATCCTCATCAATGATGATGCATATGGATTTTAATGTAGTTGGTTTGGTGATCATAGTCCTAAGTAAGTGTTCCATATTATTTTTTAGCTTCTTGTCATCGTCAAGGAGACTTTTAAATTTCCTAGACCAGGTGCTCAAATCCTTGATCTTGTCCTCAATAAATCCCATGATTATGTTTAGATGAGCCAAGATAATTGTTTTGAAACTAATAATATTATATTCAATCAAGATTTTTATCAAATACTTTATTCTATCCCTTGAGTTATACCATTAGCCATGGATTTGTTCAAATTTCTCATGAGTGGTCTGCAGTTCAATTCTAAATTGAATTACCCTTACACAAATGATAATTTAACTACCCCAGCTTGATTATGTATAATACAAGGTCAAAATAGGTCTCATGTATGTGCATAGGGATTTTAAAAGGTTTTTATAGTTCTCTAATAATGATAGCTATCTAAACTTACATGAGCTTCATTACTTAGATCCCAATTAGACTATGTGTATATGCCCTTGTATTTCCTGGGTCTACAAGATCTTCCATTTGGCATATTATACTTAAATGGATCTGATGTGGCATCACCATGGAATCAATGTGGTATTTTTATAGCATTTTTCTTATTGATAATTAAAAAATTACCATATCCTTTAAAAAATCTCACTTGATTTTGCACCATTGGATCATCCTTATACAGATCAATATAAAACTTTAATCTCAATCTGATAACTTGAATGTTATTGGCTACTCGCTACATTCCCTTTGGTTATGATATTTTTCAATTCTATATTTTCTTAGAGTTTTTTTGAAATTCCAACATTAATCTCACACCATTGACCTTGATTATACTGATCAATCATGCTCTATTGATCTTGATATGCTTACTTTTACCTTATACTCTGTAGACCATTGATTTTAATGTGTACATTCATTTTCATATCATTGATATTTAAAAGATGCTCAATATTTAATTTGTTGCTCATAATTGTGCCATGTGTTGTCTCCATGTTTGTATTGACTTTTCAACATTCATCATGCACCATCTGATCATTCTCATCTAATCAAATGTGCTCTATTAGATCTTGATCCACCAAGTTGAACACCATTCACTGATGAGTGTTTTTTGGTTGAGATTTTGACACCTGTCACCTTCTTTCTTGTCCTAGGGCTTAATTGAAGTTTTGACTTGATACATGTCATTGGATCAATTTGGCTTGAGAAAATGCATACTATTGATCTTTAGAAGATGCCTGAACTTTAGCTTAGGGTTAGGGTCTTGAATTTTTAACTTCAATCCTACACCATTGATCTTGTTTGTCCAAAAAAACATGGATCATTGATCCTGTGAATAAAAATGATGTTTAAGTCAGTGCTCGAGGGACATGAAACTTAATCTAAAGTCTTAGACTAATTTTTTTTATTCATATTAATAAATATGAATAAAGCTTTAGGATAAATATTAAGCTAAGTTAGAAACATAATAAAGGGGACCCCACACATAATAATAAGACATGGCATAAAGTTTCAGGACAAGGATCTTTAGGCTAATGAAGACATAACAAAAGGTCCCGATGGTTAGTTAGACCATGTGGAAATAAAAGGAACCAAGAAGGCTCAGGAAAATAAAGAGACCAAACAAAAAAAATGTTTAGACTAAGTTTTGGTAGAGTTAATAAATATGACTAAACCTTAGGATAAAAATTAAACCAAGTTTAGGGCATGATAAATTGTTTCCATTTAATTTATTTCTACCAAATTTTAATTTGATTCAAAGGTCATGAGTTAGGGTTTTAATTTGATCAAATAAGAATTTAACTTGATTTCAATAGACCAAAGGCTAGTAAAATATCAAATTATTATTAAATCATAAAACCTAGACATTGCTTATTCCAAATAGACTCCATTAGAGTTGTGAACTAAAACATAAAGATAAAATGTTAGTAACTTTATTCAAGATTAAATCATAACTATGAATAAAAATTACAACTAAATCAAGTGTGGATGATTTTCAAATAAAGATAATGTGCAAAACATTTTAATGGTTCTTTGATCAGATGAATCTTCAAATTTAGGATACAAATTTGCATAATTTAAGACAAGGGTCCCCATTTTTTAGAAATGGAGGTATTTTGACCTCAAAAAATGGTGACTTTTAGGGGAAACATAATAATATGTTAGAATTCAGAGACTCTAGTTTAGACTAGTAATTATTAATATCAATTCAGAAACCATTATTAATATCAATTCAGGGTTAAAATAGATCTTGCACATGTAGAATTGGGGTCAAACATCAAGACATAGCCATGTTATGTGTGTGATTTCATTCCACTTATTGATTGACACATGATTTAGAGAATAACTTCTAGGTTCATGACTTTAATCATTAACATTGACTTTTAGCATGTTTGTATATTCATTAAGAACCATAATTTAACTTAGGAAGGTTTGGGCATTGCTTTTATATTAGTTAGGTGTCCATAGACTTAATATAAATGAATTTCAAACCACTCAAAGCCATGCTCCATTGTCAGCTAGGTATCCATAGCCCCAGTTGAGATTACCAAAATCACATTTGCTTAGAAAGATCTTAAATTTTACAATAAGGTTTTTATTTTTTATATTTTTCAAGTCATTTAAATTTTTTAGAAAAGGTTGAAAACTAGGTTAGCCAAGTTTTGGGGTTTGGTCAAGTGTTTTATCTTTAAAAAATTATCCTTGGCTTTAAACTTTATCCCAAGTAATTAATGTTTTTTAGGTGCAAGCATGACTGTATCCTAATAATCTAGTTTTTCACCCTACATGTGTAATTCTTCTTAAAACCAAGCTTAGATCAGAACAAGGTTTATAATCTCAAGGCACAATTAACCTACTTATTATTCTTTACTAGTTTCTCTGAACTATAACATTAAGCTCATATTTTAATAATCCATGATCAACTAATGTTGAGAAAACATATATGTATTCTTGAACTATGGAATTGCTTTTGAGCATCTAAATGTGTTTTGCACTGAGGGTTGTCCAAAATGACTTATTGAAAGCAAGGATAAAAGAAGATAAAGAAAATACACCAAGCAAAAATCACACCAATAGAAAGCAGAGGAAATAATCAAATATATATATATATATATACAAGGGGCAGGAAGGAAAGAATAGAAAGAATCTAACCTAGCATACATATACTAACTCTAACTAATCTTGCAATTCATTCCATGTAGACTCTAGGTGGGACAACAAAGAAGTAGTGCTTAAGGTACTACCCATTGGTGGGAAGTGTGAACTCTATTCCTTGTTAGTCTTTTAGCTTGAAGGTGTTATCTCTAAGTGTCTCAAAAATATAATAGGGACCTATCCACAAAGGTGTGAACTTACCATCTTTACCCTTAGGCTTAGATACCTTATCCCAAATAACTAAGTCTCCTTACATGAACACCTTTATCTTTTAATGCTTATCAAACCACCTCTTGACTATGGTTTAGTGTCTGCTAAAATTGGCAAAAGCCTCCTCTCTTGCATCCTCCATTTGTATGATGTCCAACAACATTGAACTTGTAAATTATTGACCTTCCTCCATGTACTCTTGCATGAACCTCTATGTTGGTAGCTTGAGGGTGATGGGGAAGATGGATTCTTGACCATAAACTAGAAAGAATGGTGATGTTTTGAGATCTTTTTTAACTCTTATTTTATCTACCCAAAAGGCATACTTAAGTAGCTTGTGCCATGTTCTTGGTTTATAAATTGTAAAGTTATTTATAGCCTTCATCAAGTTCTTATTCATTGATTCAGATACTCCATTACCTTGAGGATAATAGTTTGATGAGAACTTGAGAATGATGTTTTTATTATATGCCCATTCCATCATCTCAAATCTATATAAAAGCATATCCATTATCATAGATTAGAGATGCATGTGTCCCAAATCTTGTGCATATGTTTTCTTCTGAAAATTTGATCACCTCTTTAGTTTTGCACTATTTGGTTACCATTGCTTCAGTCCATCTGGTGAAATAATAAATGGCAGTTAAAACATACTTGTGACCATTAGAGGAATTGGGGTTAATGGACCCCACAAAATCTAGTACCCATTGGGTAAAGGGTTTATCAATCATTAATAGCTTTAGTGGTATGGCTACCTTAGGATCTTTAGTGTTGAATATTTGACATGAGTGGTACTCTCTCATGTTCTTATGAGATTACTTGAAGATAGTAGGCTAGTAGTATCTAGCTCTAAGGATATTATGTGTTGTAATCCTTCTAGATGAATTTACACTTCACAATTTTTCATGGAAGGTGCTCATGATCTCAACTATTTCACTCTTTAAGACACATCTCAAGTAAATTCATTTAAAGTGCTTCTATACAACACTGTATCCTTGATCATAAAATGATCTTACTTGAGCCTTAGAGCTCTTCTTTGTTCTTTATTTAACCCTTTAAGACAATAACCATTGATTATTAAGTGGAAAATGGGGTTATACCAATCATTGGGTCTAAAAATTTGTTGCTTTACTTACATAACACTTATCTTGGGATTAGTATTGGCAATCAAATAAATTAAACCTGGGTACCTTAACAATTTTGAAATCTTCATATTAAGATCATATTCTTGAAGCACATACATCCACTTACCTTTCCTTTCTCATATTTCAGTTTGACTTAGCATGAGCTTAGTGGCAGGGTCTAGTATTATTTCATGCACCTTATTCTTAAAAATATAATGCCTAAACTTTTTCACTACCTTGACCAAAGAACATGATTACTTGTAAATCAAAGAGTAGTTCAACTAAAAAATTTTAAGGTTAGTACTCATAAAATATATTAGATGGTCACATCCATCTATCTTTTTAGTTAAAACTACAACTATTTTATGATCTGAAGCAAAGGAGTAAAGATAAAAATATTTAGTAAAGTCTAAACTTATCAAGACTAGGGTGTGCCCAATTTCCTATTTGATTTCTTTGAAAGCCTTCTTTGTGTCTTCATTCCAAGTGATCTTATCATATTTTTTCAACATGCCATTCAAAAGTCTCACTATTTATGCAAAACTAGAAATAAACTTCCTCACAAAGTTGATTTTACCAAAGAATGACTTTAATTCCTTCCTACTAGTAGGGGAATCTATATTAGATATTTCATCTACTCTATCAGGGTCTATATAGATTCCCTCCTTAGTGATAACATATCCTAATAGTTTTCCCTTAGTAACACATAAAATACTTTTCTTTAGGTTAAGAGAAATCCCATACCTTATGCATCATTCAAATACTTTTTGTAGGTTCATAATATGATCCTCCCTATTTTTAGAAAAGACAATCAGATGATCCATGCATATGATAATTCACTTAGCTATAAGACCTTGGAAATCATGATCTATATCCCTTTAAAAAGTGGATCCTACATTTGTAAGGCCAAATGGTATTCTATTATAGGCAAACGTGCCTCACTTATTAGTAAAAGCAATCTTCATTGTGTCTTCTTGGATCCAACACCTAGTTATACCTTGAAAAATCATAAAGAAAAGACACCATGTTAGAACAAAAAAAACTTGGGTTACTCAGTCAAGAGAAGGTAGGGGTAATTATCCTTTTTAAATTCTTTATTTAGATTTCTAAAATAAATACACAATTTGATTTCACCATTTTTCTTCTTGAATGGTACTAGGTTAGCTACCCAAGTGGAGTGCCTAATGGGAAATATAATCTTGACATCTAAGAGCTTCTTGACCTCTTTTTACATTAATGGTTCTAAGATAGGGTTGACTGGCCTTTGTTTTTTCCTGAATAACTTGTAATCTTCCTTTATGAGTATGGTATGTGTTATGACCCTTGGATCAAAGATATTTATGTAATCATAGGACCATGATATGACATATTTATATTTGGTTAGACATTATTTCACTCTTTTAGATTTAATTATTGTATAATTTATACCAATATTAGCTAGTTGAGTTTGACCTTTAGGTCCAAGATCAATTGTATTATAATGATTCCCACTCACTTTGGGAATATTGATAGTCTCTATTAGTCTATTTATGTCAAATAGTATCTCTAAGGCTATCATCCATTTGGGTATTTTATTATCACTCAATTAAATGACTATTTCATCAATTTTTCCTTCAACTTTGTCATTATCAAGGGTACTTTCACTGGCTTCATCAATATTGTGACCCTCAAATACTCCTGAGCTAGTCCTAAAGTCTATGATTTGTTGATCATCATTGAATAATTGTAAATGGTTGACATTATTTGGCACTAAGGGACATGGGATTAATTTAATTGTAAGGTTTTATAACTTAGAAATTTGATCAGGCATGAGGTTGGTTGTGGCTGAAGCAAGTTTATCAACATCCTTATTTTCTTTCTTAGGGATCAACACAATGTTGAAAGCATCAAAACATTCAATTAAGTCCAACACTCTAAATTTATACTTCTTAAAATATGACAACTTGCATTGATATTTACTCTTGACTTGGTTAACTACTAGTTTAGAGTCGCTAAAAACTAATAGTTCTTTTGCCTCATATTTGATTCCAAATTATGATCCAAGAATAAGTGCTTCATACTCAACCAAATTATTAGTACCTGAGAACTAAATTTTTTAAGAGGAATTGTATTATTTCTCAATGGAATTGATTAATAAAAATCCTAATTCAAAACCTAATTTGCATCTATTACCATCAAAATAAAGTTTCCATAATCCAGGCATAGATTGAGAATTTTTAGAGTTACATACCTTTGTGGTTTCAAGAGTGTAAACTCCAAGATCTGAGTTAACCATGTTGACCCTCTCATTTATTTAATTTTAATCAATGATCATATGCTTCATTTTAGGCTCTCTTTCTATATTGATTTGGTTAGGGACTCCCTTCTAAGGCAACTATATATGTGAACAATCTACTGATATATAATTATTTAAGATCCTAGTCCAATCTTTGCCCAACAACATCCCATAAGCATTAGGGATGTCCACCACTTGGATATAAATTAACTATTGGATCCTTGGATTTTATTTAATTTTCATGTGAACATTTAACAACTCACAAATTAATCTGACTCTTGATTTATCTGATTAAGTTAAAAATCTATCAGATTTAATGGGAGTCAAACCTAATTGCTCACAAATACACTTAGGCATAATATTTGTAGATTCACTACAGTCCAATAAATAATTATGAAAATTATTACCAAATATCCTAACTATAATTAATAAAGGATGAACATCTGCCTTACTTTTATGTATTTTAATGTTAGCATGTGCAAACTTTTGAGACTTACCATGCTTTTTAGACAAAGATTCTAAAAATAGATCCCTTTATTCTATGATTTGAGTCAACTCATGCAATATAATGTTATCTTTGATCTTTTTCATGTCCTCTACTATATTATATCTAGTCCTATTAGATGTTTCAAAATTAGGTTTAAAGGTAATTCCCTTAGGAGGCTCTAGATTGTTATTTGATGTAGTATTAGGGGAGTGTCAATGTTATTCGGAGGATTTGAAGTGGTTAATCATTTATTATACTCCTTGTTTCTCAGAGGATAAGTATTCTTCATAAATTTATAAAAATAATGAATCTCTTCAAGAATATCCTCAAGATCATTGTCCTCTTAAAAAGGGAACTCAAATGTCTCCACCATGAGAGTTGAATCAGATGATCTAGATAACCTTGAAGAACCAGATGTACCTGCATCATAATTCTTATTAGGGAAAAATAAAAAAATATCCAACTCTTCTTGAATGGCCTAAAAATCATTACAAAATTCAACACATTCTATTTCTCCATGCTTAAAAGTGCAATAAACTCTATACTAGTCAGGTAAAACAATATCAACAAGATTCATATTAGGCATATTCTTGATAGCAGATGGCTCATTATTCTTGTTTTTATGGTATTTATCATTTAGAAATATTTTAGTGGGCCTATCAAACCTTTGAAAGGAGAAATTATTACTAGAGCTCTCTCCAATATTGCCTACTTGCTTTTACAACTGAAGGAAGTCAGTGCTAAGATTTTGAACCATTTTGAAGATAGAGTCATTCTCACTCTATGGTGCCTCAAAATTATGAAATTGAGTATTAGAATTAGGTGTAGGAATTAAATATTTATGATCTTATGGATGAGATATATTGGTAACATTGTTCAAGAATCCCACATTTTTGCTAGGATGTGCATGACTCAAAGGTAGTTGGTTTAAGACTAGAAGTTGGTTCAGTGTAAGCAAATTTTGGTTAGCATTGGGAATGAAATTTAGAATAGGTAAATGTGGATTGAAATTAGGAATGGAGTATTATAATTTACCTTGGGTTTCATCTATTCATTAATTATCACAACCTCATCATAAACTAAAGCTAATGTATTCATGGGCCTAATAACTCTCTTTATAAAAACATAAGTCGTGAGATCCAAGTCATCTTTATAGATTTATAAAGCTAAAACCTCATCAGTTATATGGTCCTACAAAAAATATTTTATAATATACCATTGAAGGCTCTTATGGGCTCATTTTCATCTCTTTTCATTTTGGTGAATTGCTAGTACAAGACACATTGACTAATGATTTTAACAAATTGGTAATTGAAAACATTGTTAAAATCAACCCACCTAATAAAGTAGTCTTTAGGAAGGTTTAGAAACCATTCATATACAACATATTTGAAATTAAAAGGTAATCATCTACATGCTACATCATGAGTCACATTTAATAGTCTTAAATTAGCTTTGAAACTCTTAATGTGTTCTTCAGTGGTTATAATGTCGCTAAGAATAAAAGATGGTAAACACTTTTAGGATTGTGAGGAAGGTAATGTACCACACCTAGCACATTGATTAAACAACCACATAACCAAGCCATACATTGATATGGATCAAACACAAGACCACCTTGAATTGGTGAAATTGGCAAAGACTTTGAAAGTCTATGTTTACCTTTGTCTCACCTAGTTATCCTATGAACTTATAATGAAATTAGAGGTTCTCTAGTCTTTGAACATGAAATTTTCCTAATTCTTGGTAATTATATCTTGTGGGCTTTCGATCCTATTTGAAATATAATGTGTCAATATTATCTTTGTAGGGAACAATAATTAGACCTGCACATTAAGCAAATTTTACAAAGATTTATATAAAGGATGGTAAAGGACAAAAATATTTAAATAATTTAGATTAAATATGTATCCAAACATGTAATTATGATTTATATTTACATGTTTAATCTCAAATAAACTAATATTTTCAAAGGACCTATCAATATTTGATAAAAACAACTATTACTAACCTCAAACCTATTGAATTGACAAAGCTTAAGCTATATTTACCAAAATTAAGTATATAAATTTAAAGAACATATATATTTGTCTAAAAGAAGAAAAAATATTGGTATAAGATCCTAAAGATCAATGACATTTACATAATTTATCAAATAATGACACAATTGTGCAAAGATTACACCAATCTTTAAACACAATTTATAAGAATGAGAAAAGATTCTTAAAATCTACAAAGATATAATTAGGCCCTCCTTCTAGCACCATAAAATCCCCTCTTATTGATGCCTAAATATGTATCATAGGTTCTTAGAGTTTTTAATAACACTTCTCATTTTAGAATTTTAATAATTTAGTGCATGAGTTGAAGGTTGTGATAATCCTATTAACTATTGATAGAATAGAGGCAAATCAAGTGGACTATTTTACAATATTTATAATGTTTGGTGGTTGGGAGCCATCATGGACAAATAGTTAATCTATGCAAAATATGAAGTATGCTATGATAAGAATGGTAAATTATGATAAAACACTAATCTAAAGACTAATCTAAGATAGATATTTACAATGAAAATTAAGTTAGAGTGATATGGTTAAAAAAGGAGAAAAAATAAAGGTAAGGTAGAGAAGAGATGTTGTTGATCTTCATTCCAAGCATCATGACAAAGTTAATATATTATCAAGGCATGCACTTAACCAATATATGACATGAAGTAGTGTAAGATCAAATCCTATCATACATCAAACAAACATCTAAGGAATGTGAGAAATAATGAAAATAAGAATCAAGTTCACTTTAAATATTTATACTTGAAAGAAAACATCATTAGCCCAAATGCAAGGAGAGTAAGAAAATGAAATAAAACTAAAAAATTTCAATTAAGTTAGCATTGGCATAAGTTAATAGCTCTGCATTCATATATACACACCAAAAATTCATAAGAACCATTCAAATCTTGAAGTTAAAATAAGCAAGTGAGAGAGAAGCTAGGATAACAAAAGACACAAGAAAATTTCGAAAAACTTTATTAATTTCTCAAAAGTTATAATGTAATTTTGGCTCTAACAACTCCCCCCTCCATTTTTGACAATTGACAATTATCCTTTTATAAGATGCAAGGAATTATGTTAGTCAACACTATCAAATTATAAAAATACAAGTGTTAAGATAGATATCCTTTCGATAAATGTTCTAGAATACACTAGAATTTCCCCAATGGATTGATCTATAGGCAATGTGTTTTACCATCTACACATGCCTTTACAAATAGAATATTCCATTTTCAAAATGTACAATGCTTAGCTATAGGAAAAATATTCTTAATTCAACTAATATTTGGGATCCTTATACTACTGAAGTCCCCTGTGGCTGTTGTAGGGTCTTCATTGATCTTTGATGTTGTTCCTGAATTAACACAAAGTTGAAAATTGGTTTCATTAAGAGCTCTTTCATTTGACCTACTAAGATTTTAAGGTCTTTATCTACCCTTCTTAATGCCTTTTGATTTTTTTGGCTTAGGTAATCTTTCTTCTATTACTATAATCATATCCATGACCCTACTATTATCCATCTCATATTTCCTTTGGTTCTTGCTTCTCACTTCCTACATGACCAGGGTAGCTCTATGCTTAAAATATTCATTAGTGATGAGGCCTATGGAGATGAATGTATTTGTCTTGGTTATCACAATCCCAAGAAAGTATTCCATAATATTTTTCATCTACTTGTCATCCTCAAAGAGACTTTCCAAGTTCCTAGACCAAGTGCTCAAACCCTTTATCTTGTCCTCAAGCAATCCCATGATTGTGTTTAGATGAGCTAGGACAATTATTTTGAAACTAGGAATTTGATCTTCAATCAATATTATGATGAAATAATTTTTTCTATTCCTTCAGTTATACCATTAGTCATGGATTTATTTAAATTGATCATTAGTGGTCTATAGTTCAATTATAGAGCAAATTAACCTTTCATAGATGATAATTCAATTTCTCTAACTTGATTATGGTGAATACAGGGCCAAACTAGGGATTTTATATGTTCTTAGGGATTTTTAAAGGTTTTTATAGTGATCTAATGGTGGTATCTGTCTAAACTTGCATGAGATTCATTATGTAGATCCAAATTGGATTGCATGTTTATACCCTTATATTTATTGAGTTTGTATTATCTTCCACTTGGCACATTATACTTATGTGTCTTTGATGTGGTATCATTGTGGCATCCATTTGGAATTTTTGTGGCATTTTTCTCATTCATATTAAAAAAATGATCTTTGCCTTTTTAAAAATTCCCCCTTGATTTCACACCATTGGATCATCTTTGCATAGATCAATGTGAACCATTGATCTCGATCGAAGAACTTAAAGCCATTGTCTACTCACTACATTCCCTATGGTTATGACTTTTTTCACTTCTAAATTTGATCAGAGCTTTGTTTAAATTTTAATATTGATCTCACACCATTGATATTGATTGTATGGATCAATCATGCTTTGTTGATCTTGATCTGCTTACTTATACCTTCTATTCCATCTTGATCTAAATGTGTACGCTCATCTACATACCATCAATCTTTAAAAAATGTTTGAGCTTTAATTTGTGGCCCACATCTATGTCACATGTCATCTCTAAATTTATCTTGACTTTTAAACATTCATCATGCACTATTCAATCATCCTAATTTGATCAAATGTACTTCATTAGATCTTGATCTACCAAGTTGAACACTATTGGCTACTAAGTGTTCTTTGGATGAGGTTGTGACACCTATCACCATCTCACTTGTCCTAGGATTTAATTGAAGTTTTGACTCTATACACATCATTGGATCAATCTAGCCTGAGTAAATGTGTACCATTTATCTATGGAATATGCTCAAACTTTATCTTAGGGTTAGGGTCTTGAATTTTCAACTTTAATCCTACACTATTAATCTCATTTGTCTAGGAAAACATGGATCATTGCTCTTGTGAATAAAAACAATGTTTAAGTCAGCTCTCAGGGGACATAAAACTTAAGCTAATGTCTTATACTAATATTTTTATTTATATTAATAAATATGAATAAATATTTAGGCTAAATTCTTAAGCTAAGTTAGAAACATAATAAAGGGGACCCTAAACACAATAACAAGAAATGGTATAAAGTCTTAGGACAAGGATTTTTAGGCTAAGTCTATAGACATAACAAAAGGTACCAGTGGTTAGCTAGACCATGTGGAAATAAAAGGGACCAAGGGGGCTTAGGAAAATAAAAAGACCAAGCATAAAAATTTTTAGACTAAGGTTTGGTCATGTTAATAAACATGACTAAACCTTAGGATAAAAATTAAACTAAGTCTAGGGCATGATAAATTATTCCCACATAAGTTGTTCCCACCAAATTTGAATTTAATTCAAAGGGAATTATCTAGGGTAATTAGAGTTAGGTTTTTAATCTGATCATACATGAATTCAACTTAATTTTAATAGACCAAAGGCTAGTAAAAGATCAAATTATTATTAAATCATAAAACCCAGACATTGTTTATTCCAAATGGACTCTATTGGAGCTATGACCTGAAACATAAAGATAAAATGTTAGTAACTTTAGGAAATATTAAATAAGAATTATAAATAAAAATGTCAACCAAATTAGGTGCGGATGATCTTTAAATAAATATAATGTGAAAAACATTCTAATGGTACTCTGATAAGATAAATCTTCAAATTTAGGGTACAAATTTGCATAATTTAAGACAAGGGTCCCCATTTTTTAGAAATTGGGGTATGTTGACCTTAACATACTATAGGTATTAAATTTAAATATTTCCTTCACATTCAATTTAACATTGTGCTTACCAAATATGTAGTTGTTGGAATCCAAATATACTCACATAGCTTTTAGAATCCATGGCTACTCAAGCAATTATTAGACTCTATGGCTACTTAGGTAGTTGTCAGACTCTATAACTACTCAAGCAAATATCGAACTCTATTATTGAATAATTAATAGATGAAATCATAGGATATAAAATAACCTTTACATGAATTTTAAACAAAATTTTACTCATGAACTACAAACTTTTGAATGTATGAACTCACAATATCTTACAATTGAAAGTCAAAAAGTATCTTAGAACTAAAACCTAAAGCTTCAATCAAGTATTTTGAAAATTCATTAAAAATAAACCCATAAAACTAAATATCTCCACCATGCATGTGCATGAGTTTGTTTATTCAAAATATTTCAAGACACATAAAATAACGTACAAAAAAAAAACAAAAACAAAACAAAACAAAACAAAACAAAACATGCATTTTAAAATTTTATTGGCATACAAACTGACTTTATCTTTAAGATCAAATTTTAGAAAATATTTTTAATCATACCCAAAAATGTCAATATTCATATACAAACAACTAAAACACACAACCTTTAATTTTAAAAATACCAAACATACATATTATATTGATTAGATATTCAACAAAGCTCTAAAACCAAATATCCAAATCATGAGTTAACTTGATAACCTTATATTCATGTTTTTATTCCAATAAAATAAACAAAACCCAAGTATTATAGACCTTTTATTACATGAAGTGCTTGATAATGATATGGATAATGAGGACTTTCATAATTATTTTAAGTTCAACCCTAGGCATAAGAACCAAAATAAATATGAGTGATGCCAAGTAGGCCACATTAATTCTATCACATCCCATAATTTATACTAACTGTGGTATTATATCAATGTTTTACCAAGTTGTCAGGGTCCCAAATTAACTTACATTTTGTGGAAGATATGTACCAAGTTGGATATGAAACAAACAAAACAATGAGTCATTTAAAGCCATGACAAGTTAGAAATTTCACTAAATTATCAACTTTTCTTCAAAAAATTACTATCCTTTTATTTCCAAGTAAAGATAAGGTTTTTTAAATATGAAATGACCAAATATATATCAATGTTAGCATATGATTTATTATATCTTCGAAGTAAGTTCATAGTTTATTTAAAATTCTTCAAACCGAGACTATGTACCATGTTCCATATTAATTCAAACAAAAAATATGTAACATAGTCATTTCAGACTATAACCCAAAGGTGTTAAAGATATATATTCATTTATACTTTGTCAAGTATCTTCTAAACCAATGGTGGTGTATCACATATGCATAGATTATTGGTCTATAACACAGTCTAGATATTTTATGGTTAGGTTTATAATTAGGGTTAAGATATTATAGATAAAACTATAATATTAACTTATTTGGCATGTTCCTTTAGGGTTTCACAAAACCTTAATTTTTTGTGTATATGCCCCTCTCACACTTTAACATACTTTTACTGTTTATTCCATAAAAAAGTGATATATTTGTTAAATTATAGTAAAATGAAGATGTTTTATGTTAATTAAGTTCTTATTTAGGGTCACATGCATGCCTACACATAATTCTATTTGGGGGATTTATATGATAATCTTGTTTAATCCATTGGTTATGTTTAAAAGGATAAAGTGCATTAGCTAGATTATCTAATTAAATATTTTGTATTAAGTGAGAAAAAACCAATGACTAATATATATACCTAAACCCACTATTTTGTGGAAAATTTAAGATTCATTCCTAAACCTAAAATTTAATAATGAAATTTATAATCATGATAACAAGATTCTCTTCCTCAAGACCTTAAAATACAATTCTATCACCATTATTACTTATATCAACCATAATTATGTTTGTCTCTGAATGCAACACCATAAGTAGTATATTTAGTAATAAAACTTTATAACTCAAAATATATAAGGCAAGGGGATCTCATTTTCAAATGGAATATAAAATGAGGTCAAAATACTAAAAACTAATAAATGTGAAAATAATGGAACCTTGAATACATTTTAAAATATGAAATTACATAAAGGTTCTATATGTACACTTCCATACATATCTATTTATATTTAAAAAAATAAAAGGCTTGATGATTGAGTATCCTTCATAGCATTATTATAAAAAGTAAACTTAAAATTTATGTATTAATTTTTTTGAGGTGCTTAAATACCTTTACAATAAATTAAGATTTGATATAAATTAATTTCTCCTTACATTGAATTAACTATAACATTTGGTTTCAATTCAAATAATTTTATATTAGTAGATAATTTTTATTTAAACTATGTGTTTATCCTTATACCATAGAATATTTTTATTTAAATTTATTGAGAAGATTAGAATTACATAATATTGAATTTTTTTGATGTTTTGGATTACATATAATTGATTACAATTGATGAGTATAATAAACATACACCTAAATATGAATTATCCTTTGGCTAAACATCCATGACTAGGGGGTACCAAATCCATTAAAGTCACATAAGGAACAATCCTAGTACTAACTATTTGAATTTTTATGTCAGATGTCGAGAAGGATTTTTATCTTGGTGGATGGTATAAATAATATAATAAAAAATAAAAAATTATATTTTAGTATGTATACACCATTGAAAAGATACATTAATATAAATGAATAAATATATTAATAATTGACATTGATAAATTGAAAATTAAATAATTAATTATTCATGATTTTACATGTGTTTAAGTTATTTATTACACAAATTATTAATTCAAGTCTTTATACATGTATTTAAATTATCACTAAGACTACCTTGGATTTTTTCCACATTTATCTTTATTTAGGGTCATTTTTTTTATTCAAGTCAAATAATATAAATTTCCATGTGATATGATTCTCATTTTTTTAATCTATAATATGTCTCCTCAGCTTATTATAAACCTTCTTTAAAACCAATTTTTATTCAATTAAAATAATAAAAAACATTTAAGTAAATAAAATGTAAATTTTGTTTAGGTTTATTTGTTTATACCAAATTAAATATGATGTAAATATTTTTTTAATAAGAGTTCATTATATTTCATTGTCATAATAATTTATTCCCATCTTATCATATTTTAGTAAAATAACTATCTACAAATGAATAAAAAAGATAGTTATTTTATTATATATTTATATTAATTTATTTATTTTAAATGGTTAATTTATGAACTCATTATTTTATATCATATATTTTCAAGTAAAATATTTAATAGGTTAAACTTAACACTCTTAATTATTTATTTACAAATTTGCATTGAATTCAAAGTCTATCCAATCTCTTTGGAAATTGTGTTTCTTTATGATTGACAATTCATAACACTTTTTTTTAGAACATTTTCATAACAAAAATAAAGAATTTTTATTTATTTATTAATAAATCGTATGGAATGGTCTATTATGAGTTGAAATTTGGGTACTCCAAACCTTTTGAAGAACAACAAATTCTATACCTATATATATTGTTATTATGTCTTCCACCCTCAATATAACTAATTTCACTTATAGTTTCTAAAACTAACTTTAAAACTTATATTTCACACTCATCATTAAATATGTATAGTGAAGACAAGGACAACGTGTTATACGACACTTGATTCATATAAAATTTATATAACCAATCAAACATCGAATTTCTCTCAATAATTTCTTATTTAAAATTTTATTAAATTATAAAATTCATAAATATATTAGGCTTTATAGATGTATTTTACATCCCATGTCAATTTGGATTTTTGGTGTGTATGGGTAAATATGTAGGAAACATTGAGTGCTGACATTTTTACAAATATTATATTTTTATGATAATAAAATAGAAAAAATTAAAAAAATATATTTTTATGATTTATTAAATATATTATTTATTATTTATAATATTTTAAAGTAGTTATTTATAATAATTATTAGTTTATTATAATAAAAAATGTATATTTTTATAATATATCTAGACATATGATATTATAATCTAAATTATTTACGAGGTATACTATTTGAAGCACATAGATAATGTTTATATAGATAGATCCAATGGATAATGTTTTTAATAGGTTAAATAAATAAATATGAAATATTTTATAATACTTGGTTGTAAGTTGGCCTAATATGTATTAGGTGGGTAAATACCCTTAATAATAATAAAAGATAGACTATAAATAGAAGAATATATTATTGTTAAAAATAATTTAATATATATTGTACTTTGTCTAGGCTTTTATAGTCTAGATATAATTTGAGGTTCAAATTCCTTTATTAAGAATAATTTCATTGTCTATTTTGAGAAAAATTAGCTTTTGGATAAATTGTGTGTATATTTTTGATAATGTTTTGAATTACCACATGTGATTCATTTTCAAAAAGAATATAAATCAAAATTATAGACAAAAGCTTTAGGGATTTGTGATTAGAAATGAAATGGGACTTTTATATCTCTATAGTTATTTTGATCAATTTAATAAAAAAAATCATTCATATTGAAAAAATGTAGTTATTTTTTTAATCACATATCATCTTAGAGACATTATAATGCCATAAATATATATGCTTTTAGATATTTTAGATTGTAATAAAACTTTTGATAAATAATGAGGAAGAAATGATATCATAAAGTTGATATTCTAGACAATTGAATCAAGTTTTTTTTTTTTATAGTGGTGACCCTAAGGTGAATATTAACATTGATATCTTATGATCCTAGTAAGCAAATAAGAGCAATTATTTTGAATTGTAATTGAAATTTATAAACTATTAATTTATAAGGCTTGTATATTAAAACAATTATAAGAAAGGGAGATAAATTTAATGTATGTGTTTTAAAAACTTATATTTTATATTACACAAAAATCATTTTATTTCAAAAAATTACTTTATAAAGGCCTAAAATATTATATTTACAGAAACTACCTTTCTGAATTGTTATAAAACAATTACAAAATTAATTCAACAAGGTAGAAAATTAAAAAAAAAAAATTGAACTCATATAAAATAAAGTGGTAACTACATTTGAAAAATAACAGAAATCCAATTTTTTTTCCAAAATAAGTTTTTTAAAAAACTACAAAAAATAATTTGCCAAAATACAGTTTTAAAAAATGCAAGTTATGAAGTATAATATTCCTTAGTTTTCTTGTTATTTCCCTCTTCTTAAACAAATTAAATCACTTCATTTTTGGACTTTTGAAACCTATCCCAATAATTATCAAACCTTTTGAAGACTTCATTAACTCTATCATCATCTAGTCCTTCTAAATACAAATAATTGATTTTACTTTTGATATGTATATCAAACATCTGAGATAGAAAATGTCAAAGTTTATTCAAGTATTTTTCAAATTCACCAAGAGAATTTTGGTATTTGATGATCCTTTTGATTGAATCAAAATTTAAATCTGATATAAGAGTTGTCTCCTTTTTAATTAATTGTTTAGGTTCATATTTTATGAACTTAACAGGGAGTATATAGCCATTATTGTCAAATAAAGAGAATGGAAGTGTTTCAATTACTTATTATATATCACTACATGCATAAACTCAAATTATTAATTAATATTTAAATTTAACAAGGCATTATTATAGAATGTGGATTTATAATTTGGCAACACCAAGGAATTATTTGTTGTAGCCTTTTTCTTCAAAATTTCCTTCTAAACCTAAGGTATAAAAAATTAGTTATGACAATTCCTCCAATTTCATCAAGAATAGTTTTAACATGTCTAATTTTGCCTCATATTTATTTTCAACATTTATTACCACCCCAATTTTAGATTAAATTTTATTATACATATTCATCATACTATCAATTGATTAATTTCATTGTGCAACTAAGTTTTTTGACTAATCTTTGATACCATGTAACTTATTACCTCTACTATAGTCAATGTATGTGTGTTAATTATTTATGATTTTAGTTATGAAGAATGAGTTGGCTTAACAAATCTTTTTAAAGTGACCAAAAGTTAATCAAATTTGTATTTGAGTTGTTTTTTGGTTATCTTATCTTAATCAAGTTTGTTAAAAGATGGTGATTTATGATTGTCCATTTTATTTCACCATCTTGAATGAATTTCCCAAGATGTACATATAAAATCTGATGTTATTGATTAGTGGATTATTCTTTGGAATTTTCAATTGAAGGAACTATAATTTCAACATATCTTTCCCCTTGATCATTTGTCACAATCTAGGAGACTATTTTGATTTTTTTGGTTGTATGAGGGGCATGGACAAAAATTTCACTAAAATATATCTCTTGAGGTTGTAAAATTTTATTTATTTTCTTCACCACTTAATTCAACCAATTAGGTACATCTATTTTTGAATCTTGTTGAGGTTAATTTTTTATCGATTTATTTTGGAAATGTAAAAACATGAGGTGAAACTAAAATAACTTGGGTTGAAGGAATAAATTCATGTTTGTTTTTATACAATAATATCACTTTTAATTCAAGGGTGGAAGACATATGTTCAATTTTTTGATTAAATGAATTGTAAATAAATGTATAGGAAAGAGGTGCAAGAGTTATTATGGGAGAATTTGTAGTCAGGAACTATTGGGTCATAATGTTGACCAAGGTGGGAGTGAACAACTTATGGTTTTGGATTAATAAAGACATTAGAAATTATAAAATCACCTTTAATCCCATTAGAGAGCCTACTAAATATAATTTTTGGCCTTGAAGAAAGTTATCTAACCTTAATAGTAGTGTCTTATTCTTATTTTTTTAGCTGTAATTTTACTTTCACCTACATTAAAAGAACTTGAAAATGTTTTATGTTTTGATGATATGTGAGTTTAAACATGATTTTTTATATTTAATTTTTAAAATTATATAAATTATGATTTTTTTACTCTAAATCATTTTATCTTAATATAAGAGAGAGTTCTAGTCAACACACCTTGAATTCTATCCTCTAATGATGTTAGTTCTATTTTAGTCCAATCAACTCAAGGAATAAAGGGTAGAAGATAGATTTTATGCTTAGGATAGATATGATCTACATCATATATATCATCTTTAATTCCTTGTGAAATATCTACTATGTTAAATTCCATGACTTTATCTAAACTCATTTGGAAATAATCCTGAAGTCTGATTTCTTTTTCATCCTCTTAGATCAAGCCTTATATGTAATAAGAGATTATACCATGGAATGAACAAATGATGACTTGGGTAATTTATTCATTAATGATCTTTATTTTGGCCAATGAAGTGCAGGTATATCTTTTGATTGTGATAGGGAATTTTATGCCTATTTTATGCTTATTAGACAACAAATTGTGATCTTCACATAATTAGTGAAGTAACTCCAAAAATTCCCATTTATCACAAACATACCTTGGAAATATATAAAAATCATTATCAAATCCACATATATGAATATATGAGAATGCAGGGAATTAAATGAACCATGATCCCCATCGTGAAATTTCCATTATGAAAATAATATAAATTCTATCATTTTATGGTTCTTCATCAAACATTTTGATGATGTAATACAAAATGCATAATGTACATGATTGAAATGATGAAAATTTACTTCCAATGTAAGCTAAAGATAGAATTCATAGATCTCTATAGAATTTATTTGAATTGTTATGGACAATCTCAAAAAATTTATTCTCCTAGCCATAACATAAATAATAAATGAGGTCATGTATAATTTCTTTATTGTCTATACCTCACACTACTGCTTGTGAATTAAATCATTGATTTAATGATCCTAGTTGATGTACTATTTATTTTAGAGGATGATATGGATGTACATGTACATCTATTCTTTAAACTCTTTAGTAGTAATATTTTCAACTATTTTTTTTGAAAGTGTGATTATTTAATTGATTTAAATTTTGAAATCAAAATGATTAATTTTATTTGGAAGCCTAGCAGAGCCAATATTTAGTTTTTCAATCCATTACTTATTGATCATTTTAGAGAAAAAAGTTTTATTTTCATATCAGAACTATTGGGCATCTTCAAGAGTAATATATATGAAGGATTCATGGTCAAGAATCTTCAAAATGTCTTTAATGTACTCTGAGTTAAGGAAAATTACATATTCATTTTTAGAATTCACCAATTCTTTATTCTTAATGTCTAAAGTAAACACTAGTTCTAGACATTAAAAAAATGTAGGAACTGCAATAACCTAATATAGCCTACTATCTAGATACTTTAAATCTAATTTGACTTAGA
Organism: Torreya grandis; assembly: GCA_037957365.1. Classification (NCBI taxonomy): domain Eukaryota; kingdom Viridiplantae; phylum Streptophyta; class Pinopsida; order Cupressales; family Taxaceae; genus Torreya; species Torreya grandis. The sequence continues at coordinate 3,097,640 of JARHVA010000781.1, read as the reverse complement.
GATATCATTGAATCTATCTAAGAATTTAGTTAGGTTGAAATTTTGTAAGTTTGTATCTAATATGTTGTCTACATCAAAGTCTAATATGGATGGGGGAGTGACCCCATGAAATTGATACTTCATGTATACCTACTTATTAGGAGTTCCTAACATATGAAATCTAAGAATACATAACCTCAATTGTTTGACATAGATTTTGATAGAATCTAGAGGCTATTATGGCAATTAGATAGTCTACTATAGAATTCTAGGTTACTTGAACAACTATTAGATTTTAGGATTAGTTGATCATGTATCATATTATGGCATGTGTCTGAGTAGGTATCAAAATTTGATGGATATATGAGAAGGCCTTATAATATGATAGCGATGTGAGAAGTCCTCAAACCCAATTAGTTATGTGAGAAACCTTAATATTCTGACAACTATCTAAAAAAGTCTGAGATACTAAAAACTATCTATGTAAGTTTTGGATCTTAACAATTGTTTTAGCAGTTAATAAAATATAAAACATAGGAAGAATACCTAAAAAAATTAAAAATTTAACCCAACCTATATGATTTCTTAGGAAAAGTGAAGATTGCCAAAGAGGTTTTCAAGGCTACTACTGAACTTTTTGCTTAGTGTTAAAAAATTAAATTTTATCTTTTGCTTGTGAGAAGAAAAATGACTCAAGGAAGTGTGAACATAGAATTTTATTAGGAATATGAACTTGAAAAAATAAATGATTTTTTCTCAAACAAGATTGAGGACTAGGTGAGAATATGGATGGAAATAAAGTGACAAATAAACTAGTTGGAGTGAGAATGGGAGGGATGTAAATAAATAAGAGGGCTGGATGCGAGTAAGAACATACAAGAGGTTATTTTGAAGAATTCCATAAATGTTTTGTATTAGGGATTTGTGTATTCTCTAGCAGTCTTCATATTTTGAGGTCTAATTGAGTAGTCTTTAGGGTGTAAGGGATGCTTAAGTATCCTTTAAGTTCTAACAGATTTTAAAGTAGCCTTCAGGTTCTGATATCTATAGGAGAAACTATTAGGTCACGAGGGTTGTTTGAGTAGTCCTAAAAATCTGAGGTAGAAAGTGTACACAAATATTTACCCAACACTTAATAAAATTTATACACTTTGATTTCACCACTTGAAAATACTTTTTTATAACTTTGATTGATTGCAACCAAATAAATTTTGCATATCTAATTTTTCATAGATACTCAAATTTTGGGTGCAACATTCCCAAGAGTTAATACAAGAGTTTTTTTTTATAGGAATTTGCACTTAATATTTCCTGGTGGATGAATGTATTCTTATTTCTACTAATTTATTCAACTAAGTTTTAGTTATTTCTTCATGAAAAATACTTGTGGTTAAATTTTCATTTCTTTAAATTATTTTAAGAACATAATGGTCTAATTGAGATTTGTGTTTAGTCAGTTATATTAATTTATAGATTTATTATCATCTCACATTGATGTTTATTTTTCAATTTCTTTATGATCTGATATAGTTTGCAGATTTTATTTTATGTCACATTTATTTTTTGTACTATAAGATTGACATATCTTTCATTTCTAAAGGATGATCAAGTGGATTTATTTTTAAAAGGTACCAAAGCTGTACAGGTATATTTTATCCAAGTAAGAGGACACTACATTTTAAGTATGTGAGAAGAGGATTTGTTGTTTTCAATGTTAAAAAGGTATTGGATGGAAAAGTACAATTTCCTTTTTTAGTTGATGAATTTGAAACTTTGACAAATGTTGAGAATAAAAGATACTAAATTTCTTAGGAAGAGATGGAATTATCAAATCACATAGATTTGTCAATTTTTCCAATTCATAGTGATTATATATATAGCGACTTAGAGGATTATAATGTTATCATGGAAGAGGGAGATTATAGTGATGACACTGAAATCACCATCAATACAAGGCCTAAAGAAAGAACTAATTTTATTGTAGATAATGTGGTTTTTAAACACCAAAATTTCTTGTAGAAATGATGACATAGCCCAAGGGTTTATAATTCATGTGCTATAATATCATAATATTTATGAAGAGAGATTGGCACCCTTGCTTTTTTCAATAATGGTAAAAATGTGGTAAATTTATGTTTCGAATGTTCAAACTTGAAACAAACCAATAAAAATAATAGCTTGGTCAATTAAAAAAATAGTTTTCCATGAATCAATAAGTACCCTAATGGTTAAAGGGATGATTAATTCGATGGTCTGACCCTTGTACAAGGTGGTGAACATAATTTAAAGTTAAAGGGTATTGGTGTCAAATTGATCAATTTGTGCTCATCTACGAGCAAATATGTTGTAGAGGGAACAATTACAAAAGTACTTGTATGAGATATGGTACATTTTGAAGGATTAAATGTCAATTATTTTGGTGTGTATACAAATAGAGAATTCAAACCTCCTTGAAAAGGATTATTCCTATCTAAAGGATATCTCATACAATGGCTTGTTTGGAACATGACCAACATAGATAGTTCTCTCATGGATATCAGAATAAAATAAGTATTATAAGAGGTTGAGGTAAACATGTGGGATGCATTATAAGAGTGACAAACCCATTTGGTATATTTAGTTTATTTGTATGTCACTAATTAAAATCATTTATAAAAAGTAATAAAAACACCCTATAATGTTAAAAACCATAAAAAAGTATAATGCCACTCTACTCATTTCATCATATAATTTTTTTTGTCAAGGATAAAAAATGGTTAATGTTTTTGGATGAAGGGGAAAATGTGGAATATCATTGTTGCAAATTATATTATCTCAAAAAATTCCTATTCCTTCAATCAAAGATATATGGCATAAAACTAGAGCCTTGAATGAAGAGTATACAAATAAATTTGTGTTGGATGCATTGAAAAAAAATGCCATATTTAATGTGGGTGAAGAATATAAGGAGGTACATAAAATGAATTTTAATGGGATGGATGTCTATCAGAATGCATGGCATAAACATTATGGGTACCCAAAGAGAACCTTCTATAATCATAAATCCGATTGGATAAATGGTGATAGGCGTACAATAAATGGTAACATTGGGAAAAAGAAACAAATACAGAATACCACCATAATAATTTCTTGCATATCAAGAATAATTGACATAAATTATGATATTTATCTACATTTGAATCATTTTTTAGGATAAGATGGAATCAAAGTTATTCAAAGAATAATTCCTACATTCTATACCCATAATTTAATGTGAAATAAGTATATCAAGGAGCTATTTTTTTTGAAACTTCCTCTTGTGTCACAATTAAACTTTAGTAGGACAATGAACAATTTTTTTCAACATGTTTAAATTATAAATATTAAATTATTAACCAAGCATGATGATGTAAAAATATTTACAACAAATATAGAGCTACCACATGCTTAGAAACACTCTCAAAACTTGAATATGAATAAAAATTTCATAATGAATACATTCAAAGATGTCCTATACATTACTATTCCAAAATATTACAATCAAAAGAACAAAATCAAAGATTATTAAGCATTGTGCATGATAAAATGGATAAAATTAAAAATTTCATACCAATGGCGAGTAATAAAACTAAGTCAATAAGTAATGTTATGAACCTCATAGTTACTTTGATTAGTATGCTCACACATTGAAATAAGACTAAGGGTTTTGGTCACTTTGGCCTACCATTTTGTTAAAAATGGATAAAAATACACAATTAAATCATTAGATTTGTCTCAAGAATATAGAAGAAGCAATCACTACTGAATATGGGGATTTATTATATAATAGTAGTGGTCATAAAAAAATCCATTGCATGATGCACTATTTAAAAATAAAGTGCATGAAAAATATAGAGGGTAAAATAACAAATTTATCCATTATGTGTATTTTAGTGTTGCTAGTACAAATAATTCATTCAAAAAATAACCACTAATCCTCTACTTACAACAAGATAATACTTCAAGTGACAACAAGAATCATACCCTATTTTCATTTTCATCCATGCTAACATCAAGATGGGTATTAAAAATTATGTATATAAGCTTATTTCCAATGGGACATACTCATGAGGATATAGATAGGACTTTTGTAATATTAGTAGAATCATTATGAAAATTAAACACATTTTATTTATAACATATCATGGACACCTATAAAACATGTCAAGAGGGATCAAGTACATTCACTCCTTACCTTATTGAGGAATTTTATGACTTCAAGGACTTTTTGGATTCATATTTGTTACATGGAAAGCACAAAGTAGTGGGTATTATTAGCAAACCCAATACGTGTAGGTTCTATGTTGTGGATGGCATACTAGTTTTGGAATATAGAACAAAAATAAAAGATATATAATGGTCTCATCCAATCCTAATTTGGAATACAACAAAAAATGGTGACCTATACTTGTTGTAAAGGTAACCTCATTTGACAACTTTAAAAGAACTCAAAGAGATGGAATATCTGAAAGAGGGACTACAAACATATATTGAACATTGGGATAAAAGTGCAATGGGAGTTATAATCCAAAGATAACGTATTAGGAAAATGTTTTATGTGTTTTGTATCAAGATATAAAATGTTTATTTTTTCCACAAATAATCCAAGACAAAGACATATACGACCAAATAACCAAAACCACAAATTTTCATATATAAGACTACATTATCAAAATATCCCAAGTAATAATGATATTTATGTTGGGCCTATTTTTGAAACACCTAAAGAAGAATTCAATACATTAATGGATGTGTATGTGGGATAGATACTTTTAGTATTAAAAATAAATGAAAATGAAAATATATGGATGGGAAAGGTAGATGGGGATATTTCCCTTAAAACAAAAGAGAGAATGTGGCTAAAAATATGAGGATTCACTATTAGAAACATACAAGGGGAAGAAAAAGTGTAACATTGTATCATATTATTTGAGGCCAAATAAAACATGGATGACATAAGATGAAATTAAACAAGTGAATGATGTAGATAGTATCATCTCGGCATGGAAATCAAACAAAACATGGAAAGGAGGATCAATTAAGATACCTGATAAAGGAAACGATGCCATTAAATCATATCTTGAACTACTTGAATAGGGTAATGAATACCAATTTAATTTTTGAAACTATTGAATATCATAAATTAATATATGATATAATCTTGGTCCAAGATGTGGGTTTATTACAAAACATGCTCTAATAAGACCTTACAATCAATCTACTATTATTTACTATGAATAAAATATTTATATTATTTCATTTAATTATTTTTCATTAATATATTTGGAAGGATGGTAAGATCTTAATAATATTATAATATTGTTTATTGAATATGAGTGGAAGATGAATATTTATTTCAAAAAACATATTTTTCATAATAACTTGAAAAACTAGGAATATATTAAGATTAATATGTAAATATGTAATCAATTTTTTATTTTAAATTAAAATTATCATTATTCTTAAGTTTAGGGGAGTGTGCTAATAGAAATCTACCATAATTTTGGGAAATTACATTTTTTGATGTGTGTTTTAAACACACAAAAAATTCTATGTTAATGAAAAAATAATAAGGCTATGAAGTGTTGATCCACAAGGAAATTATATCTAGTTTCAAAGATTTAAGTGCTTTTGGACTCTTTTTTGAAATTCATCTCTCCTTCTAGTGTAGGATTTCTATTGATGTGGAATCACTCCAACTAGATGCAATAAATGTAAAAGAGGATGAATGTAAAGGTGAAATGAGTATATACATGTGGATATGAGATTATATTGCTATCTCAAGTTTTAGGAGTCCCACAAAATTTATGTGACTTTATTCAAAGTTCATAGATCCATTTTCCTTTATGTTTATGTTAACTTAAATTCCTTCACATGCACTAATTACCTATTATTATAAACCGACTAGGTTACACTTAATGTTTCATTTTTTCAATAACCTACTTTATTCATAATTATCTTCATTAATTATCATTATATTTTATTGTTTAACATCTAAATACATATAGAATAATAAGTGTAAATAATACAACTAATACCACTAGTTAAGTTGTTACCTATTTAAATTTCAAACATCATATAAAAAATAGGATTCATATCATAATTTAAAAGTAAAGTGAATTGTACAATAGTACACTAAATAGTTCATTCCTATTGGTAAATAAGTATACATATAACTTATGCTATTTTTTGACATTATGAATCAAGAATAAGAACACATCCATTATTATATTTATTACTAATAAACATGAATATTAAAATATTACAATTTATTATTGAATTCCATAATAACACATTCTTGGAAGTATAATATTACATATGAGCTTCCTAAGATAGCTCATCAATCCATATAATAGTAATGAGTATGTTTTTAGAATGGTTCATTAACTGAAGAGAGGGAGAACATCATTAGGGCACTTTTACTCCAACCATATACATTTAGTCTCCCATACACCTATCCATTGGGAGTGGACCTTCCCTTCATGGAGGGGTAGATAAAAGAAGTGCAGATCTTAAGAATTCAATTAGAGCTCATGTGTTGTATGATCACTAATACATGCATCAATGACATAAACCATGGAAAATAATCTTCTATATAATATATCATCATGCTTATACATGTAAAATATAAATCATAGTGGAATGATAATGATATCAATTATAACATTACTTTGTCCAAAGTTTTCATTGTAGTTTTCAGATCACTCATATATCTGAGTCAGTTACACACACACACACACACACACACACACACACACACACACACACACACACACACACACACACACACACACACACACACACACACACACACACACACACACACACACACACACACACACACACACACACGCACACACACGTACACACGCACACACGCACACACGCACACACACACACACACACTACTGATGGATAAATCTATCTTAAGATACCATATGATAGGTATATATATTTACATGGTATCAACCTCATATACCCATCATATATTATCATAAGAAAACATCCAACTGTAAAATATCAAAAAATTAGTTTTGAAGACAATAACTATAGATTTGCAACATACAATCCACATAACCATTCAAGACATATATTTAATTTTTCTATATAATGCAAGGTAAGAACATCCATATTTTAATGAAAATCACATTAATTTTTCCATGATACACTATTATTAACACATCCAAGAAATAAAATTTATTATCAACCATTAACATTCATAATCCCCAATTCAAGCATAACTACATGCCTAAGTTATAAAAATCCACATAATAAATTCATTATTTTCATATCAAAGGAATTCCATAATTTTCATTTACTTAATATTCTAAAACATTATTTAAAGTGAATAATAATTCAAATGGAATTTCAATATATTTGTGAACACATTATTAGGGATAATTTATACATTTGTTATAGGCCATTCTATCAGTTGCTATCCACCCAAGCCTTAATGGCTTATCCTGATGATTAATATCATGCCATAACATTTATTTTTATACCATAGTAAATACTTAGTTCATATCTAGATATATACACCTATAAATAAATCCATTTTCCATTATACAAAACAAGGTTAAGCAATAATTATTTCCTCCAAACTATCTAATGGTTTATAAATTAGTAAGTGTATTTATATATCTGAATCTCTTTGAAGCCTCTAATATTCTATTCAACTCAAATCATTAATGAGTATATCATAACATTATCAAATATGCTAACTCTATAAAATATTGTCTATAAATCATGTTACATAATTAAAACTATGTATGTATTCTATTTATAATATGTATCTAGCCTTACTTAGTATCAAAGGGATTTATTCTTGTTTTGTACATAGACAACCATAAGTGTAAGTGCATGCATTCAAACACACACACACACACACACACACACACACACACACACACACACACACACACACACACACACACACACACACACACACACACACACACACACACACACACACACACACACACACAGACACAGACACAGACACACACACACACACATAGACACACACACACACACACACAGACACACACATAGACACACACACAGACACACAGACACACACACAGACACATAGACACACACACACACACACACACACACACACACACACACACACACACACACACACACAAACACACAAACACACACACACACACACACACACACACACACACACACACACACACACACACACACACACACACACACACACACACACACACACACACACACACACACACACACACACACACCACCCACACACACCCACACACACACACTTATTTTTCATATAAACAACCATTTAAGTAAAAACCATTATATATTTTAAATTCATATATATGACACTATTTAAAAGTCAAGGTATAACTATGCCTATTATATAAATCTCATGAGACTAACAATCAATCTTAGAATGAACTCATCATATCATTTATACATTTTTATGCACATATATACATGCAAATGATTGTATTATTTCATTTCAAATATACACTTATAGCTTGAATAAGATCCAAGGGACTATCTTTTATCAAAACATACTAAAAATTTACTTTTTACAGCTTGTATATATATATAACCAAGAACTTCAAAAAAGTTAAAATATACATCTATCACTTGTGTGTATATAAATATGACTAAAGATAACTATTTTTTAATTGATTTATGCACCTATAGTTTTTATTCAAGGCATATAAACATATAATGGAATTCTCAAGTCTATACCAATTCTTAGACCAAACAAAAACATTCCTAGCCACTGCATAATCTATAACTTTTTAAATATCTTTCCTATGTTATAAACATCAAAGGTAAGTTAAAATCATAGGATTTCCATAGATAATAGGAGAAACTTTCATTATACAACAAAACATAAGCCTTTATCCTTTTATGCCATACATAGGTAAGGTAATTTTAGTAAGTGTATTTCAAAAAGTTAAGTCGATAGTCAAGATACATTCTATTTTATCAAGATGGCTCTATAATCACTTTTATATTTATATGGATGGAAATGAGTTCCATCCCCAGGTCTGTAAAGGTGAGGCCATAATTTTACAAGGCTCTACCAACATATACATTTATAAATTTTTAATATTTTAGAAAATCATTCTAATTTTTGTTTTTAAACAAAAACTATATTCATAAACAAATACAAGTAATACCCATATGAATTTCTATTTTAAAATTTAAAACTCTATTTGCCTAGTTACTATAATGGCTACCATTTAAATGCAAATGTTAATAGTCATTGCCAATACTCCTATTCCTTCCTCTACAACCCCTAATTTTTCCATTTACCTTTTTCTTATTTTATTTCCCTTTCTCCTCCACATATTTCATGTCCTTGAAATACTCCTAAAACTCTATGAGTTCTCTATTAAAGACTTGAATTCATCAATGCATGATTCCCCATTCTACCATTAAATTAAGATTCCATAACCTATTTTTACATGACAACTGCATGACAAACCCTACCACTAAGCTTTCTCCCAATGGTGAGGTCAACCCATGATTATAGCAAAAGAAACCTAATTTATTTTTCACTCGAATGGATGCATGGTAGTAAAGTCACTAAAACCTTCTACATTAATATAATTCATTTTCTTGAGTTTCAAAAACTCATTTGAGAAAAATTCTTGGATGCATTTCTCTCCCCATCTCCCTTAGGCCACCAAAAGGGTAAGAATTAAGTCAATTTTTAACCTAATTTAAATACAGAGACATGGTTTAATAAAAACCTATTACTTTATAGGTTTGAAATGTACAAAAATAGGTCCATTTTAATTATAACTTAGTAACCTAAAGTTTATTCCAAAATAAGGTTTCATAGAGGTTCATGTAATCAATCCACACTAGCATAATTAATGAATTATGTTAATCAAGAACATCTATTTAAAATTATTTATTCCATATAAAGGTAAGTGATTGACCAATGACAAATTCAAAACATGTAATATTAAAGATAGTGATATACAATAAATGTAAGCATACAAAATATTTAATTCACTTTAGCAGGGAAGAGTATAATTGTGTGTGTGGGTTGGATTTCAAAATTTATATCTGTAATTCCTATATTTTTATCCTCATCCCTTATGATAATCTCCCTCAATTCAAATATGTGAGGGTGGGACAATAATACAAGCACCTTGGTCAAATAAAAGGTAGTTAGTCTAAGCTTGAAACAAAATAATAAAGTACTTGGAATGTATGTAATATCAAATAAAATGTTGTAAAATAAATCAAATCTAAAAATGAAATCACATCCATATAATATTCCAATATAAAAATATATAGTATATCTATAAGCACATGAAAATGTCCTCTAATTATAACTGATCGTGAAAAGAAACAATATAATTGTCAAACTATATAACATAAATGTCCAGATAGATCATCAAAATTAGAAACTACTAATCAATAGTTTTACTTCCCTTGATAATACTAATTTAGTATTTTAAGAGTGGGATGGATTGTGACACCCCCCTTAAAATATCTCATCATCCTAATGAATCTTATTTCAAAAAAAAGTTTTATAAGTAATAATGCTATCCAATGCATCTTTTTATCTCATTCCCACTACTAAGACCTACTAATGACTAGAGAGAGAGAGAGAGAGAGAGAGAGAGAGAGAGAGAGAGAGAGAGAGAGAGAGAGAGAGGAGAGAGAGAGAGAGAGAGAGAGAGAGAGAGAGAGAGAGAGAGAGAGAGAGAGAGAGAGAGAGAGAGAGAGGAGAGAGGAGAGAGAGAGAGAGAGAGAGAGAGAGAGAGAGAGAGAGAGAGAGAGAGAGAGAGAGATAGATGGAAACCTAAGCTAAATATGGTAATGCACCTAAATGATGGTTAATCACTATGCTTGACTCTTAAATAATAATGAAACAAGCACAAGACTAGATATAGGATTCTAAATATCTATCATACATTAGTGTTTAATGAAGACAGATAGATCATCAAAAATTAGAAACTAATAATCATTAGTTTTACTTCCCTTGATAATACTAATTTAGTAATTTTAAGAGTGGGATGGATTGTGACAAACCCCCCCCCAAAAAAAAAAAATATCTCATCATCCTAAATGAATCTTATTTCAAAAAAAAAGTTTTATAAGTAATAATGCTCATCTAATGCATCTAAATTATGGTTAATCGCTATGCTTGACTCTTAAATAATAATGAAACAAGCACAAAACTAGATATAGGATTCTAAATATCTATCATACATTAGTGTTTAATGAAGAGGTTCATCAAATGACCACAAGCTGAGGGAAATAATGGAGAGGTCTAATGCAAGACACTAACAAGTCATAATATGCACATGCAAGATTCAATAAAAAGATATAGAAAACTAATCATGACCTACATAATAATATGAACTAGTAACTAGGTGAGATCAAGAATTGACAAGGAAGAACAACTCCACCACATATGTAAATCTGATATGTACACACTATACCAGAATAATGAAATATAAAAAGCATTCATGTATTCATCTCAAGAGGTTACAAGCTCCATCTTGGTATATTTTAGTCATTCCTAATAGAGGGATCAGAGTGATACCAAGATTATCATAAAGAGATGCATTTTTTGTCTCAAAATCCTATATATATAACAAAAAGAGAGAGAGAGATGGGAACAATGAATTAGAGAGTGGAGAAAAGTCATCAACATCAAGAAATGAGGTGGTAATTCATTGATTGATTTATATATGTGTGTTTTGATCATAAAATGAACCTTTTTTGGTCTCAATAATCCTCAAAGTCCTCTTATTAGCTGAGAGATCCCACTAGAAGACAAAGGCTTATTATGCATAGTGACCAAGTCAACTTGAATGAAATCAATGCCCGTAACTATTTCTCCAATTACCATCTCACTACCCTAGGATTATAAGTCCACTTAACATGTTCATGAGGATCAAATCCTTGAATCCTAAAACTAATAAAACTATGACATGAATGGTAGTCAATACCTACTTTGTTTATGATGGATCCACATTGATAGATGAGATCCTTTGTATTAAACACATATCTACTCTATTTTAATATCTAGATCATAGGTTCATTTATAGGTAGAAAACCAATATAAGATTATTATTTTTCTTATAGTTTCCATATTAATATGGACCTATAGACCACATAACCTCTTTTATAGATCTAATAGGTCCAAAAAGACCCATTCTATCTCTATAGGAACCAAGAGTTCACCATATACATGGATCCTTCTTTAAATATCAAACATAGTTCGATAAATAACTTGAACCAATACAAGTTTATAAGCCAAAGTTTCATCTTTATCCTTAATGGTGGTCCCTTTATGTTCCTTAACACCTTGGATCATCAACGTGTCCCTTTAATGGTGTTAGATCAAGCTTTAATGGCAACAAGATGTTCCTACAAGACCTATGATTCTATCACAAATGGATTCTTGACTTCCATTGAAAGTGTCCTATGATAAAATTTATTTTAATTGGATATCAATTATGACTTAGACCTATTGACATATTCACAATTGTTCACACCATAAATCTTGATCTGTATGATCAAGTGAGAGCCATCGATCTTGCCTTTGACTTGTTAACTCTATCTAAGCTTGTGTCATGTGTCAAATGTGAATTAATTTTAAGATTATATTTTTATTATACAACATCATGTGCTTATTCCACATGGTGGTCTCTCAATCTCCTTAATTTTTTGACTCATCTCATACTGTTGGATCAAGATGTATAATGCAACATAGACTGTTAGATATGTTGGGACCCACTATTTGAAATCCAATGGCTATTTCATGATCTTAAATTTGATGTTTATTCTCCCATAAAATTATGTTTGTGTGACCATAATTGAAATTCATGCAACCATCAAATATAAGTTTGAAAGAGTTTGTTTTTCTTGAGTTTTATTTTGACATTTGCATAGATGTTTTATGCTATAGGGCTAACTTTGAAGCTCTATAACTTGAGCTAGAGAACTCGTTCGGGAATGAAAATTACATAGCATGTTACTGGCATGAAGAAATACATGAAACTATAATCCATTGGCTCACTGGGATTCTTGAGTTAAGATAAAAAAAAATGCACAAAATAACTAGTCCATTATGGTTTCCATGTGATGTCTTGATGATGGTTTGGTTATTAAACTTGCACAAATTCATCTTTTAATCATTCCTTTAAGTTTCTAATGGATTATTATGATTTGTGTAACCTGTTCAATGATTTTTAATGCTTCAAACATATGAGAAAATGATTGGATCTTTGATTTGCATTATTGGACCCCTTTTCTAAGCCTTTGATCCATTGCTTCATCAAACCTTGTAAAAGATTCATATGTGGGTCAAAATTGTCAAACATATTTGTCAAATCATAGGGGTTACATTCATGTCTATGTAATAGAATCTAGATCATGTGCATAATCTATTACATTAGGCATGGAGTCTTGATTTGGGTCCAACACATTTAACCTGGATCTAACATTGGCTGACAATCTTGCTCTAACCTCTCTTGAAACAAATAAAGACCAAAAGAAAGATAAAAAAAAAGAGTTCCCAAGGAACTTATTGAAAGGAAACTAACCTAGAAAAAAATAGGGACAATAAACAAATGTGTCAGAATAACACCTAGAAGAATTTGAACAAAACTATACTAATATGTACAACTTAAAACTATATGTACCTTTCCTCCTAGATCAAAAGGAAAGTTTGATAACTTTATTTCATCATGGAATGAGGAAATGAGGCATGCAACTCTTAACCCTTGGTATTGATGCCTATTTATTCTTTGTTACAACTATCATCTTCTTTAACATGATCCTTAATGATAACCAAGTAGCTCTAAATAGGTCATCTATGTACATCCAGATAGTCTTAACTCCTTCATATGTCTCCTCAATTATAACATATAATTATGGTTCAATAAGACATACCTCTTTTATTTACATGGTTCTCTTAATAAGATTAGGCTTCTTCTTGGTTGCAAGTTATTCAGGATCATCAAGGAGCTCTGCATATCTTTCCCAATTTTAGTCATTTTCCTCCATGGAAAACTCTTTGTCCACATTCTTAAGAACTTGATCCTCAACTTGATGAAAATATTCAAGGTCTTGAAAGAGCTTCATTTACAACTTCCAATCATCCTTTTCTTCTTAAATTTGATCAAACTAGATAAGATCAATTTGATGAGTATATTAATCTTTCTCAATAAGAGATATCTTAATCTCATCTATGTCTACCATTTATACTAATCTGTCATCAAGACTAGCTTTCTCATTCTACTTGGGCTTCCCTAGAGTAGCACTATCTTCTTAAAGCTCCAAAACATTAATGGAATCCCTAGATGAAGGTTCAATCTACTGTATTATCTCATCATCCAAGTTTTCCATCTTAAATTCATTAATCCCACTCATGAAATCATGGTACAACTACTACCAATGATCTTCTCCCTATTGGATCTCATCTTTAACTTGCACTTGCTCTTACAACTCATCCTCTTTGACATTATGAAAGACTAAAACATGCTCAATCTTTCCAAGTGGTGTCCCAATAATTATCTCCTCTTCTAAATCTAATAAATCATCATTACCAATTATGAGTTCAATATGGAGTTTACTACTTATCTCTTCAAGGAGTGGCATAGGATATTCTTGGGATGACTTCAAGAGAGATAAGATATATGTGGAACCTCTTTGGTATAATTATTTTTATTTGATAGTTTTGTCCTCCTCCTCCTTTTGCATACTACTCTGTATGGATTTCCAAGATGGAAACTGTATGTAATCATAAATTCATCATGTCTTCAAATCAATCTTGGAATGGAAAATATAGAACATACCTACACTTTCGATTGGGATAAAATTGTTAAGTGGGAGCATGCCCAATATGGGAATATGCTAGACCTAATTAGGGTATCACTTATCATAAGATATCATGATAGGAAGGGTTTCAAAGCCTATAGTCTAACATAATCACACAACAACCCTAATGGAGTCCTAAGGTTTAAAACATTAACTTATTCTAATAATAAGAAATTAAATCTAATCTAGTGCACATCAAAGCTTGTGGCACAAAGTCGGGGTTAGAAATAATATAAAAAATATGTATAAGGAACCTTAATTAAATTAAGTATGATTAACATCCTAATACAATAAATATAAAATATAGTATTATTTGAGCTAACACTTATGCTACATTTATCTACTAAAAGAGAGGAGAATAAAGTTAGAATATACTTACCTAAATATGAGCCCATCAAGACTCAATCTCTCCCTTGGCCAAAGGGGATTCACAAGAGGTTTTTATGGTTTTCAAGGATCACTAAGAAAGGCTAAAGCATCAAAGAATTATCCATAAGACTAGATTATCCAAATAATAAACCTAAGCTAAGTCTCCTCAAGTAGAATGGTAGAAGAGAAAATTGTGAAGAAGTGCAAGTGAATAATAAATCTTGATTGCACATTGAAATAATGATGAAAATATCTTATATTTATACATGGATCTTGCCTAAATACTTTTGGAAATATTAGCTATATAGGGTTGACCCAGTCAACCCAATGTGTTTTTAGGGACAATTCACTAGGTCTAAACTAGGTCGATCGAAAGACTAACAAGCTAAGAAGTGAAAAATACCCCTAAAATATATTGGGTTGACCCAATCAACCATGTATAGCTGACTAACCCAAAGGAGATTAAGATAAGAAAAGGAAGGATGGAAAGAATAAAATACTAGAGGATTATTCAAGGGAGGAGAAATAGCTTAGGAAATAGTTTTAGGAGCTGGTTGGATTGGTAATAATGTGGAAAAAATGGATAACAATCTTGAAAAGTACCAAAGGTCTACCCACCCCTTTCCTAGTGCACCCCTTAGGGTGTGCACTCAAAGAGATTGAGTCTCAATAGATTATTTTAAGATGTAAATCATTAATATTTGATAAAAGGTTTAAATTATTATGTGTATACATATGCCCCACTTGAATCTCATCACATGTCACTAATGTGTAATAAGGGATGGTGCTTTGATAAAGAACATAGTAACACACAACGTTGATATTAAAACATTGTAGTATTTTAAAGGAAAAAATAATTGAAAGTAAATGACTAAAAAGGAAACTAATTTAAAATAAAATGCAATGTATACCTTAACTTACCTTATCACTAGATGGTTGTCTACTGTATTTTTAGTTTTGATTGTGTAAGGAATAGAGACTCCTTTTGAAAAACATAAGAATACAAAACTAAAGAGAAAAAACAAATAAACACAAGAAAATCCAAGATAGTTGGTGATATGAGGATGGGATGTACTTGGGAAACTTGGTAAGCTATGGTGACAAGTTCTATGTTAGACCAAATGACCAAGTTAAAAATAAGAGTAAATCAGGTAATCAAAAAAGCCAAGGTTAATAAAGATCAAAAAACTCAAACAAGTAAACCTCAACTAAGATAGGAAAACTCACCACATCAAATGAAGGATACATGTTAAACAAGATAGAAAAAAATAAATCAATGATAAAAGACTAAATAAAATAGCAAAACAATATTGATGAGTGAGCAGTAACAATCCACATCTCACTCAATGATGGAAAAAGGTGCAAAAAAGGGAAAACAACATTGATGAGTGAGAAGTAACAAGCTGACCTCACTTAACAATAGAAAAAAGGGTACAACCTTAGGTGTACATAAAAAAAAGACAAAAAAATGAAAAATGTTAAAATGAAAGGAAAATAAGTGTATAAATGTAAATCTAAGGTGAAAAAGAAAGAAGCAATCCATAATTGCTCAAACATGTTGTTTTGATATAAGGATAGATAAAATTGAAACAAATGAATTGAAGAAGAAGGGAAAATATATTGGGAATCATAATTTGTCTATCGAGGGACATAAATGAAGTGGGTGGAGGGGAGATTTAAGGAAAAATAAAGGTAGAGGAACTCTTTATCAAAGTCAAGACACTCAAATTAGGTCTGTCAAAACAAGAGGACTTTCAACCTTAAGGAATCTGAAGAGTTTCTCTTAGCCACACAAGTATTAGGTCAACACATGGAGTATATAGATCATTTCATGAAGGCTCTATTCATGAAAATTAAAGTGGACCTACCTCCCCATGACATGTTCACCATTCTTCAGGACCCCTTATAGAGCTATCAATTTACTATGAAGATTGGGTACTTGTGTGAGAAACTAGGTAGCACCATAGAGTTTTTTGAAATCCCCTATTCCAATCTAC
Organism: Torreya grandis; assembly: GCA_037957365.1. Taxonomy (NCBI): domain Eukaryota; kingdom Viridiplantae; phylum Streptophyta; class Pinopsida; order Cupressales; family Taxaceae; genus Torreya; species Torreya grandis. The sequence goes on along the minus strand of JARHVA010000781.1, from coordinate 3,080,424 downwards.
TAGCCTACCACACCCCAAAGGATCTCATCTCTATGTGAGGCTAATTATGGAATTTGATCTTTGATTAGAGATACGAGATGTGATTGTAATCACATATTTTGGTGTGAATTTGACTTTTGAGATTTGTATGTTGCCTTTTAGATGTCATATCCTTTTTATTTCAAATTATTTGGATTTTGACCTTCTCGATGGATTTTTTTATTCCTCCTCCATATGGATTTGAAAAACTAAACATGGGTGTTAAATATGCCTTTCATTTGAATACTTGGGATAAGGTTTCTAAGAAAGAGAAAGTTAAAAGAGCATGGGGTCTAAGAGTCTTGTAAATCTAGGTAAAATAAATTGATATCTTGACTTTGACCTTGTTTTATCCAATGTGGAGTGAAAAAAAGGATAAATAAATAGGAATGACACATGGAACAATTTGAATTACTTCAAATTGTAAAAAAAATGTGACAAAGGGAAAAATGGGATACAATTACAATAAAGAGTGATTCTTTATTATAAGAATGAGGGAAGTAGAGGAAAACATGATAACATAGATTATTGTGCAAATTCTATCTAACAAAAGAAGAAAAAACTAAAGTTGAAAATAAGGATAAAGAACATGAAAAGGTGGTAATTCTATGAGGAGGTTCAGGTCCTATCTATGGTCTTATACTATAACTACATAAAATAAGGAAAAGATAAGACAAATAGATGGTAGTTTTATGATGGATGTTAGGTCCTATCCACAGTCTTACAAAGTAACTCACAAAAAAAAAACCCAAGGGATGCCAAAACAACATTGGCAAGAAAAAAGTATGTTAAAAATAAGTAAAAGATGGTAGTTTTGTGAAGAATGTTGGGTCCTATCTGTGGTCTCTCAAAGCAACTCACACAATAAAAACCTAAGGGGTGTGAAAAATAAGAGAAAATTCAAGAAGATAAAGAAGACTATAGTACATCAAGAAACTATAAGACCAAAAGGGAAGACTAAAGGTTTTTGAAAGGAACTTTATATAGAGGGAGAGACTTGTGCTTAGGTAACATAAAAAAAGTGTTATATAGATGTAGATAGAAATCATGAAAATAAGGAAATGTTTAGGCAAAGTAATTTTTAAGGAATTGAGTATTGGTGGGCTCTTTGAAAAGATGGCCTTCATTGGTTTGAAGAAGGTATGTGATTGGACCAAGAATATATTCAACTAAATAAGGGCCCCGTCATTTTTGGGTGTATTTACCTTATTTATCATGAGTGTAGTCTAGTTTAAGGACAAGATCACCAACATTAAATGTGTATACTTTAACACGTTTATTACGTTATTTGGTAATGCAAGTCTTGTATTGAATGTTATGTTGTAAGGAAAAAATATGACATTCATCAAGAAGATTAAGGGCATAAAGATGAGCTTCACTTAATTCTAAATTAGGAATAATGCCATGAATATATATATGAAGAGAGGGAAGCTCAATTTATAAAATAAGAACTAACTCAAAACCATAGATTAGAGAGAATGAAGTTACCCTAGTGGTAGTATTTATGCTAGTTTGATATGCCTAAAGTGGAAGGTAAAGATGAAGGTGTCAATCCATATAGGTTTCATGAATTCTCTTTTGATTAATTTTACTGGTAGCCTCATCTTGACCATTATATTATAGATGATAAGGCATGGAAAACTTGTGATTAATCTTGAATTTAATGTAAAGTTATTTTACATGTTTATTTTTGAAATTACTACCATTATCTAAAATGATGGTATGGGGAATGCCTAAGTAGCAAATGATTTGGTTAAGACCAAATTTGGAAATGGTAAGATCAATAACATTAATAAAGGGCATAGATTCTACACACTTGGTAAAATATTTAGTAGTAGTGATGATAAATACATGCACATCTTAGGAACAAGGAAGGTTACCAATGAGATCAAATCCCCATGTGGAAATGGGTAAGAAGATTTGATAGTTTGAATCTCGCTAGGAGGTGAATGAATAAGATCATCATGAAGCTAACAAGGAGTAAACTTTTTAGCATATTTAATTTCATCCTATTCAAGAGTAAGCCAAAATTAACCCATACATAAGCATTTATGTGTTGTAGCATGTCTGCTATAGTGACCACCACAAATGCCCTCATGTATTTGTTCAAGAAGAGGAGGAACCTCATCTTACATAAAAAAATAGAGTAATGTACCTTTGAAATTGTGATAATAAATGATGTTGTGTCAAAATACATACTTGAAATCTTATTTATGAATACGTGTCTTTCAATGAGAGTATAATTAGGAGGATAAGTTTGGTGTTCTAAGAATTGAATGATGTCTTGATACCACGGGCTTTGTCAAATGACAATAGCCACAATGTGATAGATAAGTGAATCTAGTAGTTGAGTTGAGGATGGAAATTTTCTTATTTGTATAATAAAATTAGGATAAAAAATAACTTGGTATGAATGAAAGAGAGATGCTGAAGAGATAAGAGAGTTAGTAATGGAATTTTGATCTCTAGGAATAGGTTCAATAGTGAAATATATAAAATACTTTGCAAGAGTGGTTGAAATTTGATGATAAATGATGAGGTTTTCACTTTTACATTGATAATCACTGCTAACTTGATGGTAAATAAGTTGATAATCACCTAAAGCATGAAGGTATTTAATGTCTAAGTCAAGATCAACTCTCATGCCTAAGATAGGAGCTTTGTACTTGGCCATATTATTAGTGACATCAAAGGTGAAGCATAAATCTAAAGGAATGATCTTTCTAAGAGGACTCATGAGAATGAAACTTTTCCCAACTACTTGAAGGCATTTAACACCATCAAAGTGAAGGCTCCAAGTATCTTCATGCAATTCAACACTGATCTTAGGAAGTTCCTTGATAACTACCTTTGGTTTAGTAGTACCAGAGGGAATGGAAGATTCTTCAAGTTGATTGGATTCAAGATCAGTGGTAAAGCTATGAAAGTAATCGTTGAGAGAGATAACTTGATTAAAACCTTATATGTAAAGGATATTGTCATCTAGAAGTTTATTTTAAAGAGAAGTGGCTAGAGCAGGAGCTATGATAAGTTGGTCATATATGAATTTCCATTTAACATATTTTTGAGGATGATGCAAAGGTAAAATTCCATAAGTAAGACCATCCATTTGCAAATTCTATCTCTAGAAAGAAAGAATTTGGAAAAGAAATGATGAATGGGGTTAGAATGAATGATGCCATAAGTAGTTTGGTAAAGCATATATTGATGAAGATTTTTAGTTGTAAAATATATGGTGATGCAATCATGATCAATTTTGGTATAACATGTTTCATAATCAATTAATCCTTGGCTAATGTAGTAGATAACATACTCTCTTCTAGTATCATCTTTTTGGGCAAGAATGGCCCCAACTAAAATAGGTGTGGAAGAAGTATATAGAATCAAGGGTTTATCATTGGAAGGAGGAAAAGGTGTGGGTGGGTGAATTAAAGACTCTTTCATGTTATCAAATGATTTTTAACATGGATCCATAAATTATAAATCAATACCTTTCTTGATAAGGGAATTGATGGAGTGAATTTGATATGCCATTTCATGGACAAATCATCTAATTTCCCTAAGTTTGCCTAAATAAGTACAAATGTCAGGAATAGAATGAGGAATGGGCATATTGATGATAATAGTAATTTTTGTAGGTTCAACATCAATATTATGGAGAGAAACTAAGAATCTTAACAATTTTTAGATGTGACTCCAAAGGCACATTTATAAGGATTAAGTCTAAATTTATATTTAAGAAGATGATCAAAGATGATAGTGAGATTGGAAACTAATTCTTACAATGTTTGGATTTATCAATAATATCATCCACATAGGTTTTAATAGTTTTATAAATGAGATCATGAAAAATGTGAGTCATTGCTTGCTAGTAAGTGGATCCAACATTCTTTAGGTTGAAGGGAATTTTGACATATTAATAGGTTCCCCATTTAATGGTGAAAGTAATATCATGTTGGTCCTTGAGAGTGATATGAATCTGATTGTATCTTGAGAAGCCATACATAAGAGATAACATTTCATAACCAGCCATGAAATCGATGATGGCATCTATTGAAGGTAAAGGGAAGTTGTCCTTAGGACAAACACAATTAAGATTGCATAAATCAATACAAATTTGAATTTCCATAGTGACTTTATTACAAATGGGGAGAATGTTGGAAGAAACCCATTTAGAAGAATCCATGGGTTTAATAAATTTATCATCAAGTAATTTGATGATTTCCTTATGACATAAAGTGGATAGTTCAGGTGGAAATTTTCTTTGTTTTTGATTCACATCTTAGAATTTAGATAAATAATTATGTTATGCATGATAATACTAGGGTAAATTAGAGGCATTTCTTTGTAATACCAAATGAAAGATTCATAATACTTGTCAAATAATAAGCTGAAATTATCATGTTTAGTAGGTGAAAGCTCTTGAGAAACTATGATTGGCTGAGGACAAGATGGAGCACCATATTCAATGTGAGTGGTTTCTTTGATAAGAATGGAATTAACATCTTGAAATTGATATGGTGTATTGGGTAAGGCAAAATTTGGATTTGTTTTAGGATCAATGCTAGAAATGAAGTTGTTGAAGTAAGGAGTTTTAGTCCTAAAATTTCCAAGTTTATGATGTTGCTGAGAAAGTTGAGGTTTCTAGGCATGAAATATCTCAAAAATATATTCTTCACTAGGAAAGGTAGGAAGGGGAATATAATATTTGACATCTACTTCAAGATATAAAATTTGATTTCCATGGCTATCATACTCAGAATGAATTCGATGGACATTAGTTGCCTTGGCATATAGTGTAATTTGAAGAGTAGATGAAGTAGATGGATTGGAAGAGATTAGAGTGTTGGTGGATTTGGTGATGGGGAAAGGATCTAATGTAATTATAGGGTCCAAGGTAGGTAGAGAATATGTAAGATATTCTTTAGGTTTAGAAGTTTTGATGTGCTTTACCACCCAAGGAGTATCGATAAGAGGAAGATTGATGGGAGGCACATGACCCTCAGGATCTAAGGTATGATCCACATAAATAGTATAAATATCTTGATTAAAATCATGAATTTGGGTTAAGTTTTTATGTTAATGATGGACATCTAAGTCTTTATATTTAGTTTTGCCATGATATAATTGTCATCATATGTTGGATAATTGTACATGTTTGAGAATCAGGGGGAGTTTTAGAAGGTGAAATCCTAATATTGATGTATGTACAAGGATACATGATGAGAGGATCTTGAAATAATTTATCTAGTATAAAATCATTGCAAGTGAAGGTAGCTTATAGTAAAGAAGTCTCCTTAGCATTGAATGGAGGGGGAAAATCAATAATCTCATCAATAAGAGGAATAGTATAGTATTTCGATAAGAGAGAAGGAGGAATCCATTGCAAAATGTATGGAGTTAACTTGGTAGTATTTTAAGTATGTTTTAAATAATTTGGATCATCATCATTGACATCATTAAGATTAAATTATAAATCATGATTCATGTTGATGAACTCAGGTAAAGGATCATTGTTAATCCTAGGATTTATAGGAATATGATATTGAGGTTTAGGATTAGTAATTTGAATTATCCATGGATTGGGATCAAATTCATTCTTGTACCATTTCCAATTATGTAATAATTTAATACATTAACTACTATAATAAGCAATGGCCCTCATTTGATGAGTCCATAGATGACCAAAAAGGATATTATAAGATAAAGGGAGATCAAGGACCATAATCTTGGTTTGAATAGTCTTAGGTCCTATGATTAATGAAATCCAAATACAAAAAAGTGGTTTTTTATTAGTGTTATCAAAACCATGACAAGTAAGATGGGTTTTCTTGAGATGATCCTTGTTATAACCAAGTTATTAAATAATCCACAAAGATGTCACATTAATACTAGAGCCTTCATCAACTAAGAATTTATAGATAAGAGTGGTATTAATTTCTACTTTAATAAAGAGTAGTGGATCATTAGCATGAAAAAAATTTTCATCATTGATCATGTCCTCTTCAAGTAACTTAATGGAAGGTTTGGAAGAGGGACACATAGTTTCAATGGTATTGACATTAGTAGGTTGAGAATAAATAGAAGGTGTTTATTCATCTATGGAGGATATATTTTTAATTTATTAAAGTTGTTGCATAAATAATTTATGATGATAGGATGAATTATGGACAAACTCCATAAGATGAATCTTTCCAGGCATAGAGTTGAGTTATTCAAGAAAATTTCAATGCGATTTAGAAGAACCAACAAAAGGTTTAGAAGGTAAATTAATTTTAGAAGGTATAGATGTGGTTGGAGGATTAGAAGGAGGAAGTTTTTCCTCAGGCACTTCTGAATCAACATTAGTGGTGGTATTATCTTTAAGAATTTGTTCTTATAAAGATGGCTTTTTAGGCTTGGTAATGAGATATTTGTGAGTTGGTTTACGATGATAATTGACCTTGGTAGTGTTGACATGTTGAGAGTTGTTATAATATTGGTCCTAAGTGGAATTGATGGCACACACATCCTTGAAAATTTATTTATTATTTGAAGAAGATTTTTGGTTATTATAGGTATAAGTTTTAAAAGTTTGTCATTTTTGGGAAGCAACAATGTACTCTTGATGACCAATATTAATCATAGCTTCATGATTGAATGAATCACCAAGCATATAGGAGACAAAAAATTTATTGATCCATATATAAGATTAATGAGAATGCACAATGTCAGCATGAAACCAAAAAAATAGATTGGGATCATACCACTTAGGAGGAACATTGAGATAGATGAAAGGTTTTGAGGGTGGTAAAAATTATTTCATTTGATGAATCGAAAGAGGTATATGAGAAGGTGAAGGAATATCAATTTTGGCAAATCCTTACTTAGTTTGCATAGAATTACTAGTGATAAAATTATACGTTTTAAAATATCCTTTAATAAGTTTAATATTAGGTTCAAATTTCTTCATGATAAAGTCTTGACATTTAGCTTGATCAAAAGCTTCATTAAGTGTTTGGGGAGCCAAGGTTAGAACCTTATATTGAAGTGTGGGAGCCAAAGCTATGATAAAGAGTTTGAATAATTTATCATTAGTCATGTTCCATCTTTTGATAAATTCATGATTTGATTTATTGGGAGATTGATTAGTATTAATGAAGTGGCTAAGATAATTTTCAGGAAGATCATTGTGTTAAAAATATTTAACTAGAGGATTAACAAAATCTTCAAGTTTCCAAATAGAATGTTGGGGAAGTTAATTATACCATTCTAATACATCAATAATGAAAGTTTTGACCAAGAGTTTAGTAGTGGCAAAGGTATTATTTTGGATCCACTCTTTTTAAAGGTTGCCAAAGGCTTTAAGAAATGAGACAGGGTCTTTAGTCCCATCATATTTGATAGTTGGAGATATGTTACCAATATCAATGGATCTAAAGTCTAATTTTTAATGGTTTGAAATATTTTTTTATTCATTATGGGTTGAGGAATAACATTACTTGAGGCATCCTGAAGAGGTGGAGGAATGAAATTAGGATTAGTTTGAGGATGAATGGGTGGAGGTTGATTAGCCTCATTAATTCAGTGTTATTTAAGTTGAATCATTTAGTTGGTATTAGTATTTTTAATAATGTTCATTTTTTGAATAACTTGGGCAAAAAGTTGAATTATATCAAGAGATGGGTTCATGTTGGCAGGGGCACTCCATAAATTGGTATTAGGGAAAATATTGGAAGAAGAAGGATTCCTAGTGAGATTATTAAGTACACTTGTATCAATCACTCCCACATTAGTTTGAATATTTTGAAGATGAGAAGTTTCTTGGTAGGTATATAAAGTATTAGATCCATCAACTTCATCTTTAGGTGTTATTTGCACCATATTACATTTCATAGATGAAGGAGGAGAATAAATGATCTAAGAGTGATGGTTCTCTTGAGAGGAGAAAAGAGGGAGAAATGAACATACCATATAGTATCTAAATGGATTCATGTTATCCAAGAAGATTATAATAAGAGACTTCATTTTGACCAAAGAGAGATGAACAAAATGCAAAAAGATGAAAAATAGGGAACTAAATTGAAAATAGGGAAAGTAAAAAATAGTACATGGTCGATTGGGTTGACCTAGCACAAAGAACAAGGCCTTAAGATAGTATAGGTTCAACTAGGTCTATCTCGTATAGTGCACATATGATAGAAAAGGTACAGGGTCAATTGGGTCAACCTAGCATAGTAGATAGGGAAGATGAGAAAGTTGATAACAAGTATGAATTGAGACAAAATATTTTTTTGTAGCTAATCTAAAAAAGTAAGTACTGAAGCGAAAAAATAATAAATTATATCAACATTAGCCAATATAATTGAGACACAAAATACAAAATCTTTCACTAACATTGGTTAATGTAAGTTTTTACACAAACAATTGAGCAAAGAGCAAGCAATCAGCTTGAAAATTAAAGAGCTAACTAATTGGTCAACTTGAATGTTTATTAGATTATTAAGATATGATTTTTAATGTGATTGGAAATTGGATATAATCAAGGTAAGAGATAGCAATCTAAGGATGATTTTAGGTAGTTTAAGTTGAAAGGAACTATAGTGGAAATGATATAGGCTTGGTATTAGGGCCTACTCCCTTGCTTCACACACCATAATAATAAGGGTATTGGGTGCTTAGCTAGAATATACCATTAACCATGATTTATACTTGAAAAAAGCATCAAGTTAGCTTCCCTATTGGTGATGAAATCCAAGTAGGTTTTCCTAGGGTAAAAAAAATATTAAATTTCTTTTTTATATTTTTTTTTGTGATTTGGTCATGTGTGCATAAAATAGATATAGTATAACTAAGTGATTAATTAAAATTCCCCCAATTAAACTATGTGAGATATTATAAGAATGTAAGCAATATAAAAATAAATGTGTGAGATAATTAATAGTATTTCACTTGGATTTTAATCCTTTGAGGAGATGTATCATCTCTCCTAATCCAAGTGGCACAATTGAAACACCTCTAGGTTGTGGATAGCCTAAGAATGAGGTGAATCTCTAGCTAGGGATAGCTCCCTTGATGTATCACTTTTGGAACACTATTACACCTATGATTTTAATAAAAAGGGAGAGAAAACTAAAATTAAACTATCCTAAAGGAGGTGATACACAAAATTAATTTATGACTACCAACTAGTTTCATGTCACACATGAGGCCAAGAGACTAACTAAACATACACTTCTCTAATCTGAATCTTATCACATCAGTATTTCATTATGAGGTTTTGATGATTGTTTAGGATAGGAGGAATAGACAAGAGGCATAAAATATAACTATTTTAATATATTAACTCACTCAATCTTGACACTTCATAGAACACTTCACATGACCTACAAGAAGAAGATTTTAAACTACAAATAGGTCTGAGAATGAGACAACAATGCTAAGGAAATAATATTCATCACCAAGTAAGATCAATAATTAAAGTTAAAAAACTATGTATAGTCATATAAGAGGTAAAATCATAAGTATTTATTTATCTATGATATGAAAATGAGCAGGGATTCACCATACTCAAGTGGAGCATATTTTACAAAGGCCAAAATGGCTAGTTCTTATAGAACTTGAGAGAGAGAAGAGAATAAATAAGTCCAAAGGTCATAAGAACAAGTGTGAATATGATAAAAAGAGTTAAATGTGCATGGGAAGAGAATGTAAAAATGATCATGTAAATTTATAAAGCACAAGTGTCAATCCAAGGCATGAAACTCTTTAAATGTAGCATGAAATTCCTTTTGATAGCTTAAAAAAATATCTTTATCATTCACCCTTGTTGGAACATCCCAAAAGTAACCAGGAATAGGTATAATTATTTGAATGAGAGGGAAGTGTTTTAGACATGATTCTCCATGTATTGGTTTTATTTTTAATCACCTAGAATCTTCTAGAAGTGAGCCATCACTACCTGTAGTAAAAGAAACTCCTTTGCTAGTCAACCCTCACACTTAGCCTCAAAACTAGCTTTAGTTTCCCATGAAAATCCATAAAAGTGGGTGAATGAAACTTTAAAATACCCTCCATGTAATTATATTTCTCAAGTACACCTTAAAAGGCCATCAAATTAAAGTTCTCACCCTTCTCACTATCATGTTCACTTTGCCAATTATGACTGGATGAGATGAGATCTCTTATTGAGACACTTAGGAGTTTTTATTAAGAATTAAATTTACTTATGGAGTTATTATAAGTCTCTATCTTCCTCTCTAAGTTTATTTCATCTATTTAAACCTCTTATAACGTTTATAATGCACAAAACAATAAAGAAAATCAATTCTATACCATACTCATACAGATAGGCAATAATTAAATTATATGGGAAGGATATATGGAGAGTCCCCTGAATAATGAAATTACTTTCCATGCCATTTTATCCCATATAGATAGCTCTCCCTCTTTGTTTTCCCAATCAGGTCTAGAACTAGGGTTTGTGAGGGTTTTATACCACTTCTACTCTTAAGGTTCATTTATAAAGATGCAACATTAGAATCACAAACCAATTACACAAGATCAATGCTCAAGAGCCTTGTTAACATATCCAAACTTATTTTATTTACATGTAAATCTTTAGAGAATATGTGAGCACTCAAAGTTGTCCTATCGAGCTCTTTTCTCCATTAACACAGGCCTAAGGTTGTATTTGAACCAAAAATGGAATTATTTGTGAATTTTATACATCCTAATAGCTCAAATAAATCTAAAATGATCCCATAAATATATCTTAGTCCATTATAATTCTCATATCATTTTATAATTGAATTTGACCTTTCATTTAGACTCTAGGCCTAACCATGCTATTGAGTTTCCTCTTTATATGATAGCTTTATAATTTTGGTGTAGATTTAATTCAACCTTAGACACCTCCTTTCAAGGTTAAACCATCCCCTAAATCACTTAATCATTGTCATTCTCAAAAACTATAGGGTTTGTTCATAAGGGGAGTGCCCTCTGTCTGAAACAAAATAGAAGGAACTTCCCCTATTATCTCAAATAAATTGAATTTTGTATGGGAATTTTAAAGTCATATGTATTATTTGTAGCAAATTTTATCCCTTGGTCAGGTAATTTTACCTCTTAACTCTTATAAAACCTAAAATAGACCCGTAAAAGGTACATTATGTGTAGGATTTCTACCATATGAACTATGTGATGAACTTGAAAAAGGGGTATATGTTATGATTCATTAAATGAGGGTTTAATGATTTTTTAATGTAATTTTTCAAACCATTCCAATCATTTCTTCATTATAACCCTTTCTAATACCCCTCAAGTCATGTCCTTCATTTGACTAGTCAAGAAACTTAACTATATTTCTTATTTGGGAAGGGCCCCTATAGGTGGTCTTGCACAGTTGGACCCTAAACATGATGTTAAAAAAATTATTTGAGACATAACAAGACTATTTTTAAATTATTTGGATCATTTTCCTCATGTTAATGTTATTTCCACATTGAGAGCACTACTTCCCTATTCACTATTTACAATAGTCAACTATAGTTAACTTTTTGAGGTAAAAGGCCTGTAGATAGACATTATCCTTTGAAAGATATTCTAAATTTTCATTAGGATTCTTATGAGATATTTGGAAGTCACTTTTTATTAACAGAGCTAGAATCCTCATGCCTAAGTCTTTATTATGGATTATGTGGAAGCTGACAGTCAGCTGTAGATGAATGGTTTGTAGGTAAGGCAAATATAGGTGTATTTGGAGTCAAAACATTGCATATCAACCCTTTTTGATAATAATTATTCTCCTTGATTTGATTTATAAATTTATAAGGTCATTCCATCATGAATATATTCCTTTACTAAAACCTTGGGTGTAGGGACCTTTTTTTAGGATTTAAATCTATAGATTATACTAATTAAGTTAAGTACATAAAAGTGTAACTTTGGGCTTCTCAAAAACCATCCTCCATGAATCATCTACCCTCCAAAATTTCTAGAGTCCCTCTCATATATAGAGTATACAAGTTAAAGTTAATAGGAGTGGTCAAAAATCAAAATGACATTATTATAAGACCTCTCCAAAAGGGCTAGGTGCTCTATTTTGTACTTTTGAGGATTTATCCCTAAACATAGTCATTGACTCTTTGAGCATGGTTTCCAACTTATATTTGATAACCTATCCTTAAAATAGGTTTTACATGATATAATTAACACACCAAAACTTTAATAATGATTCCATCACTTGTTTCAATGCTTCGAAACAACTCCTTAGCTCTTTGTTAGCACCACCTATAGGTGGTTGCTATCATGTACAAGCAATGAGTAGAATGGTTCATGTATTCATGGAATTTTATTTCCTTAGTCAAATAATCTCCCATAAATATATTCAAATGAAGAATTATGATATTTTAAATCTTTAAATAAGACCACACTCCTCATTTTAATGTCTTACCTTCTTATAGACACCTATAACTGCAGTTAATGGTAGAATATTGTGTAACTATTGTCAGTGTAGGCTTTTTTGAGCTAATGGTTTTACCTACACATATTTTTAGCTTACTTAGGTTAGTTAATTAAGTCATTAGGGGTTATTTACCTTTAAGTGGGTTCTAATTGTGAGTTAGGGTTTTACGTTTTTGGTGACCTAATCTCACCTTATATGTAATTTATTTTTTCTTAAAGTGGCTAATGTAAACATTTATTTTATGGAATTTTCTCGTTTTTGGAGTTCTCATTCTACCTCTATAGGAATTTGACATTCATCACATGGATTCTATTCAGAGATCTTGGAAAAATATATCATGGTACTAGAGCTTTCTTGATAGCCTCATACATTTGTCTCCTTTGGTAAGATCCTCCTACATTCACCTTGTTGTTTTTTCATATTGTACGACCACCATTTTTGACCTTGGAGGTGTTTTCTAAAAACTACCTCAAAAATTATGTCAAAAGGCCTTTGATTAAAAATATGTTTTCATATATTTTGTAGGTTTTTTGAGATCTAAAATGGTTTGTTCTTAGTTTTTTGAGAAAGTTCATAGATTTTTCAAAAAATTCAATGTGTTTTATCTGTTACCATTTCTATGACCAAAGTAATCCAACCTGCAAGCCTTGATTTACTCTGCCTAGACCAAATTGGGTTTTAGAAGTGATTCTATTTTCTTTCCAATTAATTCAAGTTTTTTAAGTGCTTCTACTTGCTCACCGACCAAATCAAATTTTTGAAGTGCATCTACTTACCAACCAAATTAGGTTTTTAAAGTGCTTCTATTTGCTCATGGACCAAATCAGGTTTTCAAAGTGCTTCTACTTGATCGTAGACCAAATCAGGTTTCTCAAGTTTTACTTATAATTAATCAAGCTTCTCTAGGGTTACAAGTTATAATTAATTGGGTTTCTCAACCCCGATTACTTGCTCGTTAGACCCATTTGGGTTTTCCATGGTCGATTACTCATTACTTGTTTCATAAGTTGTAGTTGTTTGAAAATTTGAAGTAAAGCAGCTCAAAGAACCTAAAATACACTATGAAGAAGTAATCAGGTTTTCCAAGGACAACTACTTATAACTTTTTATAAGTTGAAGTAGTTTGAGAACCCAAAGTTGAAGTTGTTCGGAACCCCAAGCAAGTAAGCATCTGACGTTACAAAAGCCATCAAATTTTAGGTGAAAGGTAATGAAGAAATAGACTTAAGTTATTTTTTGTATTGTTGGTGAAAAAAACATAAGTCTAAAAAATAATTTCCATTTTTGGAAAGGGTCCAGGAATATGTTAAGTACAAACTTGTACCAACCATAACTTTTGATCAGTAACTCCTTTTTGAGTGCCATTTTCTTCAAAAGTGCTTTTTTTTATGCTCTTCACATTGGACCTATCATTGGGCCTTCCATAGCTATAATTTTTTTTTCACATTTTTTTATACACTCTTGAATGCATATCAGTTATATCCAACATTCCTTTTATTCCTTGTACTTACATACCTACTGCTCAAGATGCATTTTTGGTTGAATCTGACATCTATACGAGTGTGCTTGTATTTGAGACATTTAGGGGGGTCATTACTTGATAGTTCTAAGGGGGTACTTATGTGTTTATTATGAATTTAGTCTTTTTTTTTGCATCACTTCTTTACTTATTGTAGTAATACTTACTTTTATAGTATGGATTCATTATCAATAAGTCCACTTACACCATTTAATTATCATGAATGGAAACCTATAATGGAATTTATCTTATAATCCAAGGGTTACCATCAGATTATAATGGCACTGAGATTGAACCTATTAATGCTAGAGTGAAAATCAAATGGTTTAACGATTGTGATACAGTCCATGGACTACTACATATTTATATCTCCCCAGATCTACTCTTTCACATTTAATCTACCAAAACACCTACTGAAGTGTGGGCCTAACTCACCAAGCTCTTTGGAGTGTAGGATGCAATGAGAGGACATGAGCTAGAAAATGATCTTATTAGATTAAGCCTAGATGACTTTGACACTCTTCAAGACTTCTTCACCAAGTTTGGACTTTTGAGATTATAGTTGAAAGCATGTGGAATTGATAAGAAAGATGAACAACTTGTTCTGTCAATACTCTCTAAATTGGGTCCTAAATATTTTATATTTGTGTCTACTTTTAATGCCACTAAGAGTGCTCTTAACACTACATGGAAGATGCCTTCTTTAGATACCTTTTTTTTCCAACTTGATTCAAGATCAAGATAAGTTGATACAAATGTGAATAGTGAAGTCATATAAATATCATGCATTGCTTGTTGAGAAAGATAAGGCTTCTAACAATAAAGAGAGAAAGCAAAGTAATAAAAATGTTGAGAAGGGTGAAAATATTTCCACCTCCAAATCAATCAATGAGACCTCTTATTTCAATCATAAGACTAAGAAATATTGGATCAAATGTGGGCATTGATTAGGTAAGCATGATGAGAGTAAATGTTTGTAGAAAAAAATTGACCGCCTTACTAGCCTTCTTATTCAAAACAACATAGGTGTTTCAGATTTTGTCAAACAATATTCATCAACACATGAATCTAATAAGGTAAATGAATTTGTCAAAGAAAAGGAAAAAGAGAATAAAAAGGGGAAACATAAGGGAAAAACCTTAGTTATAGTTGTGTCTCCAACTCTTCCTACATGGGTCATTGACTCTAGTGCTTCACATCACATGGCCTCTTCACATATTGAGTTTAGTTTCTTGGAACCATGTGACATGTCCTCTATATAATTAGGTGAGAACACTTATAAAAAGGTTTTCAAGAGAGGTTATATTGAAGTGAGTGGTGGAACATACAATAATTTTCTAAGGGTTCCCTCACTCTCAACTAATTTCTTGTCATTATACCAGATCACTCACCTTGGTCTGGGCATGCGAGTTGAATTTACTCTAAATTTAGTGTACATCAAGGATTTACATAGTGATACTATTTTAGCTATGGGAATTTCTGATCATCAAAATTATCTATATAACTTCTCACACTTTGATCTTAACTCTCCTTCAAATTCTTTAGATTCCTCTTTAGACTCACCTGTACTTGATGACACTTCTGAACCTAAGAATTCTTCTGATATTGACAACTCATCTTCTATAGATGACTAAAGTAATGAATTGAATACACCTCTACCATTTCCTTATCACCTTCTAGATATTCAAGAGTTATTTCTTGACCCACCTACTTCTGGTCTACTTTTAACATTATAGGGTAACGATCTACTGATCTAGGACACATCAGACATCAGGTAGTCTGTTCCATAGTTACAAAGAATTATGTAAACCTTCTTCACCTCTACTTATATTATATCATCTTATCATAGAGAAATTAAGACACCTACCTTGCATTATGAGGATCATTTCTTTCATAAGAATTACCCCTTGGTTGAAGATCCATTAGGCACTTAGTGGACAAACTCATTATTCTAGGGTAATCCACTCTTCACTACATTTACTTCTAATTCATAGACACTTCCAAGCATTTATTTGGGGGACATCAGATGGTTATAGTCAATTTTAGACCTTAGTGGGGATTTTTATCCCTCTTCTCTTCTTTGCTCTCTTTTGGGGAGGAGTTTTATTTCTATGAGTTTTTTCTTTTACCTTAATATATGGGAATTTCATTGTACTTGGGTACCTCATCAGGCCCCATTATCAGGACACAATTATTCTACCCACCTAAGCTATGCTTTAGGGGGGTGTCAGTGTAGGATTTTTTGAGCTAGTGGTTTTACCTACACATCTTTTTAGCTTACTTAGGTTAGTTAATTAAGTCATTAGGGGTCATTTAACTTTAAGTGGGTTCTAATTGTGAGTTAGGGTTTAACATTTTTTGTGACCTAATCTCACTCTATATTTACATTATTTTTTCCTAAAGTGGCTAATGAAAATATTTCTTTTATGTAATTTTCTTTTTTTTAGATCTCTCATTCTATATCTATAGGAATTTGGCATTCATCGTATGGTCGCTATTCAAAGATCTTGGTGAAATCTATCAACTATGTTGACTATCATAGTCCTTATAACAAGTGAAAGAATTTAATTTATTATTTATAATATGATAATGTACTAAAACTTTCAATACCATAGTCATAACCCCCATGGATGTGTTAAAGGACTTAACCTAGCTCACTAATTTGACTATGCATGACAATCATGTAACCAATTGACTATATGGCACTTTATGACTGCACCTTAGGAGTATTGATTTGGATATGATATTTAAAGGTGAGGGGACAAAAATGGACATTGGCAACATGGTAATTAACTGATCTCCACCTTCCAAAACCACCACTAAAGTCTAAATATTTGGAAATGGTGGTAACTTGCTTGTCATCCCAAATGAGAACAATATGCAAACTTGATATGATTTACTCACAAAAATACCTTGAAACACTTAACCAAACATGTATATCATTATAAGAGACAACTAAAATCATTTAGAATCAATCTTATTATCTAGATTGTATGTAATTCTCCAAAGCAAAGCAAAACTTATAGGGTACATGAAATGGTGAGTAGAAAAACATAGTCGACTTGTTAGAGATGATTCATAAATCATAGTTGACCAATATTTTAACTCTTTTTATGTAAATGGATATCTATAAGTTTAATTTCACCTTCCAAAGGAGTTTGACCTAAAACTTCTCCAACTTGTTTTACTAAGCATAAATCTATTGACTATTTATGTGTGTTTAGAAAGGAGATGAAGGAGAAAAATGGTTTAAGCTCAAATTTAGCACTTCCAAAGAATTTCAAGTGTTTTTATGAGTATGAAAGAAGATGAAGAGTCATATCATAACCTTCTACCATGTATTACACTCTCTTATGGGATACACAAGTGCTAAACTCTTCTTTTTTCAATTGATTTCTTAATTTTTAGTTAGATAAACTACAAGTTTCAGATGGGAATGACATCCTAATAAGGAATCTAACATATTGGATGTTTGAAGGAAAACTAATACACTTGGACACATTAAAAACTATGCCACTTGCATTTATGACCCCTAAATGCCTACTAAGTGACTCAAAGTGACATATAAAGTAAATAGACCATGACTAAGGCTAAAAGGCATCAAATCACATCAAATGGACTATAACATACCCAATGACAAAATATTGGACCCCAAAAATATCTAAAAATCAAGTTTTTATCTATAGGGGTCCTAATTTAACCTAAAGGGTTAAATTTGTTCAAAAAATTAGTGACTCATAAGGGGGAATATATCTACTATGCTAACTAGACCAATAGCCATATCAATCCATTGGGCTTGGGGAGTCATCTAAAGTTTGAAACACAACAAGAGGACTTTGATAATTGACAATAAGATTTGATCAAGATAAGACCAATTGACTACCTGAACCACACAAAACAAAAGACATACAAAATAAAGCAGACTAACTTAGGGAGAACATAAAAACAAGCCATCTTAAAAATTAGGCATACTTCCTTTCCTAGATCAAAAACAAAGTTTCTTGAATCTCCTTCATGAGATGAATCATAGTGCCAAGCATGTTTCTCTTTAGATTAGATATTTCATAGATTAGACCTATTTATTATCACTTCACTTGTTATGATCTCAAGTAGACCATATTAAAATAGGTCTCCAATGTAAATGTATTCCTCTTATACTTATACACATACCTCATTTTATTGCCCACTCTTCATCTCATGATCAACTTGCAACTTCTTTGTAGGCATAGTTTCAAGAGGAGTAGTTCCTTATTCCTTGGAATATTGAGGCCAATAGAAGCTTGTTTTGACCTTCAAAGGCTGAGATGAACTCTGGTCTGGCTCATCTATGAAATTTTAAAAAATTTCATTTTGCTTACCATCACTTGAAATCATCTTTAAGGAAGTTGTATACCTCTTGAGAGACTTAAACTCATTGAAAATGCTTACAAACTACTACCACAAGTCCTTATATTCTCTTTGATTAGTATCATGAAGGGGAACAATAAGATAAGCTCTTTCATCCTCTTATTTAAAATCTAAAAGGACTTCATCCAAGATTTATTCTTTGACACAAGGAAGGCATTCTTCATTATCAACACAACAAGAAGACTCAACCCAAAGACTCATTTCCTCTTCAGAATTTGGAAACTCTTGATGACTCTCAAGTTGTATATCAACTATTATAATTTTATTTTGGTTCTCAAGGGCTGAAATATCCTCAATTTACTTCTCCTTCTTAGTGATGCCAAGACTAGGCATCTTCTAATCAAGTGACTTATCCCAATAAAGCTATAAAGGAGCTATATTTTCTTCAAGTAAAAGTTCTAAATTCTCCTCAACCAAATGCTCCTCTTTATGTTTCCATACCACAAGTCCATCAAGGCAAAGGGTGATGGGGTAAGGACAAGATTAAATAGTTGGTGGAGTTAGCACATAGAACTCAACATCAGATTGAGAATGAATTGTAGGGGGATCTTTTTAGGAGTTCTTGAGGAAGGGGAGGCAGAGCTTAGGCTAAAATAACTTGGTTTTCTTCCTTCCATTTGAAAAAATCTTCATTGAAATCTAATTTATCTTAAGGAATATCTTGAGGAAGGTTAGATGGGGTGTGTTTAAGCATAGGATCTTATTTTGGATCTAAACCTTCCATCACACCTTGACTCAACAATTTCATTCTCAACTCTAACTCCTCAATTTTCTTGGCTAGGTTCTCTTGGAAAAGTCTCTCTTGAAGTTTATAGGAATCTTCATGAGGATAAGTATTAGAAGAGGGATGATATGTAAAATAAGAGGTCTCTTGAGGAAGGGTAGGAGGTACTTGCATAGGATCAAGTTCTTTCCCAAATTTACACTCTTTATCTAGGATTTTACCCCTTTTTCCCCATGATTCCACTACCTTATTCCAAATTAGGATTTTAGGATTAAGAATATTTTCTTAAGGTAGCGGTGAAATTTGAGGAGTGGATGAAGTTTTAAAGAGACTTGGGATCTCCTTAGTTTTGGATTCTCCACCTTGTCTTCAAATTGGGATTTCATATCCAAAAATCTCTTCTTGAGGTAGGGATGTAATGGGAGAGGGAAATGAGGGATTGTATTCCACCTATTTTTTTGATAAGATGGAATGATTCATCTTCTTATTATCTAAATCAATCTACTTATCAAGGTTTAATTTAAAAATAAGGTTTATCTTTCCAAAACTCTCTTCTAGTTGATTGAGAAAAAGATGAATTTGATAAGCTTGATTGGGTTCATGAGTAGGAATCATGTAGGATTGATAAAAATCTTGGGGAAGTGGATATGGGGGATGATATATTTGGTGAGGCTATTTTTCATGAATTCTTAGCTTATCCTCTAAAGATGAAACAAGGCCACTCACATCTAACATCTCTCTTATGAGCCTTTGCCAATTTTCTCTCTCAAATGGTGCCCACTCTCTCTTAACTAGATCCAATACATTTATCACATTATGAATGAGATGACTAGGAACATCTTGGCCATGTCCCTTTTATATGTTAATATCCATCATGTACCTCTCATAGTCGAAGAGAGTTTGCTTGAAACCTAAAATGGACTGAGTTGAGAAGTGGCTAGGTTGATTAGGAGAAGAAAGATATTGAGGAGGATGATTTTAGGGATGATAAAACTCATAAAAAGGCTGATAAGGATCATGTTGGAGTTGATAGGAATCATAAAAAGGTTGATATGGAATGTCATAGGCTTGGGATGCCTCAACAACTTGTGTAAAATAATAATCAACACCAAAACCAACCATGGGAATTCATTAGGAAGAAAAAATAGAAGGAATGATTACAAAAATCTAGTATGCTTGACAAAATAACATAATCTCAAAGTTACCATTGATGTTTAGATAGATGCATTTAAAGGTTCATGTGTTGAAAGAAAACACCAATAATCTTTTAATTTCTTGGACTAATGGTCCCATTGGGCATGCCAAAAATTGTTGTCACTTGGATTTTCAACCTTTGAGGAGATTTTTGATCTCTCCTCATCTAAGTGGCACAATTGAAATAGCTCTAGGACCTAGGTAGCCTAAGAATGGATTGAATTTTTAGATAGGGATAGCTCCCTTGAAGTACCACTTTTAGATCACTACTACACCTATGATTGAAAGGAAAAGGGAGAGAAAATTGAAAGTAAAATATCCTAATGGAGGTGATATACTAAATTTATTGATGACTAACAACCAACTACATGTCACATATGAGACTAAGAGACTAACTAGGTATACACTTCCCTAATTTGAATCTTCTCACATCATTTCATTATAATATTATGATGAATATTTAGGATAGGAGGACTAGAAAATAGGCCTATAATGGCACTATTTGAATATACTAACTCACTCAACCTTGACACTTCATATAACACTTCACATGACCTATAATAAGAAGCTTTCAAGCTACAAATAGGTGTGAGAATGAGATAATAATGCTAAGGAAATAATAGTCATCACTAAGAAAGATCAATCATTCAAGTGAATACACTATGAATAGTAATAGAAGAGGTAAGATTAGTAGTCTTTATTGGTATATGGTATGTAAATGATCAGGGCTTTACCATACTTAGGTGGAGCATATTTTACAAAGGTCAAAATGGATAGTTCTTATATAACTTGAGAGAGAAAAGAGAATAAAGAAGTACAAAGGTCATAAGGAAAAGTGTCAAGCTGAGAAAAGGAGTTACATGTGAATGGGAAGAGAATTTGAAACTGATCATACAAATTTATAAAGAACAAATTCCAATCTAAGGCATGAAACTCTTGAAATGTGGCATGAAATTCCCTTTGCTGGCTCATAAAATTATCTTTATCATTCACCATTGTTATAACGTCCTAAAACTAACTAGGGATAGGTATAATGACTTGAATAAGAGGGAAGGGTTTTAGACACTCTTTTCCTTATATTTATTGCATTATTAATCACCTATAATCTTTTTAAAGTGAGCCGTCACTACCTGTAGTCAAAGAAACTCCTTTTTTAGTCATCCCTCATACTTGGCCTCAAAATTGGATTTAGTTTCCCATTAAAATATATATAATTGAGTGAATAACGCTTTTAAATACCCTCCATGGCATTATATTTATTAGGTACACCTTAAAATGCTATCCAATTAAATTTCTCACCCTTCTCACTATCATGTTCACTTTGCCAATTCAGAATGGCTAAGATGATAGCTCTTGTTGAGAAACTTATGAGTTTTTATGAAGCATGAAATTAACATATGGATTTAGGATAAGTCTCTATATTCATCCCAAAGTTTATTTCATCTCTTGACACCTCTTAAAACCTCCCCAATGCATAAAATAATTAAGAAAAACAATTTTGTACCCTATTTGTATAGATGGGCAACAATTAAATTATATGGTAATGATATTTGGAGAGTCCCCTACATCATCCAATTAATTTCCATGCCATTTTATCCAATTTTAATAGTTCTCCCTCTTTATTTTCCCAATTAGGTCTAAAACCAAGGTTTGTGGGGGACTTAGACCACTTTTTCTCTTAAGGTTCATTCATAAAGATGAAAAATTATAATCACAAACAAATTGCACAATATCAATGCTAGAGACTCTTTTTAACATCTCAAAACTTTTTGGATTTCCATGCAAAGATTTAGAGAAGATGTGAGCACTCAAAGTTGTCTTATTGAGCTCTTTTCTCCATTTACATAGGCCTAAGGTTGTCTTTGAGCCAAAAGTGGACTTATTTTTGGCTTCTCTACATCCCAATAGCTCCAAAACATCTTAAATTATCCAATAAACATGTATCAGTCCATTAGAATTCTCATCTCATGTTAGAATTGAAGTTGATTTTTCATTTGGACTCTAGGCCTAACTATGCCTAATGAGTCTGACTGCAACCTTAAGGGCCTAAACTATATTTTTTTATTTTAATCCTTATATGCTAGGTTTATCATGTTTTTTTAGATTTAATTCAACCTTAAACACCTCCTTTCAAGGTTAAACTAGCTCCTAACTCACTTGATAATTGTCATTCTAAAAAACTATAGGGTTTGTCCATAAGGGGAGTACCCTCTATCTAAGATAAAATAGAGGGAAATTACCCTATTATATAAAACAATTTGAATTTTATATGGTCTTATTAATTTCATATAGATTTATATACCAAATTTTATCTCTTGGTCAAGTCATTTGTCCTCCTAGCTCTTTAAAAACCTAAAATAGACTCCTAAAAGGTAGACTTTGTGCAGGATTTCTACCATATGAACTATGTGATGCACTTGAAAAAGATGTTTATGTTATGATTTATTTAATTATGGTTTAATGAGTTTTAAATTTGATTTTTCAACCCATTCTAGTCACTTATTCATTACAACCCTTGGTAAGACCCCTCAAGTCATGTCCTTTACTTGACTAGTCAAGAAACTTAACTATATTTCCTATTTTAAGAAGGCCCCCTATAGGTGGTCCTACATAGTTGGACCTTGAAAATGATGTTAAAATACCTCATTGAGACCTCCCAAGACTATTTTTCAATTATTTGGATGAATTTGACTTATTTTCATGTTATTTGCACATCGAGAGCACTACTTCCCTATTCATTGTTTACAATAATAAACTATAGTTCACTTTTTGAGGCAAAAGGCTTGTAGATAGACATTATCATTTGAAATATATGATACATGTTCCTTGGGAGATTATGATATATTTTAATTCACTTTTTATTCATAGATTTGGAATGTTCATGCCTAAATCTTTATTATGGATGATGTGGAAGCTGACAGTCAGTTGTAGATGAATGGTCTATAGGTAAGGCATCTATAGGTGTATTTGGAGTTAAAAAATTGCATATAAACCCTTTTTGATGATCATTATTATCTTTGATATCATTTATCAATTAATAATTTCTTTCCATCATGAATATATGCCTTTACTACAACCTTGGGTATAGGGACTATTTTTTAGGATTCAAACTTATAGATTATATTGACTGAGTTTAGTACATAAAAGTGTAATTTTGGGCTTCTCAAAAACCATCCTCCATCAATCATCTATCCTCTAAAATTTTCATATTCCCTTTCCTATATATAAGATACAAGTTGAAGTCACTAGGAGTGGTCAAAATTCAAAATGGCATTGTTATAAGACCTATCCAAAAGGGCTATGTGCTTTGTTTTGCACTTTTGGGGATTTGATCCTTGAACGCAATCACTCAATATTTTAGCATGGTTTCCCACTTATATTTGTTAAAATATACTTCAAATAGGTCTTACATGATATAATTAATACACTAGGAGTTTTATAATTATTAGGTCACTTGTTTTAATGCTTCAAAAGAACTCCTCAACTTTCTATTAACACCACATGTAGGTGGTTATTGTCATGTACAAGAAGTGAGTAGAATGGCTCATGTATTCAAGGAATATGATTTCCTTAGTAAAATAATATCCAATAAATATATTAAAATGAATAATTATGATGTATTTTAAATATTGAAACAAGATGACACTCATCATTTCAATGTTTTACCTTCCTGTAGGCACTTGCTAGTGCAGTTAATAGTAGAAGGTTGTGCAAGTGATTGTGTTGACTATCAAAGTCCTTATTATAACATGTGAAAGGATTTAATTCATTTTTTATACTATTAAATTGTACTAAAACTTTAAAAAACATATTCATAACCCCCATGGATGTGTTAAATGCCTTAACCTAGCTCACTAAGTTGATTGTGCATGACATTCATGGAACCAATTGATTATATGGTACTTTATGACTGAACCTTAGGAGAATTTCTTTGGAGATGAGATTTAAATGTGAGGTTACAAAAAATTACATTGTAATCATGTTAATTAATTTATCTCCACCTTCTAAAACCACCATCAAAGTATGAAGATTCTAAAAATGGTGGAAACCTACTTGTCATCCCAAATGAGAGAAATACGTAAACCTGAGATGATTTACTCATAAAAACACTTTGAAACACTTAAAAAAAACATGGAGATAATTATATTATATAGAAAAAATCATATGGAATCAATATTAGAATCTTTATTATATGAGCTTCTCTAACCTAATAAAAACCTATAGGGTGCATGAAATATTGAGCAAAAAAACATAGTCAACTTGTTAGAGATGATTCATAAATCATGGTTAGCCAATATTTGAAATATTTTTATGTAAACTGATCTATATTATTTTAATTTAACCTCATAAAGGCATTTTATTTGGAACTTCTCCAACTAGCCATGCTAAGTACAAACTTGCTGACCATTTCTATGTGTCTAGAAAGGAAATGAAGGAGTAGAATGGTTTTAGATTGAATTTGGAAATTTCAAAGTATGTCAAGTGATGATATGAGTATGAAGAAGATTAATATTCATATAAAAACCTTCTCCCATGTGTTACACTCTCTTATGGGTTGTACAAGTGCCAAACTCTTCTTTTTTAATTGACTTCTTGATTTTCAGTTAGATAACCTATGAGTTTTAGATGGGATTGACATTAGTAATAGGAAATCTGACCTATTGGATGTTTTAAGGAAATATAAGACACTTTGAAACCTTGAAAACCATGCCACTTACATTTATTACCCCTAAGTGCCTACTAAGTGACTCAAAGTGACATATAAACTAAATAGATCATGACAAAGGCTAAAAGGCATCAAAACACATAAAATGGACTATAACATACCCCATGAAAAAATATTAGACCCCTAAAACATATAAAAATCAAGTTTTTACCTATAGGGGTCCTATATTGAATTTTAGGGTCAAATTTGGTCAATTACTAGCATATATGAGGTTAATTCCAACTTGAAACAAGGTATAGTGTTGAAACTCTATGCAAAAAATACAAAATAAGTCAAGAGGGTCGAACATGTACTATATAAATTGGGTCGACAAGGTCGATCTAGTTGACTACATAGGGGAAATTTTAAAGACTATAAACTATGAAAGGAAAGACAATAAATAAAGAAATAGAGAGGTATAAAGGAACCTTGATGAATTAGAGATGAAATGAAGAAAGATTGTTAATGAATAACCTTAAAGTATGCTTAAAAAACCTATAAACTAGGTTAATAAGATCAATCAAGCTATGCAAGAACCTGCTGTAGAGTGATAAAAATGTATAGGTTCAATTGGGTCAACCTAGTAAGCTAAAATGGGTGTCTAAAGGGATAAAAACATATACTAGGTTGACTAGGTTGATCTAGTTGCCTGTTCCTAGAAACTTGTGCATATAAGTCAAAAAACTAGGTTGATATAATTGATCTAGTATGATAAAAAAATATGAATAAAGAATGATAAAAAGAATGAAAATAAGTGAAATAAATCTTATAAGGTTAGTATCATGTCAAGTTCACCAAAATGTATATAGTCAAAAATGTATCATGTCTATAAATCAATCCTAGCTCAGATAAGATAGAGCATACCTACACTTTCGATTGGGATACACTTCTTAAGTGAGAGCATGACCAATATAGGGATCTGATAGACCTAATTAGGGGATCACTTGTCACTACATATCATGATAGGAAGGTTCCAAAGCCTAAAATCTAAAAAAATCACACAATAACCCTAATGGAATCCTAAGGTTTAAAAAATTCACCTATACTAATAACAATAAAGTAAATCTAATTTAGTGCACACCAAAGCTTGTGGCATAAAGTGGAGGTTAGAAACAATATAACAAATATGTATAGGGAACCTCAATTAAAGTCAGTATGAGTAACACCCTAATACATAAAATATGAAAGATAGAATTATTTGATCCAACACTTATGCAAATTCTATCTACTAAAAGAGAAGAGAACAAAGCTAGAATATACTTACCTGAATGTGAACCTATCAAGAATCAATCTCTCCCTTCAACAAAGGGGCTTTAAAAGAGGTTATTATGGTTTGTAAGGATCACTACAAAAGGCCAAAACATCAAATACTTATCCACAAGACTAGATTCTCTAAATAAGAAACCTAAGCTAAGTCTCCTCAAGTAGAATGGTGGAAGAGCAAATTGTGAAGAAGCACAAGTGAATAATAACTCTTGATTACACATTGAAATAATGATGAAAATATCTTGTATTTATAGGTGGATCTTACCCTAAATATTTCTATAAAGGTTAGTTATACAAGGTTAACCTAGTGTGTTTTCAGGGATAATTCACTAAGTCTGAACTAGGTCAACCAAAAGGCTAATAAGCTAAGAAAGTGAAAAATACCCCTAAAATGTAATGGGTTGACCCAATTTACCTAGTACAACCAACTACCTAAAAGGGGATTAAGATAAAAAAATGAGGGATGGAAAGAGGAAAAGATTGAAGGAATATTCAAGGGAGGATAAATAGCTTAGGAAATGGTTTCAAGAGTTGGTTGGATTAGTAATAATATGGAAAAAAGGGACAACAATCTTGTGAAACACCAAAGGTCTACCACCCCTTTCTTGGTGCACCCATTAGGGCATGCACTCAGAGAGATTGAGTCTTGATGGGTTCTTGTAAGATGTAAAGTGATGGTATTTGATAAAAGGTTGAAAATATTATGTTTATATAGAAACTTCCTAGATTATTGAGGAGGGAGGGATGGGGGTTGAGTAGTTTTGGATTTTCTTGACTGCATGATTTGGTTCCAAGATGGAAAAGATAGAGGTCCTTATTTATCCTTTTGATTTCGGGTTTCCTCCTCTTTCCTTGTCTTCAGCCCTAACTCTTTGATCTTCTTATCAATATTATTTTGTAATATCTTCTCTTTAAGGTGGTTAGTGGCTTCATGAAGATAAATAACACAAGAAGATTCCTAAGGAGGGAAGAGAGAGGTTTGTATAAGTTTAAATCCTCCTTTATCTTAGAATTTCAAATATAGATTTGCCTTACTTTTCCCACCCCATGACTCCACCACTTGATTCCATCTTAGAACCTTGAAGGACTTCATAAAGGGTTGTTTAGGAAGGATGGAGTCTTGGATCTCAATAATAGGCTATTCCACAACAATCTCCTTCTTTCTTTGATAACTTTCTCAAATAGATCTCCAAGAAGGGAAGGTCTAAGGAGTACATGAATAAATCAACATACTAAAAGGGTCACTTTGAATGGTCTCTTGGGGAGGAATTGGTGGCATATAAGAAGGCTGAGGTGGTGTATATGTAGGCACACGAGATTGGAAAGGTTGGAACTTGCTACTCTTCAAGGCCTTTTAGCTTATCCTTAATGCTCTAAATGTAACCACCTAAATCCATCATCTCACCTATGAGAGTGTTCCAATTTGATTTCTCAATAGGTACCCATCCTTATTTTACTTTCTATAATGATTCCCTCATATAATGGGTCTAGTGAGTAGGGACATATTGGCCATAATACTTTTGTGAGCACAATTCTAGTGTATACTTACCAATGCTCACTAAACATTGCTTAAGTACTAGTATGGATGGCTCATGATAGGGAAAATGAGGAGAAATATTATAATGGGCATGTTTTTCATATGGAGGATCAGGGAAATACTCTTTCATGCATGAATGATGTAGGTCATCATACTACTAGTGGGGGTTATGGGGAAGGTAAGATCCATTTATTTGATAATAAGGATCATGAGAAACTTGAAAAAGGTTCCTCATAGCTTTGACATAAATCTTGGTAAGGTCGATTAGGCTCATATGGGTCATGAGGACTAAATTAAGAGTACTAATAAGGAGGTGGATAATATGAATATTAACCATAGTTATCAATAACAAATTCATATATCAAATGAGATGCAAGAACTGAATAGAAACTTCATTTAGACATACTTAGTTTTCTCATAATGAAAAGTTTGATTTGGAGTCACCATTGGTGCTAGTGTGTTTGCTTCCAAAAGTTGATTAGAGAAAAGACACACCAAGATCTTTCCACTCTTTCGGATTTAGTCCTACTAGGTGTGTCAGAACTATTAGAGAGATCTAGATCAAACCCTATCTAGAAGTAGAAGTGTTCAAGTCCTACTTCCAAATCTATCTCAACATGGGACTAACCCCAAGCTATGGATATCCTATAATGGGGTTAGACCTCTAGTATTTTTAATGAGGATAATATTTTTAAGCATCTTTTTAGCTCATTCCCACTACTAAGACCTAATAATGATGAGGGAAAAAGAAGAGATAAATAACATGAAATGGAAACCTAAGATAAATATGGTGATGCACCTAAATTATGGCTGATCCACTCTACTTGACTCTTAAACACTAATGAAATAAGCACAAGACCAAATATAGGATTCCAAATATTTATCATACATTAGTGTTTCATGAAGAGGTTCACCAAATGATCACAAGTTAAAGGAAATAATGGAGAGGTCTAATGAAAGACACTAACCAGTCATAGTATGCACATGTGATCTTTAATAAAATGATATAAAACACTAAAAATGACATGAATAATAAGATGAACTAGTAACTAGGAGAGATCAAGACTTGAAAAGAGATAACAACTCTACCACATATGCAAATCTGACATGTACACACTACACCAAAATAATGAAATCTAAAAGTCATTCTTGTATTCATCTTAAAAGGTTATAAGCTCCATCTTGGTAGAGTTTAGTCATACCTAAGAGAGGGGTCAAATGAACCTCCTTTTGTTTGAATAATCCTCAAGGTCCTATCATTAGCTGAGAGATCCTAGTAGAAGATAAGGGCTTGTTATGCATAGTGACCAAGTTAAATTGAATGGAATAAATGCCCTTAACTATTTCTCTAACTACCAGCTCACAACCTTGGGATTCTAAGTCCACTTGATGTGTTCATGAGGATCAAATCCTCAAATCCTAAAACTGATAGAGTTATGCCATGAATAATGATTAGTACCTACTTTATTGATAATGTAGCCATGTTGATAGATGAGACCCTCTGCATTAAAACCATATCTACTTCATTTCCATATTTGGATCATAGGTTCATCTATAGGCAAAAAATAAATCTAAGATTATTGGTTTTCCTATAGCATGCCATATTAATATAGACCTATAGACCACATATCCTCTTGTATAGATCTAAATAGTTTGAAAAAGACCCATTCTATCTCTATAGGAACCAATAGTTCACCATATACATTGATCCTTCTTAAAATGGCAAAAATAGTTGCATAATTAACCTAACTTGATACAAATTTATGAGTTAGAGGTCTATTTTTATCCTTAATAGTGGTCCTTTTATGTTCCTTAACACCTTGGCTACATTAACATGTCATTTTAATTTGATTGAGATTCAATGATGATAGACAAGATCTATGCTTCTATCAAAAATGGATTCTTGACTTCCATCAAAAGTGTCCTAGGCTCACCTTTGTTTTAATTGGCTATTGATCATGACTCAGACTATTGACATATTTAACCTTGATCATACCATCAATCTTGCCCTTGAATTTTGACTTTGTCTAAGCTTTTTCCATGTGTCACATGCATGTTGATTTAAATATCCTATTGTCAGTCTATATCCTCATGTGCTTACACCATGTGGTGGTATCTATAACTCCTTGACTATTTAACTCATCTCTCACTATTAGATCAAGATATATGATACAATGCAAACCATTAGATCTATTAGGAACCACTGTTTAAAATCCAATGGCTATTTCATAAGCTTAAATTTGACATCTATGCTATTATCAAATGACATTCACATGACCATCATTGACATTCATACAACCATCAAATTTAATCTCAAAAGAATTTTTTTACTTGACCTTTATTTTGATGTTTGCATGAATGTTTTATGTTGTAGGTCCAACTTTAAAGATCCATAACTTGAGCTAGAGAATTTATGTGGGCATGGAAATTGTAGAGCATATTCATGGCATGAATAACTACATGGTGTTATAATCCTTTGGCTTGTAGGGTTTCTTGAGTTAAGATAAAAAAAATACACAAAAGTGCTAGTCCATTCTGGTTTCCATGTGATGTCCTAATGATGATCTAGTTGTTAAACTTGCACAAATTTATCTTTTAATCATTCCTTCAAGGATATGATGGATTATTAATATTTTTACAACTTGTTCCATGTTTCTAAATTCTCAGAACATATAAAAACCTACTTGGATCTTCTATTTTCATTATTGGACCCATTTTATAAGCCTTTGATCCATTACTTCATTAAACCATGAAAAATATTCATATGTGGGCAAAAATTGGCCAACATCTTTGGAAAATCATAGAGGTTTCATGCTTGCCTATGAAATAGAATCTAGACTGTGTGCCTAGTCTAGTTCATTAGGAATGGAGTCTCTATTTGGGTCCAACACATTTGACCTGATCTAACACTGGATACCAATCTTTCTCTAACCTCTATTGAAATAAATAAATACCAAAACAAAGATAAAAACAAAGTAGAGTGCCCAAGGAACTTATTGAAAGGAAACTAACCTAGAACAAAATAAGGACATCAAACAAATGTGTCAGAATAACACTTAGAGGAATTTGAACAAAACTATCCTAATTTGTAAAACTTAAAACTATATTTACCTTTCCTCTTAGATCAAGAGGAAAGTTTGATAACCTTCTTGCATAATGGAATGAGGAAATGAATGAGGCAAACATCTCCTTAACACCTATTCTTGATGTCTACTTCTTTTTTGAAACTATCAACTTCTTTAGCATGATGTTCAATGAGAACCAAGCAGCTCCAAATAAGTCAGCTATGTGTATCCAAATAGTCTCAACTTCTTCATATGGCTCCTTAATTATGACCTCTAATTCTGGTTCAATTAGATATACCTCTTTGATTTCCATGGTGCTCTCAATAATATTGGGCTTCTTATTTGTTGCAATTTCTTTAGGCTCATCAAAGAGATCTACATATCCTACCCAATCTTGATCATTTTCCTCCATGGGAAACTCTTTGTCCACCTTCTTAAGCACTTGATAATCAACTTTACATAGATATTAAATCTCTTGAAAGAGCTTCATTTGTAGCTTCTAATCATCCTTTTGTTCTTCACTTTAAACAAACTAGATAAGATCAATTTGATGAGTATTTTGATCCTTCTCAATCAGAGATATCTCAATCTCATCCATGTCTACCATTTATACCAATCTCTCATAAAGACCATCCTTCTCATTCTGCCTAGGCATCCCTAGAGTATCACTATCTTCCTAAAGCTCTAAAACATTAATGGAATCCTTAGATGAAGGTTCAACCTACTGTACTATCTCATCATCCAATTTTACCAACTAAAATTCATCAATCTCACTCATGAAGTCATGGTACAACTACTGCCAATGGTATTATTCTTATTGGATCTCATCTCCAAATTTCACTTTCTCTTACAACTCATCCTCTTTGACATTATGAAAGATTGAAACACGCTTGCTCTTTCCAAGTGTTGTCCCAATAATGATATTCTCTTCTAACTCTGACAATTTATCATTATCAATTATGAGTTTAACATGTTCTTAACTCTTCAAGGATTGGCATAGGATATTATTGGGATGATTCCAAAAGAGATGAGGGATGGGGGCTGAGTAGCTTTAGATTTTATTGACTGCATGATTTGGTTCCAAGATGGAAAAGATAGAGGTCCTTCTTTAACTTTTAATTATGTTTCTCTTCCTTTTTACTTATCATCAACTCTAAATCAATGATCTACTTATCAATATTATCTTGGAATATCTTCTCTTTAAGGTGTTCATTGGATTCATAAAGATAAGGAACATAAGAAGATTCTTGAGGAGGGAAGAAAGAGGTTTGCATAGGTGTAAATTCTGCTTTGACTTGGGGTTTCAAATATAGATTTTCTTTACTTTGCCCACCCCATGACTCCACCACTTGATTCCAAAATGGAACCCTAAAGGAATTTATAAGGGGTTCTTAAGGAAGGATGGAGTCTTGGATCTCAACAAAAAGCTATTCCACAACAATATCCTTCTTTCTTTGAAAGATCTCTTGGATAGATATCTAAGAAGGGAGGGTCTAAGGTACACATGAAGAAATTAGTATACTAAAAGAGGCACTTATAATGGTCTCTTAGGGAGGAATGGGTGGCACATAAGAAGGCTGAGGTGGTGTATATGTAGGCACATGGGATTGGAAAGGTTGGACTTGCCTATCTTTAAGGCCTTTTAGATTATCCTCAATGATATGAATGTAACCACCTATATCCATCATCTCACTTGTGAGAGTGTTCTGATTTTATCTCTCAATTGTTTCCCATCCTTCTTTTACTTGCTTTGATGACTCCCTCACATAATGGATCTGGTGAGTAAAGAAGTCTTGGCCATAATACTTTTATGAGAATAATTCTAGTGCATACTTGTCAAGGATCACTAAAGTTCACTTAAGATTTGGTATGGATGGATCATGATAACGCTGATGCTGAGAAATATTATTATGGGATTCTTATTCATATGGAGGATCAGGGCAATACTCTTGCATGTATGACTGATGTAGGTCCTCATACTCCTAGTGGGGGTCATGGGGAAGGTAAGATCCATTTCTTTGATAATAAGGATCATGATGAACTTGACAAGGTTCCTCATATCTTTGATATAAATATTGGTAAGGCTAATTAGGCACATATGGATCATGAGGACAAAATTGGGGGTACTGATAAGGAGGTGGATAATATGAATATTCACCATAGTTGTCCATAATAAATTCATATGTCAAATGAGATGCAAGAACTGATTAGAAAATTCATTGAGACATACTTAGTCTGCTCATAACTAGAGGTTTTATTTGGAGTTGTAATTGATGCTAATGTGTTTACTTCCAAAAGCTAATTAAAGGAAAAAAAACCAAGATTTGTTCACTCTTTTGGACCTAGTCGCACTAGGTGTGCCAGAAGTATTGGAGATATATATTTCACCCTAGCTAGAAGCATAAGTGTTCAGGTTCTACTTCCAAATCTACCTCAACATGGGATTGACCATAGGATATAGGTATCCTATAATGGGGTCAAACCTCTATGATTTTTAATGAGGCTAGCTCCTATGAAGCATATGTTTATCTCATTACCACTACTAATGCCTACTAATGACCAAAGAAAGGGAAAGAGAGATCACATGAAAGATAAACCTAAGCTAAATATGGTGATGCATCTTAACTATGCTTGATCCAAAATAATTGAATCTTAAACCTAATGAACAAAGTACAAGACCAAATCTAGGATTCTTAATATCTATCATACATCAATTTTCCATGAATAAGTTCACCAAATGATCAAAATCTAAGGGAAATAATGGAGAGGTCTTATGCAAGACATTAACTAGTCATAGTATCCATATGCAGGATTCAATCAAAAGATATAGAACACTGAACATGACCTGCATAACAAGATGAACTAGTAACTAGCTAAGATCAAGACTTGATAAGGGAGAACAACTCTACCACATATGTAAATCTTATGTGTACAC
This sequence comes from Torreya grandis, assembly GCA_037957365.1. Lineage (NCBI taxonomy): Eukaryota > Viridiplantae > Streptophyta > Pinopsida > Cupressales > Taxaceae > Torreya > Torreya grandis. The sequence continues at coordinate 3,046,609 of JARHVA010000781.1, read as the reverse complement.
ACTATACAAAAATAATTAAATTTGAAAAGCATTCTTGTATTCATCTCAAAAGGTTACAAGCTCCATCTTGGTAGAGTTTAGTCATGTACAAGAGATGGATAAAAGTGATACTAAGAGAATCATAAAGAGATCTATTTTTTGGATCAAAATCCTCTATATATAGTAGAAAGAGAGTGAGATGGGAACAATGCATTAAAGAGTGGAGAAAAGTCATCAAGATCAAGAAATGAGGTAGCAGCTCATTGATTACTTTTTGTATGCATGCTTTGATTGACAAATAGACCTCCTTTTATATAAATAATTCACAAGCTCCTCTCATTGGCTGAGAGATCCCACTAGAAGACAAGGGCTTGTTATGCATAATGACCAATTTATCTTGAATGGAAGCAATGCACTTAAATATTTCTCTAACTACTAGCTTTCCACCTTGGGATTCTAAGTCCACTTGACGTGTTCATGAGGATTAAATCCTCAAATAATAAAATTGATAGATTTATGCCATGAATGGTGGTTAGTACCTACTTTGTCAATGAAGGAACCACATCGACAAATGAGACCCTTTTCATTAAACACATATCTGCTCTATTTCCATATTTGGATCATAGGTTTATATACTGATAGAAAACTAATCTAAGATTATTTATTTTACTATATCTACCATATTAATATGGACCTATAGACTAGATAACCTTTTTTATAAATATAAATAGGTTCAAAAAGATCGATTATGTCTTTACAAGAACTAAGAGTTCACCATATACATAGATCCTTCTTAAAATCATGGATAAAGTTATAAATATAACCTATCCTAATCCAAATTTATGAGCCAGAGGTCCATATTTAGCCTTAATGGTAGTCCCTTTATGTTCCTTAACACCTTGGTTGCATCAATATGTCCCTTTAATGGCATTGGATTGAGCTTCAATGATGATAGTATGATCCTTCAAGACTTATGCTTATGTCAAAAATGGATTCTTGACTTCCACCAAAAGTGTCATAGGCTCACCTTTGTTTTAATTAGCTATCGATCATGACTCATACTATTAACATATTGAACCTTACACTCACCATCAATCTTGATCTATATGATTGAATGAGATCCATTGATCTTGCCCTTGACTTGTCAAATATATCTAAGCTTATGCCATGTTTAAAATGTGTGTTGATTTTAGGATCCTATTGTTAGTCTATAGCCTCACATGCTTACACCATGTGGTGGTCTCTCAAACTCCTTGACTATTTGACTCATCTTTTATCATTGTATCAAGATGTAGGATGCAATGTGGACCGTTAGATCTACTAGGACCCGCTATTTAAAATCTAATGGTTATTTCACAAGCTTAAATTTGACATCTATGCTCTTTTCAAATGATGTTTGCATGACCATCATTGACATTCATGTAATCATCAAATTTAAGCTTGAAAGAGTTTGTTTTTCTTGAGCTTTATATATTTACATTTTTGTGGATGTTTTATGCCATAGGTCCAAATTTGAAGCTCCATAAATTGAGCTAGAGAACTCACACATGTATAAAAATTGCAAAGCATATTCATGGAATGAAGAACTATATGGAATTATAATCCTTTATCTCATGAAGTTTCCTAAGTTAAGATAAAAAATTCACAAAAGAGCTAGTCCATTATGGTTTCCATGTGACATCTTGATGATGATCTAGTTATTAAACTTGTACATGTTCATATTTTAATCATTCCTTCAAGCCTCTAATGGATTCTGAAGATTTTTATATCCTTATCCATATTTTTGAATGCTTAGAACATATGATAACCTGCTTATATCTTCCATTTGCATTATTGGATCCCTTTACTAAGCCTTTGATCCATTACTTCATCAAACCATGCAAAATCTTCATATATGGGCCAAAATTCGATAATAGAACTATATTTATAATATTAGTCCCACTAGACCTTGCATTATGATACTTCCCTATTAAATAATCTAAGATTGTGAGAATCAATTAATCTAATTGGTTCTACTATGACCACCTCTAAATCCAAAACCTATAATGTATTCCAGTCCAAAATAGTCCTAAATAGTTATATATTTATTAAGATAAGATACATGAAAAATATTATGAATTTGTGTTAAATTTGGTGGAAAAGCAAGTATATACACTAGATTTATTACTTATATAACCTCAAAGGGTCCTATATATCTTGGTGACAATTTTAATGATTTCCTAAACTTAATGACACTCTTTTGGGGTTTGGTCCACAAAAAAACCTTATCTGTAACTAAGAATTTCCTTACTATCCCATTTAGATCAACATAACATTTATACATGTTATTGGATTTAACCAATCTCTATCATAATAAATTCACCTATTTTTTCATTTCAATAAGCATATTAGGTCCAAATATCACTCTATCTTCTAACTTATCCCAATTGTTTAGTGTTCTATACCTCCAACCATACAAGGTTCCAAAAGGATCCATTTTCAATGTTGATTAGAATGAGTTGTTATAATCAAACTCAAACAAATTTATCTAATCTTCCCATTTATATTTATGGTCTATGAAATATATCCTTAAAATATCCTCCAAAATATGATTAACTCTCTCTATTTGTCTATTTGTTTCCAGAGGGTAAGTTGTACTAAAGTTTAGTTATGTAACCAATGTTGTCTTAAGAGTTTAACAAAACCTTGAGGTCATCCTAGGGTCCCTATATAAAATTATATTTTTTATAAACCCATGTAATATATACACTTACTTAAAAAATATATTGGTAAGCATTGGCACATCATCTATCAAATTACTTGGAATGAAGTTGCTATTTTGGTGAGATTATCAATAACCACCAATATAATATCATGATGATTCCTTGAGATAGAAAATCCTTAGAGAAAGTCCATGATAATGAATTGTCATTTATATTTTAGTATGGGATTTGGGTATAACAACTAATAAGATGCACATGTTTAGACTTGACTCACCAACATTTTAAAGCATCTAGACATAAAATTTGTTACATCTTTATTGATTCCTTTCCAAAAATATGATGGTAGATATATGAATATCTTAGTCACATTAGGATGTCTTGAATATAGGGTATTGTGTAATTATCTTATCATAATACCCCTCAAATTTTACCTATTAGGCACATAGATTCTTTTATTTATCTCAAAAGTCCATCATTTTCAAGTTAAAATTATTTATATCTAATATATTGTGAATTTTATGATAGTGCTTTCTTAACCTGCCCATGGAATTCATCTATTGGTGAGAATTTTACTACCTAATCTTAGAAGTTACTCATTGTTTGGTCTAAATGTCTTACTTCAAAATCACTCATGAGATTGAAAGTTTCATATAGAAAAGTGGGGAACAGTTAAGGTACTTTCATCCTCCATTTTAGGATTTATTATGGATCAATCTAGCACATGGATGTAGGTATGTGTCTCTATTATGTATTCTATTAAGAATAACATCTAAGAGATATTGTTACTATCACCAAAAGTCTATTAAAAGTTTTATATGGGGTTATAATTCATTGATATAATTTTGATGATTGCTAGAGCTATTGTGTTAGGCTTTGTCACTTTTATAAAATAAAGGAAAGACACTTCAAGTTTTAAAATAAACATATAAGGGAGAAATGGGAGATTATAAAAGAAGGTTTATAGTGAAAATTATACCAATGATTGAGAGCTAAAGTATGCCAAATCATAGTTATAACACTATGTGCTTGATTTAAAAGTTACACAAACTTGAAGACACTTAGTGATAAAGCTTATAATAACTTAAATTTATATGCTCAACTTTTATACTCTTTATCAAATGTAAATACTCAAATATTTACAACCAATTACACACAAATATTTTGAAACATTTATAGTTAAAAACACATAAAGAGTAGAGCATTCAAAAATAAACTCCAAAGAAAATCAAGGAACTATATTAGCTCAAACACAATCTAATTTATACATCTACCTATATAACTAAGAATAACACCAATTATATGACATATGCATTTAATCAAGTCAAAAAATAATGGACACCATTCATTAGATAGAAGACAAATTCAAGCAAGTAAAAGTTATATTACAATTTTGACATTGTTTCATTACACAGTACTGACCACTTCTACATTATAAGATTTGTCATTATATAGACTATATTTTCCATGAGGTAATATATCATTCATCTATCCAGTGGTTGGAAGAGACAATTAGTTTAAAATACATTCTTTTCTTGGATTCAATCAATTTACATCTTATCCAAGTGTCATAACTACTACCATCATGTTGATTGACCTTACATTAAATTTAAAATGGATTTAAAGTCCCTAAAATTCATTAAAATCATGTAGGTGTTTCATAATAGAGGCATATTTGTTAGAGGTACAATCACTAAGAGTGTGGGGGGGGGGGGGTGTGGGGGGGTGGGTTGAATCGATGATGCATGATATTTCAAACTTAAATTGTAATCCTTTCAAACTCTTAATTAATGACAAAAATCATTCATAAAACATACAAGATGTTTATAATAATGAATAAACAAGATGAAGAAATATTACACACATAACCCAAGATTTATGTGGGAAACCCTCTTGGGGAATAAAACCCACTCTCAAGCCTACAAACACATGGACTACTTGTCGTATAAGATGATTATAAACAAGAGACCTTTTAGTGAAGCACCCACTTCACAAGGAGCACCCACCCCTAAGTATGAACAAGAACCCACTTGTTTTATATGTTGAGCACCCACACAATACCTTATGAAATCAACAACTCTAGAAATATGATTGTAGATCAATTTGATAGGAGAAACAATGTTTAACACCTCTCTTTCAACTCATCACACACACTCAAACTTACTCATACAAACAATGCATCCAAACACCTCTTTTGGATCTCTCTAGTCTTCTTCACTCATCTAAATATTATCTATACTTCAGCCCATCTACTGAACACAATCCCTTTGATCTCTTTCCTTCATCTATATATTATACTCTCTCAATTCTTCCATATTCAAGTCTAGAAAACATTGCCTTGGTCTCCACTATTTATGGAGTCTTCATGAATATCACTTTCTTGGTTGGTTATAAGACTTTCTTTGACAAATAAGACATCTATCATGTTAAGACATAACTTAAATACATTATCACAGGTTGTCCATGGTATCTATGGGTCACACTTAATTAGCTATGCCTTTAAATTAGGCCTTAGTAGACCTTATAGGTATTATAGAGACTTATTCACCCATTTAGCCCTTCATCAATCAATTAAGAACACAAGATCATTTTCAAATACATAGGTCCACTCCATATGATCTCTAAGACATCTTCAGGTGATTGCTCCCACCAAAATACCCTTCTACTAAAATTTTCTCAAATAGATTTTTTTACATAGTAACACCATAAATGAACAAATAGTCAACTTTGAAGATCCATAACTTTGATTGTACTTACATTCATACCCTCTAACTAGATTCACTAGATGTGCCTTGAAGTCCTCTACAAATTTTTTTACTGCATCAATAAATTTATCATGGATAAAAAGATATAGCCTAAAAATTGAGCACTAGTTTTCTTCACAAATTAAATATTTAAATTCCAATGGTCACTGAGTAGACACTAAACATCAAGCACCTTAATCTCATCTCATGCTTCATAGTAACTATATAAAAACATGTACCATCGATCTCCTTTGAGTAGATAAATATTGATCTTGCAATGATCACAATTAATCTTGGATTATATCTCTTGTGATTATGCCACTTGGTATCTCTACATGCCTTTTATACATTTTAATTTTGACTTGACCCACACTATTGGTCTTTGTCAGTATGAATGCCCATGACCCATTGATATTCTGTCTGGTCAATGAGATAGAGACACTTGTCACTATCATGTTTAATCATAGGTACCTTTAAAATTTTAAATAAATATGCAATATTGGATCAAGATCTGGATGATGAACACTTACCATTAGATGAATTTACTAGTGACCTCAAACTTCAACATAGTTAAACTTTATGGTCTTTGGCCCCTCATAGTCAACAAGATCAACTTTGAAGGTTCATAACTTGAGCTAGAAAACACTTCAAGAGTCCAAATTTTTAGGGTACCTTCTTGGTACTATAGAAAACATCTATAGGAAATCCTTTGACCTTGGTTGACTTTAAGAGTACTAGAAATAAATGCACAAAATTTTTGATTCATTTATATTTGCATGACATGTAGTGATGATCTGGATTCTCTTAAGCTGGAAGATGCATGTTTCTCATTCCAAATGATCAAGTGACATACCAAAACTTTACCAAGACATATATAAATGACTCAAAACTTCTTCTTTGTCTTGATTGACCTACAAATGTGCCATATCTCTCTAAACCATCAATTTGATCATTTTTTCATTAATGTATTATTAAAACATGATTTATTTGAAATTAATGACAACCAAACATCAATGACTATGGTAAAAAATCTCCCCCTTTGTCATTAATGGAAAAACACCCTCACAATTACTTCATACTCATTTGAACTTCTTCATCTTGAGCTTTCTCCCCCTTTGACATTAATGATAAAGGGTATCTCCATCAACATGCCAACAAACATTCCTCAACATTATGTATGCATTCAAATACTAACAAGATGCTCAAGATACTTACATAATTTCAAACATATGAATCAATTTCTTCCCCTTTAACATGCACCAATATGAAATTGGACTTCTCTGATCATTGGACCTATCTATCTATAGAAATCACAAGATTTTCTTTACTTATACATGAAGATTCAATACATTGTCAAAATACATGACTTGGTTTGATCAAGTCATCATGTCTATTTTTTTAATTCACAACTATAGCAGACATTTTCACACTTCTATCATGACTAAATCATCTTCACATATGTTCCCTTTTACATCGTGCACATCTTATTCAAGACACAAAATCTAACTGAGTTATCTCCCCCTTAGCCAAACACATTTTTAAATGATATTATTTTATTGTAATTACTTATCCTTATCTTGAATAATCAACCTCTTGAACTAGCATCCAAATTGATTTAACCTTGTCAAATATTTTCATCTACAAGATTATCTTTCACAATATCTTACTTACCCTTTGCCTTCAAGCTTTGTATTGATTGGCACTTTGATCATTACTTAGAGCACACACACTTGCTTCCAAATAATAAACATGTCTCCTAAGAAGCATAGGTAGAGATACCCCCTTGTCATAGACATAACTCTAAGACCTTCTTCATGATATCAATAATATGACAACACATTCTCCTCTTACTCAAATAACCTTGTATTTAGTATTCATTATTTGATCAATCAATTTAAGCAATTGACAAGATATTACTATTATATGCTCAATTTTCACCCTTAAAGAGGTTTATTCAGGCTCTCTCTATTTGAGCTATAAAATTAGGAGAACCATAGGCTATGGGTAACCTATGGTGGGGCTGAACCTCTAGAGTAGGTCAAATTCCTATTTGATACTCACCTAAGACTAAAGTTAAGCCTAATGATTCATGGGGAAAGGGTTAATAATAGAATAAGGGTTCCTAAGAAAGTTAACCAAGTGATGCACCAAACCTAAGAGAGAAACTACCATAATCTTGAACCCACACTAGATCAATAGAGGATAATATTAGCTTACACAACCTTAAGATCAAGCTAGTTTACACAAGTATTTCATAGAAGAGGTTTAGAATAAAACACTAATCTAGACTTGAAAATAGAATTGAAGACTCCCTAAAAAAAGTTATAAAGAAGGACTATGGATGAGGAAAATTCTCCTTCACACAATGCCATAATGTATAGCTTGCCAAATAGAGATTCAAGGCAAAAGATAGGTAAAGAAAGTCCTTATTGCATTAAGAGGTAGTTATTACATATGCTTGATAGGGTCAAGCCTAATCAAGTTGAAAATACTCTACATTATCTCAAGGAATATCCTGTCTTTCAGAGAGATAAAAATTCTAAAATCTAAGAACCCTTTACAAAAATGAAAAGAAAGGGATAATACAGGAGAAGGGTAAGAGAGAAAGAGAAGGTGGAAGCACATTTTTCATGATAATCAATGAGTTTTCAGCTTCAAAATATGTTTCACCAAGATTTTGGTCTAATTAGAATAGGTTATTATGAGCAATATATTATTGATTTACCCAAATAGCTTTTGAATCATTCCATTTATTAAACAAAATACACTAGAAGATAAGATTTTGCCAAAGGTGGCAAGTAATAACCTTGCTAGAAATGAATTCTTCAATTGATTTCCAAATCCCCAAGTCTTATTGATTTAGATATTCCACTAGATTTCATCATGAGGGAAAAGATCTCTATATTTTGAGTGGAAATTTGTCAATTACATTACTTGGGATGATCTTCTCATTAATCATATATCTACTCTATGCCTTGGATCTTAGACCAAAATAACTATAGGTGAAAATCAATCTAAGGATATTAGTTTTCCTATAGTTTTATCAATGTATATAGATTTTTTTTTAAGTTTGGTCCCAACTGAGTCTGCATTGAGCTCCTTTCCTTTAATTTTTTCACCAAGTTAGGTCATCCTTGAATTCAGGTCCTTTTATCTTGTTTACTGAGTCAGGTTCATTTTGATTTATCAAATTTTGTCAAATGTCCTAGCTCATCTCTTTGTTATTGGATGTAGGTAATTGACTTGGATCATTAACCCCTTAGACTTTATTTTGCTCCATTAGATTTTGAGATCTGATTAAACACAAATTATGGATCTTTGGGACCCACTACCCTAAGCTTGATTCCTCATTGGTCCTTAGGATTTGCTAACTATTTGAATTGTTTGAGATCCCATGCACTTGAAAATTTTTAGCCATGCATTCCTTCTCAAGTTCCTGCCAAGGATTTTGGATCCAAATGGTCACTTTGTGGGTCTTAAAAATGATGTTCATGCAATTGTCTACCATTTTTTGACCAATTTTGTAATTTTATAACTTAAAGCACAAAGATCATGGGAACACCAAACTTGTAGAGAGTGGACTTAACATTGAAAGGAATAAACCCTTTTCATCTATTAACCATTTTATATTTTTGAGTGATTTTGTAAAATTTTGAAGTTGATAGATCTATGTAATCCTAAATGACATCTTGATGATGGTCTGGTCTAAAAAGGTTAAGTATTGGAAGTTAGCAAATTCTTCATTTTGAGCCAACTTTTCCCATGTACATCATTCATCTTACTTCATCAGAGAACCTACAACTTGGTTCATATGAACTCTAATAAAAAATGAATAGACCCATATGGTTATTTATTCATGACTCATCTACACATGTGAGATATAGCAACATCAAAATGGTCACATAGATTTTCTACCACTAGAACCAAATGTCTGGATAGGCTCTGAATGAAATGAGTGGACCAAATGAATACCACATGCTACTATACTCTTACTAAGAATTTATGACACTCCATAGAGTCTCTATAGCTTTGAATGTATCCTTAGAAAATGATGAATTACACTTTAAGTAAACTTAAAGTGTCTCAAAAGCTTTGTGAGCTTCATGATATTCATCTTTTCCATCTCATTCCATCTAGAGATAGGTAAAACCATTTTGATTAATAAATAACTCTACCTATTTCTCTACATTAGGGACTTTAACAACTGGGCACATGCTTGGTATGTGGGCCAAATATGGCCAACATTTCTAGAAACTTGTAGGGAAGCATGCCTGCTGTGCCTGAGAACCCAATTCACTTTGTCTCATTTGATCCATTGGGCATGAAGTGACCTCTCTATAACTAAGCCAATCATGAAGATGATGCAAGGATACCTCTTTTTGAAAATTCCTTTTGAAACAACAAGGATTAAAATAAAACAACAAAGGCAAATACACGTATCAAATATAAGAAAGAAAGAATAACTAACCTACTAAGCAAATGTGCATAAGGGAACATAGATAAAAACATAAAAAATACTCTAATGTATATACAAGGTTATAACTTATAAGTACTTCCCACTTAAATCAATTGGAAATGATTTGGCATCAATTACTTGTGATGGACTAGGTTGGAGATCACCTTGCTTTTGAGAGCTCATGATATGTGATATGAGATGCCTAGTTGATGACTCCTTTGGAATACTCTCAAGTGGAAAAAATAAGACAAACATGTCTCCAATGTGGACATATTGGTCCATTTTTTTAGGGATTTCTCCAAATTGGATTGTAGGGGCCCTTGTAACCTCCTTCTTTGAACTAGTGCTTGGTTGACTATCTAGGCTTAGGTAAAAAATCTCTAAGTCATCCCAAAAGGCAACCTCCTCTTGGTCATCCAAGATAGTGCCAATTTCAACACCATCTTTGCTCTATTTGCTTTGAAAGGGACTATATGGTAGTTTAAAAATCCACCTAAGGCCCAACATGTCATATGCCTATGGCTCTAAATGTAACCATTCTCCTTCATTTTTTAAGGCATTACTGCTACCTTCAAAGGACATTTCATTTTGAGATTAGTCAGCACCCTCAACTAGATGGGCAAGTTCCTCTTCATGTTATATAGGAGGTTTAAGATAGTTTATAACCTCTACCTAGTCCATAAATTCATAGTAGAGTTATTTACATACTTCATCTTGATTCTCTTTTTCCTTTATTTCTTCCTCAAGCACATTTATTACTTCTCTAAAATCATTAGTTGATTGATTGGCTATATCAATCTTTACATCTTATTCATTTTCATTTATAGCCATATCACATGGAAGCTCTTGGGACCAAACAAAATATTCCCTAATCTCAACCACATCCTTTTTATACATATCTTCAAAATTAAAGGCATCAATAATGCCTTCATGCTCTAAGATATCAAATCCATACCAAGAAGTCAGATTAAAACTTGACTCTTCCCCTTTTAAAAGAAGTGGACTACCTATCATTACCTATTCATCATAGAAAATTTTGATATACTATTTAGGATCCACTTTATATTTAAGGTCCTCCTCTATCATTTATAAAATAGGCTCTTTATTTATGACAAAGATGGTGGGAGGGTGAAGAAGTTCACCTTGTTTGTATGTCAGGAGAGTATCCCTCCAACTAGGCACTTTGGAAGCTCTTTTAGGAAGTTTTTGAGGGAAAGAGGGGGAATCTTAAAACCCTTATACACCAAGCTCATTCAAATGATCTATAGTTTTTTTATTTGTCTCTTGTACAATTAACCCTTTTTCTATTAGGACTAGCTCTTGTACTTTCTCAGCTAGCATTTCCCTTTTCTATTTTGTTCCCTCTTTGATTAATTTCCATGAGGGTAATGTGGTACAATATTTATCCACCTCCTTCTTTTATTGAATGGGTATGGGAGAGGGTGGTTTCACAATAGAGGGTATGAAATAGTTGGGGTCATTGACATAAGAGAGGATCCAATATGTAAGGACTTCATGTTCCTTAGTTGATAAAGGTGAGGCTTGGCAAGGTTTACCAAAAGGGTAAGTAGGTTGATATGTAGGATATATAGGCTTGATGTAGGTCTGATAGGAATGATTATATATCTACTACACTAAACTTTGAGTCTACTTAGGGTAATCCATAAATATTGTTAACTTGATAGGAAGGATAAGGAAGGAATAAACATGCATTTTGATCAAATGAATGGTGATTGTACATACCAAATGATGGTGATTAGGTGCTTGGCTTTCTTGAAATAGATGATAGATATTTGGAGTCATCACTGAGGTTTGCCAGAATGCCTCCAAAGGCTAATATACAAAAGAATAACACCAAAAATTATTCTACTACTTTGGACCTTAGTCCCAATGGGCATGCTAAAAACTATTATAGGCTCAAATTTCACCCTTAGAGAGGGTTATTTAGGCTCTCTCTAATTAAGATATAAAATTGGGATAACCCCAAGTTGTGGGTAACCTATGGTGGGGCTAAACCTTTGAGTAGGTCAGCTTCCTCTTTGATGCTCACCTAAGACTAAAGTTAAGCCTACTTATTCATGGGAAAAGGGTTAGAAAGAGAAAAAGGGCTCTTAAAAAAGTTACCCAGATGATGCACCAAACTTAAGAGAGAAACTCCTATAAGATCTAACCCACACTAGATCAACAAAGGGCAATACTAGCTTACACAACCTTAAGATCAAGCTAATTTACATAAGTATTTCATAGAAGAGGTTCAAAATAGAACACTAATATAAACTTACAATCAATGTTGAAGACTCCCTAAATAAATTTAAAAAGTACCATGGATGAGGAAGATTCTCCTTCACATAATGCCATAATGCACAACTTGCCAAACATAGATTCAAAGTAGAAGATAGGTAAAGAAAGTCCTTATTGCATTAAGAGGTAGTTATTACATATGTTTGACAAGGTCAATCTTAATGAAGTTGAACATACTTTATAGTATCTCAAGAAATATACCATCTCTTAAAAAATTAAAAAACCAAAATCTGAGAACCCTTTATAAAAATGGAAAGAAAAGGATAATATAGGAGAAGGGGAAGAGAGAGAGAGAGAAGGTGGGAGCATGATGTTCATGATAATCAATGAGATGTCAGCTTCAAAATATGTTTCACCAAGATTTTTTTCCAATCATAATATGTTATTCTGAGCAAGATATTCTTGATTTGCCCAGATAACCTCTGAATCATTCCATTGGTTGAATAAAATTCACTAAAAGATAATAGTTTACCAAAGGTGAAAAGTCATGAACTTGCTAGAAATGAATGCTCCAACTTCTTTCCAAATCCCCAAGTCCTATTACTTTAGATCTTCCACTAGATTTCCTCATGATGGCAAAAATCTCCATATCTTCAAACTGCTAGGGACACATCCTATCTGTATTGAGTGGCAGTTTGTTGAGGACATGACTTGGGATGATCTTCTTATTAATCATAGATATGCTCTATGTCTTGGATCTTAGACCAAAATAACTATAGGTGAAAACCAATCTAAGGATATTTGTTTGCCTATAGTTTATCTATGTATATATCACTTTATTTGATGTTTGGTTCCATCTGAGTCTATATCGATCTCCTTTCCTTTAATTTTTTCACCAACTCAAGTTTTCCTCAAATTTGGGTCCTTTTATCTTGTTTGTTGAGTTGGGTCTATTTTGCTTTAACAAATTTAGTCAAACATCCCATCTCATCTCTTTGTTATTGGTTGTAGCTCATCGACATAGATCATTAAACCCTTTGACTTTATTTCACTCTATTAGATTTTGAGATTCGGTTAAATTAAGACCATTGATCTTTAAGATCCACTACCCTGAGCTTAGTTTCTCATTAGTCTTTGGGATTTACTAACTATTTGACTTTCTCAAGATCCCATGCACTTGACACTTGTTAGCTACACATTCCTTATCAGGTTCTTGCCAAGGATTTTGGATCTAAATGGTCATTTTGTGGGTCTTAAAAATGACATTCACATAGTCATTTGCCATTTTTTGACCAACTTTACAATTTTATAACTTGAAGCACAAAGATCATGGGAATACCAAACTTGCAAAGAGTGGACTTGACATTGAAAGGAATAAACCCTTTTCATGTACTAGCCATTTAAGATTTTTAATTGATTTTTTAAAATGTTGAAGTTGACAGATCGATGTAATCCTACATGACATCTTGATGATAGTCTAGTATAAAAAGGTTAAGTATTATAACTTAGAAAATTTTGTGTTTTTAGCCAACTTTGCCCATGTACATCATTCATCTTGGTATGTTGAAGGACTTACAACCTAGTTCATATGAACTGAACTCCAAAAGGAATAGACCCATATGGTTATTTCTTCTTGAATCATCCAAACGTGTGAGATATAGTAGCATTAAAATGGTCACTCAACCTTTCTACCACCATAGCCAAATTTTTGGACAAGATTTAGATGGAATGAGTGGACCAGATGAGTACCACACACTCCCATACTATTCCCAATAGTTTTTGACAGTCCATAGAGTATTTGTAGCTCTAGACCTATCCTTAGAAAATGATGAATTACAATTTAAGTAAACATAAAGTGTCTAAAAAGCTTTGTGAGCTTCATTATCTTCATATTTTAAACTTATTCCATCTAGAGTTAGTTCAGACCATTTTGATTATTTGACTGATTAGGAACTCTACCTCTTTCTCTGCATTAGGGAATTTAACAAGTAGGCACATGCTTGGTATGTGGTATAAATATGGCCAAAACTTAAATTTAGGAAAAAAACCTTGAACACACCTTGAGAGTATTTGAATAAGATCAACATACCTTTCTATGCAAAATAATATCTTGATAACTCACCATCCTTGATCAAACACTTGAAAACCTCCATTCTCTACCTACAGTTCTTCAAAAATAAAAACTTCATATGACCTTTCTTGTCTTGAAATATAAACCAAAGCTCAACTAGCATCCACCATGCTTCCTCTTACTATCAAGTGTCTCCTTGAATCTTATATAGAGACACCCTAATCCACAATGTTCTAGATCAATGTGAAACTAGGATTTTCCCACAACTCATATTCCTTCTCCTTCTTGGTCTTCTGATACTAATATTTCTTCTTCTTCTTAGGATTAATAGAAGTAACTTACTCATTCACTATAATATTATCCTTTATGTTAATAATAAATTGATAATACATGCAGACAACAAATATTCATGACATGCCTTTTCATTTGAAGAAATAATCTCATCACTATGTATTGACAATTGATGTTTTTTGTATGAAACTTGTTCAACTATAATAGGATTTTCACTTAGATCTATAAACACCTTAGGAATAGCCTCAACTAACATCTTTGTCTTCTCCTTGATCTTTTCCTCTTCATTCACAACATGAGAAGATAATGAAAGATCTTGACATTCTTCAACCTTTGTAGCATTCTCCACCACAAAAAATAGACCAATTAAACCTATAGACTCATCATGACTCACACTTTTCAATTTTGGTTTCTATAAGCTAACTTGTCTTCTTCCTTACATATTAGGAGTTTGATTGAACTTATTTTGACTTGATGGCCTTTTCTTATAGAACCTAACAATGTGACCAATCTTCTCACAGTCATAGCAAACCATTCTTCTTGAAGTGAACTCAACTTGCCTTACCTAATTTGGAAAAAATATTCAAATGTGTCCTATGTCATAACAACTAAAGCACTAAACTTTGTTCATGTTATTTGATTGATGATTCCATTCATTATCAATAAGTATTGTACACTCTCTAGCCTTATAAATAAATTGACTACAAGTATAGTAGTAACCATTAACATTTGCATACCTCATGGCATTTGGTTGTCTAATCTAATTTGTCCTTATTTTACAAATGCCTTCATTCCTTGAAATATGATTGATCTTCAAGGTCTGATTATCCTTGTTTAAATTGTATTTATCTTGTATTGAGTTTCATTATTTTGTTCTTCTTTTTAACTAAGTCTACTTCTATCATTAACATGTTTTTGACTATTCAGAATGTTGTCTAGATCACTTGTGCTCTTTTCAAACATCACATATGACTTCATCTTACTAAATGTCTTTTGTAACTTAGCTTTCAGTGACTCATTTTTAGTCATATACCTAAAACACTCATCTTCTTTAGATTTTAGGCTTGTAGATAGGGTTTCTAATTAAAAAATGAGATGGTTGAATATATCTTCATGCTCCTTGGAATCTTCATTCATTTTTGCCTCAAACACACTAAATTACTCTTCATAGTCCTTGATTTGAGACTTCATCTTCTTGTTAAATATTTTTCTCAATCTTCAGTTCTTCATGAGCATTCCTCAATTTAGTCTCATAGTCCTCCCTATCTTATTGATTATTTGTATCACTCCGAGTAGAATCCTTTTGATATGAGAAATTTCCTTCCTTAGCCATATATAGGAATTTATCTTCAATACCAATTTTAGAATAATTGTCTTCACTCTCATCTGATGAGCTACAAACTTTATTAGTGTAGAGACTCTTCTTGTTCTTGAAGGAATTATTATTGTTATCATACTTTCTAAATTATTTATTTTCAAACATGAAATTCTTCTTTCCTTCATCTTGTATTTCACCAAGCTTTTCATTATCATTCTTATTATGCTTATGAGGACACTATTTATCAAAGTGTCCTATTTATCCACAATTAAAACATTTGAAGGGTAGATTACCATTATACTTACTTGAGCATATTTTTAATTTACTTGTGAATAAAGATATTAGTTCATCATCAGATATATCATCATAATTGACTTACTTATCTTGAGTTATTTTCTT
This sequence comes from Torreya grandis, assembly GCA_037957365.1. Classification (NCBI taxonomy): domain Eukaryota; kingdom Viridiplantae; phylum Streptophyta; class Pinopsida; order Cupressales; family Taxaceae; genus Torreya; species Torreya grandis. The sequence goes on along the minus strand of JARHVA010000781.1, from coordinate 3,030,411 downwards.
ATTTGTCTTCAGTTTGTCTTGAATGTTGCTTCCACTTTTATTAGTATGTCATCATTGACTCTCATCTCATAGGTAGTAATAATGCCATGCAATTTATCCATATTCATCTAAGTAAGATCATGAATTTCTTCTACAACAAACACTTTAGAATCAAACATGAGGGATAGAGACCTTAATACCTTTTTTACTATAGTATAATCTTTAAGATTTTCTATAAGACCTTTGATAATTTTCATAATCTCATCAAATATTTGAAAAAATGATGACAAAAAATATTCTTCTTTCATATTGAGACTCTCAAATTGTCTTCGATGAGTCTATAACTTGGCTAACTTGACCTTTAAATCCCCTTCATAAATTATCTAAATTTTTTCCCATATCTCTTTGGTAGATTTATAATAGATTACCTTGGTGAAATTAATTTTTGAAAGACCACAAGTGATGGCATTTATTGCCTTAGAATTGCTCTCACACAACTTCTTATCAGTTGTACTAGTTGGAGGGGTTGAGGGAGATGAATATCCATCCATAACATATTTCCAAATGTCAAACCCGATTGACATGATGTAGGTATTCATACTCACACTCCAAAAAACATAATTGGACCCATTGAACATTGGTGATTTCTTTATAAATAAACCCTATATCTATTGACTTTCCATTTATACCTTGGATAAATTTCAAGTTGTCAAACTTGTAAATAAGGTCCTAACTTGATACCAATTATTAGAGGTACAATCACTGAGAGGGAGGGGTGAATCAGTGATGAAATATATTTCAAGATTTAATTTTAATCCTTTAAAACTCTTAATAAATGATGATAAGAATTCATAAAACATATAATATGTTCATAATAATGAATACACAAGATGAAGAAAGATTACACACATAACATAAGATCTATATGGGAAACCATCTTAGGGAATAAAACCCACTCTCTAGCCTTTAAACACATGGAATACTTGTCATATAAGATGATTACAAACAAGATACCTTTTAGTGAAGCACCCACTTCAAAAGGAACAACCACCCCTAAGTATGAACAAGAACCCACTTGTTCTAGATGTTGAGCACCCACACAACACCTTAAAAAATCAACAACTCTAAAACTTTGATCATAGATTAATCTAATTGGAGAAATAATGTTTAACACCTCTATTTTAAATCATCACACACACTCAAACTTGATCATACAAGTAATGCATCTAAACACCTCTTTTGGATCTCTCTAGTCTTTTTTGCTCATCCTCAATCTGCTCTATACTTTAGTCCATCTATTGAGCACACTCCATTTGATCTCTTTACTTTGTCACTATATTTTTCTCTCTCAATTATTCCACATTCAATTCTAGAAACCATTTTCTTTATCTCCACTATTTATAGAGTCTTCATGAATATCAATTTCTTGGTCAACCATAAGACTTGCCTTAACCCTTAAGAAATCTATCATGTTAAGACATAGCTCAAATACATTGTCATAGGTTAGTCACAGAATCTATGGGTCACACTTAAGTATCTATGCCTTTCAATTAGGTATTAGTAGCCCTTATAGGTCTCATAGAGACATATTGATCTATAAACTGGCAATTATTTCCATTCAAAAATAATTTACCTTGGATCCTTTCATCAAATCATTTGATTTCCAAAAAACACTCAAGGAAATAAAAAATGAATTTTAACTTTATTTAATTTTATATAATTATTCATTCAATAGTGATTAATAAACAAGATTAATCAAAATGTTGAAAAAGAATGCAAAAATAGAATCAAGTCATGACAAGCACATGATAACAGAGTTAGGTAATGCTTATGTCTTCATGTTTGCTTGTAGTATGGACTGATCCATTTCCTTGAAAAATGAGTACATGGAAAACAATCATAATTATCAAATGGATACTCTAAGACTACATACAAATTAGCAACAAACCTTTAAATTTTTTGAGAACCCATAGATAGACCTTCCACCTTACTGTCATTAATGTAATCTCACAATCCTATGAATTTGCCACCAAAAGTGTTGAAAAGACTTAAAAATTGGCTTGAAAAAAATTATCATATAAATTTCAACATATCATTAAATTAATCTAAGAGTCTAGGATATTTCCCTATTTTACACTAATAAGTGAAAAGCTCTCTAAGTCCTTTAAAACTTAGGATATATGTAGATTGGTCTCTATATTATCCATTACACAATATAAAAAGTGTAACTTTAAGGAATTAAAAAGTGAATCAAATGACATAAATATAGACACTAAATATATGGATGGAACTAGTTCGGAGTCTAAAACAAATCTCTAGTTCGCTTCAAAGTTTAGAAATTCCTCTAGGTACCTCGAAACTAAGAATGCTAGCTGCTATCTATTTACCCTTGGCTCCTAGACTAAAACTTGTGTTTAAATACAAATTTGAATACTTTAAATAGTGCTTGGGTTAGTGGGTGTGATAATGGGAACATTCTAATTTTACCTAAAATTTCACAGTTTAAAACCCATCGGCAACATTTTTGGGCTAAGGCAAATCATTTGTCCCACATTTAGGAGGTGGAATGTTTTAGTATTTTAAAATCCCATGAATTCCATGATATGTTAATGCATTTAAAAAAGGCATAGTCCATATTTGGATAATGCCATAACATTGTAATTGGCATAATATGTTTTATATCCCACATATTTCATGGGAATTTACCAAGTCATACTTTAAATGGTCTTTGTTTACCATTTTTAACATGGCATGTGCCACACCTCCACCACTTACCTTCGAACATTGGCTTAGAACGTGTTTCATGGCAGCATGCACATTGATTCCTCAATGCTAAACATGGTCTGTGTTAAATTTGGAACCCATGGTATTTGGTGAGATCATTAGACATGGGATGTGGAAATATGTTTGTAAAAGTGACTTGGAACTTGGAACCCGTAATATAGTCACTATGTGATTGATAAAATTGGATCATGGAGATAAATAAGTGGTGGTAAGACATGTGGTGGCTTGAAGACCCACCACATAGACCAATCCCATTCCAACACTTGTCGATGTCCAATTGAATGCTCTATTATCTCAATTGGTGATAGGGTCCCCCTCTGAGACAAAAGTGGACTCCACTGACTACAATCCCTATAACTGGCCTTTTTATTGAATAATATTGTCAAAGAATAAGATGAGAAATTAAAACCAATATTTTTCATGAACTCTCTACCACATGTTGCATGATTGGTTCACATTTTTTTCCACATCATCACTTTGACTAGGTTTGATCATAACTTTGACTAGCCATAACTTGCACATATGGACTCAAAATTGGTCTATTCAAAATGTGTAAAATATATTATGATGAGCTATATGCTATTAAATTGGATTTGAAACATTATAATATGGTTAATTTTTGTATTTTGACTAGCTTTGACCTCTTGTTGACTTGTTTTGACTGGCTACACAAAGAGCATGCGGGCTCCATTTTTAACATTCTGCATATCATTGGAAAGGTCTCAATGGGCCCTACATGATGGTGAAAGTTTTGATCTAATTTGAAAAATTTTATGAATTGTCCTTTAGATCAATCCTCCCCATTAAGAAGGCTTTTATCCTCAAAAAGGTAGTACTAGACATAGTACTTTAGGTAAGGATCTTTACATGGCTGCGGCTCTTAGATCTAACTCTGATGATCCCCTAGATGTCAGTCAGTTTTAAAGATACTCCAATGGGTCTTATTGGTCTACTAAAGTTCCAAAATTGTGCCTACAATGCTTGGAACAACTAATTGATCACACCTTTCATAAACCCTCTACTACTATATGGCTACAATGAGCCTCTTCATAAAAATAGGATTTGGAATGCAATGGCTTCATCTGCTACATGGTTTCACAAGAAGATCTACATAGATAAGCCTAGTGATCTTTTCTATGGCATGACTATAATGAGATTTTTGAGATTATGTAAATTCATAAATGTCTTCTTTTGCTACACAGTTGCAATGGCATTTATGCATGGATAATAACATGTCCATCAATGTCTTCTTCTATTGCATAGCCTTAATGGCCTCTATAAAAGTACATGTGTGGACCTAGTGTTTCCTAAGTCTATTAAACTATTCTCTACACAATAATACTTATACTTAATAGAAACAAGCATACCCTAATGTATATATACCATTGTTAATGGAAAACATCTACCAAAATGTGAGAAGATAACTTGAGTATGATAAACTTGTCACTCAATACTTCTCTATAGGTGAATCCATAACAAAACAAACTACAATTTTTATAATGAAAGTATATATATATAAACATTTTCCCTTGGTTCTTTTAAAAACTGTGCATGATGTATGTCACAATATTGCTTGTATGGGTCATATTCATACATCATAGATAACACATTATTTATGATGGTTTTATAAGTATATATAAATAGATAAACCCAAATTACACCTAAGATTCCTTACCAGCTATAAAATCCTATTGTGGGTCTGACTCCTTTGGTATTCACCTTATGGATTATCATACATCTTACTTTTATGTTCTTAATGGTCACCTGGTACATACGAGTACAATGTCTGATTGGAATCATTATGACTAGGTCTAGAGACCTACCCTATCTCAAACTACATGATCTAAGTGAATCTCTATACCATCATCTCTGAAGGATGCTTGTCAAATGAAGAGATATAAATTTCCAAAAACCATCTCATCCATCTCCTATGGAATGATATCAAGAGTCACCATGTCTTAGAACTGTCTCCCAACTACAAATCACAAGGTACAACAACATGTTGCCATACCTCAAATAATACTCTTCTATGTGCCAAATATTTTAGCATGTGATAGTGGCAATGTTGGTAAGTGAAATAAACATACTACATCATTGATCACATAACCTATTCTGATGTCTCCATTGAAAACAAGTCTAATGACACATCCCTCTAAAATGACTAGAATACTCTATCTAGAGGCTCTAATAGATCATAAGATAATATCTAGAGGTCTAAATGGTTTCCTTTATCGAACTAGGGATTTTGAATTATTACTAGTACTTGGGATAACTTGAGTCTTTCCTCTACCCATGTTCCTCTATTGGAACCACTATGGTGCATGATCAAGATGTCAAAACTATTAATATTCTACCACATGTCCACATCTTGAGTAATGACTACAAATTGGATTGGGTTAAATACTAGGATTATCTTGACAATGTTTTCTCCATATTGACTCTTTTTATAACTAATCAAAAAGAGAATCTACTTTTTGCTTGAGTTTGATGATCCATTGATCTTGTTTGTGCTGATATGCACTCACGTTCACCACCATCGTATTTAGTTCTTCCATCTATTATGTCTACTCTCTTTAGCATAACACAATAATTTGTATCATTGTATCCAATAATAAAAGAATCATGGGTAATTACATCCATGGATATAAATCCATGGCTTCAAGCATGTCCCAAATAGACACACACACTACAAAAAAGCTATGAATGATAGGCAATAACTACTCTAATACCAAATCTGATCCATAAACTGGCACTTATTTCTATGCAAAAATAGTTTATCTTAGATCCTTTCATCAAATCATTCAATTTCCCAAAAACACTCAAGGAAATGAAAAATAAATTTCAACTTTATTATATTTTAGCTAATTATGCATTCAATAGTGATTAATAAACAAGATTAATCAAAATACAGAAAAAGAATGCATAAATAGAATCAACTCACAACAAGCACATGATAATAGAGTTTGGTAATGCCTATGTCTCTAGGTTTTTGGTAATGCCTATGTCTCTAGGTTAACTTATAGTATGAACCAATACATTTATTTTAAAAGTGAGTACATGGCCAACCCTGACAATTGTTAAATGGATACTCTAAAACTGCATATAAATCAGCAATAGACCTTTAAAAAATCCTAGAACCCAAAGATAGACCTTCCACCTTACTGTCATCAATGCAATATCATAATCCTATGAATTTACCACCAAAAATGTCAAAAATGGATTTAATTTTTTTTTTTAAAGAAATTCAACATGCCATTGAATTTGTTTGAGAGTCTAGGACATTTCTCTAGTTTACATCAAGAAGTGAAAATCTCTCTAAGTCCTTCCAAACTTAGGATATATATAGACTGGTATCTATATTGGCCATTACACAATATACAAATATTAAATTTTATTCATTGAAATTTTTATCAAATTAACTCAAATATAGACTCTCATCATATGGATGGAACCGGCTCAGAGTCTAGAACAAATATCTAGTTTGCTCTGAAGTCTGGAAATGCTTCCAGGTATCTCAAAACTAAGGAAGAGTGATAGATGATCTCTGCTTGCCCTTGGCTCCTTAGCTAAATTTTTTGTTTAAATAAAAATTTTATCACTTTAAAGAGTGCTCAAGTCAGTGGGTGTGATGGTGGGAACATTATCATTTTACCTAAAATTTCATGGTTAAAAACCCATTGACAACATTTTTGGGCTAAGGCAAATCATTTATCCCACATTTGGGAGGTGGAATGTTTTAAGTCTTTTAAAATCCCATGAATTCCATGGTATGTTAATGCCTTTAAATAAGGCATAGTCCACATTGGGATAATGCCATAACATTGGCATAATATATTTTATATCCCACATGTTTCATGGGAATTTACCAAGTCATATTTTAAATGGTCTTTGTTTACCATTTTTAATGTGGCATGTGCCACACCTCCACAAAGTACCTTGTAATGTTGGATTGGAACATGTTTCATGATATCATACACATTGATTCCTCCATGCCAAACATGGTCTATGTTAAATTTGGAACCCATGGTATTTGGTGAGATCACTGGACTTGGGATGTGGAAATATGTTTGTAAAAGTGACTTGAAACTTGGAACATGTAATATAGTCACTATGTGATCAATAAAATTTGATCATAGAGATAAATAAGTTGTGGAAAGCCATGTGGTGGCTTGAGGACCCACCATGTAGACCACTCCAATTTTGACACTTGTCAATGTCCAACTGGATGCTCTATTATCTCCATTGACAGTGAGGCCCCCCTCTAAAACAAAAGCAGACTCCACCATCTATAGTCTCCATAGCTGACCTTTTTACTGAATATGCCTGATCATAACTTTGACTAGCCATAACTTGCACATACAGACTCAAAATTGGTCTATTCAAAATGCATAAAAAAGCTTGAGATGAGCTCTATGACATGAAACTATATTTGAAACATTCCAAGATGGTTAATTTTTTAGTTTTACCAACTTTGAACTCTTATTGACTTATTTTGACTATAATTTTGACCGATTGCATAAGGAGCATATGAACTCCATTTTCCATGTTCCATATACCATTGGAAAGGTCTCAATGGGCCCTATTCAATGGTTGGATTTTTTTTATCTACTTTGAGACCTTTTATGAATTGTCCTCTAAATCACCTATTTACCCATTTAGCACTTCATCAAGTAAATTACGAACACAGGGTCATTTTCAAATACACGGGTCCACTCCATATGATATCTAAGACATCTTCAAGTGATTACTCCCACCAAAACACCCTTATTATAAATCAAAATTTGCTCAAATAGAATTATGTACATAGTAACACCATGAATGAAAAAATAATCAAATTTAAATATCCATAACTTTGATGGTACTATCATTCAAACCTTCTAACCAAATTCACTAGATGCATCTTGAAGTCCTATATAAATTTTATTTTTAATGAATCAATAAATTCATCCTAGATTAAAAGATATAACCCAAAAATTAAACAGTAATTTTATTCATAAATTTGAATATTTAAATTCCAATGGTCATTGAGCAAACACTAAACATCGAGCACCTTAATCTCATCTCGTGCTTCTTAGAAATTGTGGATAAATACACAACATCAATCTCCTCTGAATAGATTGATCTTTATCTTTCAATACTCACCATTGATCTTATATCAGAGCTCCCATGATTATGCCACTTGGTAGCTTTATGTGCCTTCTATCCATTTAACTTTTGATTCAACCCACACCATCGATCTTTGTCGATATGAATGCCTATGAACCATTGATTTTCTATTAGATCAATGAGATAGAGACACTTGTCACTAGCACATTTAATCATAGGTACCTTTGACATTTGAACTAAATATGCACCATTGGATTAAGATCTAGATGATGAATGCTCACTATTAGATCAACTAACTAGTGACCTCAAACTGTAATGCAGTTAAACTTGATGTTCTCTGGCCCATGATAGTTTATAAGAGAAACTTTGAAGGTTTATAACATGATCTAGAAAAAAATTCAAGATTCCAAATTTTTAGGGTATCTTCTTGTAACTATATACAACATCTCCATGAAATCCTTTGACCTTGGTTGAATTTCTAAGTACCAAAAATAAATACACAAACTTGTTGGTTCATTCATATCTACATGATGTGTAAAGATAGTTTGGCTTCTCTTAATCTATAAGATGCATGTTTCTCATTCTAAATGATAAATTTACATATTATAACTTCATCAAGACATCTATGGATGCCTCACAACTTCTTCTTTATCCTTACTAACCTAAAAATGTGCCATATCTCTCTAAACCATCAATCTAATCACTTTGTCATTAATGTATTAGTACAACATTCTCTCTTTGACAGTAATGACAACTAAACATCAATGACTATGCTCAGTAATACTAACTATATTTTAATTAAAGTATAGCGGTTACTAGTCATTAAAATTTATTGGGAGTGTCAAACCATCATGTCTTGCATAGATAAAAGCATTCAATTCATGATTGATTTGATGAACACGTCATCCATTTATTACCTTCTAAGGCCCTTGGATTAAGTTCTATCTAAATTATCTCAAATTATATTGCTTATAGGCCTTTTAGTTGGTGAGATACTAACTACATTTGACTGTGCTTTGTAGAATTCACACATATCATTTTGGGGGATTTGATAGTTTTGATAGCTAGATGGGCCATCAAATTCATTCCCATCATATTTATGATGTCATCAATACCACATGGATCCTCTTTATCTATCTCAAGTTTTCCATTATTTTCCCCATCGATAGTTGATTTACCATTAATATTTTATACTCCCAGATGGTCATCACATGGAAATCATCTAGAACTTAGGGTTGTGGGGGCTATATTGATTCCTTAATAACTCCCCATCAGGATGAGTCACTAAGATCATGACACATGGCATGATCTCAATTATGGGGGGGTTTAGACTTTTATCTTTGAGATTTGATTTCTAAACTATTGAAGTATGAGATTAAGACACATGTCTTCATCGAATGGCCTAAAAAAGTCATCAACCCTAAAAATACAACAAAATGACTAAGTAATAAATATTTAAAAGGAATATAATTTATCAAAATATATAATATAATAGATTAGATAAAGCCAAAATAAAGTAGAAAATAAACACAAATTTCCTCATATTTTAGAATTAAAACTAGACATTCAAATTTTCATAAATTGAGCCATTTATATAGATTTAGATAGGCATGATCACATCAATAAATACACAAAACATTTAATTATTTAACCAATTAAAATATACCTTTGCATAGATGATCACTTTATGGTTGTGATATCTTGGTGACATGAAGCACCCATCAAATTTAAGTTAGGGCAAAGTGGACACGTATAAACAACTGATTATCCTAGAATCTTAGGGTTGGTGATCAGTTGATGAGTATATGCCCATCAATTTTAATCTTAAGAGAGTGATTACATAATTAGGGTGGCATATGGTAACCCCTCATCAATATGGGTTTATTTGGGTCTTTTAGTGCAATTGTGCCATAGGCACTATTGCATAACTCTATGTTATCATGGTATTGTATACTACCCCCAAGTTTTGGGCTCTTGAGATCATGACATATGTAATAATATCAAACATTAATACCTTCAAAAAATATTTAGAATTAGTTAAAAAACTTTTGAATTTTCTTAGGCCCCCATAATGATGACACTTGTCACCATCTCGGGTTTGTAGGGAATTTTAGACTTGATAAAGGAATTTGAAGAATTGGATAAAGCACAAAGGCAAAAAAGAAATACTTTAATATGCAAAGGTTTTAAATTAATATAATTAGATAAAAAATATGAAATTTCATTCAAAAAAAGGACCTGACATGCCATTAAAATCCTATAAAACATGGGTGATTCAGACCTGCATGCATGGCTAAATCATAAAGGCAAAGATAAGGTGCATAAACATGGATTTTTTGACAAATAAACTTGAGGAAGACAAACCTTCAAATATATAAGGAGCCCAAACATTTACATCATGAAGTTTAAAGTAATAAAACTATTTAAAGGGGCACTCAAACCTAACCATTTAAGCGTCTATCCAAAGCTCATGATGTTGAGAAACCTGACTAAAAACTTAAGTTAGATCATTGTAAAATTTCAACCCTTATTCATGAAAATGAAGCAATCATGGGTTAATTTTCCATGAGAGAGACCCTAAAAAGGCTCAAAATCCAGATAAATTGACATAAGCTTAAGTGAAATAATATTGAACATAGAACATGACTCTTTTAAAGCTTAGGCAAACCTACAAATTAGACATTGATGCTCATAGATGAAAGCCTAGATTGAATTGAGAAAAATGCAAATGCATTAAAAATAAGCATGAATAATTATTTACAACTTATCATCTATCACATTAAAAAAACTCCCCAAAAAAAAGATGAAACCCAAGAGTAAGAGAGGTCACATGATTTCATAGGATGAAATTAGGGCATGTTGGTGAAGGTAACAACACTCCTAATAGTATCTAAAGCTACAATGTACCTTATATGACTAAGGGAATTTTAAACTCTATTTTATTTTCCCTTAATGTATCTAATGTAGAAATAATAATCTAATAAGAATTATAACTATCATATTTGATGAGCATTAAGGTTGGGTTGGGTAAATATGTACCTGAGTCCTAGATTATTAGTTTTGAGATTGAAAGGTTTTCCCAATAAGTAATTCCTCCATACCTATAAAGCATGCACTATGGCAATTAACTTTAAGTAATGCACCATAGAATTTGTCTCATATGTCTTCAATTTTATTGATTCATATGCTACAAATGCACCATATTACATAAAAATTCCTCCTAATCCATCTCCTGAAGCATCGATTATCACTAAAAATGTCCATTTAGATCAAAAATTCACAACCCTAGTGTTAAAGTAAACCTCTTTTTCAAAATATAGAAGGCTTTTTCAAGTTGATCAAACCAAATAAAATGTTTTTATTTCTATTGAATAGAGGTAATCAGGTTCATTATCTTAAAGAAATATGGCACCATTTTCATGTAGTATCTTACCAAACCCATAAAGCTATGAACCTCATGCATATTCCTAGGTGTTGGCCATTCCATAATGGCTCTAATCTTAGCTAGATTATTTGAGATTCCTTATACAAATATTATATGACACAATTATTCTAATCCACTCTAAAATTAGACACACTTAGACAATTTCCCAAAGATTTTGTGCTTTCACAACCATTACAAAAGCAATTGTAAAACCCCAATATGTTCTTATTCATCTTTTGAGTAAATGAGGATATCATCAATAAAAAGTAGCACAAAATGATGAAGATAATCCTTGAACACATTATTCATGAGATTCATGAATTTTTTAGGAGCATTCATTAACCCAAAAGGAAGAATTGTGAACTCATAGTGCACATATTTGGTCCTAAAAGCTATTTTGAAAATGACTTCCTCATTTATCCTTAACTGATGATACCTAGATTGAAGGTTAATCTTAGAAAATACTATTGCACCACACATTTGATTGAAAATATCATCAATTTATGGTAAGGGATAAATTTTATTAATACTTTCTTTGCTCAACATCCTATAATCTATGCACAAGTGAAGGGTTTCATCCTGATTCTTTATAAACACTACAGGTGCACCCCATGATGAAATACTTGGCGAAATCAAAATTTTGGCCAACATCTCCTAAAGTTAGGATTTTACCTTGACCAATTCAATTATTATCATTATATACGGATCCTTATATTAAGTTTCTAATCCTATAATGATATCAATAGTGAGATAATTTTCCTTTTTGGGAGGTAAACCCAACAATTCTTCAATAAACACATCCTAAAACTCTTGCAAGAAAGGGTAGTATTTAATATAGGGTTCCTTGGTTTCTTTTATTTTGTTGACTTTGACCAATAATGCTTGACATACCTCTTGACAAGAATTTTTCAATTGAATGGTTGATATTTAACCTAGTTTCAACTCTCTCTTTACTCCTTAAATCTAGGTTTAAATTCCCAAATCGTCTAAGCTTTTATTTTTTTAAGAAAATAACCAACCTTAGTTTTGTGCCTAGAGATCCAATTCAATCCTAGGATCACTTCATATAATTATAGTGGTGTTTCATAAAGATGAACTACCATAGTGAATTTTTGGACATTTACCTTGGCCTCAACAAGGCACCTTTCAAATCTATCTTTGGGTCCATTATCATACTAAATTGACTAGATATTTGCCATAAAATAAATTTTCCTAGATATTTTATTTAAAATTCTAGGAGAGATGAAACATTTAGTGGATCATGTATCTATCAAAATAGAAATAAGATTCCAAAACAAGGTACCTAATACTTCAATGGGATAATCTTGAAATTTAGCTTAATGATTATCAAATTTTACATGGATTCACAACTAGAAGGTTCCCTACTAGGTTGTTGAAGTAAATGATTTCTTAGTTTTACCATCTATCTTTAATCAAGGACAATCCTTAGTATAATGGTATCCTCCACATGCAAAGCATTTACCACAGTGTCCATTCCTCTTAGATTGATTTCCTCCCTTGAATCCTTATTTGAAACTATTTATAGGTTTTATATTCCCTAAAGCATTATTGAACCTCACATTTTGACTATTGAATCAGTTCTTGGAATTCCCATTCT